>CM073127.1:38377401-39042401 GCA_037039145.1 Fundulus diaphanus | reverse complement strand
ATATAGTCCCTCCAGCAAAATCTGAGCCTGCCCAGGGGTCTCCTTCCAGTAATTACGACAGGTTGAGCTGAAAATCTGGAAAGACAGTCTATTGTTGTATAATAAGAGCCTTCGCAGAGTTAGAGCAGCATATTTTTCATCATTAATTGAGGAGAATAAAAATAATCCTAGATTTCTCTTCAGTACGGTTGCTAAACTTACCCAGAGCAAAAGCTCTGTTGATCCATCCATTCCCTTAGCTCTTAGCAGTAATGACTTTATGGGATTCTTCATAAATAAAATTGATGCCATTAAAAATAAAATAATTGGCATCCTCCCAAACATGATTACCTCGTCCTCAGTAAGTGAGGCAGCGTTGGAGGAATCTTTAGAACCTGCAAAGTGTCTGAACTGTTTAGAAGGAGTAGAGCTTTCTGAGCTATCTAAAATATTAGCTTAATCTAAACCTTCTACCTGTATGTTAGACCCAATCCCAACCAAGTTGTTTAAGGAGATATTCCCATTGATCAGTGGCCCTATTTTGGACATGGTTAATCTTTCCTTAGTAAATGGATATGTACCACAGGCTTTTAAAGTACCTGTTATTAAACCTTTACTTAAGAAACCTTCTCTTGATCAAGATGAGTTAGTAAATTACAGACCTATATCTAATCTTCTTTTCCTATCTAAAATTCTTGAGAAAGTAGTTGCTAATCAACTATGTGAACATTTACAAAGTAATGACCTACTTGAGGAGTTTCAGTCAGGCTTCAGAGCTCATCATAGCACTGAAACGGCTCTGGTGAAGGTCACTAATGATATTCTCATGGCTTCAGATAATGAACTTGTGTCTGTACTTGTCCTGTTAGATCTCAGTGCTGCATTTGATACAGTTGATCACAATATTCTCTTACAAAGACTTGAGCATACTGTAGGGATTAAGGGGAAAGCATTAGGCTGGTTTAAATCTTATCTGTCGGACAGATTCCAATTTGTTCATGTTAATAATAAATCTTCTTCAAACTCTAGGGTCACTTGTGGAGTACCACAGGGTTCAGTCCTTGGACCAATTCTCTTTACTATATATATGCTTCCGATTGGCAAAATTATCAGACAGCATGGGATTAATTTCCACTGTTATGCTGATGACACTCAGTTGTATTTGTCCATAAATCCTGATGAATCCAATCAATTACTTCAACTACAGGCATGTCTTAATGACATCAAAAGCTGGATAACTTTACATTTTCTGCATTTAAATTCTGACAAGACAGAAGTTGTAATCTTTGGACCAGAGTCCTCAAAAAATAAAGTTCTTAATCAATCACTTAATCTGGATGGCATTAACTTGGCCTCTGGTAATAAAGTAAAAAATCTTGGTGTTATTTTCGACCAAGACATGTCATTTAAATCCCATATTAAACAGGTTTCCAGAGTTTCCTTTTTTCACCTCCGGAATATTGCCAAAATTAGAAACATTTTGTCCAGGAGCGATGCTGAAAAACTAGTCCATGCATTTGTTACTTCAAGGCTGGACTATTGTAATTCTTTACTATCAGGAAGTCCACAAAATGCAGTTCAAAGTCTTCAGCTGATCCAAAATGCTGCAGCAAGAGTTCTGATGAAAATCAACAAAAGGGATCATATTTCTCCAATTTTAGCTTCCCTTCATTGGCTCCCTGTTAAATCAAGAATAATATTTAAAATTCTTCTTCTAACGTATTAAGCCCTTAATAATCAAGCTCCATCATATATCAGAGCTCTGATTACCCCGTATGTTCCTAACAGAGCACTTCGCTCTCAGACTGCAGGTCTGCTGGTGGTTCCTAGAGTCTCTAAAAGTAGAATGGGAGGCAGATCCTTTAGCTATCAGGCTCCTCTCCTGTGGAACCAACTCCCAGTTTTGGTCCATGAGGCACCCTGTCTACTTTTAAAACTAATCTTAAAACTTTCCTTTTCGACAAAGCTTATAACTAGAGTGGCTTATGTTGCCCTGACCTACCTATGGGGATGTGCTTCTATGGGCTTAGACTACTGGAGGACATCAGGATCTATTTTTCTCACTCTATCGAGTTCTACTGTTCTTCAATTATGCATTGCTTGTCATAATTTCGGCTTATAACTTTTTGTTCTCTCTCTTTTTTTTCTTCATAGTAGGTACATCTGGTCTGACGTTCTGTTAACTGTGACATCATCCAAGGAGGACCGATCACCCGCTATTACCATCTAATGTAGAACAGATCACTAGATCAATGTGTGCTTCTGTGCTTTTTTGTCTGTCTTGTTGTGTCTCTGCTCTGTCTTCTGTAACCCCCAGTCGGTCGAGGCAGATGACCGTTCATACTGAGCCCGGTTCTGCTGGAGGTTTTTCCTTCCCGCTAATGGGTGTTTTTTCTTTCCACTGTCGCTTTATGCTTGCTCAGTATGAGGGATTGCTACAAAGCCATGAACAATGCAGACGACTCTCCCTGTAGCTCTACGCTTCTCCAGGAGTGAATGCTGTTTCTCGGGACTTTGAAGCAATCAACTGGTTCCCTTATATAGGAAATTTTTGACCAATCTGTATAATATGATTGATTTTGACTTTGTAAAGTGCCTCGAGATGACATGTTTCATGAATTGGCGCTATATAAATAAAATTTAATTGAAAATTGAATTGAAAATTTGAGGATTTCGGTCACCGACCAATTTCTCCATTTATCCCTTTTTAAAACAGCTGGCAAAAATCAGACTTTCATTTGATGAACTAAGACTGAAATATTAATGTTAGTTGGAATATGACATCAAGTTGAACTCTCTGACATCAACCAAAGACAGGTGAATGTAATTTTGGGTCAAACTCCCCTTTCCAGGTTAGGGTAATCACATGACCCACTGGGGAAAACTGTCTCCACTTTCACTTCCAGCAGTGGGCTCGATTCAGCTAACAACAAAGGGCCTGGCCTGTGGATGTGTGACATCCGGCAGGCCTAAGCTTGATAATATTCAACTTAGCTCCAGCTTGACAACATTTGAAGCCCGGCAGATGACCAAAGGGAAGCCAAAGGCAATAGGAAAAGGCTTAGTGGATAAGAGGCCCTAAAGTTGGGAGCAGCTGGCCCTTATGGCTTTAGAGACCGGGCTGGAAAGGAAATCGGACTTGATTAGATGCCGCTGGAGACTCTGACAACGGGCTCACACAGGATGCTTTTGGGCACAGTGAGGATGCCCATTAATCACAACACCACCAGCAGATCTGGAGCAGTGACAAATTGAAACATTTGTGAACACCTTAGCGTCATAAGGCAGTGGGTGGAGATGCCTGATGTGGCTATTTATATATCAAAATGACAATGTAATGCAAATGATTGTCATAAATGAAAAATGTGTTTATGGTGACACATGACAGCCTCTCACACCTCACAGCGCTATTAGTCGGACATTTAAAATAATTTAGGTCCTGTGGCATCTCTGCATTTGGGGCCAATAATCTGTGGGACATGATCATTCTTTTTAAAGTAATATTGTAAAAAAAAGAGAGAGAGATTCCCTTACCAATAATATTCTGTTAGAAACATTTGTGTCTATATATCTAAGTCTGCCAGAAAACTGACAAGCTCAGTATGCTAAAACCTCTTGAGGCGCCTTGATATTGGGACCGGCCCACCGATGTTTGTTTAAATAACGAACATCTGAAAACGCAGTGCGCATGCCCAACATGCTCTCAGTAGACAGCTGTGGGGCACAAATCCTATGGCCCCAAGCTCAGATCGTCCAATTAAAATACTGGAATTACACACGTTACGTTTACATTCTGCCGGATTGAGTGTGACCACCTAGGCATGGCTAATTTATTTCTATTGCACGTTTCAGTACAAGGACGATGCAAAGTGCTTTACATGATTAAAACATTGGAAAATAAAAACAGAATAAAAGCAAGTAAAAAAAACAGTTGGAATAAAATGTAGGAAATAAAAACATAGGACAATGGAAACTAAAAGCAAATATTAATGTAGTGTTGGTTGTCCTTGCTAGCTCATTGAAGGTTGATATGAGTCTTTTCTGTTCAATAAATCAACAATATGAGATAGCCTTTATCTATAATGTTATGTATAAAAATGAAATTACATTTAGGTCATATAAAATGGATTTGCTAATGCTAATTCTGCTAATTTATGTTTAATTTAACATTAATCAAAGTCAGGTTGCATGCATCACAAAAATTCTTTCGTTTTGCTCCTAATTGGTGTTGAGTTTTTGTGCCCCACTTAACTTATCATGCCAGAGACGCCATTGCTTAGGTCCAATGGAGTTCTCAGACATTTACCCAATGGCTCACCTTTCATACAAGTTCAAATCACCTTTTTTAGCACTTTTTTCAATCTTAGCCATTTATCTTTTACAAGAATCACAAACTGAACTGATTTGATCTGACAGCGGAGCATCAGGCAGTGTGAATGCTGGATAATTGACACACCAATGAAAAAAGCCAATTGATGGTGGTCAAAGCAGTGCAGTCTATTGGTAAAACAGGAAAGGATAGACTCCAACAATCGTACTTTCTGCAGTGTGCTGCAGGAGACAGCTCTGAACAGTAAGAAGGAGAGTAAGCTGACAACCACCATATAGACTGAGACAATGGATGGAGGATTTGCTGGTGCTGCTAGTTTTGAAGCCCTAATGTGAGACCCCTTCAGTCTGCAAACACAAATTGACAAAGTCATTTAGGGGTTTGGTCTGTGTTGAAGATCAACCTGCAAGACAAAATGATAGTTGGCATGCCTGGGTGTCCTGCTTCTATCACTGCTAATTTAAATAGTAGATGTCTAACATCTTAAATTATAAGAGGTAAAATGACATGTTGTCCCAGAAGACCTTTGATATTATAATACCACGAAATTCTCACATGCTGAAGAGCTCTCCAGATACTGTCAGCATCTCACTTTGTCTGATGCAATAAGCGTGAGCTATTACTATGAGCATGCATATATGTGTGCGAGCTTTAAGGTGGACACGCCGTTGTATGTATTTTAGTTCTGGTGTTCACCAACCTACCCAGCCTCGGTAGGTTCACCACTGCTGCATGTTTTCTCCAGTTATTGGTTATGGCTCTCGCTTGGGTTTGCTAGCATCCTTTGGCTTTGCAACCATTTCCTGACCAATATTTCAATGACTTTATTTTTCTGCTATTTATTAATTGTTGTAGATGATATACTGTTTTTTTAAGATGTTTTATCTGCTAGAGAGGTTCTATTTAAACTATGTATTTTAGCTGCAATTTAAACCAGCCAAACCAGGTCTTAGTTTGGGTTGTGAAGTTGAGCTCATTTCTTTTAAACTCACTATTTAACAAGAGAAGCAATTACTATTTCCCAGAGGGCCAGGTTGGTTTGGATAGTCGTTCTCCCTTAATAAATTAAATTATAATTTGAAAAAAGCTTTTTAATTTAATCATATATTATCTTTTTGCAACATTTAAATTAGTTTGATGATTTTTTTTAGCTTGTTTATTTCACTACTATAAACTGTGTTTTTTGTTTTTTTGCCACTTTCAATTTCCCCATTGTGGAACAATAAATGATTTCCTATCTTATATTATGATCTGAAACATGTATATGTGCCAAAAAGAAGCAACTGAAGAAATCTCTAAGGGGGCAAACATTTTTGCATGGCACTTGTACATTTTATTTGAAGCATCCTGATTCAATAATGTAGATGTGTTTACATCTTAAATCAAATATCTATGTACAGTCTTGCCTTTTTCTGGCAACTTAAACCCCAGCAGTTACTGCAGAACTGGAAGGCAGCACAGAAAAACACCACTGACTTCATAGGCAGGAGGGAGACCTGTGTAGTACTTTGTTTTTCAAGGGATATGGATGCATAAACATTATGTTTGTAAAAGCTTTGACATCAATGGATCATGCTGCACCCAGGGCATGCAAACAGAGTAATCAGAATATTGTCTTCAAATGAGATGAGAAATGAGATTACACTACTGTCATGTCTGTCACTGATTTAGCTTTTTTCTGTGCTCTGGACGGGAGGTAAAGGGTTTTCGCTGAGACTCTGCCAGCCTCAGGCAGCCCACATTTACATTTAAAAGAAAGTGCGAGAAGGTCCCAGCAGAAGTCATCCTGCCAAATATTCTCCAGTGGCTTAAGATCATTACAATTTCTATTTGATGAAAGTGACACAGAGTAACCTGTTTTAATCTCAAAAGCACAACATCATGTGCCAAATACCTGCCCTGAAAATCCAACATCCAAATAAACTATTTTTTTTTTTTACATCTATGATACTGACAAGCACCAATGCAGTGACGTAGACACAACATATTTCAAATCTTACCCATTCTGTTCTAAATTTCTTAACAAGTTTAACCTGGCCGTAGATTAAACTTGCTGCTCTTTTTTTGCTGCTCTTGAAACCTGTTGATTTTCTACTCCACATACAGTATTAGAGGTTTTTTTTACTCAATTGTTTGTTTTTGTTACATGAAAGTCACACAAAATAATTTCATTGTAATGTTGCAAGTAGTCAATTTTTAAAATCTTGATTTAAATAGTCCAACCCTTGTCATCTTGCACTGTTTAAGGTGGGAAGAGAGTGGGAAAAGGAATGGTATGGACAGGCACATTCTGACAGATTCTTCCACATTAAATTATTTATTAATAGTTTATCAAAACTGAGTATTTTAAGTTTACACAATTTTTGTTTTGCCTGAGTATGTCTCCGGCTGCTCATGATCAATTTTATTCTTTAAAAATTGGTAGTCCTATTTGCCATTTCCTCCTATCCTACTTCCAGTTTGTACCTGCAAACAAACTATTTTGCACCCATGTAATTAACCATTGCAGATCAGTGTTACCATCTTGGTATTTAAATATTTTTTTTAATATTTTTTGACTAATTATGATGATAAATAATTATACAAATTCCATGTATATTTAAAATTACACTGCAAATTATTTGATCAAGATTTTATAATATATCTTATTTTCATTAATTATGGTTCTGTTCTATTCCAGTTAAGTCGGCCATTAAATGAAAGATTGGTCAAACTAAACTAACTTGAGCAACCTCCTGCCAATAGAAATTAGAATAGAATAGAAATATCCCCTTTTCCCCACAATGAGGAAATTCAGGTGCAAGGGGAAAATTTATAACATTACAAAACTATACCGCACAGGTATTAAAAATGGCATACCAAGATTAAATGAAATGAGCAACTGAGTACAGTGATTGATTGATTGCTTTATTCAACAGACTTGTGGTCCACAAAGAGATATAAAAACTTAAAAAAATAAAAATAAATAAAGAATAAAAATAAATAAATCTTATAAAAGACTTGCATACCAATGTTTCCACAGAGCCGACTGGAATCTTAGCGCACTGAAAGAGGAATGTGAAAACATTACAAAGAGACTGTTCAATGAGCTTCCCAAACAGCACATAAACCTGTATATCAGATTTCTCACAAGTGCCTGGAATGTTCTGACGTGCGTTACAAAACATTTCACTTGCACTGCTGAACCTGGGTTTCTTAAGCAGAATTCTCAAAGAGTCATTATAAGCAACCTTAAGCTTCTGCATGCTAGCTTTTTTTTAAATTACACCACAAGGGAGCTGTATACAAGGATGTACAGTAAGCTTTAAACAGGCTTATTTTTACCTCATCAGTGCACATATAAAATTTCCTCCCCAGAATGTTTGCCTGGGCGTACAACACACAACACTGTCGATAAATGTCATCGTCTAACAGCTGCTGGGAGGAAGGAGCTGTGATAGCACTCCATTGTGCACCTAGGGTGCTGTAGTCTTTCACTAAAGGAGCGCTCCAGCTCTGTTACTGCTTCATGCACGGGGTGGGAGATACTGTCCAACAGTGATGTTAATTTTGCCATAGTCCTTCCATCTCTCATCAACTGCACTGTCCAGGGGACATCTCAGGACACTGCTGGCCTTTCTGATGCACTTAACTATCTGCATCCTCTCAGCTGTAGAGAAGCTGCTGCTCCAACAGATAAAATCATAGAAGATGAGGCCACCACTGAGTCAAAAAAGTCTTAAGGAGCACAATGCTATTACATTGTGTCAACTCTTATAATAGCTATAATACATTGTTGAATGGACAGGTTCATTGTGTCCACTGCTACATGACCTACTTAGACACCAAATTAAAAAAACTACATGCTTTTTTTCTCAATTTTCAATTTGTAAATCAAGTATTGCTCTTATTTGAGACTGGAAGTCAATGATTTAGAAATAACTCTGAAGTGCCATTTAAAGTAAAATACTGAAACAGTATATAAATTGAACAGTGTATATCAGGTTTAAAATAAATGCCAAAGGTTCAGCAGAACACGAAAGGCTTTAGAGCAGGGGTGTCAAACTCATTTTGGTTTAGGGGCCGCATACAGCTTAATCTGATCTCAAGAGGGCCACACGAGTAAACTCATTGCAAGATTAAATAGAACTAATAAAAGTGGACTTGTTGATTTTTATATTAAATTCATTTCACTTTTACACAATATGTTATGAATAACCTCAGGGTTTTTAAGAAAAGTATGTGCAATTTCAACAATACTTTTACTCAGTTAAACATTTACTAAAGTGCATTATGCATAAGAACTGATCACAGTGATTGTACAATGTTGAAAAACATTTATTCACATTTTTTGGAACTTAAAAACACTGTCCTGCATGACAAAATACATCAAACAGATAAAAATTAAGAAATGATTTAAAATCAATTTTCCACATCTGAAGCTCAGTGCTACCATCTGCTGATTAAAACACAGCGCCCCTCGTGGACAATATAGAAACTGCAGATACTTGTTTTTTTCCATAATTGTTTTATCATTCTCTTCCTTTTATCTCCTCTTTCTTTCACCTTTTCTTTTTTTCCTTCTTGTTCTTCATTTCATCTCCTACTTTCCCATTGTAGTGTCCATATCCTTTGAGATATTACCCGCATGAATCATAATAAAACTATTCACATTCATAAATCAAGCGGAGCACTATGGCAAAAGCAGTAAGGCTCCACTTGTGAAAGTCAAATCTGATGAGCTCTTTTTGGCATTAAGACAACAATTCGTATTGCCACATTGCCAGACAGGACACTGGAGAAAAAAAAAAATATATATATTTTTTTGTTGAATAATGATAATGCATTTAGCCACTGGGCCGGACTAAATTGTTCGGCGGGCCGGATCCGGCCCGCGGGCCGTATGTTTGACACCCCTGCTTTAGAGGCTCTAAAGATGGAATGCTTTAGAGAATGGCAATTTAGGATGCGTAAAGTAAGCTGATAAGATCAGAAGTGGCACTGTGTATATGTGTATGTGTATATATATATATATATATATATATATATATATATATATATATATATATATATATATATATATATATATATATATATATATATGGATGTGTACGTAGTGGCCTTGTGCACAGAACTCTACTACTTATGAGCAAGGGAAAAAAATAATCAAATTTGTGGCTTCAGTGGTGCTTGAGAACAGCCCCTGAAACTCTGCTTTTCTTAGGCTCCTTCACCTGGAACAGAAATTAACGAGTCAGCAAAATGAAGCCAGGACACACACACAGGGCTATACCTGCACAATGCCATGTGCATCTTGGAGACTCACTCCAAAATATCATTAGAAGACACTTGTTAATTCACAAAGATATAACAAAGCAATGAACAGCATCCAGTGTTGACAGCTTCCACATGTCCTTAAGTAATATATTATGTATGCTAGACATGTTTACATGTTCACAAGCTCTGGTGATTTACAAATGCTACACTCAGCCAAGAGCTCTAGTGACATCAAGACACCACAAACATTAGTTTCCAAAAGAATTTTATAAATTTGAAGCCATTTTTTAAAAATCAGATTTTGTTGCCCACTGCGTAAAGTAATGAGGTGTACAATGAAATCATAGATATTTCTGAACAATGGATTTAGGAAAGTCTATACCTTTCACTATCATACATTTTATTTTATTTACACTTTACCTCATCATCATCAACTTTTTTTTAATAAAATGCTTTAACCTCAGCCACAGCTGACACAAAGTACTAAAATCAAAAGCAATAAAGGACACTAAAGGATAAAATATAATAAACTAAGCACACAATAATAAATTAAGAAACTTGCTACAAAACACAATAAAACAATGCAAATACAGATAAAAACCATACCAGTAAAAATTAAGCAAATCTGAGTTGGTTTAAAAGCCAGTGAGTAAAAATAAGTTTTGAAACAAGTTTTTAAAATGGACAATGAGGGGGCCTGTTGAATGTGCAAGGGTAGAGCGTTCCATAGCTTCGGGGCCCCAACAGAGAAGGTCCTGTCTCCTCTAAGCTTCCGCTGTGAACTGGGAACCACCAGGAGCAACTGGTCAGTGGACCTAAGAGACCAATTGCGGGTGTAGCGGTGGAGGAGCTCTACCAAGTAGGGCGGGGCCAAGTTATTTAAGACCTTAAAAACTAACGGAATGATTTTAAAATAAACTGGGAGCCAATGAAGAGAACCCAGGGCCGAAGTAATCTGCTCCCTTTTACGTGATCCTGTTAAAAGACATGTAACAGCATTTTGCACCATCTGCAGTCAAGCAAGTGAAGACTGGCTGACACCAAGTTAAAGGGAATTACAGTAATTCAACCACGATGAAATAAAAGCGTTGATTACTGTTTCCAACTGTTTCCAACTGTTTCCTTGAGAAGATAGCTTTTATTTTTGCAAATTTTCTCAAATGATAAAAACTAATCTTCAATGTAGCCTTTATTTGACTGTCAAGTTAAGAATCATTGTCTGTCTTAAAACCAAGATTTGTTACCGTGGGCCTAACATACATTGCCAAGGAGTCAAGATCAACCGGAGGGCTCTTACATCTCTCACTATGAACCAAAAACAAGAACTTGAGTCTTATTCTCATTAAAATGTGAGACATTTACGGCCATCCAAGATGTAATACCCTCAAGACACAATAAGTAAGGGATAATGTTCATTATCAGCACCTAATGGACGACACAAAGGCGTGAACCGTTTGCGTCCGCAAAGTCCATTCATTTCTGATAATGGACACTTCAAAGGGCATTATCCCGCTTCTACCATCATCATTTATGAAAGAAAGAAATATTAAATCAATTATTAATACTTGATGTTTTTCACCTTTAAAATCGTAAGTTTTTCTCAAGAAGCGGCTGACAGAACTATTTAATTTCGCTTGGTGTGACTTGTTGCCAAGGTAACCAGCAACAACTGTCTTGCCATTACCAGCTCACATTTGACCCAGCACAATAATTTTATAACTTTTTTATAATTGTCCTATAACACGTTTTAACGGCCACCCTGCAGCCAATCAGAATCGAGTATTCAACCAGATCATGGTATAAAAGAGGTGTAATGGAGAAAGCCTCGCCTTAAAGGCATATAGCTTTGTCAATCATCGGCATAGCAATGGGCTGCACAGTGGCGCAGTGGGTAGCGCTGCTGCCTTGCAGCAAGAAGGTCCTGGGTTCAAGTACACCCCTGGGTCTTTCTGCATGGAGTTTGCATGTTCTCCCTGTGCATGCATGGGTTCTCTCCGGGTATTCTGGCTTCCTCCCACAGTCCAAAAACATGACTGTTAGGTTAATTGGCTTCTCCAAATTGTCCTTAGGTGTGAATGGTTGTTTGTCCTGTTTGTCTCTCTGTGTTGCCCTGCGACAGACTGGCGACCTGTCCAGGGTGTACCCCGCCTCTCGCCCAGTGAACGCTGGAGATAGGCACCAGCAACCTCCGTGACCCCATGAGGAATTAAGCGGTTTGGAAAATGGATGGATGGACGGCATAGCAATTGAAGGAGATGCCATGTCTTCTAAAAATGGACCCTAGGGGAAGGAGGTACAGAGAGAAAAGCAAAAGCCCTAAAATTGAGCCCTGGGGGACTCCACACAAGAGTGGAGCAGAAAAGTATTCACACCCTGCAATTTTTACAGAAAATATTCTGGACCTAAGCCATTCCAGAGCATTGCCATCAATGCCTACTTGTTACTGTAGACATCACAATAAAATGCTGTGATACCTAAATACCAGGCATGCTCTGATCTAGCTCTGGGTCCAGGCAAAATCCACTTTTTTTAGCCCGTAGATACGTTTTGTTGTGTAGCTACTTGGCTCCCTAGAAGTGCAGGAAATTTTAATGTAGTCTGTCCATGAGCTGAATAGATATCTTTATATTCTTTTTGGGTAATGTTTTTATAGCCCTTCATTTTTCTATTAGATTTTTGGAAGTATTTAGTCACAGTATTTGCTGCAGAGATGCTAAGCAAGCTCATGGACTTCCAGTTTACCAATTTTGTAAATCTGGCTTTTTTTTTCACTGCAATTTTATAGTCCAAGCTAAAGGATGCCAATGCTACAAGTTAAGTCATTGGTTGCTCATTACACCAAGCCCCCAGCATAATACAAAAATGGCCAATCAGCGTGAAGTGGAATGCTCTGCAACTTGGAGCAGGGTGGGGTGTGAAGTGCCTCCTTTATATTTATAGAGGCCGCACAAAAATATATAGATGACAACTGAAGGATTTCAATGTGAAAATGAAGAATTGAATGGCATGTCATGTCCCCTTTAAGGCATTTCTGACAGATCAGTATTTGGGTAGTTGACTGCTCTCGGCATCGGACACCTGCTCTTGCCAGTTTACATCAATGCTATAGCCATAGGGTACAAATACAAAAAACTTGCAGATTGAACAGGTGTGCAATTTAGCACTGTTAAAACTGAAAACAATTTAGCTCTCATTTTAATGTTCCAGTTTTTCATATTTCTCAATTTAGTGTTGAAAGAGATGCTAAGCCGATGCAATTGGTTTCCCCAGCTAATTCAGAAATATGAGTAAAGTGAAGCAGCACACAGGGGTGTCTAACTCCAGTCATCGAGGGCCAGTGTGCTGCAACTTTTATATGTATCCCTGCTTCAACACAGCTGACTCAAATAATCAGGTCATTAACAGGACTCTGGAGAACTTGACTGCATACGGAGGAGCTAATTCAGCCACTGCATTTGATTCAAGTGTGTTGGACCAGGGGCACATCTAAAGTTGCAGGACACTGGCCCTCGAGGACTGGAGTTTGACACCTTAGCTTTACAGCAAACGCTAAAGAGAAAAGTTAACTGAATGTTTACAAGGGGCAACAATATTTAAAGAATGTTTTTTAAGACAGGTAACTAAACGTGTCTTTGTGGATGACCAAACCATCACTGTGGTGGAGAAAATAGGTTTTTGTCACCTATCACAGTTACTGTAGCAACAGTTTTTCCTCACTTCACGACATCACAAATGGGACACACGACTACACATGTTAGATAAAAAAGTTAGCCTTTTACTGCACAGTATATTATCTGTTGTGGCTGCTTTGGGTTTTACTATAGATATTTGGACTTTGGAGGTGTGCTCTATCTCACTATTTAGCATCACAGCACAATGGAACGATTCCTTGCCTGATCAAATATGTGCGACGATGCATCACCAGTAGTTTTGTTAATTACTGAAGAGCCAAAAAGCAAGTAAGGAGATGCTAAACAAATGTGAAATTAAAATCCTAGTTACGGTATGAGGTTTGCAACTATGTGCTGTAAAAACAGCAAATATCGTATTGAGATGCTGCATCTATAAATACATTGTCTTAAATGACATGTGTAAGGAGTCGAATGTAAAAATATTAAAAAGGCTGCAAATAGTCTTCGTCATTTTCAGGAAGAAAAATTATATTAACTGTCCAAACATTATTTGGATTATTATATTGGATATATTAAGATTATCAATTCAGAAATTAATATAGCTCCCTACAGGTGGACTGTGTAGAGAATAGGATTTTGATGTTATTTAACGCCATGGCTGTGTATGCAATTGACTGTGTAGTAAATAATTGACAATCCACTGACATTTTTGCCATGAGTGTGGGGTTTTGTCATGAAGAAATTCTTGTACTTTATTGTCCTTAAATACGTTTCTCATCATTACTACACGCACTATGCATTTGATAATAACAGTATTAGCAATTAACAGCTTGCCTAGGCATGATGTTATACACCATTAACTATTATAATGACTTTAAAATTAATCTCTAATCTAATTATTTCAAAATAGTCACTAATAAAATGACTACTCAGGCAATACGTAGTATCATGAAAAATACATTATAATCAGACATTTATTTTTCTGCATCAATTGTATGAATTGTAAGTCCCAATCAGTCAAAACAAATACATTAATGGAATATATTTTTGAGCTATAAATCTAAAATATTCAAAGCATAAACGTAAATAAATTATGCCGCTTTTGACATTTATAGGTACAGAATGAATACCATAAATAAATAACGATGTGCTACCTGGATCTGCAGAGTCTGATGAACTATTGTATTCCCTGGCACAGACAGTTTTCTAGACTAAAAACATCCTTTTTTTGCTTCAAACAGGTTGAATGGATGTCTGGGCGCATATTGGCAACACAGAACAAAGATGCAGAGAGCAATAAGACAAAGGATTTGTTCTCACCCACCAAAAACATTCTTACTATTGAAAACTGATTTTGCCCCAGGTCTTATAATAATGGATTAAAGGGAAGGGACAACCCAAACGTGAAGGAAGAGGAGAGAACCCAATTCATGGCACGAGTAAGGTGGAAACCTCAAGTAAACAGCACCACGATGATGATGGTTTTGTTTTTGAGCTTTTTAAATTTTACTTTTTAAGTGTCCTCTGTAATTTCAACATCTCTGCTTTTTGCAGATTATGTTAGCCAAGGTAACAAGCTTCCACTATGACATGTTTTTGTCATGTCAAAACAAATTAATTAGTGTGTGACTGCAGTTCTTTGATTGTATATCAGTACTTTAACTTCACTCTCATTCACTAAACGTGTCGTATGAGCCGTTTTAGAGCCAGGAATGTGTACTAACAAACTAACTACAGATAGACCTATGAGCAGTGTGAAAGATGGTGTCATCAAAATAACAATTTGACAAAGACATTTGAAATCTGCAGTGGAACATGCTGAGACATGTCTGTGTCATTTAATTAAATTATATATGTAGAATTTAGTGATTTAGTGCTTCGGGACACTAATGGAGCATTAGAATCTGAATCCCCTAGGGTCCGTTAATCGTTTAATGGGGTGAAAAGGAAAGAAAAAAAATTAGACAGTGATGTCAGAAAAGTCATGTACCCATTTATAACGAAGCAGGACAAAGTGATCAGAATAAGAGCAGATATTACATCTACTTGATTGCTGTCAACATTCTTGTGTTAGAAATTACAGTCGTGGGTCATTCTTACTGAATTACAGGCAATCTGGGCTTGTAACAGTCAGAGCACTTTTTAATACCACCATAGGGTGCAGGTTGTTGGGTCCCCAAGATACTGCTGCAGAGAAATTTCATTGTAAATTTTTACGTTACGATCAGAAAGATACTTTTCTATCACTGCAAAGATACTTTTCTATCACTGCTTTTGTCTTGGGCTGAAAGTGTGTAATGAACTGATGCCAGAGTTCAGTGTT
Source organism: Fundulus diaphanus (assembly GCA_037039145.1). Classification (NCBI taxonomy): domain Eukaryota; kingdom Metazoa; phylum Chordata; class Actinopteri; order Cyprinodontiformes; family Fundulidae; genus Fundulus; species Fundulus diaphanus. Next base: position 39,026,881 of record CM073127.1, on the reverse strand, counting down.
TCTTATTTATTGCTATCATTCTTTGGCAATTTAAGGTTGCAAAATCAGCTGCTTTGCTCCTTTTTTTACCAACAATTTTTAAAACATATTTTCCAATTTTGTTCATGGAAATTAATGTAATTATTGTGAGCTGCAAGCCGAAACATAATTGAAAAAAAAAAATCTACACATGACAGTACATGGCCTTTAATAATAAATATATGCAAGTGTGGTTATACACCAACAGAAGCAAATGGAAGGAAAGACAGACACAAGTTTTATTTATCTGAACTGCAGATGAATTTCATTTTTTAGAGTGAGAAGTGCTCATTAAAAGGAATTTTCTTCCAAGCATGCTACTAACGAGTGTCCTCAGTGGTCAGAGCCCCGTGTCAGGGCTGATTTTGGAGCAGAAAAAAAAATGACGATCACAGCATGAAACGCGATCTTTCTTCTAAAGGAGCCCAGTCACATTTCCCTTACCCTCTGATTAGCCACTCTACAATCAAAGCAAATTACTCAGAGCCTGAATGTACTGTAGTCATGGACACGCTCAAAAGCCCAAATCACACTGCAGATAACAATGAAAAGTCGATTTCTAAAGTGAAGAGTAAAAAAAAAACACGAAGTGTTTCAAATGGCACTTCATATTAATGTTATTCTTGATATTAGTCTAATTTTTTAAGAGAGTTTGAATGCAAATATAGAAAGCTACTAAACCATGACAAGATCTGTAGAGACAAAGGTGGAATAACTCATAAATCCTGAGCTTCTATTTCTTTCTTCTGAGGCCTTCCTCTTCTTCTCATAAACATGTAAGACAGATTGCTTCTTGTGACTCCAGCCTTTTTCAAAGGCTGAGACTGGAAGGCCCCCTTGACATCTGCCTAATATTTGTCTCCTTTCGGAGTCTCTCCTGGGACTCTGAATGGGCATCTCCAAAACGTTAATGCTAATTGAAAATAAACATTGGTCGATTTAAAATATTGCTGCAAACCAAATTCTGCCTTGGGTGTGAATAGTTTTGGGCTTAACTGTATGTGTAGAGCTATACAAGTGTAATAATAATAAAGGGATCAAAGTTATAACTTGACATATTACCTATGCAATTAGATTTGAACCAAAGACTAAAGGGTCTGAGGTAAAAACTTAGTTTCCTTCTGCTGTACAGGGGCACATTAATAATAAAATAGAAAGATAACATATTTTTCCCTTTTTCTTTGTAGCTCTAAGTTCACACATACACAAAGTTTTTGGTTATCAGGGAGGGCTTTTTCCATCCTCTCCAGCATCTGTGCTGGAAAATCCATCTCTACAGAAGCATCAAACAATAACTTGTCAATATGACATTCAAAATAGCACCAATTTCACATTGAATAAAAAATTTAATACCAGGTTGCCTCAAAATGAACTGGTTTGCACTGAGAATGTAGGCGTGTAAGAATATAGGAATGTATGCTCATACTCCTCTGTGCGCGTGTGAGATTCTTGTATTTCTAATATGTCAAAGCTTTTCCTACATGAAGGCTACAATAAATGGCTGGTGATAGAATCAAGGCAGCCGAAGCATCGCTCATGTTGCTATAATTTCCACCAAGATACTAAACCAATACTTTTGATTTATGGCACGTCAGCTGACATTTATTTATATCTCTCTTAGCTGACAAACCTGAAATAGAACATATACTGAACAAGGCTGTTAAAAGCAACTTCTCTGTTTTAAAGGTTGTCATGGGGATGTGGAAGAAATAACATAGATTTTGGTAACAGTCTTTGAAAGTGCAATGCAGACAGCATAAATCATCTCATAGAACTCTGTTTGGGCACACAGATACTTCTTGAGTACAATCTATACTGTCATGCTCCAAAGCAATTTCCTTTTCTCAGTAGACAGACACTGATGCTGAAAAGTTCAAAATGCTTTTTTGTGAACTTATACCAAGTGCTCTAAAGTTAATGCTGAGATATATGCAATAATCCAACCCAACTTTGCAGTGCAGAGATAAAGTGGCAATATGTCACACTACAACCAAAAACCCCAATACCTTTTGTTACGATTTCATGTGATTGACCAATAAGAAGTACAGTATACCTTTGAAATGGTAGACAAATAATACATGGTTTAGTTTTTTTATAGTTTTATTTTTGCAGATAAAGATCTTAACAGTCTGGAATGCATTTGAAATTAGATGTATTTTATATTGCTTATCCCAAACAGCATAGGGAAGAACATTGAACCCACTATAACAAATACCAATACAGTTGTGGAGGATTTTACCACAGAGTTGTATTGTGAAACATTATTGCAAGATTTAAATGTCTCATGGAGTGCTGTTCAATTCATCATCAAAACTTTGAAGGAGTATGACTCAACCCTAACAAGGCATGACTGTCCATCTAAACTGATGTGTTGGGGAAGGAAAGCATTAATCAGGGGCACAGCCTAGAAGCCTTTGCTAACTCTGGATAAGCTGTAGAGCTCAAAATATGAGAATCCTTTTCCAAATCTGCCACAAGCCATATACAGAAATGAACAAACATGTGGAAGATGTTCTGGTCAGAAGCGAGCACTGCACCACAACCTGAACACAACATTTTTACTGAGAAACATGGTGGTGGCAGCCTCATGCTGTGGGGGTTGTTTTTCTTCAGAGGGGGCAGAGAAGGTACTCAGAAAGGATGACGCTAAATACATTTTCTTCCAGGACAATCTTGGAAGAAAACCTGTTATAGCTGCTCTAGAGATGAGGCTATAGAGTGGAGGTTCACCTTCCAGCAAGACAACAACCCAAAACATACAACCAGAACTAGAATTAAATGGTTAGATCAATGCATACTCATGTCTTAGAATGGTTCAGTTAAATTAAACTGAGCCTGAGCTATTTTACAATAAAGAACTGGGCAAAAAATGCCAGTCTCTAAATGTTAAAAAGGTAAAAAGCTATCCCAAAAGACTTGTAGCAGAAATTACAGTAAACAATGGCTCTATAAACTATTGACTGAGGGGAGTCACTAAGAACTAAATTGTGAGGTCCCAACTACAAATCATATCTACAGATCATGATCTGTATGCCATGTACTTGCAAATTAAATTTTTACTTCCGAACTTCCAAATTATTTATTTTATTTTAATTTGAACATTGACTGTCAATCTTCCAATTCAGTGACAAATAGTGACAAATATGTATAACTTTAAGGTGACCTATTATGAAAAATACAGTTTTTGTTCCATATTTTTGTACCATTTGGGTCTCTACTACTTCCAGAAACAGTCCGACCGCTACACAAACCCATCCAGCTGTTATTTTGCAATACTTAAATGTTTTGCGTATTTTGTGGACTATAAGGTGCAACAGATTATAAGGCGTACCATGAATTAATGTGTCTATGTTCACACATGAACATAGACAGCAGAGACGAACAAACAATCCGTCTCTGCTGGGAGGACAGATAGTTGGACTACACTGCCGTGTTTCTAACATAGTGCCAAAATAAACTTCACTCTTATATTGAATTGGTTACTTGGTTTATTGTTGCTAGCTCATACTCCGGGCGTGGGCTGCCTTACATGAATGCACTTCTAGTTTAGACATTACAGTCAGGCAGTCTCGTAAACTGCTCAGGGGTCCTGTGATGGGTCCGATCAGGTAGTGACACAGCGTGGCGTACTGCTCCGAATATCCATTGAGCGGAGCAGCTTTGTTGCTTACCAAAGTCGTACTTACACATTTTAACAGATTTTGGGCACATTGTACCACATAAAATCAGTTAGTAAGCACAACGGTAATCATACATAAGGCAAACCGGGTTATAAGGTGCACTGTCAATTTTTGAGAACATTCAAGGATTGCACCTTATGATCGGAAAAACATGGTAGTTGGTGCCTAGAAAATAAGCTGTGTCAAAAACCTCCAGATTGTTACATCACATTCAACTGGCACTGCCCCCAACTAGCAACCCTAGCTGAGCCCAACCCTTGATTTACCGATCCCCGATGATGCAAGTCCACTTAATTTTTAGAAGAGGAGCACATTTGGTCAGCTGGTTTTATTGATGTATGTGCTGCACAATGGCTGCGGGAAAGAACAAATGCTGTGTTGTTGGCTGCAATAATCAACATGTCCGTGCACTTTTTCCCAGTCACAGAGAACGGAGATGCATAAGCACAAGGTAACGCTAACAGTAAGCTACTGATAACCTAGGGTGACTAGTCATCCACGATTTCCAGGGAAAGTCCCAGACGACCTATCCATGGTAATTAACCTGGCAAGACAGATTGATAATGTGTAGCTCTCTTCGTTCTGCACATTATCAATCTTGGCCTGCTCCCAATCAATCCATTCGAGAAAAGGAGGAACATTCAGCAGAACTTTCTGAGCTGATTGAGCGAAGCGACACCTACAGTAGTGCTCGCCTACCAAAGGTTGTTTGAAATGAAAATGTTTTAAGCAGCAGGCTCTATGAGAAACCACAACAAGTTACGCTGGTCAAGGCACAGTCAGCGCCCTGTGCTGGCATGTCTATTTTGGTTCGGCAGTATTGAGGTTTAAGGCTTTTGTCACACCGGTATGTCCCGCATAACAAGTCACCTTTAAGATTTCAACTCTGAACACTGGAAACAGAAATCATGGTTGCCCACAAATGAGGTTGTTTTAGTTGTTGTTGTTGTTTTTATTGTTTTTGTTTTATTGTTTTTGTTTTTTTAGACTTTCAACATACAAACAGTTTAATTGCAATTGTTCAATATATGGTACAATTTCCTCGGATACCAGCAAAAGTCCCTCAACATCTAATGAAACCAGAGTCAAGCAAGATGTCTGCTCTCCAACAAAGGGTGTGTTATATTCAAGAAGTTTAGACCTAAGCCTTTGAAACGTACCCATCAATTTTAAAATGTGTTTGAATCCATGTTTTTGTACACTGGTTCTTCACAAACACAAAGGTTTCTTTATATGATCAAATTATCATTTGTCATAATTTCACAGTAATTGTGCAAGCTGAAATTGTGCTTGTTCTCACCAAGTATCCCAATGTTCTACACTACAGAGATAACTAAATGTGACCCGCAATGATGGTAGTTGGAGTCAAGATTTTGCACATTTCTACCATTTCATCACTTATCCACTTGCTTATTTTTGTATTCTTCTCTTCATAAGCTGCCTTAAAAAAAAGCTTCCTAAACGTGAATTTAAAGTCAGTCCACAGGCTAGTTTTCAACTATAGTTAGAGGCATTTTACATTATTCTGTTTTGTTCTTAGCAGTGGGAAAGAAATACTTCAATAAATGTGGTTTCCATTGAAGTTTTTTCTCCAGAGGCAAATAAAAAAGAAAGTCTAGGCTGTTACATTTCAAACAAAGTACAGTGTCTAAATTAAAACCCCACTTTTAATAAGCATGGGAAGCTTCTAAATTTAATCATTTATACTTTACCCGTTTCTAAGATGCACGCAGACAAAAGGTCTGACTGCTATTAATTATACAATTATAATGAAGTGTGGATGCAAACAGATGGCTTCTTGCTTGTGTGGCTCAAAGCCCTGCAAAGAGATCAAATTTCTGATTATTCTTACAGTGCTCTGCAAAAACCATCAACTCCTACGCATGCTTGATAACTGCTTCCCCCCCCCCCCCCCCCCCCCTCATCTGGACTCTCTTCTGTGGAATGTGGAAACTTAAGATGCCAGTCTAAACAGAGATGCTGTATTGCCTATTAAAACCGATTTGAACACATTTTTGCTTTTATTACTACTGTGCTCACTTTTACTGCATGGTCCAATGCAAAATACCCCATGTCCCCATATTGTGTCACCTTACAACCACATACGTAGATTTTGTTAGAATTTTGCTATAGACAAACTCAAATGGTACATGACTGGGAGGGGAACTCATACACACTTATCCAAGGTGTTAGATTGTAAAGCTAGAGACTGACATATTTAGCCATTCTTCTTTATGAAATAGCTCAGGTTAAGTCTAATTGGATGAATAGCATCTGACAAATTTGGTTTTAGTCTTGTGATAGATTCTTAAATGATTGAGGTCTGACACATGAATTTGCTTTGACCTGAATTATTTCACTGAAGCTGTTGCTATAGCTTGAAAGTTATTTTGCTGGAAGGTAAACCTCTGCCTCTGTCTCAAGTCGTTTGCAACCTTTAACAGATTTTTGCTCCATGATTGTCCTGTATTTAACTCCATCCATCTTCCTATCAAGTTTGACAAGCTTCTCTGTTGGTGCTGAGGAAAAGTATGATCCAGCATGATGCGGCCACGCCCTTGTTTCATAATGGGGATTGTTTTGTCAGGCCGATGTTCAGTTAGAGTTTTTTCCCATAAAGGTAAATGTAGGGTCTTGTCTAAAAGGAGCCGATGTTTCTTATGTCTGCTGTGTCTCCTGTATGGTTTATGCACAAATGCATAAAGTCATGGCTTTCTTTCAACAAAGGCTTTCCTCTTGCCACTTTTTCAACATAGGCTGGATTTAAGGAGTTGCTCCACTTTTTCCCACCTGAGCTGTGTATAAGCAGCTCCTCCAGAGATACCATATGCCTTTTGAATTTCTTCTTATTAGCGCTATCTTTGCCTAGCGTGTCAGTTTAGATGGGCAGCCATGTTTGCAGCTGTGCCACTAATGTTCTTGAAAACATTCCCTGAGGCGTCATTGAATACTGTAGCATAAAAAGAAATTATTCACACTGTAAAAAAAAAGCAAGAACAGAAGATCCAATGATTGACATGTTATTGATAGGTAACAGATGTCATTGAGGGGATTTTAAAACTATTACAATATATTAGTAATTTTTAATTTTAAAATGGTTAATTTCCTAGTAAAATGAAAATAGCTAAAGTAGTCACTTTAGCTATTTACGATATACGAACAATATACAATAATGAAGGTGAGCCTCTGTTTTCAACCTAGAGACCTACTGTGTATCTCTGCTATCACAATTTTCAAAAGTATGACAAGAACTATTTGATATATACTGGAATAAATTTTTTTAGAAAACAAGATAGTCAGTGAAAGTCAATTTAGATCGAAACAATAAACTGCGTTAGCTATACTTGAAGCTACTGAAGAAATAACTACTGCTGTTAGTGTGCCGGGTATCCTTAGATATAAACTTTTTAACCAATCTGTATGACTTGCCAAACTTGAATTTGTAACGTGCCTTATGATGTGTTGAGTATTGGCACAATATAAAAGGAACTGAAAGCTGAATCTTTGTATTGCACAAAGCCAAAAATGTGTTAGATCATAAAGTGCTTCACATTCTGTACTGTTCCCTAGTTTTACCCTATTTCAGTTACTGTGCAGAGATTTGTGGAAACAATCACAAAACTTCAATAGAGTTATTAATTATACTTAAAAAAAAGGAACAATAAGAATAGTTAACAAGGCTTAGCACCGAGAGCATTCTGACCCGCTATTTATATGATAAAAATGATCAAAGTCCACAGATATAGTTGATCTACCAACAGCTTTAATTTTGTTCGTAGCTCAAAATAACCAGCTACCGGAAAACATTTAAAAACGTTTTACCAAAAGAGAAGGAGCTTATTAGTTTACAGGTTTAAATCAATATTAAACACCCATCAAGCTTTGGAACAGTCTGAATGTGGAGCTTGGTACAAAAGGCGGTATAAAAAGTGAATTATAAATGGAAATCATACTCAAAACATTATTAATTATTCTTGTTGTTTCTTGTATTAGTAGTAGTACTCTTGCTTAAATGAAACTGGAATATATCATATATTGTTTGTAAATATCTAAATAAAATTTGAAGGAAATATATAACGTGTTGCACATTAAGTTTCTTTTTCTAACAGTTTATAGTTTTCTTTCATCGTTTTCTAACTATGAAACTATATGTTTAAACTTACCACTTTTCTCCTTCTTTTAAAATTCTGTATACATATTCAAACAAACAAACAAAAAAGTAATGTAATGCGTGTGTTTTTAGTGAAATTAAATGATTTACAGGTGGCCTCTATTTATAAAGGCAATTTGTTGTGCTGGATTTTATTTACAGGTAACAAATTGGGCTGAATACATTAGTACGCCACACCTATCAGTGTATTATTTATTTTTTTAATTTAATTCCTTTCAAAGTTATATTGCATATCGGTCCATTACAACAAAACAATTTGTGGTTATAATGTGAAAAAATATGTTTACAGGGTATAAATCATATTTTTAAGACAGTGTAAATCATTTCTGTCCAATCAGACGCTTTATTAAGTGCATCCATTTTGAATAGTGCTATAAAATAGCGGGGCAAGAAAACTGTGACTTCATATTTCCAGGCTATTTCCAGCTCGGTTTACATTAGCAGGAAAGAAAACACAGAGGCAGGAACACCAAATCTAAAAGACAGAGGAGACTCAGAAGCAGACTACTCCTCAATTACAGTTTTTATATTGCTCCTCATTGCCTTGAGGAAAGCAGGACCCAGTCAGCGTGTTAAGCCCAGGCTCTCACAGTGGCGTATCAATTCCCAGACAACAAAATCTCATCCTAGAGTTAATGAAATGCACCATTCCACCAATGTCTAATCAAAACCAAATGCATTTCCGCTGCGTATCATCATTAGAGTCCATCAGCTGAAGTAGGCTCCACGGTGTAATGGATCCCTAATGACGGCAGTTATCACTGGTGAACTTAGACCTTTTTGCATCAGACATTAGTTATTAGTCAATTGCACTTCATATCTATCTCATTCATAGGAAAGCTGTCTGGATAGCAAATTGCAGTATAATAAATGACTCCTTGTCTCAACAGTTTCACTACATTTTCCTCACTGAGCGCTCATCTTGAGGCTGGAGGGGGACGTCCAGCAATGCAGCTGAAAACTCAGCACCATACACACACCAGGGGGCAGCAGACACTGAGCCCTAAGGCGCAGATGGAAACGCATCTACCCATACACTGATCCACTCCTCACCCACCCTCTAAAGGCGGCCCCTGGATGATTTGTGGGTGACATCATGTGACTGTCCGGGCTTGCCTTAGCACCTGCAGGTGCTGTGACACTGCTGGTGCCTGTCCTCCTCTGCGAAGTCCTTAAAGACTCCGAAATCCCAGGTCCTTTCAGCTCCGCCGCTGTTGGCATGGCAACTGAACCTGGACAGCACACAAGACTCAATGAACAGAGAGGCCTTGAGTATCAGATCGCAACCCAGGATTTACCCCCACGGATCGAGAGTTGCGCAAGGTTAAGCTCCAGCTCGGCACCGAGTGTCACTGGGTGGGGGTGGTCGTCACAGAGAGGATCAGATTTGTATTACTGTGTTTATTTTTTTGCAAACAGGTCAACAACGAATAAGTGGACCCGAGCCAGATGTCAGATTTGCTGTGGCAGCAGGCTGGGCTTGTCTCTAACAGGAGGAAAGGAAGTTAAAAAAAAAAAATAATCTGACTAAAAACAAAGCTCTGGCATTCATCTTCTCTAATGCAAGAACAACAATCATACACATGTGCACTTTGGCAAGAAATTGCTCATGGATTTAAATACACAAAGTTCCCCCCCTGATGTTTCTGAACCACAGGCATAATTTGTAAACAGAGCAGCTTTGTTTGGGATAATTACAGTGTTGGTGAGGAAGTGATGCGGATGCTGTGTGGGCATGATTGCCTCGCACCTTGGTGTTAATGTAAGGATTCACAGATCAGAGAGGTTAGAAGCTCCAATGGACAAGTTGAATCCTGCATACTTTCAGTCTTTCTTAACTTCATAACAACTCTATTGTCACTCGTAGACTGACAGAAGGATGTCTCAAGTGCAGCCGCTGGCAATTAACAATCACTTTTCTCTTGGTATACATTTCTTTTCACACACACTTGTTCAGACATAAATTCTAAATAAAGTCCCAGTGCTGGGAGTGCTAACTTCATACCGTAATCTACTGAACTATGTGTTTATGCAAATGTTTCTGTCGTTAGCTCTTTACATATTATTAAGTTTTGCAGTTCTTAAAACTTCTCATCAACCACCAAAACCATAAATGCCATAACATGGGAAGCATTATTCCACTGTATACCGAAGACTTTTTTAAGAACCTCATTTATATTTTACAAATAATTCTACCCCTCTAATGCACCACTTTATGTTCTCAGTGCTAAATTATTACCACACTGCTGATCGCTGCAATCCCTAATAAAAGTAGACACATTTTGACTTGTTACCACCACAAACATCAACCTATTTTATCTAAAATTTATGCAAAAGACTAACATAATTCAGTCCATACTTGTGAAGTGGAAAGGCAATAATACATAGTTTATTTCTTTTTTTATATAAATATCTGCAATATGCCTCAGTGAGTCAACGTTTTCTAGAACCACATTTACACTTACAGCTTCATGTTTTGGGTTATGGCTTTTTTAACTTTGCAGATCTACCGACTGAAGCTTTACCCACTGTTATCAACAAAAACAACTCAAACTCAGTAAAAATGAGAAGACAGCATCTGTGAATAGCAATATTCAAGTATCCGTGAAGAATCTCCATTAGAATTGTCTGAACTTTGACTTTACCACTTACACCTGAAAATGCTTTGATCAAAACCATTCCTTTGTGGCTCTGGGTGCATGTTTAGAGCCGCTGTCCAACCTTCGTCTGTCTCCCCATCAACTTTCACAATAGTTACTGCTGAAGTAACGCATCCCCCCGCAGCATGACACTGCCCCAATGATGCTTGTGTTATAATGGAGATGATGTGTTCAGAGTGATTTTCAGTTATTTATTTATTTTTTATTTCAGACATGTCATAGAACATACATTTTGATATGTAAATAAACTGGGACTAAATATTAAATAAATAGCCAAATATACACACTATTTATAAATGATAACTAAAGCCAAGTCAAAAATCAAGAAATAAGGAAATACTGTCATACTGAGGTATTTTTAACAAATTTAATCGATTTAACATTCATCAGTATGACAAAGCCACCAGATTTGAAACCATGTGTGCACACATGACTTTCACATAAATCCACACAAGTTTTTTTTTTTTCCCGTGAATACCAAAACGTAACATTTTGGTCTCATCTCTCCAAATCAAAGTTTACCAGTTTACTGAATTATGAAAGCGATTTCTATAATTTTTATTCAGGTGTATCGGATTAAAAGGGCTGAATACATAAGCATATGATACTTTGTGTGAAAAAATATGGAAAACTCTGTCTCATTTCTTTTCAATTAATAAGTTACTACTTTGTGTTGGGCAATCACATAAAGTCCTAATAAACTGTACCTCAGTTTGTGGGTGTATTATAACAAAAAATGAAAAATGTTCAAGGGGTGTAACTGTTTCTTCAAGGCTCTGTAAATTACCACCAGAGCATTTCACACATGAAATTGACATTTCCGCGCGGATTATTTCAGTGACCAAACTTGCTGAAACGCTACTGTTTTAAAAGTAAAATTCTACCTGTTCATGAATGCACATTTTGCAACGGCAACATTTTGCCTTGATCAGCAGTTGGAGAGTGTGATGTGAGCAGCCTTTTTGGCAGAAGAGGAATTATAAAGCATTTTGTGAAAGGAAAAACTGCCTCCACTCACCCAGGGGTGCGTTAGGAGAAATGAGACATTGATCCATAATTGGAAGCGCTCAGTCATGAAATCTAAAGACTAATTAAAGAAAGAGAGCTTTAATGGCAGCCATTTACATATTCAGTGCAGTGATTCAATGCTGCTCACTGACGTATAGCCTGAGAGAGATGTGATGGGGGGGGGGGGGGGGGGGGTCTGGAGGTTCTAAGGTAGCTCACAGAATAATAGACTAACAACTAGGACCTAAAGCTGCCGACCATAAAAAAGTACTTTCTGCTCTCACGACGGGACTAAAAAAGAAAAAAGAGGAAAACAAAAGCAACTTCCAAAGCAACCGCCACGGGTCAACGACTGTAACAGATGCTTCGCAGTCAGCTAAAATTTAAACTTAAGTCACTCCTGCAGCAACATGTGTCTCTGTGAGTGTGAGAAAGTCTGTCTACGCTCGTGCTTGGAGGCTCCGGGAGGAAGAGGTGACACCTACAAAGAGTGGCATCTCATCTGGAGGCGTGGACATGTCTGCCAGCCCTGTTGTGCTGAGCCACTCAGGGCTAATCTCCGATACCCCAGAGGCCCGCTGAAGAGCCCGCACCCGTCTGATTAAATGTCAGGGCCGGCGAGTCTGGTTAAACTGGCATGGAGCTGCAGGGGAAGACTACATCCGAAGGCATCCAACGTTCCTTGCGCCGTTATCAAGCAGGGAGAGTTTCTGCTTTCTGCCTGTTGGGCTCGAGTGATAACGAAGGAAGGCAAACGATTGCTTGTCAGTGTTTGCACGCACAAATGCGGTACTGCAGATGAGAGGATGTGATGCTCACCTTTTCTGTTTGCCTTCAGCTTGATTCAATCTGAACGGAAAGCAGGGCTGCCTATGCCCAATAAGATCTTCAACACCCTTTTCTTTGTTAATGTAGAGCCCCCACCCTCCCACCCCCACCACCACCTCTTGTCATTTTTTTCACCTCAAACACTGCACCTCCCTCAACAGCCCCAGGCCTTTTTTAAATACGCCAATTTAACTAGTTCTCTTAATCGTGTTAATAAATGAAACAGTCTTGCTGCCATGGCAGATATTTCTTGAAGTGGAATAAGCTGCAGGATGAAAGTCAATCATCTTGAAGGCCAAGCCAAACTCGGGTTAATTGGAGCCAAGTACAGGCCAGGGTTATTTTGCCTGTTCGGACCGATAATTTGGTAGGACGAGAGGTTTGAATGGAAATATTGAATCCTGGCAGATCTTACTCTGTCAGCTCTGCTGTTTGTTGTCAAAAATGCTGGGCTGAATGCACCACACGGCAATTCAATCCAAACTCAGCACTCATTCAATACGTTCTACAAAGATGTAATTACAGTTGTAGGAGAGAAACATCCACTGAGGTTTGTCACAAAGCCTACAGACAGTTGTATGTTTACATCTCAGCCCACTTCTCCTCCCTGGCTGAGAGCTACCTGCCGCGACAGTGACAATTTTGATCTCACCGCAGGTTTAAAGTCACCAAAACTGTGTCCTTCTTCGCTGGAAACACCAGGAACTTGTATTTATGATTTCAAGAGCGTGGCAAATAAATCTAAAATGTGTTCCTCGGCTCCCCTGTTACGCTTCACAGAGGCTTTCATAACAAAACAAAATGTACTGATCAATTGAAGGGAGGAAACACGAGGCTGCTGTAAATCTTTTCTGTCACGGTTGGATTCTCATTGTCTTCTTTTTAAAATGCACCACAAAAATAGGATGCTAATAGGTTGTTAAAAAATATGAATATGATCAATTTTATATGAATATAGTAAGATCTACAATGTAAAAAATGCTTGGACCTTTTTTTCAATCCAAATGTAAGATTTACGAAGTCACAAATTTGGGTTAAAACTTCTGTCCCAGCCTCATCATTCTTCACAGGTTGCATTTTTGAACTACGGCGTCCTGAAAAACTTCTCTGATCCTCTTCCACAAGATGAAATAATATAGAAAATTGAAGCAATTGAAGAAAATATAATGATGGTAATGTCAGTGTTATGTTAATGATATAACACTTTATTATTGAACATATCGAACATTGAAAATTACGACTTCGCTCCTATCAAAAGATCTGTAACAAACATATGAAATTAAACATCTCCTACATTTTTCAACATTTCTAAGTTAAAAATAAGGAATTCCCAGAACCTAAAAAACAAAACTGAAGAAGCGTTTATATATACAGTATATATATATATATATATATATATATATATATATATATATATATATATATATATATATATATATATATATATATATATATATATGTGTGTGTATGTGTGTAAACACTAAGGGGGTAATAACTGAAATCTTCCATTATGCTGTACAATAGCTGGACTATGATAGATAATGCACTTTATGTAGTATTTTGTTGCAATCATTACAATACTGACCAGATATTCCATATTATTCTTTTTGAGAAATAAAACGAACTGAATGTTTTGAAATAAGAAAAAAATCTACATTTATGGATTTGGAAGACAATAAGTTGTGGAGTAATCTCCATAGTTTTTTTACTTCTCTACAAGTGTTTAGTTATATGACTTAATACATGACTTAACTAGTCGACACAACAGAAGGAATTCGCTCACTTACGATAATATTTTACCTGCTAAGTAGTTAGCGCAAACTAATGCTAGCTAATCTTCAATATTCACACTTCATGAATTGACCGGAAACAGTTTTATATAAGTTTGAATTTTTAATGCAGCTGTTTGTCAATACAAGATGTAAACAATCACTGTTATTGTTTTTTTTTTTTTATCTGACAATTTTTAAACATGAATCATTCAGGGCATTGTTGCACCATATCAAGATCGTCCTGGGTTCAGAGCTCAGATGGGTTCTCTGCATGATACTCATGCATATTAAGGTAACTGGCCACTACAATTTCCTTAGGCGTCTGCTTAAGATAAGTGTTTAGAATTCCCTCTGTATCTGTCTGAGCTCTGTGGTGATCCTAATGTAGGCTGTTCAAATACACTGGGCACATCAAATACAATCACAGATCTCGTGCATTGTCTATATCAACTTGTCCTTGCTATGTCGCAGGAGGCCTGGTGCCTGGTGCCTGGTGGTCTTTGAAAAAGAAACAGGGTACACCCTGGAAAGGCTGACAATTCCTCACATGCGAGTGGAAACAGACAAACTCTATGCACAACGACACTGCAAGGCAACAGTGACACATCATGGAAAAGTAATCCAGGTTATGAAATGTACAGTGGAAAACATTAGCATAACATTAGCATAACTTTTTTTTTGGGAAGGCTTTTACCCCCTCTTATTCATCACTTTATTGACTCAGAGCTAGTTATCAACACACATAAATCCTGTAATTTCCTTCTTTCTTTCCACATGGAACGTACAACTACAAACAGGCTTTGCCACTGACTGAACCTGTTGAAAACAAATCATGTGATTGCAGAATTTGGTTTTTCTTTTTGTATCATTTTCTTTCCTTAGCCATTCTTACACATTGGTTTGAGTGAAAAATACCCAGTGTTCTGGGTAAATCCCATATCCTCAATATAAGTAGTTGTCCCCTATTCAGCCCAAAATTGGGTTAGCAGAATAAGCCATACTTAGTTGTTTAATTTACCCAGAAGAGTTACAGAGTTAAAAAAGTGTAACTATTCTATTTTATTGTCATTGTGTTGCAAAAAAAGCTTTTCTCATCCTTTTTCATTATCACTTTTCTCTGATAATTGTAATTAGTTCCAACCAGTTTTTTTTTTTTTTTTTTGTTGCTGAGTTTATAATTACACAACAGATGATAAGAGCTGCCTTCTGGCAGTAAAATTAAACCTAAAAATACACTACAATTATCCCCTCTATTATTAGTTTAAAAACATACTTTTAACTATTTATAAAATCATACTTTTATGAAAGCTATATTGTTGTTGCCTAGCAAAAGCCAGCCCAGGAAAAAAAATATCCTGAAGTTGCTGCAACTAATTAGGTAAACGTGACAAGTTGGTTAGTATAGTAAAGCATTTCAAAAGCATAAGAAGCACATTAGTATAAGATAAATTAACCAAGGTGTACACTGGAGATGTCTGAGGTTTGAATGTTATATAATGTAAGCTTTTTTAAACTATCACAATTTACATAAATATGGAAAGAAACCAGCAAATTCAAAAAATCCAAATACATGTTTCACTGATCTGATCCTCTAAGGATTGACCTCTAAGAGCAGCATACTTACCATTAAACCTTTTTAAATCTGATACACATGAACTCTTCGGGACAAATGTAAACCACAATCTGTCTCTCTCCATCATATCCGCTTCCAACCAGATGGTACTGTTGCTGGCTGAGATATCAGTGAAATCAGATAAGCTTCCATGCAACCTGATCTCTCTTTTCATGTAACTAAAAAAATAAATCCATGTTAATATAAAAGCCAGTAGATACACTGAATGCCTATTTTCAGTGAACTTCATGGTGGTTTGGTTCAGATGGATAGAGCAGAGATCAGCTCCTCTCTTCTGGAAGTTATTACTGTCTGGATGGTGAACTGGGAAACGAGCTAAATTCGAGCACACTTTTTCAGCCCAAACAGATGTAATCTGATGGCTGTCTGGGTTAGAGAAAATGCCACATCTCTTTTTATGTCCTGATAAAGGAAACCACATCACATTTCTTTTACTACGAACAATCAGATTGTTCCTTTACATTGGCTTTACATCCCATCATCTAATAAGAACCCTCATTTCACTCAGTCTTGGTTAAAGTGTTTATATCTGTAGGATATTGGAATTGATTTCATGATATTTCTACTAATATTAGATGGATAAAAAACTAATACAATAAAGCGATGTAGACAACGGGTGCGTGTTGGTAAATAGTGCCGATGAGACTCCACTGAGAGCATTTTAACACTAAATGGATTCCACTGGGAATTGGGCTGATTCATTATTAAGAGTGTTAGCATTAAGACTGTCAAGTTAACATCCCTGTTTGCCCCTAATGTAATTGGGCCATTTCATTTGCGCCTTGATTTATGCAGCATTATGCCGCATTAAAGCCCACAGCATGTGGCTCATTTTCAGGACTGCTGAGCACCGGCAAAACTTGATTCCTGCTAAAAATAAAAAATAAATAAAAAATGGCTTTATTGTTGTTCGGCAAATCAAGGTAAGAGGGAAGTTGCAGATGTGTTTAGTTGAAAGTTTTTTTTTCTCCTGCTCACTTGTCCCAAAGTGACCTTGCCATTTACAGAGCATCAATGCATTTCTTCCATATGTCTGAGGAAGGGTAGACATTGTATGAAGAAACAATTGTGAATGGTCTCATTGATTATCATCCAACTTTCTTATTTCTTGTCTTTGAGCTTGCCAAACCTTCAGACTGATAATATCCATAAGTCTGCATCAACGGAGCAGACAAAAAGATTGCACGCTTGATATAAGTGGATCAGTTTCATCTCTGTGCAAATTGGTGTCAGGAAATAAAAAATATTCCATCCATCCATCCATCGTCTTCCACTTATCCGGGGTCGGGTCGCGGGGGTAGCAGCTTCAGTAGGGAGCCCCAGACGTCCCTCTCCCCAGCCACTTGGGCCAGCTCCTCCGGGGGAATTCCAAGGCGTTCCCAGGCCAGCCGAGAAACATAGTCCCTCCAGCGTGTCCTGGGTCTTCCCCTGGGCCTCCTCCCGGTAAGTTTAAAAAATATTATTAAACTTAAAATGGCATTTGAATTTGTGCATTGCCTTACAAACCGTGTCCCCATGAAACATGGTGGTGGTGGTGGCATCATGCTGTGGGGATGCTTTTCTTCAGCAAGGACAGAAAAGCTGGTCCCAGTTTATTAGATGATGGATGAAATACAGGACAATGGTGGAGAAAACCTTGTTGCAAAAAATGTAAGAGGGTGGTGGGTGCTAACAGCAGAAGAACAATTATTCACAGCCGGAAGAACAGTGGATTGGTTTTGATCAAAGCATGTTCACGTGTTAGAATGTCAGAATCTGAAGCAAGACTTGAAAACTGGTGTTCACGGATGCTCTCCGTCCAATCTGACAGAGGTTAAGGTATTTTGCCAAATGAGAATGGGCAATATTGTTAGTTTCTAGATGTGCAAAGCTTTAAAAGAGATTCATCCAAAGATGTACAGCAAAAAGTGGTTTATAAAGACATGGGGACAACACATTGTTTTTCATGTTTTATTTCATATAAAATCCCATCAAAATACTTTAAAATCTGAAGTCTTAAAATGATTTATGCAAATGTGGAAAAATCCAATGGTTCTGAAAATGTCTGTGTCCCAACCATTCACCACTCACTCCCAGTTGCCCTAACACTCTGGTGGGGTGACTGTAATAAACGTCCTGCCTACTGTCCCTGTGGTGGGCGTGGTGTGGAGGATTAATGAAGCGGTGGCTCATAAAGGAGATCCATCTGCACCCAGAAACTCCTAATGAGAAACCAGAGCCTCCACTTATGGCTTATGACACGCTGAGGAAGCAGGACTGCTTTTGTTTTGTGTGGGCTTGTCTTAATGGTGACAAAGTGAACCTTTCAATCTACCAGAGTGCATGTGCAGCCAGTATTATGAGCACACCACATCTTCATTTTGTCCCTTTCTGTAGAAAGCCTTTTTGAATTCTCTGCACCACAATGATCGATTATTTGGAGCTGTCCTGGAAAGGCTTTGGTGTTAAATCCAAAATATGATGTAACATTAACAATAATGCAGACCGTTCTAAGTTGATGAAATTTGTACAAAAGTAATTCAATGTCTTCTTTAGATTAAAGCATTTCAGTACAGGAAGGATGACACCTAACAAACAGCTGTTCAGAAATATCCTGAACTCCTTTTCCTTGCGCTACAGATGTTTTTTTTACAAAAGAGCAGAATAAAAAAAAAAGACTTTTTAATTCATATATTCAGAAAAAAATATAGTTAAATAAATGCAGAGAAAATCCTATATGATGTTTCTGCTTTGAAGCAGACAGTAAACATTTCACGGGTGAGTTTTTAAGCCGTCTCTCACACCGTGAGTCAGGTGGGGGTTTTGAGCATCAGCTGCGAATGGACAGGGAGGAGCGGCTCAGCTGGTGAGGGTAAACAGTTCAAAGTGACAAGATGAACCAGCACAGAGAGTCCACCTGACCCGCAACAATGCTGTACAAACGGGCCAGAGCACACACACTCACACACAACAAGCAGCATTGCACGCATTGTTCGGATGCAATTACGGTTAGTTACAATCCAAGGATCCAATCGATCCATATGTAACTTAGCTGACGATTTTAACTGTGTGTAAAGTTCACACTCCATTTAGCATGAAGGTGTGGTTGTCTGCATGCGGTGAGAGGAAGAGATTGGTAAAAGCACTGTGCATCAATGGAGTGACTGATCAGCCTTTTCTATGGAGAGAAAAAACGACGTGACCCCACAACCCAAAGGGCTAAAAGGATCTCTCACTGAAAGCAGACACTTCAGGAGCTCTATGTATATTCTGTGAACATTGCAAAGAAAGTTCGGTTTGGTAGAAAAAAATCTATCAAACAAACAAAAAAACATACAAATTTTACACAGCTGGTCATTTGCTTATGGTCCACCATTTAAACCAGTTTCAGACACATTTTGAGAACATGATACCCCAGAACTTCTCAGACCCCATATTTACATGTGAACTAATCCTGACAGCTAAGCTTAATATATAGCAGGGTTTTGATCAGCCCATTTAACGCCCACCATCACATGGTAAATGGACTGAACTTACATAGCGCATTTCCAGTCATACTAACCTCTCAAAGCACTTCACACAATACCCACCTGCACTCAATAATGCAGCCATACGCAGATCGGTAGGCAACTTGGGGTTAAGTGCCTTGCCCAGGGGCACATAAACCCACAACCTTCCAGTTACAACACTCTACCTACTGAGCTACAGTCACCCAAATCAGTGTGTGTCATAAGCTGATTGATACAGAGCTGTGTTGGTTACATTCCAACTTCAGGCTTTAAATGTGTAAAAATGTCACCCTTTAAAATGAATTCAACTTCACGCTAAATGTAATACCAAGAAAGAATTTCACTGACAGAATGAAAATTACTGTTATTCATTTATATAATTAGTTTGCTAGTTAGTTAGTTAAGGCAAGAGTTAGGTTTTTCTATGTCAGCATAATGTGATGTCTTGAAATGGTTTTCAGCTGAAAAAAGCAATATGCTAGCAAAGGGATATAGCTACAAAGTTGAACGCAAGATGATATTTGCATAAGATGCTCCATGTTATGTTTCACTTTAGATTTTGGCCTTGATTGTACTGCACTGATGAGCATAAAACAGGTAAAATAACAATTATATTTCTTAGAAAGTGGTACCCTAGCTACTAAATTGTACTGTTGAGAAAATCTGTCGTTGTTTAGGTCTGATTCTGATTCATGCGCCGGAAGAGGAAATGTCTGAATGGTGGGATAAAACCAGCAACAAATGAGCAGACTGGTAAAACCCTGTGGTTGAAAAACTTAAATGCAAACAGTATTTTACATTTTCTTTGAAATAAAGTGATCAAATTCCTCATTCTTCGACTCTCAAAGACGGCTTGCCAAGAAGAAAGCACACAGAGTGACAGCTCAACAGATGAGGTACCTTTGTCTAATCTCCTTCTGAAAGAGCTTCACTGGAAGGGCTGGGAGCGGCGAGGGCCAGACAAAGAAAAAAATTGGGGCATTCTGTATAGTAAAGCCATCATGGGGCGCCTTTAGTCTTCTTTGTGATGTGACTTTGACAGCTGTGTGGATTAAGGAACAGACCAACATACAAAGCCCAAGCACCCAGGATAAGACTTGATATTCTACCCCCTGGCTCTGGCTTCTTCTCTTAGTAAATCATAATAAAATATAATTTTACTACTATAATAGGGTTGTGTCTGTGATAGGTAAGGAGACACGTACATAAAAGCACGCAGAGAGAAGTGAAAATTTAGCATTGCTGTACAGCACTACTGTCTAAGGTACGGAGCTCCTCACAGTTATTGACACCCCTGGTAAACATGTGGTATAGGCCTCACAAATAATCTATCTTTTAAACATTTTTAAACCTTCTTGTCAATGAATTGTTTCACTTTAACAGTCACACTGTTTAGAAAGTTTTAACTAGTAATCTACAATTTCCTTTATATACAGGATATATCAACAGGGGACCATTTTTTCTGTCACTCGTCAAAACAGAAAAGATAAAATAACATTCCATTAGAATAAGGCACATGTGTGTTAATCCTGAAAAGTCAGGAAATGCTCAAAATAATATAGATATGTGACTAAATTTACCCAATCCGAGTAATTATTACAGATTTACAACCAATTTGATTTTGAAAAAGCTGCATGAGGAGCAAAGTTAATCCCACCGTCAGGTACAGTCCGAATAATGATAAGGCAGATAAACATTTCCAAGCCTCACTATTAGAAGAGTAAAGCACATTTTTGAATGTGATCTTATGCTGGTTAAAAAAAGAATCATTTTACATATCTTTACCATTAGGGTGTATAGTAAATTTTTAGTTCTGAACCTGTTGCTACAGACATTCTGGTCCCAATGTGGGATTATTAAATAAAACAGAAAAATATAAAAATGATGCTAATTTACTGCAATGTTTGCCTTCAAGTGTATATCTTTTTTTCAGTAATTCCACTTGCATATTATATTCATTCATTACAAACAGACTGATTTATTACAAGTGTTTATTTCTTTTCATTTTGATGATTTTAACTGACAGCTAAAGAAATTCCCAAATTCAGTATCTTGGAAAATTGTATTATTTAAGACCGATACAAAAAAGCATTTTGACAAATGTTGGCCTTCAGCTCTTCTGCATTGTTAGGACTGGTGTATTGCATCTTCTTCTTCACAATATCTCATAGATTTTCTATGGGAGTAAGGTCAGGCGAGTTTGCTGGTCCTTAAACCTGGTACAGGTAGGTTTGGCGCTGTGTGAAGGTGCCAAGTCCTGCTGGAAAATTTGCATCTCCATAAAGTTGGTCAGCAGCAGGAAACATGCAGTGCTCTAAAACCTCCTGGTAGACGGCTGCATTGACCTTGGACCTCAGAAAACACAGTGAACATACACCAGCAGATGACATGGCACCCCAAACCATCACTGACTGTGGAAACTTTACATTGGACCTCAAGCAACGTGGATTATGTGCCTCTCCTCTCTTCCTCCAGACTCTGAGACCTTGATTTCCAAAGGAAAAGCAAAAATTACTTCCATCAGAGAACATAACTTTAGGCAGCAGTCCAGTCCTTTTTGTCTTTAGCCCAGGCGAGATGCTTCTGAAACAGCTGAAACTCATGCCTTGCGTATGTCTGTGTGGTGGTTCTTGAAGCACTGACTCCAGCTGCTGTCCACGCTTTGTGAATCTCCCCCACATTTCTGAATGGGTTTTGTTTCACAGGGTGTGGTCATTCACTTTTTTTGTACCACATATTTTCCTTCCCTCCACCTCTCTATTAATGTGCTTGGACACAGAGCTCTGTGAACAGCCAACCTCTTTAGCGATGACCTTCTGTGTTGTGCCCTCCTTGTCCAAGGTGCCAATGGTCGTCTTTTGGACAACTGTGAAGACAGCAGGCTTGCCCATGATTGTGTCGCCAACAAAACTAGACTGAGAGACCATTTAAAGGCCTTTGCAGGTGTTTTGAGTTAATTAGCTGATTAGAGTGGCACCAGGTGTCTTCAATATTGGACCTTTTCACAATATTCTAATTTTCTGAGATACTGAATTTAGGGTTTTCATTAGTTGTCAGTTATAAATGTTGAAATTAAAATAAATAAACACTTGAAATATATCAGTATGTGTGTAATGAATTAATATAATATACAAGTTTAACTTTTTTAATGGAATTACTGAAAAAGTGTTACATGACATTCTAATTATAGGAGCAGCACCTGTATATCCAGCTTAGCCTTCAGAATTGCTACACATGTAAATATGGAGTCTGAGAAGTTCTTGGCTGTCCTTTCCTCATATTGTGCCTGAAACTGCCTTTTCATGAAGTTGTACTCAAGCTCTGAAAAGTTAGCAATATGAAATGCGGTACAAACATGCGTCTCAGTTCTCACCCTCAGAAGGACACAGTTCAGCAAAGCTACTGACGTTAACAGAGTCATTTCACACAACAATTTGCTGTATCGGATTTCTAAAAAAAAGTTTACAAGCTGCTTCTGATCTTACAGTTGTGCTGATTCTAAGGCACACTGAGCTGTCATTGATTTTCAATGCTCTAACACTATAGCTAGACTATAATCATTCCTTTTAAAGATCCACTAAGAGCAGTGTTTCTGAAGAAAAGTCACTAGACCAACTAATTGTAATTACTAATGTTTAAAAGGCAGCTCTGCTTCTTAAATAAGCCCCTGTGCTAAGTTTGATTATAAAGTAGCAGTTGCAAAGCCAACTGTCTAGTTTCCTTGAAGGAATAGTTTTAAATTTGTTAAGCGGAACGAAGGCTAAAGAGCAAGTAAGCACGCTTTCCCCAGCCTCAAATCATCCCTTAATCCATAAAATTACACCTGTCACTAGAAAGTTAGATTTATTTAAACTAGTTCCTGATCCGAGAAGGAAAACACCATTAAAACACACAAAGGCCTTCAATCAACACTTAATTAACGCAGAAACCTTTCCCTCGTGCTGGCAATCACTTCCCCTATCTGCCAGATTGGATTAAAGACGTGAATGCAGATTAGAAATGGCCAACAGCGTCAGAGGATCAGCAGTGGGGGAAATATATAGGCAAATAAAACCAGAGCAGGGAGAGGCAGGACAGCAAGACGGCAGGAGTAAGACAGAAACGGATATACTGCAGAAGTCAACTTTCTGCTGCCCACAGTTCTGTCAAGTTAAGCGTGTCATTTCAGCAGAGGGGAACATCGCTTAGATAACTGTTCGCACTGTGAATTTCAGCGCTTGTGTGTCTCTTGCAAAAATGGGAATCATCAGTGACAGCACTGGCAGTAAAAAAAATATTTTTGGAGGCGGCTTCACTAAGCCTTACAAAGCCATTTTGTAGATGCTGCTAAAGTAAAGTGACTGTAGCACTAAAGTAAGAACTACCTTTAACAGCAGAAATACCTAAAAAAAAAATCATGCAGGGTTCCAAAGTAGACCGAATGCTTTTACATTGAGGAAAGGTAATTATGAGGCGCTGTCCCGAAAGCTGTGCGGATTAGTTTGATGAGAAGTAAACTCTTTCCTGACCTTTGCTGATCGTAGGTGGACTCCTTTCTGTGGCAGTGGAGGGTTACCACTCGATGGCCTTCACTCCTCAAGTCCTGGCTTACCATCCACTGAGTGGGGTTGCTGGGTCGTGCTCCCAGGAACGCCACGCCCTCTTTCAATTTTACCCTGTTGAGAAGAAGAAAAAAAAAAAAACATTAGCTCTTTACACGTACATCCTCCCAAACATTGGATGTCCATTGTTGTTATGGCGATCTAAGAATGGCCAGTCCTTTTCCTTCATTTATTTCAGAATAAGACGTTTTGTAAACTTTTTTGAACAGCAAATAAATTTACATTAAACAAAGAAATAAAGACTTTTCAGACAGATTGTCATGCTGTTCAGATAGAACAGATCATCATGTTAGATGTCATTCAGTAAAAGATTTACTCAGACTGATAAGATTCCCTCTAACAGCCTGATTTTAGCATCATATAGTTCCTTCTTATTAATGTAAAACACTTTTATCCAAAGCAAATCCTATTGACATGCTGTGGCATTACCTTAAAATGCTTGAAAACCCACAAGCGTGGTTGAATTACAACAATTCTGAAAATATGAGTGGGCCAAAACTCCTCCACAGCGCTGGTAAAGACTCACTGTAAGTTATCACAAACGGTTGATTGCAGTTGTTGCTGCTAAGGGCGGCCCAAGAAATTATTAGGTATAGGGGCCTATCACTTTTTCACACAGGGTCATGTAAGTTTAGATTTTTTTTTCCTACATTACTAATATAACCCTTAATGTAAAAAACACATGTTGTGTTTACTAGTGTTGCCTTTGACTAATATTTAAATTTGTTTGATGTTCTGAAACACCTAAGTGTGACTAACAGGCAAACAAAATAAGAAATCAGGAAGAGGAACGCTTTTTCACACCACTGTATATTGTAAACATTTGCAGAAAGTTCTCCTAGTCCTTCTGCTGTACTGATATTTTTTTTTTATTATTTTGTGGCACTAGATGGGTCTTAATTTGACAGAAAGCTGAAAGGAAATAGGGTTGAGAGAGAGGAGCAAGACATGTGGCAGAGGTCCACATGACAGGACTCGACCCCAGCACGGCCACGTCGAGGCCGTGCTGGGGTCGGCCGTGCGAACATGGGTCGCATGCTCTACCTTTGTACCACCAACGTGTCCCATATTGACACTTTTAACAACATAAACGCTTCTCCTATTTCTTGAGGGACACAGTGACATATTATTTTCATTGTCCTGCTGAGTATAAGCAGCCCCTTGAAAACAATGCTAGTAGTCCAAGAAAAGTGTCAAGCAGACAACAAGTTAAAGAGAAAAACAGACAAAAATAAAGACTGCAAATATCCAGCTAAAGGAGTTAGACATTTTGAGAAAAGAATTACAGTAATAATGCCCAAAATACAGCTACATTTAATATTTGAAGTATTCTCTCTGTACTTTCACTGCCTTCTACCATCCTTGGCAAAGTCATGGACAAAAAAAGTATAGTTTTTCAAGGATAGTAATCAACTAAGATGTTACCTGTAACTTAATCAATACAGCAACTCAGCAAATTGTATTATGGTAGTCATTAAAACCAGTGATTGTTCCATGAGAAGTAATAAGCAGAGATTTGATAACTTGTTCCAAAAATTATTGTATTGTTCAAATGTAGGCCCAGTTCACAGTCCTGCTCTGGGAATAGACCATTGCAATCCACAGAAGAAAGGAGTATTTTTTTAAATCAATCCATAAACAGACAGGAATCCTGTGAGGAGAAGCCTTAAAGGGAATGATGTTTTTTTTTTTTTTTTTAACAGTTAAAAGACAAACTACTGCTGATTTTGATGAAAATTGCCATATGTTGTTCTGTTTGTCCACCTTAAACAGCACTGGTCTACATATTTGCTATGTTCCCTACAGGCCTTGAACAGGACAGCACAAACTAATCAAAGTAAACAGTGCTTTCATTTTGAAGTCTCCCATCTTTGATGAGTGATTTTTATAAGATTAGGCTATATTTTGTAATTACAAGTCTGTTATGCAGCTGTATTTCTTCAATCTCCAACAGTAATAGATTCTCTCTGGCAATACAAAAATTACATTTTGGAAGTGTTTATTTTTTCACTGATACATTTACAGCCTCTGAGGTGTCAGTGGACTACAAAGGGGGAGCACGCCTATGGGAGCAAATGAAAGATAGATTATAATAGACCCAATGCACAGAGTATAATTTAAAAGGTAAAAGCACTATCATACAATAGGTTCAGACTAATGTTCCATAACATAGCATAGTGGAAAGCCTGTGTGATGTTAGCTAAGAGTGACAGTGAAGTAGCATGACTGAAGAGCAGACAAAATTATAACAGAAGGCCAAATCACTTTCCCTGTCCAATCCATACCAGCTTGGCAGATGAGACCAAAGACGGGCCTTTGCTTTCATCTTGAATTTGTTGCTGCCCTTTTTAGATGCAATTGCCTATCTGTCATCCTATGAATATATCTGCCCTCTCCAATCAAGCCCATTTCTTTGATGTGATGCCTTGTGCTGTTGGACTGCAGGTAGCATGTGAGAAAGGAAAGTGGAATCAGTGATCAACACTAAATCTAAGGGTCACTTGAAAATTGTGTGTAATTTTTCCTTCCTCTGTGTTGTCATATGAAACATTGATTTGCATCCAACCTCACTTGATTAGAACTATGGTGAAATTAAAGTGCCTCCCCCCCCAACATATTGTGAATTGTTTTTTTTTTTCAACCTGACAAATAACCTGATTCCACATAAAAACACAAAATGATCTTGACATATAAACATCATTATCTTGTACAAGCACATTATCTAATTGTAGTCTTCTCCTTAACAAGGTGTTTGGACCACAAAGGCAATATGGAAAGCACATACGACTGAGATCTATTCAAAGAAGAAACACAGTTTTTTGTTTTCTGGTTAAGTTAGGGCTCCCCAAATAATATTATTTTCCAAAGATTAACCCAGCATTTCTTCATCCTATTTGCTGAGATGTTTAAGTATGTGTATGTGCTGTATTGTATCACATGGTGCTCTTTGATGCATTTCTTTATTAGGAATAGATTTCTAGTTTTCATTAAAAAAAATCTGCATCACATCATGAGAAAAGGTGACTCAGAATTAGTAACACGAAACGATTATTTGAAGCCATACTGAATTTTATGAGCAAAGAGAAAATACTGGCTGGATGTGTAGAACTGGAAAAGAAAAGAAAATATTTGAACAGCCCTCTCTTTGTCCCAATGGGGGAAGCATGTTCTTGTATCTGGTTTTGCTACAGTTCAGTGACTAGGATGTCTATCGGTGGCTCCCAGTGTGTTCCCAGAATGTTTTAAACAGAGCTGACTCTCGAAAGGGAGACAGTCATTACACCACAGTCCATAATATGTCCATAGAGCATTTGGTGCAGGATGGTTGAAGTGTCTTTTATTGACTAAATGGTCAATTTGGCCTTGTAGCCTGTAAGTGTAGGACATTCTTGCAGGTAAAATAGCAGACAGGCATTACCAGTCCCAATCAGACTGATGTTGAGACAATCCACCATCGATCAACAGCTCCTCTGTATTACCTTTAGTGTCTCTAGGAAAGATAATGACCACACACGTTTCCCTAAACATGCTTACTGAAAATTACAATGTAAAGGTTGTTAAACTTAAACATGGTTTAATTACTGTAAAGAAAAAT
Organism: Fundulus diaphanus; assembly: GCA_037039145.1. Classification (NCBI taxonomy): domain Eukaryota; kingdom Metazoa; phylum Chordata; class Actinopteri; order Cyprinodontiformes; family Fundulidae; genus Fundulus; species Fundulus diaphanus. The sequence goes on along the minus strand of CM073127.1, from coordinate 38,999,427 downwards.
CTTAATGCGTATAAACTGGAGAAGTTCAGGCAATGTAGGAAATGCAAAATGTCTTGGAACCATATGTGCCCTGTGTTCTGCATAAAAAAGTAAAATAAATAGAGGGAAAGCAGAAGAGGGTTGTTCATATGAGCTGTATAATATTCACTTAGCTTGTGGTGCACATCATAAAGACAGTACTATGGAAAAGTACTCAGAACTTTTAAAATTTTTTACATTTAGTAACGTTACAACCACAAACTTCAATATTTTATAGTACTTAAGTAATATACCAGAACAAGCAACTATGTAGGTAGCTGTCAGGGTGGAGGAAAATTGTACATAGGTTTCAAATTTTCTAAGTATAATCTGGCATGCATTTTATTCACCCTCCACTCCTCAGTAAATATTTTGTAGAACCAGCAGATGCTGCTTTTAATACTGCAGGTTTTTAGGGTACGTGGCGGTCAGCTTTACTCATTTAATTAATGACAAAAATTTATCAATTAAAATTATCTCTGGACTTTGTTTGGGCCATTCTAACACATATACAGGCTGTGATATAAACCATTCTTGTTCAGGGTAAACCTCCACCTTGCTGGAGGGTTTTAAAACAAAGTATTTAGCAGCCTGTTCAATGTTTTTCTGCTAGGATTGCCATGTGTTTGGCTCCATCCATCTTCCCATCAGTTCTGACAATTTTCCCTGTTTCAGCTGAAGAAAAGCATCCCCCATAGCATAATACCCCCACCCCTATTTGTAACTAATTTGCTAGGATTGATATGCAACCTGTTCTGCAACATATGACATTTTGGACCAGAGCATTTTCTACTACAATTTTACTACATTGTTTGAGACATTATGTTTTTTTTTTCAACAATGACTATTTTTGGAACCCTTAAAGGTATATTGCCATGTTATATGCTTATGAAACCAGACCTAATCATGATCATGATAAAATAAAGTTACATACACCAAGCCTCCATCTTGATAATGTTTTGATAGTCCTTTTTTAAGTCTAGATAGAATCCAGCACCGGGCACGATGAACAGATATAAACAGACGTGGCACCATCTACTGGCAGTATCACAGACCACCATAATGCCGGTTTGCTTACTTAATAAATCACTTGTAAATAATGCCTGACCCTCTGCAATGTCTCGCAGTAAAGCGGCAGCTCAGCGTGATCAAAGACCAACCATTATTAATTAAATACACCAATCTACAGTAACTTTAAGAGCCTCATATCAGAACATTTACTCACGTCAATCAACAATATAGTCACATCTCAGCCTCGGCAGCTTTAGCGTCCGCTTCAGTGAACACCAACATTCCTACTGTATTCCCAGTGACATTCCAGTCTTTTCCCTTTTGGAGTCATATATTTTTTAAAAATTTTTTCCCTCTAGATCTTGGACCAGTCTGCATTGTTTCACTGGGAGATGCTAATAGCCGTTAGCTCCTTCCTTGTTTTATCCCCTGCTGTGCATGTGCATTGTTGTATTTCCTCTGTTATTAAAAATAAACATGAAAGGCTTTATTTACTAACAAATTGAGCAAAAACAAAGCGTAAAACAATAACTAATACGGCAGCAGTACGTGATAATCTTTCAGAATGAGCTACTGATGTATACATTTAAAAAAAGTCCTGTCAACATTCTCTCATCTGAGCTGTAAAAAAACCCACAATTCCTCCAAAGTTGCCATGGGTCTCATTGCTGTTTCTCTAATTGATGCTTTCTGTCAGTTTAAGTGGATGGTCATGTCTTGGTAGGTTTACTATTGTGCCATACAGAAAAGCTCAGCACTCCAAAGATGTTCAAAGTTCATGAAAGTGTTTCGGAATCTGCTGTAAACTAACCAAAGCTTTACCCCTGACCTGTCAGCATCACCAGTCTTTATGATGTTAGTTCTCTAATGCTCTCTAAAAACAACTCTGAGGCATTCAGAGAACAGCTGGATTTAAACTGATATACAATATACATAGCTGAACTGTTTTTAGCTGACTTATGAGTGGAGCTTGATACACTTGATTTTACAGAGCCATACAAGAGAAAAGGGGGCATAATGGTAATCCATGTCACACTTTTAAGAAGTTTTATTTATAAAATAACATTTTCTTGTGCAATGCTTTGTTTTGTTTTATATTATAAAATCTGTTAATAAGATACCTTATTATACAATCTCAATATCAGTCAAAATGTTGAAATAGTGCAATATTATTGCAAGGTACTATACAGTGGCTAGATCTTTATCACTTTACTGTACGTCTAGACTGCCACTTGTAAGTTGTGCAACTGTTTTGTGAGGCAAGATCAGACAAGGAACCGCAGCCAATATTAACCTGTATCAGAACTGAAAACAAGAAGATCTTAATTGGAACACCCCTGTTTTATACAACACAGCAACGTGGATATGAAGTTATTAAGATTTTCCACAGGTCACTTCAGCTTCTCCAACAGAAGTAAACCAACAAAATCACCATGATGCATGAAGGAGCGTAGATATCTGCATCACATTTCATAGTTAATCCATTGAATGCATTTCAAAACAGAAAAGAAATCAATACTGTCAACCTAAAGCAAAAAAAAAAAAAAGCGGATTTCCATGTGAGCAAAGCTTTACAGGCTCTCTTACAAAAATCAATAGAAGCAGCCAGTGTTATTACTTTAAAAAATATCCCAATTATCCCTTCCATTCAAAGCATTTTTAAATCCTCTCAAGTGTATACTAATAATTGTAGTGCCTCTGTAATGTTTGCCTATTAAACTGTTTTCACACTCAGCACTTAAAGTTTTGAGTGTAAAATGTGGGACTTCAGTTTGCACAGTTTGTGGCCTTGAGTTTGTGAGCTGTATTCCTGACTTCAGAGAACCAATGAGAACTTGGAAATAGTACAAAGGAAGTTTAGGAAATACCTCATTACACACTTGGTTGGGTGATTAATTCAATCTAATCAGGGAGCTAGGATCCACACACCAAATAGTTCAAAGCCAGAAAAACTGTATGTTTTTCCAACCCATCTAATTATTTACTTCTTAGATATAAGTGTAACCATAAGTAAAATACCACAGTTTCATATCACACTGTTTTCTAAATGTAGTTTTAGTTTTTAGGTGCAAATTACACAAACTATTATAATTTATTGCCATTCTTCTTTTAACAGAATAAGACCTGTTTAAATAGCTGATATTAGCTGCTTAATCTGTTAGACTCACTCATCAGGTGGCCAGCCTGTTACAGATCAGACAGGCAGGAGAGCCGAAATTCGAGCCAACCACAGTGTTGTGTTTTAAAAGGTTTATTTTCACAAGAACCTGAAACCTGGTGCATGCAGGGAACCTCTGGCGATGGTGAGGGCTGGTTGCTCACAGCAGAAAATCACAGACAGGATAGCTGAAGCCAGATTAATGTCCGGAGAACAGGCTTGGGTCATGCACAGGTGGTTAGATACGGGGCAGGCAATTACAAGGGGCTTGGCATGGCTCATGAGTCAAGGTGCTAATCCAGGTCATGGTCCAGAAATTAGAAACTTTAGTAGAAGCGAAGGCAGGGCAGAAGATCCAGTGACATGACTGTGGTTAACACTAGGTAATTAGGCATGAAGTAACGCTGAACATAAAAGCCTTCAATTATCTGGCGTTGTCCTGCTGTCTGCGTTGAGCTTAGAAGGAGCGTGAAACAGGTTTGTGGAATGAGTTGATTTTGGCACCACAGCACACCAGGCTTGCAGGTGCAGTGAATAATCATTGATGAGAATGGAGCGGGATAAGTGCCGTAGAAGGCAGAATCATAAGACAGCTTGTATTCAATGACACTTTTAGTTTGCTAGCTGTGGTTTCAAAAAAGCGTTAACCTAAAGGGTAATTCGCCCCCAAATCAACTTTTATTTTGCTAAAAACTGTTAAAATGGATGTCTTATAGACCTGTCTGCATGTCCTGGTCACTGGCTCCATCCGAATACCTCTATTGGGTAAGGACTCTTTAGCTAAAGCGGAAGTGTCTCAGTGGTTGACATGATAAGTGATGTCCGAATAGTGCAGTCAGTAAGAAAGGAGGTAGGAAAAGGAGCCTACGTGCTTCCCCTTGCGGCTGATTTAGTATAGGAACCTTGTGATGTTTCCATTACTGGTGCTAAGGCGTTATAAGTAATCCCACAATCCTTTGCATGACATGCTATATAAGCACAGCCCAATTCATGGAAATTAACGAAAATGGACAGGGAAAAGAGAGCGCACACGTTATAGTTCATTTTTGGAAGGCTGTAGGCCTGGATTTGACTAGCATCATCCATGTGTGTTTCCTTCAGGCAATGATGTTGGCGTTAAAGGCTGTTCGAAATCGGCACAGCAATCCAAAGCTGCTTTCCTACCTAGGACAGTGTTCTTACTGTTGACCCCATGAAACGTCAATTATAATACCTCTAATTATAGCTAGGAGCTATAATTAGAGGTATTCGGATGGAGTCCTATTCGGATGGAGTCCTAACTCCACATTTTTTGAAATCCTACTTTTGTGTCTAAAACCGTCGCTGTGGCGCCTACCTAATTTTAACTAGTGTCTTACATTTAATTTTGAAACAGTATATATGGCAGCCTCACGTCTGTCAGTCTGTATCAGGGCAGCTGTGGCTACAAATGTAGCTTATCACTGTGAGGGTGTGAATGTCTGCATGGGTGAATGACTGAATGTAGTATAAAGCAGGGGTCTTCAACCCTGGTCCTCACGGCCCACTATCCTGCATGTTTTAGACGTGCCTCTGCTCCAGCACACCTGAATCAAATGATTGCATGACCTCCCCAGCAGCCCTCAAAGGCTGCAGATGCCTATTCATCACCCATTTATTTAGGTCAGGTATGTGGAGGCAGGGAAATACCTTTACTCTTTGGGGTCATTGTGTAATATACCAGTACAGGCCATTTATCATTTACTTGTGCGGGAGAAGAGGCTGCCCAATGTAACTTGCTGCTGTCAGTCAGTCAGGAAGTGGCTGACTTCACAAAGCTCCAGAGACTTGTTAATGATCTTGGGGGTGAGTTGGTCAGCCCAGGTTCTCAGACATGAGGGGGAGACACAGTCAGGTCCTGGAGCTTTCATGGTCTTTTGGCATTGAAATAGCCTATTTGTCGGCTATTGTATCATTCTCAGAGGGCTTAAATCAAAGTAGAGGGCCTTAGGAGAGTGGGGTGGATGGTGCATTGGAAGCTAGATGTGGACAAGTTGATAAGACAGCTGCGTTTTGAAGTTGTTAAGCTGCATTTTGTTTTTTTAATTATATCTCTATTGATTCTCAGGAAAGTATCGTTTACATAAACAAAAGCCTCTACTTCACAGGATCAACTCCAGAATGTGGGATATGGTGAACAAGTAGGGCATTGCATTATAGCAGTCCAAACAAAACAGTGATTTCACTTCCCCGAGAAAGATTATAAAACAGAAAATAAAAAAGAGAACAAGAACAAAAACAAGAAAGGAAACACAACAGTGAAAAAACTTAATTCAATTTAACATTTTCAGAGTGGATTGCCAAGGGGATTTAATCAAGTTTGGTCTCTAAAATTTAAATCAGATCTTTTAAGTTTTATATAGTCTTCCCAAATCTGCCACCACTGACAGAATTGCTCAGTCTTGTGGTTGAGAGAGGCTGTTATTTTTTCCATTTTATATATGTTAAATGTTATGTCAATCCATTCGTCTAAGGTTGGTTTGTCTTGTGATAACCATTTTCTTGTAATGTTTTTCTTACTTGCTGTTAATAAAATAGTCATCAAATATTTATTTCTTTTTGAGACTTCTTGAGGAATTATACCAAAATACATAAGCTTGAACTCCAAAGGAATGTTCTGTTTGAACATATCTTGTAAGGCATTATTTATCTCTTTCCAGTAATCTTTTATAATTGGGCAGTCCCAGAAGACATGATAATGGTTTGCGTTTTGATTTTTACATTTCCTCCCACATATAGGGGGATTTCTATCATAGTGGCATTTCTGAGCAGGTGTGATAAAAAATCTTACCAGATTTTTCCATCCAAATTCTTGCCATTGTAGAGATTTATTGTATGTCCATTGGTATCTCCACATTATTCCCCATTCCTCCTCTGTTATTGTTAAATTACCCTCTCTCTCCCATCTTGCTTTGATATGTAGGGTTGAATTGTTTTTGAGTTCTATTAGGTTTTTATAGATAAGTGAAATATTTTTCCCTTTAATTTTTGATTTATAGGCATTAATAAAAATGTCTATTAGGTTTATATTCTTGTCAGTAATTGGCCTAATTTTTAAATTAACAAAATTTCTTATTTGTAAATATCGGTAAAAATCCTGTTTGTCCAAAGAATATTTTCTCTTGAGTGTTTGAAAATCACTTAACTTTTGTGTTATTCATCATTGTGCACACAGCAGTGATTCCTTTGGATGTCCAGTCCTTAAACCTGGTGTCCAGTTTATTTGGTGGGAAGTCTGAGTCATATGCAATCCATTTTATGATTGCCAGGTCGTTCTCTAGTGCATTTCTTTTAACAATAGTTTTCCACACTGTAAGGGTTGTTTTAATCCACCGGTTATCTAAATTATTTATGAAATTTTGTAGATTAGCATCGGCCAGAATTGCCTGTACAGGAATGGGTGCGCTTTGTTTCAATGGTTTTCCAGTGTGCATTATATGTCGGGTCGCACCAGTGTACCAGTGTTCTTGCTTGTGCTGCTAAATAATAATCTCTAAGGGAAGGTAACCCCCAGCCTCCCATTTTCTTTTCTAGTTGTAAGAACTTATATCCAATTCTAGATCTTTTACCTTGCCAAATATATCTTGATAAAAGTTTGTCCCATTCATTAAAAACTTTTTGATTTATTTCAAAAAGATTTTGATTTATTTCAATTGGTAAGGTTTGGAATAAAACAGTCTGGGCAGTATGTTCATCTTAATTGAGTCAATTCTTGAGCTACAACCTAGGAAGGGAGTGAGATTCCATTTTGTGGTATCTTCTTTATTTTTTTTTTGCATTGGAACATAATTATATTCAAATAGTTTCCTGAGGTCCTTTGATATGGTAAGGCCTAGGCATTTAAAATGGTCAGTGTGCCAAGCTAAGGGGTACCTGTTTTGGATTTCCTGCGGTGGAGTATAATTATAGGACAGCAACTAAGTTTTGTTGATATTAATTTTGTACCCTGATAATTGACCAAATTGTTTGAATAATTGCATTAAAACTGGGAGGGAGTGAATCGGTTGTTCCACATAAATTAATATATCGTCTGCATAACAAGCCAATTTATGCTCTATCCCTTTGATAAATATTCCTTTAATATCCTTGTTTTGTCTAATTGATTGGGCTAGTGGTTGTAAATATAATGCAAAAAGTAGCGGTAACCATGCACACCCTTGTCTAGACCCTCTTTCTAAAGTAATTCTGTCTGTTAAATATCCATTAACTTTAATTCTTGCTGTGGGGTTATTATACAATGCTTGTATTGTTTTTATTATTGTTTCATGTAGTCCAAATGTATGTAACACCCTGAAAAGAAAATTCCAGTCAACTGAATCGAATGCTTTTTCCGCATCTATACTTATAACAATGGCTTTCAATTTACTTTTTTGTATGTGATCTATAATATGTAGGGTCCTTCTTATATTGTCCTGAGTTTGACGTTGTCGTATGAAGCCAGTTTGGTCGTTATTTATTAGGGAGGGGAGAAATTCTTCCAATCGTCTGGCCATTATAGAAGTATAAAGTTGATAATCAATATTTAATACAGATATCAGTCGGTATGATCCACAATCCAGTTTATCTTTGCCTTCTTTATGCATTACCGAGATTATTGCCTCCTTCCAGCTCGGTGGTGTTTGAGCTTTTTTCAGGGTCCAATTTAGTGAAGGGAGGAAGATTGGAAACAACTCTTTCTGAAATTCCTTATAAAATTCTGCTGTGTATCCATCTGACCCAGGCGATTTACATGGTTTTAATCTACTTATTGTGTTTTTTAATTATTTTTCTGTTATGTTTGATATCATCTTTCTATTCTGTTCTTCATTCATATGAGGTAGTTCCAGTGAGTTCAAATATTCATCAATTTTCTCTATACTTCCTCCAGAGATTTTTGAATATAGGGTTTTGTAGAATATTTCAAATGCTTCCTGGATGTCCTTCAATTTTTCCTTTAACAATTTTGATTTAGGGTTTCTGATTCTATGGATTGTATTTTCTGCTGTTTTCTTTTTTAGTTTCCATGCTAGTACTCTCATAGATTTTGATCCGCCTTCAGTGTCTGTTTAAGAAACATGAGGTTTTTTATAGTTTCCTGTATTGCCATATCATTTATTTCATTTCTAACTGTCTTTAAGTCTTCCTGTATGTCTGGTGTACATTTTTGTTTGTGTTTTTGTTCTAGATCTTCCCATTTTTTATGCAAATCCTCTGATCTTCTATTTCTTAATTTTTTAGATGTGATGACATTGCTATCATTTTCCCCCTCATAACCGCTTTAAGAGTGTCCCATAATATCGGAGGAGATACTTCTCCATTGTCATTGAGATCTAGAAAAAAAACAAATTTCCTTACGTATTTCCTGTGTGAACCACTGGTTATTCAGCAAACTTGAATTTAGTTTCCATATATTATTTCTTTTTTGTAAGCCAAGGTCCACTGTTAAATATATAGGTGAGTGGTCACTCACATCTATTGTTCCGATCTCACATCTGTCCATCTTGTCCATGTCTTTTGTAAATGTCAAAAAATAATCAATTCTCGTGTATACTGAATGAGTGGCTGAATAGTGTGTATAATCTTTTTTATTGGGGTAAAAATCTCTGTCTAGCAGGCCAACTTCCTTAAGAAGTATATTTATTTTTTTGTATTGTTGTTCTTTCTGGTGGGTTTTCTCCCTGGAAGGATCCATCTTAGGATGCAAACGAATATTTAAGTCCCCTCCACAAATCAGAACACCTTGTGTTTCTTTTACCAATATGTTAGTTATTTTCTTGAAAAAGTCAATGTCGCTCCCCGGAGGAGCATATATGTTAAGTAATGTAACAGGATTTCCTCCAACATTTCCTCTCACAAGCACAAACCTGCCCTCCTTATCCGCTAGTTCGTACAAATTTTTCAAAATGTATCTTATTTGAGATAAGAATAGCTACTCCCCTTCTATATCCTGATTTCTATGAAGAGAAGAACAGTTTGTTAAAACCCATTCTTCTTAGTTTTTCATGTTCACTTTTGTTTAGGTGGGTTTCTTGTAAGTATACTATGTGAACACGTTCCTTCTTCATTTTTGATAGGATCCTACTTCGTTTAATTGGGTTGAGTAGACCATTAACATTAAAAGTAATTATATTTATCTTATTGTTAGCCATATCTGACTGTCTTTTTAATCATTTTTAGATGTATGATAGCAAATCTTAACAAATCCACTCTCCGAACAAATGCAAACAGTAACTTAACCATAAAGAAAAGAAAATTAACTTAAGATTCCAAGGTTGGGGTCCTTAACAAAAGACCCTGAACTTCGCTAGGAAAACCGTCTAGCCATGGGGGAAGTCTTCCCTTGGGAAAAAGGGGAGGGCCCCCAACTACACCTAAACTGTTTTTGTCCATTTTGTGCACATTCCTCCTCGGTACTTTTTTTAAAAATTTTCCGTTTAGGTCGGGGTTAGGGAGTATATTCAATATCACCACGAAAACGTCCGTAATACAGAGCAATCTAACTGGGATACGTTGTTCTTTTAGTTTATATCTTATTGATTACTCAATGATTAATTAGTTTACCGTTCATTGTTGTATATCTTCATAGCTCCTCTTGAAGAGAGCTGATTTCTCTTCTGAACTCACTTAGTCTCTCTCTGATGATCATCTCTCGCTCCTCTCCTGATGTTTGTTGTTTCGAGCCTATCTTCTTCCAAGCGGTGCGGGAGAGTTGCTCGGCCAGGCTCTCCTTTGGCTGGATCAGGGGGACAGGCAAACCACGCTCCTTCATGTCCTTCGTCGCCTCTACCGCTGTCTGGTAAAGCCGTTTTTCCCCCTCATAAAACATTCGTAGTTTAGCGGGGAAAGGAGATTGGAAGCGAACATTTCTCTGCTTTAGGACCCGTTTAGCTTCCGAGTATTCTTTGCGTTTCTGCAGCACTGTGGGGGGGGGGGGGGGGGGGTAATCATGATCAAAATATATCGGTTTGCCGTGTAGAAGCACGCCTTTCTTCCCCCGCGCTTTCCGTAAAATCTCTTCCTTGGTTGTGCTGCGGAGAAAATGGATCGGGGCCTATTGTTTCTGTCCCCTGCCGGTGGCGAGCCAGAGCTCGGTGTGCCCTCTCAATTCTGAATTCCATATTCGGTGCAATTTCTAGGGTGTCCTTAAGTAGTTTATCCACAAAATCTCTCATCGATGATCCTTCCGCTCCCTCTGGCACGTTGTATATCCGGATGTTTTCTCGTCGTGATCTCCCTTCTTGGTCGAGTAGTTTTTCTTGTTGTTGGCTTATCAGCTCGGCCATCTTACTCAGTATCTGTTCCATGTTCTGTGTCCACTCCTCCACCGCATCGACTCGGTCCTCCCTCTCCTTCATTTTTTGGTGTACGTTGAACAGTTCTGATTTAATGTCACCAAGCTGTTGTTTCATATCTTTTCGGAAATCCCGTAACTCTCCCAGAATTTGCGCTAGTGCTGTCGCGTCCGTGGAAAGTGGATTAGCATTAGCTTCGCCGACGTGCTGATGCGTGATGAGGCGAGCTACCTGCCGTCTTTTTTTCCTGTGCAGATTCTTCGCTCATGGTTTTCTTATTCCTGTCCCTGTTCCCCGTTCTAGACCCCCTTATAGAGTCCATTTTACTCATTTTTAGTTATATTTGGTAAATAATAGGGGTCAGTTTAAGATTTTTCGGAGGAGCAGTCAAATCAAGCAGCCATCTCGGATGGTGACGTCACCGGAACCTAAGCTGCATTTTGAAATTGTTAAGTTTGTCTGCCAGACAAGGATCCTTCTCAGGGTTGGTGAAATGGTCTTCTGTAAGCAGTTGTAATGATTCCTGCCTGATCCTGCCTAAATAGCTCTTGTTTGCAGTCCCATGATGTCACTCCTTGCTCTCGGTGCTGCACCAGCAATCAAGGTCTGAGTAGTTACACCTGCGGTGGCTCTAATTACTGGGAGTCACTGCACCAGGGAGGAGCAATATATATTCCTGGCTCTCCCAGTGGGTAACCACCAGATTCTTGAAAGCCATTGTGTGAGTAGACCATCCAGCGTTCCTTGCATTAAGCTCCTTATCACGACCCGTCTCCTTCCTGTTTCTCAAGTTGGCTTCTGTGTTCTGGACATCGATCTGCTGCCTTACCTATCAACCTAGTCTACCTGTCTGTGCCCTTGTCAAGATTTTTCTGCCTATCGTGTATGACCCAGGCCTTGACCTTGGACCTGTGTCCTGTCTCTGCCCCGCTTGGAAACCTCTGCCAGGTGCGTGTGACTCCTGGTAGAGATTCTCTCGCCTGGATCCCGGATTTCCCTCTTGCCTAATCCTTCTGGAAACCTCTGCCCTGTGGACTGTCTCCCTGTGCATGACCACAGAACTGACAATGGCTACTCCATTTGCCTTTGCCCTGCCAAGCCACGCTGTGATTCGGATCAGTCAGTCAGTGATCCGAATCATTCATATGGAGCCAGTATATTCAATCATCAGAGAATCTGAAGCATCTGAGAAGGTTTGTGCCTTTTATTCAGTGCATCGTTACTTTCATTGAGTTGTTCTCAACCAGTAACCCTGCTCTTCTCCCCACAGTGATTCCTGTATGAGCTCCCATCAGTTCCTGTTCTAGCAACACCAGTTTATTGACAATAAACATTCTTAAACAGTTATTCTCTGTGTCGGCAGAATTATCAGGTCTCCGGACTCTGTCAGGGAATTAGAGCAGTGATCTTTTTCAGACTATTCCACAATACAGCTGGGCCATTAACTGAGAAGCTGTTCCATTACTTCCTGTTGTATCTTTTAGGCTGCCCTGATGTCCTTGATCAGTTTGTTGCTGGCCTGTTTATCCAGCATCCTGTCCTCACTGATATAAGCCTCTTCCTTTTTTCCTGCACAGCTTTCTCAAATATAAAGTGAACCATGATGTACCATGATTGTATGTGTGGAAGCTTTTAGTCTGCACATATATCTTCTCACTAAAAATTATGTAAGAAATGAAAGTTTAAGCAAGAGCATAGGACCACGTATGAAACTTCTGTAACATCTGCTTTGGTTTTGTAAAACTTTGAAATACCTTGCTACCAGTAATCAGCCTATGCTCTGTATCAAAGCTGCTGCACACAAAAATATTAAAGGCAGTTTACATTCTCTGCAATACATCTGGACAAAATCTTTAGAATCATTTTTATTTTACATGCTACGTGTGTAACAGTGTAATGTGGCTTTCAGAGAGATACTTTTGTAGGATGAGGTATTCACTGAAATGAAGTGGAAAACACTTTATATCAATGCACCTGGGTTCTCCTTAATCTTGGAACATGTCTCCTGTGGGGACACTGTGGCACTCTCATCACAGTATTTTGAATAGCAAGTATTACATAACTAAAGTAAGTAGAGACAACAGCCCTCAGAGGTAAGACAGTGAAGAGTGTAAAGAGGCAGCAGTGTTTAGCTGACAGTTAAAGTTACACAAATTGTAGCTTTCAACACTGTCAGCAATCACAAGAGACCTTGACAAACCTTTATTGGCACCACACTAAGTCTGAGCTGAAGTGAGCTGAAGAAGGAAAAGAGCATCCAGGCAGTACACTGGGAATTGCAGAGCACAAAGTGATGCAGTCACACTTCAGACCCATTTTCTGTTATCTTGACCCCTTCTTCAATAGATCCCATTGTAATCTTTAGGAAATCTCGGTTCTGTTATAACATACGTATCCCACTTTTCTTTTCACCTCTCATTATTCCTAAGATCTGACTGCATGTTTAAAATTCTTTCTAAGCTGTTATAATAGCATCTACATTTCAGCCGCAGAAATCAAGAAATAAACATTAATCCAACATAAATCCAATGAGATTGAGAGTATATGATAATGGGAGTCCCCAGCCAGTGGTGTGTGCCCTGCCACGACAGGCTACATTTTAGTTACATCTGTGCTCTGTTTCCACTTCGCCCTGACAACGTTATTCTGATCATTCTCCCCAACTGTATCCTCTGGAAACCACTTGCATTCACAATGAGCATCTCCACAAGGAGAATTCTGTGTTGTTGTGCCTTCCCGCCTACATAAACAGGACACAGGGAATGCAGCGGCTCAGCATGGTAGAGAAAGAAGAGTGAGGCAGTGTCGCGGAATGACAGAGAGACAGCAGGACAACGGTACTCTGTGATGGTTTGTGGCTGATGTCTAATGGAACAGTTTAAAGGACTGCAGTCGTGCATGAGTGTACTGATTTAGCGTACTAAAATAGAAGCCATTTAAATGAACTCCCATGTACAGTATCATGTTGAATTCAAGTGAAACGCACTCCAATCTGAAAGCAACATGGGAAAGCATATTGACAATATACATAAGACACAAAAATGTGGTAAAAACCTTTAAGAAATGTATCCCAATTTAGTATTAGCTCTTCTACATTAAAACTGGCCCTTTTTGACATTTTGTCACATTAGCACCACAAATTATTTACACTTCAATATATATATATATATATTAGGATTTTATGTAACAGACTGATATAAGGTCACACATATATTTGAAGTGGGAGTCAAGGATAATGCCAAAGAGTTTGATGCAGGGTTAGGTAAAAAGATAAACTGTCCCAAACTTTGAAAATCTCACACAGCACTATTCACTTCATCATCCAGAAAGCAAAAGCATTGCAAAACTGCAAACCTACTAAAACATGACAAGCCACATAAAAGGACAGACCGTGCAATGAGACCATGAGTCACAGAAGCAGCTAGGAGGCCCAAGGTAACTCTGGAGGAGCTGCAGACATCCACAGCTCAAGTGGGAGAATCTGTTAACAGGACGACCATCCACACATTCCACACAACTGACCTGTTTGGGCTTCAAATTTTAGCAGGTGGAGGTTCAACTTCACCCCCACCTGCTACAATGGTGTGATCTACAATGGTGTGATCTGGATCAAAGTATCCATATACTATATATGTATAGTATATGTATCCATATATTAAAATGCCCAGCAAAAGACAAGGCCTGAGTCCAGTGTGTGAAAAGACTTGAATGTGATGTTCAATTGTGCCTTTGATCCTATCTGACTGAGCCTACAACATTTTTGCGAATAATTGGTAACATTTTCAGTCTCTACATGTGCAAAGATGGCAGAGGACTTGTGGCTGCAACTGTAACAATGGGATGATCTACAAAGTAAATTTACTCATGGGGGTGAACAACTTTGCATACCAGACATTTCAGATTATCATTTAAAAAAAAGGAAAACTATGTATGTTTTCCTTCCACTTCACAGTTATGAACTACTTTGCGTTGTATGTCTCATATAATTACAGTAAAATACAATATAGTTTATGCTTGTGATTTGATCAAATAAAATATTCAACTGGTGTAAATATGTCTCCAAGCCATTGTAAACTAATACCTTTTGAGTTGTGCTGCATAAAGCAAATCCAAACATAGACGCATTCAGCCAAAGATTTTAACTTAAATTAATAACCATTTGCAACACCTGGATTACACAGCTGCAATATTGTGTGCAATATTAATATCAAGAAGGACTGGAATGCAATATTTGTAGAATATTGTATCCCAAGTGTTATAAATTCATACATTACAGGCAAATAACATATAGTTTTTAGCTTGTTGGAAGAGGGCTTACTGCTGTAGATGCCCACACCTGACAAAGATGATACTGCCTTGCTGGAACTCATTCTAATTATGCTAATCCACCTGCTCGATACATTTATTTTTTTAAATTTCCTCCCTTCTTTGAAGCACACTTTACCAGCTTTGCACTATGTGTCATCAGATCAACCTGTCAGGAAAAAGAGGTGAGAGAGCCAAGATACGAGTTTTGCCAAATCAGCTTAAGCTTAAGTCTACTCCTGTATAAAAACCTCAGGGGAATGTATTGGATGAAAAGGAATTTAGGTTGCAAGAACCATAAGATTAGAGACTGTTTTGTCCTCTGCAGTGTCTTAATTCTTAGCTTGACCATGGCTGGCCTGAGGTCAAAGCCAGAGTGTCAAAGCATTAAAGAGCCTCTGACAAAACTGCAGACTTCAGACTTATTTCAGATACTTTTTCCTTTCAATTATACAGATTAAAGAGGGTCAGTAAGGCCAAATAGTGCCATAAAAGCCATTAAAACCCTTGGAACTTGTTATATTGCAACGACAAACTTCAATGTAGTTTAATGGGATTGTATTTCATAGACCAACACAAAGTGGTGCCGAATGCTCAAGGTTATGAAAAAGGTATCAGCTTATGATTCTCAATATTTTACATCTAAAAATCTGGAAGGTTCCACCAGAACTAAAACGTGCATAGCCACTTTACTTGACATTTTTTTTTATTTATCAACAGTAGCTCACTCTGGTTGCATACAAAGTTTTTATGAAAGGTTGTCATGTCCTGCTGGCATACGACATGAGTTGGTATAGTACATAGTACATAGTTGTTATTTAGGTGTTTTATGCTTTGTTTTTTTTTTCAGTTTGTTAGTAAATAAAGCCTTTTGTGTTTATCTATGATATTAATGGAAGTACTTACTGCACATGTGCAGCAGGGGTTAAAACAAGGAAGTGGCTAACGGCTATTAACATCTCCCAGCGAAACAATGAAGAAAGGTCCAAGATCCAGTGAAAAAAAGCACAAAAAATATGATTCCAAGAGGGAAAAGACTAGAATATCCCTGGAAATACAGCATGACCGTTGGTGTTCACTGAAGCGGACGCTAAACCTGTCAAGGCTCAGATGTGACCGCAGAGTTGATTGGTCCAGCATTATTTACAATTGATTTATAAATTAAGAAAACCGGCATATAATAGTTCTGTTATACTGTCACTAGATGTCACTACATCTGTTTATATTTGTTAATTGCACCAGAGAGAGAATTATTTTTTGGTTCAAAAAGGACTATCAAAACACAATCAAGATGGAGGCTTGTTGTATATAACCTTATTTTCTCATGATCAACCAGTTTTTGTTCTTTTTTTATAAGCATATTACGTGGCTATACTGCTTTAACATACTTTGCATCATTTAACAGGTTTTCTTCCAGACTTTGTCTGCCTTTAGCCCCATCGTGTCATAATCTGGCCTGTCTCCATCCTGCCACACCTTCAGATATTTGTGTTAATTAAGACTTATTAAGACTCTCCGCTGCTCGGCAGTCAGGCTCATACCACACACACCTGTTTCCTGCTCTTTAAAAGCTCTCCTCAAAGCAAGAAAGTGCCAGATTATTGAGGCTTTCAGTGAGTAGATGTCCAATGTTCTTCATGGCTTTTTACCATGTAAATAAATAATTGAACTGATGTTTTGACAACAACCATGTTTTCTGGATTTCCCTTCCATGCCAAGCACTTGACTCTAGGAAATCAGACTTTTTCATGTTAAAAATTTTGTGTTGGTGTTGGGCTTCAGTTAAAGCCTTCCAGAAAATTTGTCTGAAAGTGACTTGTTTTTTTTTGTGTGTGGAGTCTTTGTGCACACCATAAAAACCCAAAAGAGCGCACTCTCCACAAAGTGAGATTTTGGTGCTCTTACGTCACTCACAGAAGAATGCTAATGCATGGGTTAAAGTTCTCCTTCGCTGCGATGGATTTCCGTCAATTGGAAAATGAGAGCAAACAACATATCCACTTGGTTAGACTTTTTATTCAAGGTTTTAAACTGAAGCTGCGCTCCACCAATGAAACCTGGCAGAGCTGGAACATTAGCCAATCAGAAAGAGAGTAGGGCGGCTCTTTGCAAAGCAGACACCTGCCAGTCTGAGGTTTGTCTGTGTTTCATCATTTTAACTTTTGGAAGAACATCACAAACTGACCACAGATGGCATGAATGAAAGTAGTGGTAATCAAAGGTTTTCTTTGGATTTATGTGAACCAGCAAATCAGAAAGGTCAGCGGATCAAACATCTGAGAACAATTCCCTCGTTAAGTGTCAATCGCTGCTCTTGCAGTTAAATTAATGAGTGGTACTTCCCCCCGTGGCCATGTCTTCTGTCAGCGTTTATTCCCTCGCTTTCAGTAACTTAGCTGATAAACGACGGCGACCAACCAGGGATCTCCTCATGATTCACTATTACGTTTTTGTTTAAAACACAAAGAGTAACGCGCATGAGTAAGAGCTCACGCTAATTTGGCATAAACACGCTTTTTGTTGAAGAAGGATTGGATATATAGACCATTGACGGTGGTGTTAAGAATAAATGGAGGCTTGGCTTAAAGAAACAGACGAGAATGGGAAGATTGTTGGTTGTGGTGCAAAAAGCTTAACCAGCCAGGCATGTTTATGTGCGTAATATGCCACCAAATACTTCACGTTTTCTGCAGCACATCTCCCTTATACCTGTGAAACAGCTACAGAACCGATGCCCCTCTATCCATGGCTGAACGTGTGTATAACCAGAAGGTTTGCATATGTGCGTTTATAGCCAAGCATGACCTGTCCGTCATGATGTCTTAGCCTCTTGTAGACTTGATCAAGTCGGTTGTTGAAGATCAGAGAGCACTTTTAAGACTGTCAGTATCAAAAGTACATGGCTCTTATCTCTGCGCTCCTGGCATTGCTGCCCAGTATAAAACAGAATTGTCGACCAAACTGCAAAAAGAAGGGTGTTTTGTTTAAATGCAGATGAGTCAACAAATGCAAATGTGAACAGAATTATTAATGTACCGGTGCCATACTATGATTATGGCCTGGGTAAAGTGTTGACTCAGCATCTGGTCTCCAGAACAGTCAATATTACACATAAAGTAACTATCACACGTTGAATAAAAATAGATATAAACCTACACAGAAAAAAATTTATACTCTTTCATTTGTATGATAAAACTAATATATATAAACTCTGTCAAACTAGCAAATAATCATAAAATCGGGGGCAACCAGATTTTCGTTCAGTTCTTTCTGAAGACGTTTTCAACACCTATCGAGGAGTCTTTGTCAATTCTGGTGGCTCGCACTTGAGCAACCTGTAGTTGGTGCGCTGCTGTTTTTAAGGACATGGAGGCGATGAGCCGGATAACTGAGAATTTGCACAGGCATCACTTTCCTGTTGTCTTCAGTATTTCAGTAGTGTAGTTTGTATGTGTTCACCTTTTATTGTAATCTCACATTTTATTTCTAACCACCTTAAAATCACCCTATGGATTAACATGGTACTGAATAAAATAGTAAAAAGATAAATGACATAGCAAATAATTTGAACTTACATTCACTTGGATCAATATGAAAGTACTAAATTTACGAAATGACAAGGCTGTGGTTGGCTTTGTATGAACATAGGATTGATTTATATTGAATATGGCAGGGACCCAGTGGAGTTAATGTACAGATGTGAAGTAGATGATGTAATGATGCAAGCTGCTGTCTTTTGTACTAGCTGCAGTTTATGGAGGGTTTTCTGGGGGACAAGGAGGGAAAAGAGTTGAAATTGTAAAGTCGAGAGGTGAGTGGACTGTGTCATGATTTGTTTTTGGATGAACCCAGACAGAGCACGCACACACAGAGCACAGTAGCAGGATCCAAAGCATGGCAGAGAGGGAACCAGAGCACAGCAGTAGGATGTATAGCTTGGCTGGATGAATACTTGCTGGTCAGAGTTACAACAGGATTTATAGCTTGGCTGGATGAATACTTGCTGGTCAGAGTCACAACAGGATAAATAGCTTGGCTGGTTGAATTCTTGCAAGCCAGAACCACTATGGATAAGCAGCCAGGCAGGGTGAAGACTTGTAGACCAGAACCACAGCAGGATTAGCAGCCAGGCAGGGTGAATACTTGCAGGTTAGACTCACAACAGGATTAGTAGTTCTGCCTGAGGCTCAGAGGGGAGACAGGTCAGATCCAGCAGCAGGCAGAGACTAACATGGTAAAACTGAGGCAGGAAACAAACAGCTAGCAGGAGCAAACCAGGCAGACAGGCGAGGAGTGAGTATGGTCTGATGACGAACCGGCAGAGAAGTGAAAGCAGAGGAAGGCTTAAGTAGGGAGGCTGGCAGGTGAAGTGAGTCTGACTGATTAATAGGGGTGTGCATTGGCACTGCCCTCACGATTCGATTCGATTACGATTCACCAGGTAACGATTCGATTCAATTCGATTCTACGATGCATTGCAATGCATCAAAATTCTACTGCACACAAGGCAAATTTTTCAAATTTTTCATCAGTCATGAGGCAACAAAAGCAATCAGATAACATATTTTATTGGCTGCTATGTCTGTATCTTTGACATAAATGTCAATGTTAAAAAAAATAAAATTGGTACAGGGATACTGAATATGGCATTCTCTCTGCTTTAGAACCTAAATTAAAATTAAATAGAGCAATAACAGTCAACTTTTTCCAGCAGTGACCATAAGTGTTTTTTTTACACACAGTAAAATAGCAGCTCTAAGACAGGGCACTTCCTGAACTCCTGTGCAAACATTAATCAGTAATAACACTATTATAACAACAACCATACAGGCACCCAGCAATCTTGATTGTTGTTGTTATGCCCCCCGGAAGTACCGCGAGCGAGCTATTTTTAGAACGTGACGTCACGAGACGTCATATCACGTGGTACGCGGTAGGGCAAGCTTGCTGTGTCCGCCGCTGTTTCGCTGTAAGAGAGCTGTGCGTTACCCTAGGTTTTACTCGGTAAAACGACTGCTTTTTCCAAGTCTAAGACCATGGTTGCTAAACATTGTAGCTATGGAACGTGCAACAGCGACTCGAGGTACGCTGATCGTCCGCATATGAAGGATGTTTTCTTCATTAATTTCCCGAAATTCAAGACTGCCAAGGAGAAATATGTGCGCTGGGTTCACCGGTGTGGTCGGCCTACACAACAGTTCAACCAGGTTCAAAAGCTGCCGGCCGCCTGCCACCGCAGATAATGATAATGCATTTGGCCACTGGAGCGGACTAAATTGTTCGGCGGGCCGGACAATTTATACCGATTCCTGGAAGGTGATTACAAACAGAAATAAAACGGCCGATGACGCCATGAACGCCTAGCAGGAGAAAAACATCGACTTACCGTTCTATCAACTCGGCCCGTTTTCCAGGCTTGTTTGAGCTGAACGTTGGTATGTTGTTCCACAGTTCTACCAGTAAACTGGGCGCCTGGGACATCCTCTTGTGATAGTTTAACAGCTGAAAAGTCGGTCATATCGTTGTATCTGTTGCATGTGTAATGGCTGGTTGCTACGTGCGCTCTCACACGGCAAGGGGAGTTGCTCATGAGATGGTGATGTCACGTGCGCGGAAATAAACAGTGACATAATCGATTATGGCACGTTGCCGCATCGATGCTGAATCGTGCATGCCCCGCATTGCAATGCATTGCTGAATCGATTATTGTTGACACCCCTACTGATTAATGACCAACAGGTGTGACTGACTGCAGATGGAGTGAAGGGAAAACTGTGTGAGGGGGAGGAGGAGCTGAAAACTAACAGAAAATAAAGTCAAATCATAACTAAAACCCTAACAAGGAGGAAGAACTGAAAACTAATAGTAAACAAAAGCCAAGTCAAAACTAAACCCTGACAGACTGTGGACTAGTTTGGCAAAATTGTGAAGGAAGAACTTGATGCTGCAGAGATGAAAGTAAGTCAACCAGGTGATGTTATGGATGTGGAAAATGAAGGAGAGGACGAAGAGGGCTGTCCAGGATGACGGCAAGGCTCGGAAGCTGAAAGGTGGGAGATCTACAGGAACTGTCAATGAATATTTTAAAATTGCCAAATTTGGTTAAAGTTTACTTTGCACAATAAGCAAGTGTGGTAGGTAATGTGGCATGACGTCCACGGCCCCCGGAATATATGGGCTGACTAGAAAAACAATTAAGTTAAGTTTATTATTTTTGCTTTAACCCTTGCACTAATGTAACCCACGCCTGCCACTCGTCAACCGAATCTCCTCTGCAACTTTTTGTATTCCCTCTCACATTTTGCTCCGGAGTGTTTTGTTAACTTGGGACAATACCAGGCGATGATGGCATCAAGCCTGTGTTTGGAGAAAGGGCCGATTCCAACAAGGACTCATCTGCAATGCTCTTGGTAAGTGTTGTACCTTGTGTAACCTACTGAGCTGTGGATGTCTCTCTTCTCTATTTGCTTTGGTCTGACTGCAAGCGCAGAGCTATTGTTACAGCCAGCTGCAGTATCTCTCCAGCTCCACAGCACCCCCGAAAATTAACACAATCTCACTCTCAATTTTTGATAAAAGTCTAAGACTGTGTTTAATTTTCGATGAATTTATTGTTTCTGATAGTAAACCCTAATTAGTTTATGGATATTTTATTGCAAATGGAAAAATACCAATATGCTTGAATGATATTTAACTTTTTATTTTACAAACCTGAGTTTTTGAACCACTGAGGTACATTATCTAAATTGTAAAAGTAATGCCTTTATGCACTTTTTTCTTAATTGATTATAGATCTCTTGCATTATTGTTTAGTTTCAGCAATTTGAAACATAAAAGTTACTTCATTGTTCATGTGAAACAATTACTTAATTAATTCTTAAAAGGCAACATTGTACTTTTTGTTTATTTAACTAAGATTGGCATGGTCTGTTTCCTCGTTTGTTACTTTTATTATTTATTTAGTATTCCTTTTATTTAAACTGGCCTTTACTACAGCTAAAACAGGAACTAAACTGACCCTTCATAGACATTCAGGTTTAATGTATTGCCAGAAAACTTAATGAAGACAACAAGAATGGGAGTGGTGCGGGAGCGGGAATCATTCTGAATGGGAGTGGGATGGGAGTGGGAGTAATATTACCAGGAGCGGGACGGGACAGGATTATTTTTTCTACTCTGGCCCAGGATTGGGACGGGACACAATTTTTTTCAGTGGGAGTGGGACGGGACAGGAGTGAAAATCCACTCCCGTGTCACCCTCTAGTGTGAATGACAGACACAGACATTCATAGCACCACCGACACTGGGAACCGATGGTAAACAAACCATGGCACATGAACGAGCGCACACTCAAGTCAAATTCTCGCGCGTACCCACGTGAGAAATAAAAAGGGGGATGTAAAAGGGTCAGAATGAGCTCTATTTAAAAAAAAAATCTCCTAAAAATAACTAAACATGAATTTAAAGACATTTTCCAAAGGATAGTGTATGTAAAATACCAGGTTATGACTCCTTTTAGCTTCTGTTTTCTGGACCCTGACCTTGGACTATTACCCCCACTCCTTGGACTTTTGCCTTGCCCCTTGGATCAGTCTGTTGTGTTTTTTCACCCATAGTGCATCACCCTAGCCTGTCTCCTGGACTTAGATCTGTTTTGTCTGTAGTGAGTGAGCCAGTTTGCACCACCATTAAGATATCATGCTGGCTCCTGCAGAGAATCTCTGTTTGACACCTTGATTTTTGACACTAAACGCAACGTTTAGACGCATGACTGTGTCTGGCTCTTATATTGGGTTCCCTGCTTGTATACTTCGTAACACTTCCAGCTTCCTATCAACTCTGACCCGATTATCTGTCCATATTGTGGAAAAGTTATGTCATGATGCTGCATGATGCTGCCACCTCCACATTTCACACTGGAGGTGGTGTGTAAAGATGGGCATTTCGTGAGTGATTTTTGCATGTATAGGTGGAGAAGTTTGATATTGGTCTTATTTGAGGTGTTCCCTACATTGCTTGCAGTAAACTGCCACAAGGATCTCTTATTGCATTCTTAAACCGCTGAGGCTTTCACAGAACCGCTGGATTTAATTATACACAGGTAGACTCTATTTACATATAGAAATCTATATGAAAATTCTAACGAAAGGAACGAGTCAGGTAAGGAAGCAAGAGACTTTTTGAATTAGAGAAAACTAGACTTAGAAAGTTTAAACTCACTCAGAGAATATAAACTGTGAGAACATTTAAGAGTAAACATTAACAGGCCAGAGAAAGGCCAAATGTTGATTTATACAACTCATGAAGATTCATTAAAATTGTGAGATGAGCATGAAGCTAAGAATGGCAGACTGTCTGCTGGCTGTCAGCGTGGCCACTTCAACAAATTATTCTCCTCCGTCTTAGCCTCACATCAGCCTTTTCTTCTTGTATGAATAATTCATCTGCCTTCTCTTTTCAGCCATCCCAATGTCAAATTGAGTGAATGGCAAAAAATAATAAAAATTCCACCTATAATAGTGCAAATATTATCATTTATCCAAAGTATAGATCTGAATATTTTAGCTTTTTATTCAGAATCACAAAGCTCTTGTAAGAAGAGCCTCAACAAGGATCTAAAGCAATGCAAAACATTAGACCATTACGCGCCTTCTGTTTGTGTTGATGGGGGAGCCGCTAAGTGCTGGTAGCATGTTCCACAATAGTATTTTACCCGCATGCCAGGAGATAGATTTCGTTGGTTTCTCATTTCTGAATCACATTGCAGAGATTATAGAAGCACCCACTGTTTTGCTGAGAGACCATAAAAGAGAGGCAGAAAGCATTAGGATTGGAGATCTGTTTGCCAATTACTTTGCCTTTTGTGTAGACACAGTGTGAGCAAAGAGAGGAGAACATCTAAAATCCCATATGAAGAATTCATGTGATTGCCATCATGGTGCGAGGTTTAGTGGTATCCTCACAGAATGTGTTCACCTAATTGGATTTTCACAACATTCAAGTGCACAGCAAGAGAGAAAACATCATGCGGGGGGTGGGGACATCAGAGGAGAGAAATGAAAATACTGGGAAACGTGTTCATCTGAAGACATTTTACTTTCATAATATCTGTACACACTTTCCTTGTTCTGTTTCTTCGGAAGACGAGATTTTCATTTTTAGGAAGACTCTAGTTTACAAAACTAAGTTGAGCAATGTGCTGTTGAAAGTATCTATAAGATGTATTTGAAAGCGCAGATGGTTGAGCTCATAAAAGCTGCCTCATTGTTGCCATTTAGTTGTTGCCAAATGATGAGCTTTGGAGCTGGAGTTGACATGGTTGACAATTTAGACACAACAGATCCCTTTACAGTAATGTTACTTAGATTATTCAATTGTTAAATGAAACATGTCTATACATCTACAACTCAAAGTGATGACATCAGAGAAGAACAATGACAACCGGTGAGCACAAATAACATATTTTTCAGACTATAAGTTACACTTTTTTTCATAACTTGGGCGATCCTGCTACTTATAGTCAGGTGTGACTTATATATCAGTTTTAAATGGTAAATCATGCTGATCAACATGAACCAAGCATGAAATAAATTTGTCAATAAATATGACTTATAGTCTGCTGCAACTTATATACGTTTTTTCCTCTTTATGATACATTTTTTGACTGATGCGACTTATAGTCTGAAAAATACGGTACTAAGGGAGAAATGGACAGTAATGTGAAAGCAGGTGTTTTAATCAGGAGATAGTGTGAAGCAGCCATGGCCAGAAGGAGGGAGGCTGAGGTAGCAGGACTAATTGAAAAAAATGGAGCTGAACAGACATACAAAGAAAACATCAAACCAAGGGGAAAATCTAACAGGGACCCCACAGAAAATAATACCCAAATATACAAAGAACAGAAAAAAAATTGAACTAAGAAACCAAATACAAATGACCAGTTTGACTATACTTTAAGGAACATGAAATAACAGGAACATAAAAAAAAGCAGAGACTGAGAAACCCAAAAACCTAACACCCAAGGGTCATGACAGAGGCTACCACTGCAGACAGCCTAGTTTTATGTTACTGGAGATCATATTTTGACAGATTTTACCATTGATGTTTAATCTTAGAGCCAAAGATGATATATCAAATGTACACAAAATAAATTCTGCTATTTCAACCTACTGTATTGATTGAAGTCTAAACATACAGTTATAGCTTTAAAAAGCAACCCACTCTGCACAGTCTGCTACTACAGAGTGAGCTGGTAAGCATTACCTTCTCACATATATTTAGTGTTGAATTGGAATAAAAACATGATAATTTTTTCTTAGTCTAATGTGAAAACATATAAAGTCATAGAGCATAAGATAGTTGGAGCAACAATCCCCTAAGCAACATTTTGTTAAACTAACATTGCCTTCAATTTGAGGAACTAAAATGCAGTTAAAAGGTGAAATGACGTCTGCATAATAATGACCACTGAAGTCTAAATTCCTTGAAAGGTGGTTGATGTTCATCCAATGAGCTAACCCAAGGAATCTGGCCAGATGTATTAGTTCTCCACAATGCTGACAACCCAGGGTCCAGACAAGAAAGCAGAGCTGTGGTTTAATACAACTCTCTGCAGGTTCTATACTGTTACCCACCCATTACCCCACAGAGGCAGTGTATTTCCCACAGCCAAAACCAAATAGATTAAAAATCGATCTAAAAGGAGCAAATCATGAAAACCTCATAAAAATTAATATTACTCAACTTGAACCACCAGATAATTAAATTTGGTATGAGGTCTCTCTCTTCAAAGACCTTGTTAGTTAATTAATTACTGTACTTGGTGTTAAAATCAGAAGGCAAGTTTTGAGTTTGCCAGAAAGCATGTGGGCGACTCTCCAAATGTATGGAGAAAGGTGCTTTGGCCAGATGAGACTAAAATTTTACTTTTTGGCTACCAAGAAAAACACTACCTACCTGTGCAAATTCTCAGTTATCCGGGTCATCGCAACAACAAACAGGCTTAAATGGGAGGCAACTGGACTTTCGCTCAGTTCATTCTGAAAATGTTTCGACACCTGTCCAGAAGTCTTTGTCAATTCTGGTGGCTCACACTTGAGCAACCGGCTGTTGGTGTGCTGCTGTTTTAAAGGACATGGAGGCCTATTCTCCTAGGCGCATTCTAAGTCAGATGCAGATCAGTGACCCACCCGCCACTGTCCTGGGTCGTTAGAAACTATTGCTTGGTGAGTGGAGTACTTGGTCACCTGAATCATGATGACACTGCTGACGTAATCTCTTTGGGATATGTTGGAGGACTAAGCTGTAAACACTGGGGAGTACATGAATATCTATTTCTTTCGCCCTGCTCAGTGCTCCTACTGTTCTCCCAATAGGGGGTTTTCAGGTGACGTCACGCTCACGTGACTACTCAGCGCGTCCGCCATATTGGGTGGCAGTCGTTTCGCACCGTTGACCTGCATTGTATGACGCCTTAGGCAGTACTGAAAGTGAACAATGGGGAAAACGTGTTTAATGGTTGGTTGCACGGCCCATGGAGGTGGAGAACAATGCTCTTTCTATCGCCTACCAGCCGTAATCGTGAATCAATGTGAAAAAACAAAACAGCTCTCTGAACAACGCCGTCACCTATGGCTGACACGGATATCCAGGTCCGATTTGGACGGTGTTAAGATGGAATACACCAGAGTCTGCGGTGCTCACTTTGTCACAGGTAATTAACTGTTAAGCATTTAAAACATGTAAGAATATATTAATAATAGGGCTTGGGCGTCATGACGTATTACTTTCCGTGGCCGCCATGTTGACTGCCTCCGCCGCCGCTACTCAGACTACTGCCTATGACTACCGCGTACTGTACTCCCTCTCAGCCGTGTTTTAATTTGATTAATTTCACCTTAACTTGATTTCAACCATGGTAAACCGTTGCTGTATTGTGGGCTGTAACAGCGCAACACATGATCGCCATGGGAAAAACATAGAAACGGGTTAATTTTCCACCGCTTTCCTGCCTGGAGGCGCAACCACGGAGAACAAGTGTCAGAGATAACGAAGAGTCGTCGGCTCGCTTGGATCGCGGCTGTAAGACGACCGAACTTAACTTTCCACAGTATCCCGATGTCAATGAGAGTGTGTTCTAAACCTTTGAAACACATAGCAGCTAGTTAAAAGTACATTACATGCGTGAGTGGTTGTTAGCACTAACGGTTAGCAGGTGCCAGAGCCCGTCTGAGCGCAGCTTACCTTTGAACGAGTTACTGTGTTCCCACTGTTTGCTGGCTTTATGATCTGCCGCTCCTGAACCCATCCATTCGTAAACTGCACATGAGACTCCAAGGATTTGTAGCTTCAGAACTGTTCTGAAGTATAGGCGCTCACACCACAAACAAGGTAGCCGAAGACGTCCGATATGCAAAGTGACGTCCGCGCTACTTCCGGGTTACGCCGGTAGGCTTTTGCCGGCGTAAATACGGTAAATACAACTTAATTTTGCACTGGTCATTGTTCTGTTTAAATAATTAAAGCCGCGAGCGGCGTCGAGCAGCCCTGCAGCCAAGCGCCTTCGCGCACCGTCAGCCACCGCAGAAGCTGTCACGCATTTTCGTCGGATTGTTTACATTTTTACCATCTTATTAAAACTCACCCGTCCACGTATGATGGCGATTTCCTTCATGTACATAACTTCTACATCTCGTACCCAACCAGATGTGAACTGGTTGTGAGCCTCTAGACCCTTGTAAGCTCTCATTTCCTCAAGACTGTGCAGAGGGTTTTCACTGAACACCAGGTAATGCACGATGTCGCCGTGCTCTACATTTGGCCAATCATCTGGATTACTGCTAAACAAGGCACCGTGGAGGGCATAGGGGTCCATATGGTCGATCACGGAACATTTCCTCAGATATACGTCCTTATCTGGTGGCTCTAGCGTGCTGGCGTACTTATCCATTCGCGATATGATATGATAATATGCCACCCAAGATGGCGGACCGGAAGCTGGCCAGTGACGTCACTGAAAACCCCCTATTTTGCAGTATTTATTTTTTCAACTTTTAACTTTATGTTCTATGTTTTTTTTTTTTCATAGTTGCTACATCCGGCCTGGCAGTCTTTTTAGCTGCGACACCATCCTGGGGGGGCGGCAGGCGATCTGCCATTAATTTCTCTAACATGGAAAAGATTCCTGGATCAACATGTGCTTCTGTACTTTTTTTGTGTCTCTGCTCTGTCTTCTCTAAGCCCCAGTTGGCCGTGGCAGATGGCTTTTCACACTGATTCTGGTGCTGCTGGAGGTTTGTTAAAGGGGAATTTTACTCTCCACTGTCACTACATGCATGCTTGGTATGAGGGATTGCTGCAAAGT
The DNA here is from genome assembly GCA_037039145.1 of Fundulus diaphanus. Classification (NCBI taxonomy): domain Eukaryota; kingdom Metazoa; phylum Chordata; class Actinopteri; order Cyprinodontiformes; family Fundulidae; genus Fundulus; species Fundulus diaphanus. The sequence continues at coordinate 38,971,282 of CM073127.1, read as the reverse complement.
CATCGACAAAGCAGATTACTGTCCATTGTAGCTACACGCTCTTTCTGACGGAGTGAATGCTTGTCAATGACTCAATGCAATCAGCCTGGTTTTCTTTAGACAGAAAACCTTTTGACCTTTCTGTCTGTATGGTTTGATTGAATTGACTTTGCAAAATGCCTTGAGATGACGTGTTGTGAATTGATGCTATATAAATAAAATTGATTTGAATGAAATAGCCCAGCCTGACTTTCCATGTTTTTCTAAGGCAAGATTTGGTCAGTGCGCGTTGGCTTCGGGGTTAAAGACAAGCACTGGCCAATACTAAAAAGACATAAAACATGTCCATAGATTTCTAGAGTTTGGAAGAAATGCACTAACAGAAAAGCTAATTAAACTACAGACTTCATTTTATTTATCAATCTCCATCTTCCATTCCACATGAAACATCTAGAAATGTTGGCAGAACCAGTCAGACATATTTATAATCTAGACAATACACTAAGAGACTGTTGTTGCAGCTAGAGATGCTAACTGTGCTAATAGCAAAATAAGGTTAAATGTTAAGGTTAGTTTAAAAAAATGACACCATTATATACATCTTATTTCATTATAGAACAGTAGCAAATTGTAATATTCTGGCTTCTGTTCTGGTTTTATTTTTGAGTTATTTTACTCTCCTCCTTTAGTTTCTCTGGTTACTTTGAGTGTTTTGGTCTGGGGTTTTATTTACGGTTAGTTTATCCTGTTTTTGTCATCTGTTTTGGTCTTAGTTTTATTTTCTGTTTTAGATTTGTACTTTTGAGTGATTTTGTTTCTTAGTAAGTTAGTGTAGTTTCTGTCCGTTTGTCCTGTCAGCTTTTCAGCTTTGGTTTCTGATTTATTTCTTGTTTTTCCGGCACTGATGTCTGGTCTAATTACCCACTCTGCACACCTGCCTTACTCCACCCCTGTTGCAATCATCTCTGACCGGTTTCACCTGCTTCCTCCTCCATATAAACTGTCGAGACCAGACATCAGTGCCAGGTCGTCTTGTTGAGTGTAGGTGAGTTCTCCTCTTGCAAGTTCTGTTATGTTTTGCTTTTTGGATTTTGAACCACCTTGTCTCCAGAAACATGTGCCATCCCGTTCTGTCTGTTCCTGCCTGGTCTGCCCCGAGAATCCGTCCGCTTCTGTGCCGTCTTTTGGTCCTTTTTGTTTTTTTCCCTGTTTTGCTTTTTGTTAATAAAAGAGAATCTAACTGAACCTCTGCTGGTCTGGCTGAATTCTGGGTCCGCTTTCTCAGTTCATTACACAAATTTTAGTTTGAGATTTTTTTTTTTTTTTTTTTTTTTTTTTTTAATCTCTCACACAAACACAAGGTACAAAATTGCCTCAGCTCATTAATACCAAAATACTAAATACATTAGACTTGTTGTCAGTGTACCAACCCTTCAGACTACTCGGGTCTTCTGGCTCAAATCTACTCTGCATATAGAACCAGAACCAAACATGGAGAAGCAGCATTTAGTTCTTATGCTCCTCTTATCCTAAACAAACTCCCAGAAGACTGTAAAAGTGCTGAAACCCTGAGTTCCTTTAAATCTCTTTTAATCTTTCTCTGAATGTTTTTTTTTTTTTATGTTCTGTTCATGTACAGCACTTGGAATTGTCTTGTTGCTGAAATGTGTTGTACAAAAGCCTTGCCTAATATAACTTTTTACACAGAGAGGTTGCTTAAATTACACTGGTACGAAGTAATATCACTATACAGCCCCAGACTTGACAGACACTTTTGTGGAAATACTCTGTCCCACCCACACACAACCTTTCCGCACCAGTCTACATTCAAATTCAACAGCTCTGCAGCTAAATGATTATTCTAAGGCTAAATAGGTAATTATTAATCTTGTGGGCATAGATTGCTGAAATACAGCAGACAAATACTGTATTTTTATAATTGCTTATACAACATCGGAACAAAAATAACACTACATGGTTAAGTAAAACATTTTTGGATTAGGAAAACATCAGCATCAACAATGTAGGCATTAGGATCTGAACCCAAAAATCCTGGGCCACACCATCTCTACATTTAGCATTCTAATAAATGGTACTCATTTGGAACAAACCTATGATGGCCATTTGAGGATTTTCCCACTCCCACATCCCCCTTACTTTGCAGCCATAAAGTGACTGTCTGATATTTCAACTCTGTCTTGTATGGAGGCCAGCAGTCAGGCCCAGACTAATCGGCAGATAAATGTAAACAGAAAATGTTTTCATTCTGAGCACAAATGCTCACAAAAATCAACCATTCTCTGGTGAATGCTCCAGTGCAAACAAATGCATATCTATACATGCTTATGAAGAAATACCCATATGTATGCATCCATGGATAGTTGGAGTTTTTACTTAAACAGAAATAAGACACTCAGTAGTAGCACATTATAATGAGGTAATGTCCCAATGATGCTTTTGACGGTTTGAACCAGTTTTACTTCTTTAAGTTCCCTTATCTTAAAATGTTCACCTTGTTCACCCTTTCAGTTTCCTTTTAAGAAAACATGAAATATAAAGAACTGTGTGCCCAGAGAAAATGAGTAAATGGGGATTTATCCTGTAGGGTCCAGCTCTGCTGCCAGCACACTGATGCGTCATCGATGGGTTCATGCAGCTTTCTTGCTCAGAAGAGTCAAATGTGCAAGGTAACATGGGGAGATCTTGCATGCAGCCACATTCTTTCAGGTTTGCACTCAAGTAGCTTTACAAAGAATTATAATTATGACATCGTATTCAAAGCTTCTATGACGAATTCATGTCCTGAAAGCATGTGGATGTGAAGTTGAACCAATTAAATATTTATACAGACTGTCACCTTGGAGTAGTTATTGAGCTATGACTAAAGTCTAGCAATGTGCAAGCATTTTTATGTTTTTTTTTCTTTTTTTTGTTACAAGTTTGTCTTGTCTTTCCTTAGGCACCTGTAACCATTCGCGCATTTTTGTTTCTGTTTCAGGATATAAACCACTTGTCTTGACCCAACTGAAACCAAAACCTTTATTAAAAGAAAGTTTGATTGGATTTCTCACTGAGATTAATGTCTTCATGGCACTTTCTGTGCTCTATAGTAGACACCATACTGACCTTGAGTCAGCTTAAAATAATTACTTTAGTGGATTTCATTTTCTTTTTGGCTGTGGTCAACTTTATTATAATAAACTACAATTTTGCCATGGTAACATTAATTTAATATAGATGCTTTTTTTCCCTTTTCATAGTTTCAATATTTTTAATATATTATCAATGCTCCAATAAATTTCATCAAATTTCTTCTCTTTTTGTACATTTTACGAGTGGGCCAACCTTTACTTTAAGAATCTTCCTTCTTTACAGTGTTCGGTGCAGATGTGTTCAAAGGAGTGCATTTATAGGTGACATTAACATTTTAGGGAGATCTTAGGGATGCAAAATATTACAAGGTGCCACATTCAACAGCAGTGGTCCTGCATTCAAGATTGAACAAACAGTTAAAGAAAAGAAAGACATTTTAGGGAAAACATTTGCAACTTTATTCAGAAAAGAATTGCATCACTTCCTTTCGAAGGTAAGAGCTTGGTGACTGTACAGAGTGGTTCAAGCTAACACAAACATCCCTCTTTTTTGTGGACCCATTATTGATGTTTGCCAACCCTCTTAGTTTAAATGCAACATCGGCTAATGGCTAATGCCCTAAGCATCAGAATTAAGATGTGTCTGCCTGGTCCGTGAGTACCTGGGAGAGTGACTTTAGGTATGGTATTAGTTTTATTGATGTTTAAGCACAGCAGAACGGGGCAGTGGAATACAGCTTTTCTTTCAGACCATCATTCAACTATGTATAACCGACCATGATGACATTTATTTGCCATTAAATACTTAGTCTTAATAAGCTCCTTTCTGTTATAATAGAGCAGAAGAGAATAATAAATAACTAGAAAAGCACTTTGCCAACACTATACAATGACATTTTAATCATGTTAATTGCCACTTTTCAAACTTTAACTCCTACAACAAATGGGTAATTGGTCAATAAACAAAAGTTGTGATTTTAGTTCAAAACGATTATGTGGTGAACTATGAACATTAATTAACAATTTTTTTGCAATATATTTTATTCAGAGGTATCTGAGTACAGAGGTCTCAGTACAAGTGCACACCTGACTTAACAGTAGTTTAATTTTCTGGAAAAAAACAAAAAAAAACATGTATCCTACGAAGTGTCCCAAAACTTGGTCCTTATGCTTAGTATTCAGCCTGGTGTCAGTTTCTTAACTCTTCCCCCAAACCCCAGGATTATTTACAACAGCCCGTGGCTTCCTGTCTGCTCTCCCATATCCCTTCAACCCCTGCCCCACCTCCAAGAAGTCTCCTCTTCCCAAGGGGCTACGGGAGTTGGTAAAAGATAAGCTTTGTGTTGTGGCAGAGGCAACCGACACCGCTTCAACAACATGAGGATTTAGCCCGCAAGCATGAAACCTAATACCCTGCACGTGCAGGGAATCCCTGATGCACACCCTCACCCATCTGCTCATGTATACCTAAACAGGAATGGAGAAAGTGCATGAGGTCCTACAAAAACACAAATATCCATGCTTGTGCAGGCACATTCACTAGATGAAACATGCATAACAGTGGCACCCAGGAGTTTGCACAAAGACGCAATAAAAACACCCCCCGGCATGCCTTGCTCTAATGCTCACAAAATTGGTTTTAATTGGTGGAGGAGAATAAATCAATGCAAATCATGTTCAGAATGCTGGTGATTGGAATGAGGAGAAAGGGGGCTGATAAAAAAAAAAAAACGGAGAGCAACAACTGCTGCCCGATCATCAGACAAGGCTGCTCCTGAAATAGGAAAAATAACTGTTTGCTACCTTTCCTTTACTATAGCTGTACAAAGACATTTTAAGGGCATACTTTAGATCTCAGTAGACCAGAAGACAATCTCAACAAAGAGAGTAAATAAGCCCTATAAGTCATAGGGAATCCACAGAGAGGCAAAAGGCCCCAGAGCGCTCCGTGATTCATCCCTCGCCCGTTCACCCGCAGATGCTTTGATGAAAATTATCTGTCAGTCTATGGCACTCATCTGATCGACACAACTTCTTCTGCAGCTCACTGACCTTTACGGAAGGAGCAGGGGAAGCACAGCCGCCCACCTTGCAGCCAGATCAACACAGTAAGAGATAAAACAATAACAACCTCAGACGCTCAACAAGATGACACAGCACGGAACTCGACTTCCTGCTGAAAGACATGACTGGAGCAGGAAGGGTCGAGGTGTATGGGATGGAGCTGTCTGCATGTGGTGCTTCTGATTGTGTCTCAGGATGTGTGTGCATTTCTGTTAAAGAGATAAAAAAACAGTGGCTTAAAACATCAAATGACATGAGGGAGATACAATCCGAAAGCACAGACCAGAGGGATGCTGCTTTACAGACAAATCAAATGAATCAAATCAAATTTGACGAATAGAGTACAATCTCCTGTATCCGCCGTCTTGTTATCAAATGCTCACAAAATGAAAATTGCTTCTCTTCTCTCCAGTTACTCCAGCAGGGTCCATATGCTTAAAAATATTCAATTTACAGGCTCACCAGGTAAAATCCATTAAAGCCAGCCAGTAATGTCAATTGAATTAGAGCTGCTCCATATAAAGCATGGGATCTCCCTGTTCTGTTAGCTGAATGGCTTTGCTGGCACCTTGTTTGGTAGCACAAGGCAAATGGGATTAGGAGGAGACACGGGCCGCTAATGTAACAACATAATTCTTTAAATCATACAGAACTACTGCGAGCTACAAAGAGGCCAATACAGCCTAGAATATGACATGATGGTCTATTAAAAATCCCAGTCTACAACCGTCCACTTCCTGCAGCTGTTTTCTGTATAGAATGATTATTCGTTTCTCAGTGGTAAAATTTATTTGTACCCTCAGCAAAACAGGCCAATGCATTCACACAGTGATACAAGATAGGCAATTCTAATAAAATAAAATTATTGTATGACTGAATCAGAGGTACATATGCCCATAAAGGATATTAGCACTTTACTATTAGTGTTATCTGGTCTACTGTTTAACCAGGAAGTGACAAATATATTTTTTCTAAAGGATGCATGAATGAGTTAAAAATAAGAGCTGACATTATTAAACGGCCCAATAAATAAACCAGTACACTTAAAATATACTAATTAATTTAAAGAATGGGAAATAATTTTATGTGATTTTATATGCCCTTGTTTAAAACATATCTTTTATTTACTTTAACACATTTTATAATTTAATTGACATACATATTATGTTTTTTTTTATTTCCATCATATTTATTTAAGACTTTTAATCACTACAAGCAACCTTGTGGTTTATTTACTGGGTCATTTATATATTTTTGCTTTTATTTTCAATTATGCCATTTTCAATCCTCCATTGTCCCCTACTTATTGGTTTTACTTTAGTTGAGAAAAGTTAATTTTTTATTGTTAATTTTTATTATTATTATTTTAATTTTTTTGCTCTTAACTAGAAATTACCCTAAGCTTGTAAACAAATTTTGCCAGGGTATTAGAAATGGTATTGAGTATTTTTCTCACTATCGGTATCGAGTTTGAAATTTTACTATCATGACAACCCTAGTACCAAATAACTATTCAGAAGTACAAACCGCAGACACGATAACCATTTACTATTGAATCTGAAACTGTGAATAACAAATAAACTTCAGCATCAGTAAACCCACCCCTTCCCCCACCCAAGCTATGGCAATGTGGGAGGATAGCAATGCCCCATAAAAAAAAAAAACTAGCACTGTACACTATGCTATACTAAGTCAGCAAATTTCATTTATTTAGTTTTTCCTCTTATAACAAAGCTCTGTTCTGGTAAAAGGACTCTTGTAATTTATTTTGCAGAATCTTTTCTCATGATTGGTTCGGCACCCAAACTAATTTTGACATAGAAGTTTTGATCAGAAACAACATTGGATTTGCATCACCAACAACTCGATGACCTTTCGTACAGTAATAAGAAGTGAAGGAGCACCTCTCCCCCGCCACATTTGCACTGCTGCTGCCGTGGCTGCATGTTATGTCTGCAATGCCATTCTAATCAACCTGTTCTTCATTGAGGGCGATTTTTAATGTCAAAATTACTGCGGGGTGTGCGGATCACTATAACATGACTCAAAGGTCTTCTGAAGAGCTGATTGCTACCACAGCTGGTGTTGCCCTTGGACCATAGCCAGGACAACATATTATTCAACTCTGACTGAGTGACACCGTCTATTACATGTCAGGTGATGCTGTAAGCAAAAATAAGAAGCTGTGTAGGCCTTGTCCATACGTCCACCAACCAGAAGACAACTGATAGTCACATCCAACAGATCAGCAGGCCTTATGCTCTTTTTCATAACCAAAACTGTTGAGGATTCTAACTGTAGCACACAAAACAACACACCGACATGTGCATAATTAATACTGCACTGCTGTAAGCATGCCAGATTCTCCGCCGTACTTTCTTTGTGCGACCTGACTGAAGCGTGACAGCTCTTCAAAGAAGCAGCTGAGGAAAAGGTAATCATATTTAACAGGTTTCGGAATATCTTGAAAAGAGACATCTTACCTCAAGCTTTTAAAATCTTACTTATCAAACATAAAAGCCTGCCAAAATCAAAGAACAAGGCTGTCTTTTCAGGCTCAGAGAATTCCATACAAGAGGAAGACACCAGTTTCATTTCCAGCACCAATAACAGCAGCAGCTGCAGCAGCAACCAGAGGCTCATTGAGAGTTCAGAAATATGCATGTTTTCAGAAAGAAAGTAATTACAAAATATACAACAAGGAGAAACCACCATTGATGTTTTTTGAGCAGTCTTATAGTTAAATTCCTCTCAAAGAATAAAAAGATTAAAATACCTATGCGTGTTGGGGTATTCTTTACCTTGACCAGTTTGTCAAAGCTACAAGCAACTGCACCAAATTACAGGACCAGTCATCTTATTTGTTTCAGCTAAGCAAATCTTAAAAAAATAAATCATTCTAATGTCAGCTGACTACATTTCCAGCCAGTAGGGCCCGGTGGTGCTAAATAGCAGTATACCTAAATTTACAGTAATGGTAGGCGCAAAGTTCAGATTAATAAACTAATTAATTTAACATCCGTTGAGAGTAAAAACACAAGTAATGCAGTTATTTGTAGAGTTTGATACAAATTAATGCACTAAGGGATCAATGTCCATCATCATAGCAGTCTCCCTCTACAGCAAGTTTCCAACTCCACCTTAAAGGAGCAGTAAGTGATATTTCACCACTAGGTGATGCTTGAGCACTGTCTGTAGACCAAAACAAGATGTGTATCAAGCCACACCTCTCCTTTCCCTTCTCACGCGACGCCTCCTATGCACATATTTGTGAAGGACAAAAACACAGCAAAGCAGCCTCACCATTCGGAGGAACATTTCAAGTGTAGAGGTAAGTAACTCATAACTTTATGATGCTGTTAGCAACAGAACATTTTGATCAGCTGGGGTGCTCTCCGCCATGTTGCTCCAACGCTGCGCTTCTCGGACGGTGGCATTTTAGGGCAGGGAGGGGCTAAGCTGTTCACATGCACGTACACGCACACTGGTGCATGTACACGCACGGTCCGGCAAGGGTATGTAAACAAGGGACTGGAGAACAACACAGAGAGCTGCGGTGTGACGTCATACCATAGTCCATCTGAAATACTACTTTCACTTCACGTTATTTTTTAGTTCTATCTAAAATATTGAAATTTTACTTATTGCTCCTATAAAATTCTAAAAGAAAAGTTCAAGTGTTGACTTTTGCTTTCTCCTGCCTTAACCTTCTAGGGCAAGGGTCAGCAACCTTTATACCCCCAAGAGCCGCTTTTGCCTTCGGTCAGGCAAAACAAAAGCAGTTTAGAACCACAAAAGCAACATGACTGTTTGAAACAAAATAGCTTGTTTTTATGACACCTAGTATTTGTTTAGATTTTTAATCAAAGCACGACAGTTTTGTTGCTGTTTTCAATGTCTTATTAAATATTTCTCAATCGGACATTATTTTTTTTTTATAGAAAACAACATTAATGGCAAAAAAGCACATTGTTTGCAACCTATCAAAAAAAATGCTTCATGGTCAGGGACATTCCTTTCACTATTAGTATTATTTTGTGTTAAAATGTTATACATATATTGCATGAAAATGACTATGAAAACGGCTAAAGCTAGCAAGTTTGATCTACACTTTATATTTGATAACATTGTGCAATTCTTTAGCATTTTCATTAAGAAGCATAGTGGAGGGTCTAAAGAGCAAAATAAGTCTCCGGAGCTGGAGGGTGCAGACCCTTGCTCCAGGACCTCCTATATGTGGATACATTTTAGTCTTTAAGTAAAGTAAACAAATGCACCCACTAAAGTAGGAGCCTGTCCAGGGTACACCCTGGACAGGTCGCCAGTCTATCGCAGGGCAACACAGAGACAAACAGGACAAACAACCATTCACGCACACAGTCACACCTAAGGAGAATTTAGAGAGGCCAATTAACCTAACAGTCATGTTTTTGGACTGTGGGAGGAAGTTTGACATTACAATGAAAATGATTTTATGTAAAGAATACCTCTATTTGACCTGGCACAAAAAGAAGTGAAGTTTATCAAGCCACATTTAAAATGTCTTACATAATTAGGGAACTCATAACTTAACACAAAAGTTATGCATCACTAGATGTTGTGGGCCATTTACTCATCTAGAAATCAGATGTGAACTTTTAAATACGAAGTTTGGGAATCCCCTGTTTTGAGATACATCAGAGAATAATCAGTAAAACAATCCAGCTCAGAAGTAAATATTACAATACTCATGATTAATGAGTATTTTACGCTACAACCTGCTAATGTAGGCAGACTTGCACTGATATATTTTTAATTTAAGCTGTTATATGTAGCTCAGACCCACTCTTCTAGGGGAACCTGAACAAGCTTTTAGAACTGGTCCTTTAAGAGAATTTCTCCCTTTTTCTACAAACTCCCTTCGATAAAATTCTCTATTGCTGGTAAGGTACTAACTACTGATGAGTACCTCACATAACCCCATTTCCAAAAGATCAAAGCTTTTCCTTCACTTTTGGTTACTGTTTTCTCCTTTATGGATATTAAAATAATATAAATGCATCCAGTTACACCTGAAGAATTTTAAATGCTCGCTGTGCTGTTTTTCAAATCCTTTATTCAGTTCAAATTCGTCTTAACAGAAAAAGTCCCATCAAAATCTTCATGTGGAAAAGATTTAGTGCAGGGCTGCTGCATTAGACTGCATCCGTTTCAGCTCAGTGTTCCTAATTAAAGATCAAGACAGATTGTGTGGACCTGATCAGCAGGAGACTTGCCCACTGAAAGGTCATGTGTTTTTTTGGAATTTTTTTGGGGGTCTGTTTCTCCATTTGCTCTTTCTCGCTTGAGATCTGGACACACAGAGTTATTTAAGCAGCACAAGGGGGAACTGAACTATTTAGGTGGCATTAATTTTGTCATTTGGCTGGAGGTCTGCATCTGAATGAAACAGAGGTGGCTTGCTAATAGGGGGCGCTAGGGTGCTGTCCCCAACAAAATTGCAGGAAAAAAGTGTTGACATAGTGAACAAAAATTTAAAAATAAAAAGATAATTATCACATATTTCACTTTTTTATTTTTTTAGTATTCCCATTGAACTTTGGGCGTATTTATTTCTGTTGTTGTTTTTTTGTGTAGGTCTCCTAATTTTAATGTGATCATGCCCGAGGGCCACTGGACAGATCAGTGTGTATGTACACTTCCATGTGACTTCATCCTGGTCTCTAATTGGTTACTGAAAGATTGTTCTTGGAGCACAGTACTCTGAGCCTATGGCCAATCAACACATTCTTTCTCGTTCTTCATCCAATCAGATCAATTCATGGTACCTGTCAATATAAGTCACACCCCTGGCAGCCTAGATGCACAGATCCAAATGTCACAATTACGAATGCACCAACCAGACCTGAAAATTCAGCAGTGTGCAAGTGACCGTGGAGGGGTTTATGTTCAAGTGGAGTTTATTGTTGGATGGAAAACTAAAACTAAACAGAATCTGCATAGGAAGACTTGGTGGACACAGCATCACGCTGTGGGGATGCTTTTCTGCAGCTGGAGCTGTTCAGTGTTCATAATGGACAAGACAAAATATGGGGCGATCCTGTAAGAAAACCTGCTATAGTTTTTCTTAGTTGCTTTGATACATTTCTGAGATCAGAATTGAAACTCTCAAAACTACTTGTTCAACTTGCACATCATTGTGTCTGTTGTGCACATTAAAAAGCTGTTTCTCATTTCTTTGAACAAGCTGCAAATGTGTTGGTACATCCATGCAAATAATTATGTACAATTCTCTGCTGTTTCCTACATTATCAATTGTTTCTGATTTGTTGATCAAAATTTATTATAGTGTGTCTCTGTTGAATAGTCTCACGCCCCACAACATTTAGGCATTAGCTCATCGCATAAGTCTTTACATGCAAAATGGTTGAACAAGTTGTCATAAACTGTCAAGCATATTTGTACACATTTCCACTAGACGTCTAAATCTGTGCTGAAATCTTTACTTTCTCTATTGAAGGGACATCACGTGTGTGAAGCATTTAATCAACCAGTTTCTGAATAGCTCAAAGGCACATCTCATGAACCGGAAACCGACAAGTATATATATCTGGAGCACAATTATAACACAATTATGTTCAATTCAATTCAATTCAATTTTATTTATATAGCGCCAAATCATGAAACATGTCATCTCAAGGCACTTTACAAAATCAAGTTCAATCATATTATACAGATTGGGTCAGATTATACAGATTGGTCAAAATGTCCTATATAAGGAAACCAGTTGATTGCATCAAAGTCCCGACAAGCAGCATTCACTCCTGGGGAACCGTAGAGCCACAGGGAGAGTCGTCTGCATTGTACATGGCTTTGAATGGGAAGCCATCCCATGTTGAATGGGATGTGGTCAACAGCCAGCTAGAAAATGGACTTTTCCAGTCATACTGACCACTCAAAACGCTTCACCCAATCGCACTCCCTAACACGCACACATTCATACACCGATACGCAAATCGGTAGGCTTGGAGTACATCAACATGTGACAGGAGATTGAGCCTGCAACCTTCCGATTGCAAGACAGTTACTCTACCCTTTGAGCCACAGTCGTCCTCACACAGAAGTCCTCACACAAAGAAGAGCAAGAGAAGAGTCTAACAATAGATACTGTACTTACTGCCATAGCATTGCCATAGCATTGTACATGTTCTGTAATACTGTATTACATATAAGCGTATAATGGAACTGGAAGCACGTGAACCACCACTCAACTTCATCTATATGGATGAGGCTGGATTCAACCTAATGAAGCCCAGAAGGTGTGGTCAAAATATCAGTGGCCACAGCGCCACAGTTCATGTGCCAGGCCAACAGGGCGGTAACATAACCATGGGTGCTGCTATCCCTGAGAATGGTGTGCTAATGCATATTCGACTTGCCAAAGTAGGTGGAATCATGAGGCAAAAGTCTGCGGCCCACAACAGGATAGTGATAGAGTTCCTCTCACCCTACTCCCCATTCCTTAACCCCATTGAGGAATTTTTCTCAGCATGGAGATGGAAAGTGTATGATCGCCAGCCACATGCACAGATGACCCTTCTGAGTGTTGTAAGTACATCACACCAGATGCCTGCAGAGGATGGATAAGACACTTTAAAAGATTCTTTCCATGCTGCATAGGAAGAGAAGTTATTTGTTGTGATGTGGATAAGAATTTGTGTCCCAACAGACAGGAGGGGTAGGAAGACTGCACTGTAATTCCTACAGCACTGCACGCACAGTTTTCCTTGAAAGAGAGTGTCCTATGTTCACATTTCTACTGTTGTCTTTTCTTCTTTGTGCTATGCAGCATTGTCTTTCCTTTCTGTATCACAATGGCATGGTCTGTAAACAAGTTTAAGTACAAACCATTAAAGTGCAAATGTGAATTTGGTCCAGTCTCTTGCAATCAATCTCCAAAATACACTAAGGTGCAACTTACAATTTACAATACAATTGTCATCAAAACATTAGCTATATTTTACATCACAACATCCCTCCAGGGTACACTGTCATATTGACAACAAGACAAAGCGGATTGAGTGTCTTGTCTGTACAAAATGGACTTGCCATTCTGATGGCACTGACATGCTCATTGATACAGATATTTACATTTGAGACATGAACTTAGAATTTTGAGCAAGTGACTGACTTTTGCAGGTAATCCATGGTGTTTTATTATCCGTACGAATTGTTTTGAGAAATGCACTTACTGTTTTGCAAATGTTGAGGATGATTCAAGAAATGTAACAAAGCGGGGGAAGAAAACATCAGTTCAAGGTAACCCAATGCTATAGAGACAAGTATACTAAAACAACAAATATAACTTTGCTTTAAAAAAAACAAAACACTTAAAAAAGCAGTTCAAATAGACATAATGTTCTGTGTTTAAAGGAAGGCCATACACTTATTTTATTGGTAATTCAATAATTGATGTAAATTTCAGGGCAAATGTATGACTGACTGGAATTACCACCTCTTTCATGAAAACATAATGATGTCGGAGAGGTAGGGAAGGGATGGAAAAGATTAATAATAGTCTTAATTGCCCTATGTCTCCTTCTATAATTTTTCTTATCTATCCCTCCCGATTGAGAATCCAGTCATCTTTCTCACTGACATCCTATTGTCATTTCAATGTGTTATCTGTGGGCAACCTTGAGCCGATTCATTGCAGGTATTTTAAACCAGAATGGCCACAAAGACACACACATAAACACACATCCCCAGTGTTTCCAATCACCACAAAATGCACATTATTTGCAGCATGCCTCATTTCACCTTAGCTAAGGCTATTTACTCTGACTGCACAGTGAGTTAATGAGACAGCAGCAATTAATTCCACTTGTTTACAAAGTGCTGCCATTGAGGTAGCTGAGGAATCTGTGAGCAAGGACCACACAGTGGCAGTAAGAAACTGTCCAAAGGAAGGTGGGTAATGTTAAAGCATATGTGTGCACACATTTGAAACTGCAAATAAACTTCACTTAAATTAAAGATGAGGATTTGAAACACATTGCAGTTGTCTCTGAGGGAACATGTGCCCGTTACCGGTTTTAAGGCATGGGAAGGTTTAATAAAGTTACAGTTTCACAACAGCAAAAACAAAACAAAATAAAAGTCCTTCATACAGTTCTTGCTATTCAAAATACTTGTAAAAGATGGCTTACTGAGTTTTCTGTATGGAGCAGAAAGTAGAGCAGTGCTGCTCCTCTGCTGCACGCTGCTTGTAAGCTGGCTGAAAGAAGTCTTTCATAGCTTTAAAGGAAGAAACATTTATCTGTTTGGAAATATGTCGAGTCAAGAAAGACACAGAACATCATGATGTGGACAATGAAATAGTGCCACCAATTACTTTGATTAAAGTGTAACTCACCCCCATGTAAAAGCATATTTCTGCCCACAGACAAATTTGAAAAACTACATGAAAGTGGGCGAGGATACGCGGGAACGGGAGGGGGGCATTAGCTTGATTTGCCGTATTGAATCATGGAGAGTGAGCAGAGTTATGCTGGTAGTTACGCCATCGTTCACCCAGGCTTTGTGGAGCCCAGCTGGACTGAGCAGCTGACTCTAGTCGCTGACTCAGTGGAGCCCTAAAGCGGTGCTGCCGCGGCAGTGGAGAACTGGATCGGTCCAGTTATATATTATATTTATTTCCCGCTTTGTGATCCAGGCGGGATCACCGGCAGCTTTGCGCATCATGATTAATTTGTAATGTGGACATGAATCATGGTTGATCTAGAGAGGGAAGTTCACAGCAACTGTGGTAAAGTTAATTCTTGGTTGGACAGTGGCCATTCACGCTCCGCGGCTTCAGCAGCGTCTGCCTCCTGTTCAAGCCAATACCAGGAGGCTGATCTGGGGCTGCTGCTCTCTGGCTGCTGGTTGGAGCGCGAATATCCATTGCCCATCCCAATACTAACTTCACCGTGGTCTTACACCAGTCCCGTCCTGGCTGCCTTAAGACACTAACAGCAGAACAATTGGTTGCTTTCATGTAAATTTGCCAATAATACATAAAACGTTGGTGGTTTGTTTCTAGTCGCTTTTTGAAGAAAAAATAGGATTTGAAAAGTGCAACAGTGCTCGCTATGGAGACACAAAATGGAGGCAGCTGTGTTTTTCTTCTTCTTTTTTTTGAAGACAAACGTCACTATATCAGAATTACGTCATGTCAACCGAAAGCAATGTTAATTCAAAATTCAATGCAATACCACCATTTAACCCTAGGGGCGCCACACTGATGATTTTAGACAAAAGCAGGAGTTCAACAAATATGCACCAATTTTTCAAAAATAATGACAAGAATATGTAAACAGTACTATAAGACACCCATGATAACAGTTTAATGGCAAAAAAAAATTGATTTGGGGGTGAGTTACCCTTTAAGGTAACCCTCAGAGATACCAAGTTAAAGGGTTTGGAACTAAATTCAAAAGTGTTTTAGACCCCAAAAGTGTTTTAGACTCCAAAGTGCTGTTCTTGGACCCTACACTATGTTAAAGCTGTCAGGGGTGGCCCAGTCCTGAAAACAAAATCACTTGCAGTTGCAGTCAGAGCAGGGAATTTTCACTGCTTTGAGTGGAGACTACAAATGAATTGATCATGCGCAAAACCACCACTGGCTGTTCTCATGACTGCAATTGCCTCAGCCAAAGATTACGGCCAGACTGACATCATTGTCTCGAATTGCCATTGAAAGTTGTTCTACTCCTTTTTTCTTTTCTTTTCTTTTTCCTTTTTTTAAACTGTTAATATTTGTGCTTAACTACCTTGTAGGCTCTTGTGTGAGTCATAAGGTTATGAACCAAACCTGACTAATAAAACTAAACTGCAAATATCTTTAAAAACTACAAAACAGCTAAGTAACTCCACCAGCTACTCTCCTTTGTTATCCAAAGCCCTGATAAAAGACAAGGGTAGGATTTGTAACATAAAACAAACAAGAGTTCACAAAAGAGTGTTCACTTGCTGTTCTAAGCATAGACGGTGTGTTTTCAGTTACTTTATGATACAATATTACATATTCCTCTGAATACTACACAGTTGCATGCAAATAGTTTATTATGCAAATTAGGGAATGGCGTCACTGCCAACTTTAAGTGACTTTTTGGCCAGCCAAAAACTTTTCTTATTGAGAAGTTAGCAACAACAACAAAGCTGTTTAGACCTTCACTAGGAAAGCTATGAGCGGCATGTTCATAAAGCAGGAGACTGCCGGGTTGCTACCAGAGCCAATGGTCCAATATCAACCTGTCTAAAGACCTGAATGGCAAGATGGGATAATTAC
Source organism: Fundulus diaphanus (assembly GCA_037039145.1). Taxonomy (NCBI): domain Eukaryota; kingdom Metazoa; phylum Chordata; class Actinopteri; order Cyprinodontiformes; family Fundulidae; genus Fundulus; species Fundulus diaphanus. The sequence goes on along the minus strand of CM073127.1, from coordinate 38,954,836 downwards.
TCTGTGCAGGAAGTAATTGTTAAACATAACTAAATCAAATGATTATATTAATTATTTATATTCTTGGTAACATTTAACACTGTTAAAAAAGAAAACTGAAATATTTTTACTCAAGGTTATCGTAAAGTAAGAATCTAATATTGGCTGATTCCTATCTCTTAGTGCCACCTCTAATAAATATGTGACCACATAATATTCACATGGCACTCTTTCAAAGTTTGCACAGCAGCTATCACTGCTATCCGACTGCAGCTTAAAGTGTCCTCTGAGCTTCCATAAGCGTTAACAAATGTACAACAGACATGTTCTCAAACATTATAGAGACAGCAGCAACCTGCCTGTAATGACATTAGTCTGGATGCATAGCAGCATGAGAGGAATGCTGCAGTTTGCACAAAAAGATATTGTAGTCTATTTACTGAGGCTCAGGAATACGAGTATGACTGACGTTTCCGTCCTCTGCTCAGCAGCAAAGGAGATGGGGACGTCATGCAGTAAAGTGCCGACAGAGCAGGAAAGCTGGATCCAGGGAAATTTGCATTTTAACAGCAAAAGTACACAAAAGTGTCAAGTGCCTCTGCCATACAAGATGATTCACTAAAAGTGGGGATGAGGTGAGGGAGAGTTTATCTGAAGGGAGTCTGACTTTGAAAACTGATTGAGAACCAAATTCACATAAGGAATTATACCGCAGAGGTTATAGGTTGACAATTTTAAAACTATTTCCACATACCCTCACCCTCTTTAGCTGTCAGAAAGGATGAAGAACACAGATGATGTAATGGTAATATATAAAGGGTTGAATATACATGAATAATTGTAACGCTTGTCCTCATTTTTCAACTATTACTATCACTATTTGCTATAACCGCAGATACTTCTCAGCTGAGAACACAAAACACATGAAATTAAAATTGTTAATGCTATGCAGTTGCAATGCAGATTTTATCAATATTAGCCAGTAAAAACTTTCTAATTCTCCTGGAGCTGCCCACCCAGGTTATCTAAGGTGCGACACATAATTAACCTAAGTGCTTTTATTTTCAGTTTCCAATTGCTTCTTGCACACTTGAGTAGTCACATCACTGTTTACTTTGGGAAAATGTGTAGATTTTCTGATTGAGTGGAGAAGCAGTTGGATTTGCTCATTTGAATTAATCAAGCCTGATTAAAGGCCAAAAGGGCTGATGAGCAGTCAGGATATGTTCAGAGTTTTAGGAAATTTAAAAGTGCTCGAGGTAAAGGTCACTGAAAACTTTTCCGTCTCGTATGGAGTGTAAAATAAAATTTAGGCAATAAATCAGTAAATTGAGTATAAGTACCAATACACCACTCAATATGGCCAAATACCTTTTACAGGTTTTCTTCCTGTATTGTACGTTGAGTAAATTGAAATTTTGGTTTAACTGAAACCCGATCTTAAAGATTTAAAAAAAAAATTCAGAATGCTTCATAGGATCTCAGCAGGGTTAATGGACTATAATAATGCATTTTCAAAGGGCCTCTCTTGTAGAGAAGTTTACAAGTGCCTTACAGTTTTTGTCTCATTCAAGCACTAAGCAGCATACATTTTAGTAAGAGCATATTGGAGTGTAATAAGTTGCCAAAAAAAGAACATCTTCGCACATGTGCATGAGTTGATAATGTTCCGTTTCTCAGAAATCAACATTAGGAGGAAAGTGGTGAAAATGGCGACAATAACATTTTGTACTCTAACTAACCAAGGAGTAAGGGAGATATTATATCCTAAAGGCTACTTTTTTTTTTTTTACAAGTAATTGCTACAAAAATGTAGCAATACATTCAGCTGAACAGATAAAATGATTTCTTAAACTGGGTTCATGAAAATGATACGAGAGTTTAACAATGTTTTCAAGAATTGAGAATATCCCCTCTTCTTATTATATAGTTAATGGTTTCAGGGATCAGAAAATGTGTTTTAAAGAATCTGTAATCAGTGTGGAATAAGCTGAGTCTATAAAGCACAGTCCTTTTTAATACATTAGAATATTATTGAAAAGGTAATTTATCTCAGTAACTCAATTCACTAAGTGAAACACATTATACAGATTAATTTCTCAGGCTGTCATACCAACAGAGCTGTGTGCAGGTTTGTGCATATGCCTTAAGCTTAACTCTTCTATTGCAGGGTATGACAGAAAGGTGTGTCTTCTCACCTGAAGCTTGTTAAGGTCCAATCAAGAGGAGCTTAAAGAGGAGCTCATTCCGTTAAGTAGATGCCAGATAGTTTTTACTCGGCGAATGGAAATCCGATCTCCTTTAGTTGTTGCTCTTCATGTTTCTCATGCTCCAAATTTACCTCAATGTTGTCTCCTTTCCAGACGAACCAGTTTTCAGTCTGATGTGTTCCGTCAATCCAGTCATCTGCCTCCTTGCTGAGATTAGAAGGATTCCTGCCGCTGGCCTTGCGCTTCACTTCACAAATATTGCAGCGAGTGTAATCTGCATCGCATTTTAGAAAGTGGAGCCAATACTTTCAAGGACTTTCTATCAGCCATGTTTGCTTTTTCTTTCAGCCATGCCTGCTTTGTTAACTGGACCAGTGGCTAGTGACATCATTACACTCTTGTGAGTCCAATGCTGCATTCATGTCTGGCATGGAAAATCACCTACCCTTTCTCTCCCTCAGTATCACAATGATGCATTTAGGTACCAAAACATGGTACCATTTGATTTTATGCGAACGGGTACTTGGCAGTACCGACGAAGTTCAGTCTATATATAATATATAAATAAAAGTACAGAATTTGGTACCCATCCCTACCTGCCGTTCCCTGTTTTCTCCCCCATTTATTCTACCACTTTCCTCTCACTACTTATCAGGTCCTCCATTATGCTACCCCTGTTCTGGTTTGCTCCTTGTGTTTTCATGGTCCTTGTCGTCGCCTATCCAGCCTGTCATTTTGTTCTCTATAAAATTATAATACACTTCACCATGTGGCTCCCAGGCTCTTGTTTGCACTTCCGTCCATCAACTAAAACTCCAAACATAACACTCACCTGCCAGTCTACCCAGCCACACTCCACCCACCTTCTCCTGGAATAAACAACAAGTAGCATTACCGACTAGTGTCACACACCAGAACTTGCCTTCCTCAGCCCCTGTGGATATACTCACCTCTCTGGAAACTCCATTGTCTCAGCAACAGTAAAGCTTTTGCTTCTTCTTCACCTTTATTGTAAATCATCTAACATCACTTCCTGCAATAACCACTCACCTCTCCTCCTCAGTACCATCTCAAATTTGTTTTATCTCACGGCAAGGATGCGATCAGGTATCAGTGAGAGGCGAGAGCAGAGGGGAGTCAGAATCAAGGCAGACAGGCTGCAGCCGGACCGTTGGGTGCGATTACTTCCATCTCTGTAATCTCTGCTCTGTTTCTCAATAAATTGCTTCAATTTGACCACTTCACCATTTCCTTATTGAATAAGTCTTGGAGGTCAGTTATAGTTTGACTTTCCAACCACAGTGCTCCAACTGTTAGGTGTTCATCTGAGTGACACACTTGGAGGAAAAACTGTTTCTGTGACTGCTGATTTTTGTATTTAGCGCTCTGTAGAGCAGACCTGAAGGTAAAAGTAAACAGTTTGCGTACAGGATTTGTTGGGTCTGCAGACCTGTTAGCTGCCCTTTTCCAGATCCTTGACCTGTAGAACTTCTAAATGGAAGTAACATCAGCCCCAATGATTCTCTCTGGGGAGCCTAATTGTTCATTGTAGTTTGGACCAGTCCTGTTTTGTGGAAACCATACAATAGCCCCATTTACACTACCCTTGTTAAACCAATCCATGCTTGGATCAGCTTGGATCAGTTAACCAATCCGAGCTTGGTTCTGACGACCGTTTACACATCACGCTATCTCGGTTCCTTGGTTTCCTTGCCTCCTAGTGACGATCTGCGGTACTACTGCTCTCTAGGATGGAAGGAGGACATCAAGCAAATCAAAATGGCGGCGCCCGTAACATTCAGGAAGTTATGTTTGGTTATATTTCGTTGTTTGCGGAGAGTCAGGCGAAGACGACAACTTTTGGTGAATTTTCTTGACAGAGTCGGCTTTTGGGAAGTGGATAAGACAAACGAACGTCTAATAAGGATTTTCAGACGCAGGAAACAACGACAGACGCTGAGCTGAGCTTCATCACACTGCTAAGCAGAATCATCACTGGAAATCGTGTGTCACGGTAGGGAAGCTAGTATTTTTATGAATGTCTGAAATGTCAGCTGGCTGTAAGGAGATGACGCGGTCTGCTCATGCGCTCTTTGTTATCTGAGAACCGGGCCACTGAAAAACCGGGCCGAGTGCACACATGGAACTGGTCTAGATTTAGCGCGGTCCAGGTGTCTGGCTCGGTTCAGTTCAGTTTGCGTTCCATTTACACTCGATAGTTATCTCAGTTACCGAGCTCGGACTGGTCTCGGCACGGTAGTGTAAACGGGGTATATGATGGATGTGTAAAAAACAGAAAAGCAGTGTAGAAGATCATCAGCAGCTCAGTTGGAAGATTGTATTTATTGTGTTATCACAGGAAGTACAGTCTCTGCTGGGCCTTCTTCTGAACAGGGTCTATGTGAAGGGACCTCCTCAGGTCCCAAGAAAGGGTGGTTTATGGGAACCTGAAATAATCCAGAGCAAACAGTGTTGTTGAGGAAGCTGAGGGGAGAAGGGCAAGGGGAGGATGAGTGGGGGTTGAGGTGAAGGGTGAAGTCCAGAAGTTTACCCTCATCTCTCCTGTCTTGAGCAAATGAAGTTCCAGGTGGTTCTGACCAAATTTCACAGACGGGTCCGCTGAGATTGCATCATTTGTGTACATAGAGAAGAGGAGTGGGGAAATAATACACTTCTGGAGAGGGTGCCAGTGCTCTTGTGCCGTTCCTCCTGCTGCTGCTGGTCAGTCAAGAAGCTGATGATCCACTGAGATGTGGAGGCCCACATTATGAGCTGGGCAACCTTCTTGCGGAAGATGTCTGAGTTATTTTATATAATCGTTATTTTGACAGCCCTAATTATTATGTTCAGTTTTCTCTATTTACTGTTACATTTTTTTAAATCATTACGCCCCAGTATTTGCTGGGAAACTGCTAAACAAGGTCATGGAGGTCCGGTTTACCAATTTCCGCGACCACAACCTATTTATTTCTCAGAACAATTTTGTAGTCCAAGCTGAAGGATGCCAAAGCTACCAGGGGATAAGTGTTTGGTTTTGTGTTACACCGTCTCCCAGCATACTTCAAAAATGTTTGAACGAAGTGGGGTGGAACATTCCACTACCTGGAGGGGTTTGGGGTGTTAAGTGCATCCTTTAAGATATAAAGGGTGTTTTAAGATTAAAATGTTAAATCAGATCTAAAAAAGCAAAGCATTTTAATACAGAAAGGTGGGCTTGACGAAAAGTATGTTTAATACCTGCTTAAAGGTGGTTGTTTTCAAATGGTACTTTAGTAAATATGACTGAATATATATTTAACTACTTGTGACCAAAGAAAAACTGCGTTATTGAGTTTTCTAAATGTCTTCAACTGAAAAAAAGTACATGAGAGTCATGTACCACTGTGCACCTTCTTGTCCATGTATGTGTATGAGGTACATTCATGGCCCTAGATGCACATGGAGAAACTAAAGATATTTTTCATAAACTTTTCAGTATGACTCATTTTGCTCTTCTGTAGATTTTCTGCCATATTTGAACTGTACAGATACAATTATGCAGTGATTAAGCTTGGAGGACCACTAGTGTCAAACGACTGTAACAGAACACAAAGACAATGCGTATTAAAAGATTCCTGCTGGAAAGGTGATCAAAAAATCCATAATCTCTTTTATTTCTCCCCAAGGTGACATCTGTTTTAAAAGAACTCTAATCTAAGCGAATATAAAAGGATCTTTAAAAAGCCATTTCCCTGGCTTTTGTTGTGTGTGCCTGTGTGAGTGTGTACTTCCTCCTCTGGTGTCCTCTGCCCCACAAAGAGAAAATAGTGGTAGTGATTATGTGAAAAAGGTTCTTACAAAGCCTCCCCTCTGAAAAAAAAATAACAAAAAAAAAACAGCTGAAGCTTTACCATGCGTTATGAATAAGATCAGATCTTTTTTCCAATTGAAAATGCGGCAAAATGCTCTAATTTGCTGACGTGAGCTTTGGTGCAGATCATGACGGCCCTTGCCAGTCATTCTACTGTATCTTCTTTCATTCATTCTGAAGTTGCATAATGAGCCTGCTTCATTATCTGTTAAAAATTCAAATGAACTTCTTCGTTGGAAGTGAGCCTCCTTGAGCTCAGTCCGGCTGCAGTGCTCAGGCTCTGCGCTCAGCTCGTGTGGTAGGATCACTCTTATCCAAACAGGCAGGCTCATCGCTGCCCCTCTATGTGGATAAGAGCTGCTGCTGAACACTCACTGCTCCACTGGCATGGAGTAGTGACATCCCTGTTCCTTTTCCTCAGCCGGCTGGTGCCGTCCCTCCTCTGTGCCTGCTCCTTTGCCCCTGCCAGTGGTGTGGGATGGCTATCTCAAAGTATCAACTGGAAATTTGATGGATGACAGGTGGAGGCAGAGGGAACAGGACTCCTCGGGGCCCGTCAGGCTCGCTCCCTCCATCCATTAGTTATCCATTTAGTGCTGTGTGGGCCGGCCACCCCGATCACCACCACAACCCCCGCCTCCCCCGGACACGCTTGAATTTTCTGGTCAGTGATGAATCCTTAACCTTCCAGCTGTAGGATGGGCTCCGGCTCCTTTCACAGGAGAGACGGAGGCCATCATGGTTCATTTCTCTCAGTCCTTAGCCACTTAGATGAACTACTTTTCTCTGATTCTCTTTCTTCACTGTCAGATCACCTAATAACACAGGAGGAGCCGTCATATTCCTAATTTCTCTCTGTGTTAAATACGCATTTGCGAGGGACAGGATTGCTCTCTGTGGGATAGGTGCTTCTTTTGGACTCTCTCAGCTTGTCAGATTCATTGCTGAGCACCTGCGAATCATGCTACATATCCAGAGGCCTGGTAATTCCGCAACCTGTTGGATAAACCCTCGGCACATCGATCTGGCCGGGAAGATCAAAGGAGGAGTGACAGGCAGAAAAGATCACAGAGGACCTGCTGCGAACTGATCGATGGTAGCGCTTCAGCCCTTTCTGCTGCCTTAACAAGGCCCAAACCTCTGACATCTGCCCCGGGAAAACTCATGTTGAACATAGAAACACTGACGTAGAAGATGCTGAATGAACAAGTAAAGCTTGTGACCTTTGGAAATGCCAGCCGGCTGAATAACACAAATAAATTTGGAGGTGAACAAGAAATGCCAGAGTTTGGTCCCTTATTGGTGAAATTCCTAGATGTTGGGGTTGGAGGATGCTCCATACTGTATGTAGCTCCAGAAGACTGGAATCAGAGGGGAAAAACGCATAGTTTTTCCAATCATAGAGTCTGTAGCGTCTATTAGCTACTTCAAATTATCTTTACATGCAAAACTATTCAATCCCATAACATATCAAAAATCAGTTCTGAAGGATGAATCCTTTACTTATACCTGGGAGTGACTAGATCATACATTTAAATAACTGAGGTGGTTCTAGGTAATTATACAATGCTTGATTTATTTCGCAATCATAAAATGTACTCATAATTAAGGACTATATTTATAATACCAAATTTAGCTGTGTTTCCTACTGATTTAATTAAGTTAAAAAATAAAAATAGACTAACACTTCCTGTTTATTCCCCGCTACTTTTGTTCTCTGCTACTAAGAGCGCAAGTTTTATAAATAAGAACTGGATGTTCAAGATATCAATCAAGCAGATTAGACGTTTAACCTTCACCACAATGTTTCTGGTCTCTCCCGTTAATTATAGAAAGGACTCCATGGCTGAGAATGCTCAATTAAAATAGCAAACTTTAATATTAGGGGAAAAGATTTTGGGTATGAAGAAAGAACTATGGCCCATTCACATCAAAAGGCTTTACTGTGATCCAGACTTTGTTGTGTAACCTTTCAGTAAAATGTACTGGCTCTCTCGACCTGTGCTTGTCACCGGTCTGGTTCTCATCTCATCCCGGTACAACAATTGCTTCAGTGGCAAGTCCATCGGATACGTTTTTTTATTTGGCTGGGCTTAAATTCTTGCACACACATCTCAGCGGCTCTATCTGAGCTGCAGCTATGGAAGGGTAATGTGACAACCAGTAATTAACCAATCAGAAGAGCATTTACACAGCCAATATACAAGTGAAACCAATTTTTTTCTACCACCTTATTTAAAGTCAGTTAGGCAGGATGAAATGTAAACTCTCATGGTAGATAAAATACTCCGGGCTGAATGGTCCTGGCACATTCAATGCTTCTATATGTATATATCTTTAGGAACAACCAGAACCAGATCAACCTTTAAAAAACAGCAAAATAAATAAATAAATAAAACACCATAAAATCAAGGCTAGGCTTAACTTCTTGCTCAACCCTCTCAGCTGCCGGATCGGAGCTGCAGCCATGGAAGAAAATGTAACAACCAATGAGTTAAAGTCAAATATTACATTATCCCTTTGCAACTTCCTGACAAGAGATTTTTTATAAGTCCCTCCACGTTCGATCTCCATATTTCTTTAACAAGAAAGGGTCTCCTCGGGTTAATAGCAGTTTCTTCCATAGGTTATTACACGAAGAAGATAATAAAATGTAGAAAAGAGAGTTTGCATTTTGATAATGTAGATCTCTGCTCTATTTCCACCAAGACACTGTCTGAATTTAAATATGGTGGATTAAAATAGTATACCTAATAAAAGCAACTGATATGTGAGTAACACAGGCAAAGACGCTCCTCTGCATTTGCATGTGTGTCACACAAATGCATTAAAATTCAAACCATAAAATATATGTGGTAACCAAATATATTGGAAACAATGAAAATGTTCTCTCATAACTGGTCATTTTTATTTGGGTTTTAAATGTAAATTCACTGTGAAGCACTTCAGGACTGAGCATCAGCAAATGCATTTACTATTACTGGCTAAAATAACAGGTTGTGGAATTTTTTTGCAGGTTGTCTGCAATTTCCACGTCTATTATAAGTCTCTGTGAGCCAATCTTCTCGAAAACTATAGCTGGTCAGCAATCAAGCTGTGAGCACAAACAGCTTGTCATTTTAATCACAACAGCAGTCTGCGTGAACGTTGCTTATTTCTTGATAACATTATTTCCCAAGTCACCTTTGGTCCCCGGCAGCCCCGCTGTTGATTTGACGAGTAGTAAACAAAGCCCGTAGATTTCATCTGTCATACATGTTTTTAAGGCACCATGCTTTTAGCTGACAGAGGTATTCTGTTGCATGGGGGGGGGGGGGGGGCACAAGGTGCAGCAAAGTTTTAAAAAGCTATGGTTTCAGAACTACAACAACATTTCCCCATTCTGTCCCAAAGTCATTTTGACGAGATACAGGAGAAGCTACTGGAATAGCAGGAGCATATAGCTGTTTGAAGAATAGAGTAAAGAGGGACTGCCACTCCCACACCTGCTGCTGCAGACTGCCTATCAGTTGGCTAAAAGACAAGTAAGACACTCTGACTTCCTTTAATAAAAAGACAGATTTGTCTATTGAGAAACATTCAAGTTTTGAAAAACTCCGGGTCATGATTTGGAAACTAAAGGAACATCAACACTTCACTCTTATTACGTAGGCAGGGAGCTGCATATTTGTTAATCGACTGACTGCGGACTCTACCTAAGCAGACAGCCCAACTTATTAACCAGATAATAAAAGCTTGTTGAACTCTAAGTGTTCCTGTGTAAACTTCTGCAAAATGTGTTTTTCCATAGTTCTGCTAGGTTTCTATATGCAAATCCAAACAACTACACATACATTTTCTTAATAACATTATTATAATAGGTGCTGGTAATTTGGCCCCTTCGCTATACCATACACTCCTCCTGAATTAGATTTTTTCTTGTAGTTCTACTGTACTTGTCAAGGAAATGTTTCATAACCACTTTGACAACTAATGTTTTAAAGTATTTTTCTTTAATAGACTCATAGTCTTGTAGGGAAATTTAGTCATGTGACCCCAATAAGTAATGTCTAGTAGCAGAAGCATAACTCAAAACTTTTTTGGGTGGATCAGAAGTCATAATCTTGCATATTTTACAAGTCAGCTGGACCAAATGGTGACCAGACCCAATCAAAGCTTTCAAATTGGCAAATTTCCTCTTCACTTACATTTAATCGTATGTACGATTAAATGTAAGTGCCAATTTTAATGACCATACCTTTCCATAATCCATGAAAAATAAAAATACACTGACATGCCATGGTTTCTGGGAAAAATAATAGTTGAAATACAAGTTGTTAGCTGGAAATAGTAATGCAGAAATTAAATGGAGGTATGAGGGAGAAGGGGGCAAAATACTTTATATTAGTCAAATTATTAGTTTTATTGTTATTAGCATAATTACTAACCTTTATCTGTAAAAAAAATGGCCAAAATTGAAACAATAAAAGTGTAACCGTAAAGCAATCTTTATAAACAAAACAGGTAAAAATACTGCTAATGTAAGACGTACAGAATTTTTTTTTCCATTTGCCTGAAGAATATTTTGGCCTCACTAAAATAGAAGCCCTTACTATATATATTATAAATTACATATATATTATAATACATTTTTATATATTATTATCATTTTATGTATATAGTGAAGTTTAAAAGTGATCTTTACTTAATTTTTTTATCATAGCAGGTATGAATTTTTGTCTTTAATATATCAAATCAAATTGCTTTAGCAGAGATATTAATTGTTGCTTTTCTGATATAAATAAAATAAATTAGGTCTTGTGTTTGTTTTTATATTGTCATGGGATAACGTGATACGATGGAGCTGTAATTATTTCCATTCAAATTGATCATACCTTGAGAACCCCAACTTGGCCCATTCTTCAGTAAATATAAAGTACATTCTCTGTCAACAAGCAGAAATTAACTCAACATGACCCTAATTAAAACCACATTCTTAAAAATACTTTTAAACAACAGAGACAATTTGTGAACAAATATACAATAAAAGTAAACCTGAGAAACTAAATTAAATATTAAAAATAATTAACTCTAAAGAGCAGTCGAGCTAACTACTTATTTCCTGAGTGCAATTCTCCTCCATGACTGTCCTTAAGACACATTATAATTGTTTGTCTTCAGGGCAAAGTTGATAACTCTTAGCTGATGGGTAGAATTTTTAATAACTATGGTTCATGATAGCAAAGCCGTTTCTTTCAGAGTGACTAACATGGTCTGAAATGACTAAGTCAGGATGAATAAAACATCTTGCAAATGTTACGAAAGATGACGATGCAGTCTTATGTGTGTCCTGAGCTTCTTTCTATTTCAAAAGAGAAAGTCTTAGCTTCGAGTAGTTTAGAACAAGTAGGGATAGAAAAGCAGGTGAAGATTTCAGCTGTTTATTAGGCATAGATTGTTCCAAAAAGGAAGATTTGTAAATGGTGTAAACAGCTTTTCTTAAACATCCTCGTCTTTTATTTGATGTATTTGCATAAGCTACATAAACACCTGAATCTGAACTACAAAGAAGGATCAACACACCGAGGGTATCTTTGCGTCATTGAGGTTGGTAACACTCCACTCTTTGCATTGCAAAACCAATACATTTTGGATCAGATGACAAATTACAATCATGAGTAAGAAGAGCTAACAAAATGGAGATTGTCCCATAAGGTCTCTTGATGTTAAAGCTATAGTGGGTAATCCTGCTCAGAAGCGCTTGTTATACTGGGTAAAATCTTCCTTCCATCCAGAAATTAGTTAATACATTATGTATTCACAAAAAGGAGGTTAAAAAATAATTCTCTGTTGGAGCTACAGGCCTGTAAAAACTCTAACCAATCTTTGCCAATCGGTCCGAAGGGCAAGGAATTGTCAGTTTTGTTACTGCTCTTACCCATATACATTTTATACTCACCCCCCTCTGTCCCTCAAGTTCCAGGGGTATTGTACGTACGACTTTGGTTAGCAATGAAGCTGCTCCGCTCAATGGATATTCGGAGCATTACGGTACACTGTGTCACTACCTGATCAGCCCCATAACAGGACCCCTGAGCTGTCTACAAGACTGCCTGACTGTAATGTCTAAACTAGAAGTGCATTCATGTAAGGCAGCCCATGTCCGGAGTACACACTAGCAACAATAAACCAAGTAAGTTAATTCAATTTAACATTGAAGTTTATTTTGGCCTTATGTTAGAAACAGGGCAGTGTAGGCCAACTAATCTGTCCTCCCGATAGAGAGGGATAGCTCTCCCTCTCGTAGTGTGTGTGTACGTGGAGGGGCAGAGTGATATTACACACTTGTGAAGAATATTTAATGCACTTTATAATCCAATACACCTTATCTGTGAACATAGACACACATATACACGTTAATTCACAGTGTGCCTAATGGTCCGAAAAATACGGTATGCAATATTTCCATACGTACAATTTCTATATCATCACAGTATTTGCTGCAGAACTACTAAAGATCATGGACTTCCAACTTACCAATGTCACCAATCTGCCATTTTTATTTCTCAGAGTGATTTTATAGTCCAATCTAAATGATGCAGAATCTAAAAGTGGATAAGTCTAAATGTTCGGTTGTTCATTGCACACGTCCCCCAGCATACTACAAAAATGGCTGAACAAAGTAGAGTGGAACATTCTGCGACTTGGAGAGGGTTTGAGGTGTGAAGTGCCTTCTTTAGAGACCACAACACCGTATATATTGTAAATTTGTCTGCTTGTTTATAGTGTGGTCATATGTGTCCTCTATACTGCAGACTATGCTGAGTTTTATTACTGCATTATTGTATTATTGTTAGGGCTGGGCAACGATTAAAATCTTTAATCGCGATTAATCGCATAATTTGCCTGATTAATCATGATTAATCGCATTGTATGCACAAACTCCAAGAATGAATTCAAAAGTAGTGTAAAGAGCACTTTTATTTTAATGTTCTGCTGCCATATGAACAAAAGTGTTGTAACATTTGTAGCACTTATCAGTAACACATCTTTAGTGTAAAGCTCAACTTAAACATGTAAAACAAAAAATAATAATAAATTAAAGCTTATTGCCACTGACAGGAAATTCTCTTTATGGGGAAAAAATCTACCAAAAACAGGCAATTTCTGAGGTAACAGCAGGGAGCAGCATTACCATTTTATGTTCAATACCAAAGTGTGAAGCACAAAAAAAGGTCTACAGTAGCTATCCACTTCGCCATTACATTGGTTAGCTTCTCTGAGTCATTGAATTGTTTGGTGATGTCTACAGTGTTTTTGGCATTTAAGTGATATGTTAAGCTCAAGGTGCTCCGGTGATAAGAAAGTTTAACTTGGCAGTGGTTACAACTAACTTGTTTCTGTCATATTTGTTGCTGGAACTTTAAACTGAAATGCTTGCTAACTCGATATGCTTGCATGTTTATTTGACGTTAACACACGGTTTTTTGTTGTTGCTTACTCGCGTGCATATAGTGAATGGCAGGGAAAAAAGCAGGGAAAAATACATGGATACTTTGAAGCGAGAAGCGACTTCACCGACGGTGTCGATGCAGTCATCCCCCGCTTCGCCAGTCATCCGCGCACAAAACTTGTTCCGAACGCCAAGTCACCGCCTCGCCTAAGCAAATTCCTGCGGGAAACACCGCCTTCCCCATGTCAGCTTTGTTTTTTTCCGCGTTTTCCTTTTTCCAGCCAGCACCTTTCTTCCTCTTTGAATCCGAGGCTGGGCTGACAGCGAGGTTATTGACGCATTATCGCCACCTACTGTTCTGATTCAAACCCCTACACCGCAGCAACAGACCTTCACAAAATAAAAGCATGTGAGCAACATGCGTTAATGCGCGATAAAGTAAATATCGCCGTTAATAGTCTAATGAATTAACGCGAAATTAACGCGTTAACTTGCCCAGCCCTAATTATTGTATAAGTAAGCATATTTTGAGCATTGTACAATCCAGAGTCAAATTCCTCGTATGTGCAGACATACCTGGCAAACAAAGCTACGTCTGAGACTGATTTTTTCTTATGTCGTAAATTTGCGGTTTGCTCCTGATACACCCGAATTTCCCCACTGTGGTACAGTAAAGCATCTTTCCATTCTTTTCTAATCTAGTCTAATTGTTCTTGCAATAGTGGCTGCTGACACAGCTTCTGACTTTGAATTCTTGTTTGGTCTCCAATCTACTGTAAATTACAGACTACAGCAGGACTTCTCTGATCTCTGTGTACTCTGCTCTGATAGCACCATCAAACGCAGCAGTTTCTGTCAAGGACTTAATGTGCATCGTCGCTGGTGGAAATTATAATTAGGTCCAATAGGTAACGTTTGGAGGCTGGTAAACGTTAATGGTTGCGCTGCTTCATAATGTGCTCCAGATTTGACATTTTTACTTTACACAAGATCTAGGCTGAAGGTTGTAAATTAATTGCAGGTAAAGCAGTAGAACTTCAATTGCTAAACAAAGTTTGGCCCATAGCATTTGAAACTCAATTTTTAACATGTCACAAAAGCAGAAGCCTGAAACATAAACAATTTAGACCACCTAGCACATAAAAAGTTAAAAGTGCCACAACTGAATACATTTAAAAGACCCCAAATTGATATGTGAATGAACTCCATCAATTAAATACAATTAAACAATTAAATACATATTTTGACTTCATGGTCTTCTGGTTTGGTGTTGTATTTAGCAGTGAGACCCTCATGGGGCGGAGCGTCTGCCATTAATTCAATTCAATTCAATTCAATTTTATTTATATAGCGCCAAATCATGAAACATGTCATCTCAAGGCACTTTACAAAATCAAGTTCAATCATATTATACAGATTGGGTCAGATTATACAGATTGGTCAAAATGTCCTATATAAGGAAACCAGTTGATTGCATCAAAGTCCCGACAAGCAGCATTCACTCCTGGGGAACCGTAGAGCCACAGGGAGAGTCGTCTGCATTGTACATGGCTTTGCTGCAATCCATCATACTGAGCAAGCATGAAGCGACAGTGGGAAGAAAAACCACCCATTAACGGGGAAAAAAAACCTCCGGCAGAACCGGGCTCAGTATGAACGGTCATCTGCCTCGACCGACTGGGGTTACAGAAGACAGAGCAGAGACACAACAAGAGAGACAAAAAAAGCACAGAAGCACACATTGATCTAGTAATCTGTTCTACATTAGATGGTAATAGTCGGTGATCTGTCCTCCCTGGATGATTTCACAGTCAACAGAACGTCAGACCAGGTGTACCTACTATGAAGAAAAAAAGAGAGAGAACAAAAAGTTAAAAGCTGAAATGACAACAGTCATTTCAATGTAATGCAATGCAAATCTGGAGAACAGTAGAAATCAGTAGAGTGAGAAAAATAGGCTCTGATGTCCTCCAGTAGCCTAAGCCTATAGCAGCAAAACTATATAGGTAGCTCAGAGTAATAGTTATAAGCTTTGTCAAAAAGGAAGGTTTTAAGATTAGTCTTAAAAGTAGACAGGGTGTCTGCTTCACGGACCAAAACTGGGAGTTGGTTCCACAGGAGAGGAGCCTGATAGCTAAAGGATCTGCCTCCCATTCTACTTTTAGAGACTCTAGGAACCACCAGCAGACCTGCAGTCTGAGAGCGAAGTGCTCTGTTAGGAACATACGGAGTAATCAGAGCTCTGATATATGATGGAGCTTGATTATTAAGGGCTTTATACGTTAGAAGAAGAATTTTAAATTCTATTCTTGATTTAACAGGAAGCCAATGAAGGGAAGCTAAAATTGGAGAAATATGATCCCTCTTGTTGATTTTCATCAGAACTCTTGCTGCAGCATTTTGGATCAGCTGAAGACTTTGAATTGCATTTTGTGGACTTCCTGATAGTAAAGAATTACAATAGTCCAGCCTTGAAGTAACAAATGCATGGACTAGTTTTTCAGCATCACTCCTGGACAGAATGTTTCTAATTTTGGCGATATTCCGGAGGTGAAAAAAGGAAACTCTGGAAACCTGTTTAATATGGGATTTAAATGACATGTCTTGGTCAAAAATAACACCAAGGTTTTTTACTTTATTACCAGAGGCCAAGTTAATGTCATCCAGATTAAGTGATTGGTTAAGAAGTTTATTTTTTGAGGACTCTGGCCCAAAGGTTACAACTTCGGTCTTGTCAGAATTTAGATGCAGGAAATTTAAAGTCATCCAGCTTTTGATGTCATCAAGACATGACTGCAGTCGAAGTAATTGATTGGATTCATCAGGATTTATGGATAGATATAGCTGAGTGTCATCAGCATAACAGTGGAAATTAATCCCATGCTGTCTGATAATTTTGCCGATCGGAAGCATATATATAGTAAAGAGAATTGGTCCAAGGACTGAACCCTGTGGTACTCCACAGGTGACCCTAGAGTTTGAGGAAGATTTATTATTAACATGAACAAACTGGAATCTGTCCGACAGATAAGATTTAAACCAGCCTAATGCTTTCCCCTTAATCCCTACAGTATGTTCAAGTCTTTGTAGGAGAATATTGTGATCAACTGTATCAAATGCAGCACTAAGATCTAACAGGACAAGTACAGACACAAGTCCATTATCTGAGGCCATGAGAATATCATTAGTGACCTTCACCAGAGCCGTTTCAGTGCTATGATGAGCTCTGAAGCCTGACTGAAACTCCTCAAGTAGGTCATTGCTTTGTAAATGTTCACAAAGTTGATTAGCAACTACTTTCTCAAGAATTTTAGATAAGAAAAGAAGATTAGATATAGGTCTGTAGTTTACTAGCTCATCTTGATCAAGAGAAGGTTTCTTAAGTAAAGGTTTAATAACAGCTACTTTAAAAACCTGTGGTACATATCCATTTACTAAGGATAGATTAATCATGTCTAAAATAGGACCACCGATCAAAGGGAATACCTCCTTAAACAACTTGGTTGGGATTGGGTCTAACATACAGGTAGAAGGTTTAGATGAAGCTAAGATTTTAGATAGCTCAGAAAGCTCTACTGCTTCTAAACAGTTCAGACACAGTGCAGGTTCTAAAGATTCCTCCAATGCTGCCTTACTTACTGGGGATGAGGTAATCATGTTTGGGAGGATGCCAATTATTTTATTTTTAATGGCATCAATTTTATTTATGAAGAATCCCATAAAATCATTACTACTAAGAGCTAAGGGAATGGATGGATCAACAGAGCTGCAGCTCTGAGTAAGTTTGGCAACTGTACTAAAGAGAAATCTAGGATTATTTTTATTCTCTTCAATTAATGATGAAAAATATGCTGCTCTAACTCTGCGAAGGGTCTTGTTATACAACAATAGACTGTCCCTCCAGATTAAGTAGGATTCCTCTTGGTGTGTAGAGCGCCATTTTCTCTCCAATTTCCTAACATTGTGCTTCAAGGAACGCAGCTCTGAATTAAACCAGGGAGCCAGCTTCCTGTGAATTATCACCTTCTTTTTCAAGGGAGCTACATTATCTAATGCAGAACGCAATGAGGAAGTCACACTGTTAGCAAATGTATCTATTTGTGAATGGGAAGAAACAGCATTGCTGCCATCTACAGGGCATTTCTGCAATACTGAGGATATTAAGAGGGGGACAGACTCTTTAAGTTTTGATACAGCATTATCCGATAAAGATCTACTATAATGGAACCCTCTTTTGGGGGTGGAGAACTCCGTTAGATTAAACTCAAATGTTATTAAAAAATGATCAGATAGGACAGGGTTGTGAGAGAATACTGTTAGTTCTTCACAATCAATGCCATATGTCAGCACAAGGTCCAAAGTATGGAGCCGAGAGTGCGTTGGCTTATGCACATTTTGAGCAAAACCAATTGAATCTAGGATAGTTTTAAAGGCTACACTAAGGTTATCACATTCAGTGTCAACATGGATGTTAAAATCACCCACTATAATAACCTTGTCAGTATTTAACACCAAATCAGATAAGAAGTCTGACAGTTGATCCAAAAACTGAGTGTAAGGGCCTGGTGGACGATACAAAACAATAAACAGAAGAGGTTTTATTGCTTTGCAGTTTGGATGAGGGAAACTGAGGGTTAAATGTTCAAAAGAACTGTAATTATTAATTGGCCTGGGACTAATTAATAAATCAGACTGAAAGATGGTTGCCACTCCTCCTCCTCTTCCCACAGATCTGGGAATGTGGAAATTTGAATAACTGGAGGGAGTTGACTCATTTATACTAACGTAGTCCTCTTGTAGCCAGGTTTCTGTGAGACAAAACAAATCAATCTGATTATCAGAAATCAATTCATTAACTAACAAAGTCTTTGGAGGGAGAGACCTTATATTTAATAGACCACATTTAATTCTTTTATTTTTTGGTTCAAAGTGATCCGTATGGATTTTTATTAGATTTTTATGATTTGTTCCCTTTAGATCAGTTTTTGATCTGTTAAGTTTTGGCCGTGGGAAAGACACCGTCTCAATAGGGTAATGGGTGGGTAACAGTACAGAAGCTGCAGAGAGGTGTGTTAAACTACGGCTCTGCTTCCTGGTCTGGACCCTGGGTTGTCAGCATTTAGGAGAACTAATAAATCCGGCCAGATTCCTAGAAAGAAGAGCTGCACCATCCAAAGTGGGATGGATGCCGTCTCTCCTGATCAGACCAGGTTTTCCCCAGAAAGTTTGCCAGTTATCAATGTAGCCCACCTCGTTTTCTGGACACCACCTAGACAACCAGCGGTTGAATGATGACATGCGGCTAAACATGTCATCACTGGTCAGATCAGGCAGGGGACCAGAGAAAATTACAGAGTCCGATATTGTTTTAGCAAACTCACACACCGAAGCAACACCAACTTTGGTGACCTCTGATCGGCGTGACCGGGTGTCATTACCGCCAGCGTGAATAACAATCTTACTGTATTTACCCTCTCTAACATACAAAGGATTCCTGGATCAATGTGTGCTTCTGTGCTTTTTGTGTCTCTACTCTGTCTTCTCTAACCCCCAGTCTGTGGCTGAGTTATAGTAAATAAATGGTAAATGGCTTGTACTTGTGTTGCCTTCTCAAGTCCGATGACCTCAAAGCACTTTACAATACAGTCAGTCATTCACCCATTCACTCACACATTCACACCCTGACAATGTTGAGCTATGTTTGTAGCCTATCCTGGGGCAGACTGACAAAAGCGAGACTGCCATACATCGGCGCCACCGGGCCCTCTGGCCACCGCCAGCAAGCAATTTGGGTAAAGTGTCTTGCGCAAGTGTCTCTCCCAAGGACACAACAGCTGAGACAGTCGGAGCAGGCGGTCAAACCAGCAACCCGCTAGTTACAGGGCGAACTCCCTAAGTTGTGCAGGTTAACCCGTCAAATGTTAGGGCTTATTTTTTGAGACACAGTTAGCAAATATTGCATGACATACTTTAGCAAAAGAAGCAAAAAAGGAAAAAAAAAATCTAAATTTTAGGTTTTATATTTCCAATTGAATTCAAATCAAATTATGACTAAAAACAAACAATACACAATAGTAATTTTAAAACATTTTTTTTTAGATTTGTGTCACTTTTAGCTATCAGCAGGAGTATTATCTAGAACAGGGGTCCTCGAGGTCCAGTGTCCTGGAACCATTGGATGTGTCGCTGGTCCAACACACCTGAATATAAATGACTGAATTAGCTCCTCAGAAAGCAGTCAAGTTCTCCAGAGTACTGCTAATGACCTGATTATTCACTCTGGTGTGTTGGACCAGGGATACATATAAAAGTTGCAGGACACTGGCCCTCGAGGACTGGAGTTTGAGAGAACCTGTTCTATCCAGGAAAGCTAAAAAATTCAAAGATTGGAGCAGATAGCAGGGCGAAGAAGGGGAGAGTAAGGGAGTACCAATCATGTTTTGAAAAGATAAATATGAAGCTATTAGGTACACAGTGTCATGGGTGGGGGGCCCATCTCAGGTTATCATGTCCTGAGCCCAGGTAAGGCTGTCAGCTGGCCTGTTTTTGATTTTGATTGTCTGGCAAAAATCAAACCTAGGTGTGGCTGGTTAAACTTAAACCAAAAACAGGTGACAATTGAAGTCAACTCATGATATGACAGGGAAAGAAATTATATCTTCACCTATGGCCATGTTGGTTATAATAACGTTTCCCCCCAAACTTCTGTGGATTATTTTTGTCTAATGTTAACAATTCTTTCATGAGCTGAAATATATGTGACAAAAAAAGCAAAATCAAAAGAAATATGTAAGGAGTTGCATACTTTTTCATGACACTGTATACACAAGATAATAAGATTGAGTCACGCTGTAAATCCCACAGTCGCATTGGAATTATTCTATCCGTTTTGGATATATTATGCAGTTTATGGATTGCCTTATGTTGCCCCTTATTTTTACATATAATCTTAATTTGATGCTGTATCTCAGAGGCGCTGACACAAGTAATTACATTGAAATTAATGCAGGCTATTTCAATGTAATATGACAGTAGACTGAAATTATACATTCTCAACATGATTGCTACTCCCACAGAACAGCTAGGATATGGAAAAATGGTGCTGTGACTGAAACCTTTGATTGGATGCTGTTCAGCTAGCAGCAAGGCTGTGCTGACAGAGATGACAGGGGGTTGTGATCATAGATGAATGTGACACTTACTAGTAAAACTAACATTTTGAAATCATGCATCCAAATGCACGACGACATGCTCTAATTGGGACAAAGGCTGGAACCCGAGTAAATCATGTTGCATTTAGTGGGGTGGGAAATCCACGCTAAATACAGGCACACGGTGCTGCATGGAGTTTTTCAGAAAATAAAGAAATCAACAGAGTAAGGTGAAAAAGGGAAAATCAATGTAAGAGTTCCAGTTTTACCTTTTGGCTTGACTTCCAGTGCTTTCTAGAATTTAAAATCAATAGCAGACTCTGATTAAGTTGGTCCCGGTAGAGCCCGTGTCATTGGATTTTTCATGCATTGCACTCCATTGTGTCTGCTGAAAGAGCAGATCACTCAGTCAAACACAAGTAACAAGACCATCATCAAAATGTGTTATAAAATGTTCCCATTGCAAAAGTTCACATCTGGACTATTGGTGACAAACTATTGTTTTTTTAAAGGGTCAGGACTTCATTCATCTTCACAATATAAAATCCTTAGACCAGTAAAACCTGCTTAATTCTACACTGAAGGGAGATTATTTTAAAAGCAATTTTATTAATTATTTAATGAAACAGTTACTGTATTTGTTAAAACACAACATTAGTATTTTTAGGCTTTTTTTGCACTAAGGATACCCTAAAAATGTAGATGAACCTATTGCAAAATATTGTAAATTCAAACTTGTATAGGACTGTCCTACGCTGATCACAGATTTCTGAAAAGGGGTTTACTTGTGAAACCATTTTTTTTACCAAACACCTGGGTTCCCCTTCTCAGCCTTCTTCCCTCACCTCAAGATCTAAGCTGAATGGAAGACATCAATTTTAATCTATTGGAGCAGCAAGAGTCCTGAGATTGAATCTGATGGGGAATCTGTGGTGGGAGCTAAAAATTATGGAATATTTCAAAATATCAGATGAAGCAAGCTAAAAGCTGGTCAGCAACTATGGGAAGGGTTTGATTTCTCTAATGACAATAAACATGTTTCCATGGATTTCATCGAAGGGCATATTTGGTTTCTGACAAGCTATTTTTTAATGAAATGTAAACCCTCCGGCCTGTTCTTGCCATGCCCTGGCATCCCTTCAATGGGGAACATGCCCCTAAAAGCTCCAATAAAAGGTGGCCAAACTACCTGAGCTGACTCATTTTGATACAATGTAGCAGCCACTCTACTCCAAGCTTCCCTGGATAACAGGGCTTCTCACTCTGTCAGCTTAGTCAGCCTACCGACAAGGCTAATTTGGAGCCACCGTATGTCCTCTGCAGAATTGACATCTTATCATTGTTGAGTGGCCTGAGATGCCATATTATTTTGGGGTCTATGTGGTCTGAGGACTTTGGCCCCTGGTAGCCCCCCCCCCCCCCCCCCCCCCCCAATTGTTCAAAATAGCAAAAAGAGGGAGCCTCCACGTAGGCCCACATTAGAGAAACAAGGAGATTGTGGGCCATGGAAGTTTGGTAGCAGGCAAGGTCTGGTGTTTTTCCATCTATCCAATGTCCCTGCAGGATTGCAGTGAAGCTTGTACCTATCATCAATCAATCAAGCAAGTAAGTAAGCTTTATTAATCAAGCAGTTTGCACACTTAAACTGACCTAAGTGCTGTGCAGGTAGATTAAATAAAATAAATAAAACTGCAAATAAGCAATAAAATACAACATATATAGTGCAACTGATAGAACAAGAGCAGTTATAACAATGAAAAGATTAGAAAACAATCTATTAATAGAAACAGCCTGAGACTTCTGCCCAGCTGAAATAAAAAGCCAGATGATGTTATATGCTTAGGTGTCAGGTTATGGTATTCAGTTGTATTTGTGTTCTCTCCATTTCCTCATTGTATTGTCTCTCTGTTAATGGCCACATTCAGGGTTCGTGTACATGTAAAAGCAGATGACCAAATACATTTGGCAATATACTGAATATACAGCTGTAAGTATTGGTTTCATAAATCTTATGTTGAAAAAACATATTTAGAAAAGTCTTTCTTCGGACTAAATTTGTTTTTTGTGTAATTAATTAATTGTGTAATGTAATTTTTTTCTCAATATTTTTTATTAGTTAGTCTTTGACATACCAGGATGTAAACATAATTCTATAGTTTTTTGTTTGTCCGATTACATCATTTTTAAATCTTAAATTAAATGTTATGATTAGTTACTCAGTCCTTCAGAAGCCTACTTACAAAATACTTATTCACTGTTACTTGAGTAATTTCTTGGTTGGCTACTCTTTACTTTTACTTGAATACAAATATGCTGAAGTAGTGCTAGTATTAGTTAGTATCAGGTTCCAAGCAACATACAAAACACAGTAAAAGAATGAATAAAATAAAATAATTGACATCTTCAGTAGTTAACTTTGCTAACTACTGAAGCCATAGATTATTGGAAGATGATTCATATGAGTTAAAAGCAGAGGTTACATCCAGATTCTATTACATGAATGAGCAATAAAAGACTTTGGACATTATTAAAACCTCTTCCTCATGAATTTATTTTTGTCATTAAGTCTGTCTCACAGCTCTGCACTTCTTATCACGCTTCTCTGTATGAAGTACACCAAGGGTTCAACTCAGTACAGACGTTATGCTTTTTCTAAGTTACCTGTCAGCGCATAATTTTCCACTTTGAAGCGTCTTGTAGAAAAGGTGATGTTCTTCTTTGTTAATGCTAATAAAACTGAGGCAATATGTAAGAGACTCATCTACCGATAAATAGGCAGCTGTATATTTTACTTAATAGCAATTTACTAATCTTGAGAATACTGCTGGAATCAAGCATATTATTGTGGATACATTGTTCAAGTTTAACTTCATGGCTCATCAAACCAAAACAGAAGCATTGCCAGGCCAAGAGACCATGAAACTGAGAGGAATGTGTTTAATTCAGTGAATCAATATCATCAGATCCACCCCGAGAAATCTGTGGAGTATAAATATTAATGTGGGTAGATGATAATGTCCTTGATGTCATTTAAGTTCTGGCCCATAGCCAGCTGTTTATAGCACTTAAGATCCTTTCAGAAAGGCTTTCTGTTAATCCAGCTGCAACATGAAGTATCGGTGGCGTCTTTAAGTCATCTTTTTCTGTGTCACACATTTGATAGAGATTTGACTGGGGGACTTTTGAAACATACCATGCTATGGAATTTTTTTTTTTACACCCATGCAGATCTCTTTTGCTTTTGTTTATGTGTCAAACTCGAAAGTTACACTTGAATGGAGATTTAAGACCAAGATACAAGAAACGGTTTTCGAATGATGATTTCATTTTAAAGGAAAAAAATCTATCCAAATCAACCTGGCCCTGTGTGAAGAAGTAATTGCCACCTAAACCTAGTAACGGCTTGTCTCAGCCATGGAAACAACAGTTGCCATCAGTCTCTTACATCACTACGGAGAAGCTTTGAACCGCTTCTTTTTGTAGAGTGATTATATTGCAACCCCACAGGAAGGTTTTCTGTGAGCCTGAATATGGGTGAATGGAAGGATGGGCGGACGGACAGACCTAACTCATAATTTCCAAAACGTTCCACTTTCATCTCGTCGGTCTTCAAAATATTTTCACAAAGCCTTGGGGATGATCAAAATGTTTTTGACAAATCTGAGAGGGGCCTTTGTGTCATTTTTGATAAACTATGGCTTTGGCCTTTGGACTCGGCCATAGATACCTTTTTTGCTTCAGTCTCATGCTTATTGAATGATGAACTCCGACTTTAATCCAGCCAAGTGAAGACAGCCGTGCTTTGTTCTTGGCTCCTTTATGAGCCTCTGGATGAGTCATGAATGTGCAATTTTGGTATGAAAGGCTACTCCTGGGAAGATTCACCATTGTTCTGTTTCCTCTATTTTATATTTTCCATGTAGTTTTTTTTTAAATCACTTTAGCTGACTTACCAAGATGACTTGCCAAAACCTTTATGTACTGTGGCTTTTTTTGTCAGTTTCTGCATATGTGTGTTTGTCTGAACAACATGCAGCAACCGCTGATTAGCAATGAGATCATTAGGATTTATAACAAGAGAAAACACAGCTCTGTCTTCTTAAGGAACTTATTAAACAAACCAATGTCAAATGTACCCAGTCTTTTGCTTTTCTTGAAAGACAATTTAAATTAGCTTAAATTACTATTTAGAGATAAGACATGAAAATACAGTATATTTTGATAAACATGTACCTTAAATGCACCAGTATATAAAAAATATGGCTATCCATCTCACAATAACACTTTGTTGCTTTGTAGTGGATGGATAATTCTATTCTTTCGTAACTTGGCTTTTCTTATCTGAGTGTCTGCAGAACAGATGCGTAAAGGTACCCCAGAGAGTCACGTTTAGGTGCTGAACAAACTTTTTTCTATTTATTCTCCCAATTTTCATCTAATAAGATCAGTAAAGCAACTATATGAGCTAATTAGCCTTTGTCAGCAAACAAGTGGCTACAGAAGTCAGTGAAGACGTAATACAACCCCTTACAGCGGTAGTTAGAGTTTTAGTGCGCATTTAGGTCCATGAAAATAGATTAAGTCTTACTGTGTTCCCGCACTAAATCACACTGCCGTTCCTCCAGACTGCTAATAAGCAAAGCATCATTCACAGTTTAATGGACAACACAATCAAATTGAGCCAAAGCGTTAAGCCATAAGCCCATTCTGCTAGATCTGCTGTATTTTTCCCAGGCATATGGAGGGTGATGGATATTCCTTTAGCAATGGCTTAATCTAATTAGCCTCTCCTCTAATCTGTTTTAATTGTGTGAAGAAATGCTTATTATCGTGGATATATGAGTTTTAGTACACGTCTGCTATTTATTCGCTTATCAAAATGTATTACTTCTTTTTTTTTTAATCACAACATTAAAATTAAGGTTATTCTAACAAAAAACAATGCAAACAAGCGATGAACCATCTATAATAAACTGAACTGAGAAAGAGCTTGAAACTGCAAGCTTATGGGGTCGTGCTTAATTAATTATAAGAAAAGCACTTTGATCATGTTTGCAAGGTAATAAAAAAGTCATGAAGAGCAAAAGAAAGCAAAATACTGGGGCCTGAATACACTAACCTATTAATAAGCACTGACTAACAGATACAAGGAGTAATTGTAATTCCATTCAGTCAATCTACAAAGAAATAATTACAGCTGCATGTATAATATAGAGAGCTCCAAATGTATTGTGATCTTTGAGACTCTGTTCTTGTCAATATATTCATCAGTGGAGGGAGCTTGGCCTCTATTAGCCCTCCAGAAGGATATTATATGGTGAGGTTCAGTGTAACCCTATTCATCAACATTCAATTAACATGCTAATCTTATCGGTCTCAGCAGGACTGGGTGGTTACAAAATTTATCAGCGGATCAAACGGAAAGATTGATCATCCTCAGGAAATTTCTGGCTGATCGTCAGAGACAGAGTAATGTGACTGTAATATGCGATATGCAAAGCTGCAGTTCTAATCGGGCTAAAACCACCAATAGAGCTAAACCTTGAATAGTGAGACAGAGAAAAACCCTGGGAGGCAATGATGATGAGCCTCTATGATTCAGAAAGCAGCGTTTAGTTTGCGAAGGAGCTCTGTTCTTTCCACATTGAGCAACTGCTTACTGCTCCATCTGGAGCGATTTGATAGATGTTCTCTCTCTATTGGCTTCACGAATATCCGTCACATCGCAACGCAACTCTGACCTGAGCCCAGCCCGAGCTCCACTGAGGTGCTGCTGCACTCCACTCTTCTCACAACTATTGTTGCAGGGAGCAGCAACACAAACGAATGAATTTTACAGCGCAGCGGAGCGCATGCCACACTCGGCGTGGAAGCAATACGAAACAGCTTTACCCACAGAAACAATCAATCTAATATTGGAGCCACAGACAGATTGATCACTCACCATGAAAAAAAAAACTGAGTCCAGGTATAAGTAAGAACAGCTTAAAATGATGAGGTGTAATGACATGATCCACAGATGGAGCAGTTTAGCTCGGAGCGTTTTTATGCACATATTTTCCACAGCTTGGACAGGAAAACAAGATCGTAACAATGGTGAGATAATCTTGTGAAGTTTTGGTGGAACTCTACATTCCCAGCTTATAATATCCAAGAGTCTGCCTTGCATTGTTTCACTGTGAAATAATATATATTTTTTTTAAAACAAGTAAAAAAAAAAATACGATAATGATTTAGCCCACTGTTGAATGTAGAAAGAACAAATTGTGAGTTTAAGGGTATTCTTTCTCTATTCATTGTGAAAATATAAAATGTCATTCATTCATAACTTTCATTCATACAGGTGAGCCTAATAAGACACAAGGTCTGGTTTTCAAGGGTAGCCTCTTTAAATCATCATACAATAAAATACAAAGTACTTGCAAACTAATATCCAACCTCATGGGACCAAATACTTAGAAACAATGTTTTAATATCACATACATTAACTCTGATCAAATATCCAGCTAATGTAGAGTCAATGCAAATAAAGAATAAAAAAAGAGCTCCTCTATTTTTATAACAAAAAAAAAAAACACAACACCAGCCCCGGTTTAAATGAAAATGTGCAGCTGCTGTTTACTGCATATGAAATACCTCAATCAACAATCAAAAACCTTTGAAAATATCAGTTTGGATTTAGCTTTGACTTACAATAAAGTATTTCAGTTCACAAGCTCAGTGTTGAGCAGCCGCTCTGCAGAGTACAGTGCTGATTAACAAAGGAGCAATTACCATTTATTAGTGAAATTTACCTGACTTCATCTAGTTTATGAACTTTATGAAAACAACTATTTAATATGTTTATTATTTGGACAAATAAACAACAGTGAGTTGGCACCAATAGGGATAAGTTGTGGCAAAGTCTGCAGATGTGGATCTTTCAATCAAACACTGAGGCAGAGGTGGCTACAGTACAGTGAATGAGAAGACATACACACACTGGCTTGCTGAGAAAGACAAATAATCCGAATTTAAAGAGTGTTGTCCTATTTTAGACCTAGAAATCAAATACTCATTTACTTAGAAATTAGGAAACAAGTTTAAGCCCCACCCTCAGTTTCAGAAAAAAAACTGTGAAGTTCTTCTTTTCTACCTCCAGGAAAATGTTATTAAAAACACACGAAACAGATGACATGCTCGCAAGCCTAAGAGACATAAAAATGTGGCTGAGAACTGAAACATGAAAAGGTGTCCAGATGAAGACGTGTAGTGATGTCTAAATGTGGTTTAGGGTCAATCAGATGGGCGAGCCAACTCCTTGTAATGCCTTTGTTTTGAAGGAGAATGGGCTAAAAAAGTCGAAATTCTCAGGACTGAATATATTTAAGGGGTGGCTCACTTGAAATACGTATGAAGAAAGATGTTCATAGACATCCAATGTTTAGCGGCTGGCTTTAAACCACCAGCTTTTCACCCCAGATAATCTTGCAGAATATGTTGTTCTGTTGGCGTCTTCCAGCTATGCCCCCAAGCGGGAACTGGAGCCATTTGTGGCCAAGTGTGAAGCAGCCAGTAAGCCAGAATCAGATTCTCTAAACTTGAGGACATTATTTTCAACAGAAATAAGGGGGACTGCTCCCCACACGTCAGAGGTCTGTCTTTGGCTTGAGCGGAGGAAATCAAGTTTCTTGTTGTCTTCCCTATGATTGATAGTATGATGGGCTAGGAGATGGATATATGGATTTGGGCCTCGTCTGCAGCAGTGGCATCTGTCATGGTGAAGGAAAGGAAATCAAAGCCAAAAAGCAAAGCTCTTGACTTAGAGGTCTGCTATTTTATGATCCCCGCGTATCACCATGAGATATGGATCATGATTGCAAGAACAAGATTCCAGATACAAGAGAGTGAAATGAGCTTCCTCTGGTGGGTGTCTGGGCTCCATCATAGCCAGGGACACCCTGCAATACACAGTTTTCCTAAGATTTACAGTAACAGATTGGTGACTGAAAGAAATCATGATGAGAAATCATGGAGTACACGATTTGACAATCCGGCTAAAGTAAACTGAACACAATATCTTGTGAGACGGACAGTAAATGTAAATTTAGTAAGTGTAAATGACCATACTAATTGGTGATGGTAATGCACCATGTGTTGTTCTCGAATCCCTAATTAGACCTTAAAGGAGAGAAAGAAAAGGAGGACAAAGAAAACAAACATCCAATCAATCACTGGCTTACAGCTGCATGTGTCTGCCCAGCTTTTTCATTGGCTATTGGCAACATGTGTTTGCAGTTGGTGTACCTTGCTCATATCCAGATTTGGTCCACAAATTTCTTGTTTGTTTTCCTTGCAGCCTTGATTTGCTTTTTTTACACCAACACAAGGACAGATTTTTGCGCCATGCTGTCCCAGACTATTCCAAACTGGGAATTGTAAGTAAAAACCTGGCCAAAAAAATAATTAAAAATTATTATTTCCTCACCTTTAGAGATAGGCTGAATAGCTCCACCATCCAGGAAGGGTTCAAAGTGGAGTTGCTGCATCTCCACATCTAAAGGACCTCACGTGGTTCAGGAATATGATCAGGATGCCTACAGAGGGTCTCCCAAGTAGGTTTTCCAGGCACCTTGTACTGGGAGAAGACTGTGAGGCAGACCCGCATCATTTTGGGAGTATATTTCCCTTCTGTCCTGGTAAGATCAACAGAATGAGCTGAAAAAAGTTGCTGGGAGCAGGGATGTCTGGTTTCCCTCTTAGATTTGTTACCTAAGTAAGTCGCAGTATGGATGGATGAATGGATGGATTTTAAGAAAATTTGTTGGGAGTGAAGACAGTTGGTGTATGTATTGGCTCTCACCAGCAAAGTCATGGTACACCAGATTTGCAAGACAGCTCTGAAAGCTTTACATATGTCTGCCATAGAAAACACAACGGTTCTTTCTCAAGCGTTGAAATGGTGGAATCAAATGCAATCAGCAGTATTAGTAAAACAATGCAGTAACAATATTTTAATCTGTGGAGATTTCTTTCAGAATGCTGTTCATGATTCTATAATGTTTCATTTTTACCAGAAGAGCTGCCAAATGGGTTAGATGGAAGCAATAGGGGCCATATATGGGACCTAAACCCCCCGCTGTCTTGTTCCTTTACAGCAGCACTGCATCTTTGTGTTCCCAGCCCATGGCTCCTGCATTTGATAACCCAGACTAATTGAACTGCTGGCCAAGCCACACACTCTACAAGCTCATAAAAATGTGCCGAACGCAATGGTGCATATTTAAATCCGCGAGCTCAGCATATGACATGAGGAGGTTTGACACCTTGTAAGATTCAACAGGGTGTGCTGGAAACGTGGGGAGACTTTAACTTAATCTGAAAACAAAACAGCTGTTTTTCAAAAGGCGTTTAATGATTTTATCTGTTGTTATTTTTTATCTATATATTTATTTATTTATTTATGTATTCAAACAACTAAGAAAGCTTCAAACACTTTCTGTTGTTGACACAATCTTGGACTTTAGCAGCAAAGAACATGATGTGTTTTACAAATGCAGGAGTGTTCTGCAGCTGGATGCCAAATCACACCAAATCCTCTTACAAACCGAATAAAAGACTGACTGAAAGACAGCTGACAATATTTATTTATTGCAGTTTTGAAGGTGCTTGCTTTAGATATGTTAAATGGCTTGTACTTGTATAGCACTTTAACTAGTCTTGACGACCTCCAAAGCGCTTTACACTACAGTTCAGTCATTCACCCATTCACACCCTGACGGGGGTGAGCTATGTTAGTAGCTACAGCTGCCCTGGGGCAGGCTGACAGAGGCGAGGATGCCATGCACTGGCGCCACCGGGCCCTCTGACCACCGCCAGCAGGGTGAAGTGTCTTGCCCAACAACGACAGAGACAGTCAGTGTGGGGGATCGAACCGGCAACCCGCCAATTGCAAGACGAACTCCCTAACCTCTGTGCCACGTTAAGACTTAATCACTGTGCTGCAGTGCTTCTTTTTGTCCCTTAAAAACAGAGAAGCTGGAAAATGGTTTATTGCCCACTTGCCTGCCAATAATGTTAAGGTATTTAGTCATTCTTTCATCACTACCCCCCCCCCCCCCACACACACACACACACACACACACACAAGCAGAAGCACGGCTGTAACGCCAATTTCATAGTCCTTCTCATAGGACTA
Source organism: Fundulus diaphanus (assembly GCA_037039145.1). Taxonomy (NCBI): domain Eukaryota; kingdom Metazoa; phylum Chordata; class Actinopteri; order Cyprinodontiformes; family Fundulidae; genus Fundulus; species Fundulus diaphanus. Next base: position 38,924,037 of record CM073127.1, on the reverse strand, counting down.
TAAACTCATTTGATTGCTTTCAAATGAGATTGTTCCTCGATGAATCGGACATATGCACATGACTCCTGACTTTATCTATTTGAAGTGGTCTGATGTGAAATCATTAAGCCATCTCCTTAACTTTAGCTAGTTTTTATGTTTTGGTTTAATCCCGAGCTAGAGTGGGTTTTCAGTTATTTACATGAACTATTATTTTTGCAATTGCAGATGGCAGCTAAAAGCCTGGAGCTAAAAGAAAGGGATTAAAGATAATCTCACCATTCTGACTGCTGTTATCCCATAATGTACGTTGATGTAGATGTTTCTAAAAGAAATAGCTAAAGAGTGGTGATGTGGAGTAATCAGCGGTTTGTGTCTTACCTTTATTGTACAGTGGTCAGCATGCTTGGAGTTAGAAAACGTTGAGGATTCTTAGTTGCTAAACACTACCGATGGCTCAGAGCAGAGACGACTCAAGTGTCAGACTTGGACTCCAGTCACACGTTGGTCTCAAAATCAAAGACTTCAGATTTAAGTCTGTGCTCAGAAGACACAAGACGTAACTTAGAATCATTGTCTGCAACGTGAGCCTCGTTTACAAATATAGCTGATGTGATCAGCTACATTTTTGTAATCTTTAGAAAAGTTGCATTTGATTTATTATTAGACTATTGACTGTTCAATGTTGCTTCATTATATGTCTTGAATTAAGTGATTTATGAGTTCAGTTTAATAAAAAATTTTTTAGAAAATATTTATTGCCAAGATCTTAGCTGTTAATTTGGCATCCTCAAACCACTCACTGCACTGTGCATCGTTGTAATTTTTTAATTTGAAATGTACCTTGGAATGAGTATGGTTTAAAATGGATAATAAATGGTTTAAATGTGAGTTTAAGATATGGTTTCCTGATACTATTGGACACAAGAAGGAAAATCTTGGTCTTTCTGGTATAAGCATATAGCGTGGCAATATACCTTTAATTTGGACTTGGGACAAAAGGTTTGAGGCCTGATATGGAAAGAAAAACATTCTGACATAAACCTATGGAAAAGACATGGTTATGGACTCCAGTTTGGAGCAAAAGACTTGGGACTTTACATGGGAATTCAAATTGACTTGGGGAAAAAATAAACAACAATTGGATTAGATTTGGGGCATAAACCTTGAGACTTGAGTCCGGCCTTCGCCCTCTCAAAGCCTTGAGACGTGATTTGGACAAGGACATCAAAGATTAGAGAACTGACTCAGATTTATGGCAAAAGATTTGGGATTTCCCTTCAAGTGAGAAAGATATATTTATTTGTCATTGCAATTGTATATTCCAACAAAGTTTGTCTTCTGCATTTAGTCCATCACCCTTAGGGAGCAGTGGGCAACAATCTGGGGTTAAGGGTCTTTTTTAGGGACCCATAGTGGCAGTCTGCGGAGTTTGAACCGGGTACTTGCAGACTTCTCAGAACACAAGCGTTCTAACCAATAGGCCACCACTCCCACAAATGGAGGAAACGATTTGAGACTTGACTTAGGTTTTTCCCTTTAACGGCTTGACTTGAACATGCTCTTCAAACACTTCACTTGGAAACTTGACTTGGATTCGTGGAAAAAAATAAAAACAAATGTTGCAAAATAGAACAGGCAAAACAGGCTGGAAAAAAACAGTGTTTTGGGTCTGTTTGGACGACTTTGACTCAGCCTTACTTTGCTTTCAGAATACTTCTCTCATCGGTGTGGCCTGATAACGAGTTAGGCCTACATATTACTACAGGCCTTTGAAAAAGAAAATAAAAATCACAAAATCACTGCACAAAAAAGTGCAGTGATTCAATATCCCAGGCATCACTCTGGTGGTCTGTTATGATTTGTCACATCTCTTGGAGTGTTTGACAAACTATACAGCAGTCAGCCCACTTTTCTCTTTAATATTCAAACATTGACCCTACACAAAGCATGTTAATAAAGCCCACACATTTTTCAACAGTGCAAACCTTGGTCTCCTATATTTCCCGGTAAAAACAAAGAAAAATGACAGACTGATTGTTGTCTTTACACAAAAAAATCAACTCAGTTTTCTATGGCAGCCTGTATCAGAGTTGGCCTTTTGGTCTCGTAATTTACTTTGTATTACGAGGAATAACAGCGTCTTCCATTGTCCTTGTTGTCCATCAGCGTGCATAATGAAGCGTAATGGTAGACAATTTGTTTACTAAGCTATTGCCTCTTGAAGACAAGGCAAACTAATCCAATCCCAGCAGTTCATGCAACCCGTATGGTGTTCAGTGTTAGCATAATAAATATGCTTACACCTCTTGCTACACTTGAGCAAACACTTGGATATGGACACAAACCTCCAGGTATTTACTCAAGTACAAACACACATGCACAAGTGCACAGACACGCTGGTACTGTAAAAGAAAGGAAAATTTAGAGACCTGATTCCAACCAAACATGCAAGCAAAGGAGAGACTAAAGGTTAAATTACATTCAGCCCTACTTGTTTCTTAACCAATACAATTATTGTGTTTTTCCTGTACACAAAGGTAGTGACATTCAGTCCATTGCAAAAGTATTTTTTCCCTTAAACTTATTCACATTTTATCACATTACAATCACATGCTTTTGAATTCAGCCCTCTTTACTCTGCTACCCATAAATAAAATCCAGCTCAACCTTCTTCCCTCAGAGTACATATAGCTGTATTAATTTATGCAGCTGCTCCGGGAAGGTTTGTTAGAAAACATTAGTGATCAAATGGCTTCATGAAGACCATTTACCACAACAGATATGTCAAAGATAAGGTTGTGGAGAGACTTGAAGCAGCATTTGGTTATCAAACAATACAGTCCGTTTGTCATGCATCTCAGAAATCTTGCCTTGCTAAAGAGTGGCAAAAAGAAAACCTTTGTAGAAAGACAAACAGTAAAAGTCCTGTTGGCAGTTCGTAACAAACAATGTGGGGAATACAGCAAAGCTGTGGACTGAGGTGCTCTGGCCATAAAAGACCTGAATGTAACTTTTATTCTACCTAACCTAACACTGCACAATGCTTTGCATACATAATCATCACAGTTAACCAGCATCATGGCAGCATCATGTTGCGGGCATGAAATCTTGAGTAGGATGTAGTTCTGGATGATAATTCAATTACACTATATAAATACTATATCGATCGATAGTGTGGTTCAATAGAAAAAAAGTGATCAATAAAAAGTTCAATAGAAGAACAGTTTTCCTTCATTTTGCGTTCAAGCCTATCATGTAGGTTAATACAGTCAGTATACCCTCACAACCAATCAAAAACAGAGACCCAGAAACACTCCACCAAGCTTCAAAGAGCCCAGAGAGCATGTGTTCTTTTTTTTAAGACTTACAGTTTTGGTAAAAAGTTGGTTGAATAAAGAATTATGTTTGAATTCAATGTTCTTATTTAAAAATGGGTCATTAAGTAACAGCATAAAATGGCCAGGGCTGCACTTAAAATATACTCTGTTGACAGAGACCATCCAAAAATCTGACCGGGTGTATCCATCTCCTACAACCTCACTGTAATACACGATTTGCTTTGATCACAGAATATTTCAACTGAATGCAATGCGGTTTTAGGCTATAGAATGATATAAAATGCTCTAGGGTTATGAATACTTTTGCAAGTATTTTATAAATCTTTTTAAAACCCTAAGTGGCACATAGCTTTCTAAAAGATGAGCCCTAGTCTCTTCCTTCCTTCTGGTGTATTTTAGGAGTAGAGACATCCTTCATCGTGGTATGCTGGAATCGATTTCCAGATCACATGGATGGAGGAGAGGAGAGATGAAGTAGAATAAAATAGAGAAATGAGAAAACATCGCACATAAGAAATCCATCTCGAGAAACATTTTATTAAGAGTCATATCTCATAAATCTATCAATATTCATTTTGCATGATTAGGTTTAGGCATCCACACAATGAGCTTAAAAGCCACTTGCACCACAATATGTTAAGCTCAGAAAATAACCTGCAGGGATCTTTGGCAGTAACTTCTCCCTTAATTACAAGGTCAGCCTGGGGAAGTGGCAAGGCCGCTGTAGAACACGACGGTTTGGCCTGCGAATTTTCCCGGATGAGCAAAGAATGTTCAGAGCTTTGGACTTATTTAAAAATGATCTCTTTTTAGATTAAAGTTTAGTACTGCTTTTAAATGTGCCACAAAGGTCATCAAATGCCTATGTTGTACATAGGTTTAGCCTACCCAATGAGACTTATTCTAGTTATGACAGGTGCCACAGTCGCACGTGAGTCCTGTTAATTGAAAGAAAACCAATTTGTGCAAATTATGTCAACGCAAAATATGTAGTTCAGCAAATGTTTTGACTGGGCCCCTACGTCCCTAAATAAAGGCTTGAACTCTTGAAGTTAGAAATGTCTAAACGTTCTATAACACAGTTGTATTGTTTTTAAGGTATTCAGGAGCGGTTTTCTTGAAGGGATCTGTACTGTATGTTACTGGTGTCACTAGGCCTATTTTAGGGGGGCTGAAGCCCCTCTAAATAATTTGGTGTATTTTTATTTATTTTTTTGCAAACACTGCCAACAAATTCAATATAATGTGGTCCAAATATAATTGTAAATAAATAATCACATTAACTGTGATCATTAACTCAACAATGATCATATATATGTTGGTGTCCCTTTACTTCATGGTGCAGCATTGACTTGAAAACAGAGGAGGTTCTGGTGGCCAGAAACTTTCTCGGAAAACAGAAACTGGATGTTCACCAACAGATATGTTGTCTGCTCACATCCTCCTGGATTCAAACATTTCCTTCTCTGAAGGCAACCATCCAAGTTGCCCTAACAGTGCCTATAAGCAGCTGCTCATGTGAAAGGTCCTTTAGTACGCTGCGTCGGCTGCACTCATGCACTTCACAGTGTTGCAGTCATGTAAATTAAAAAAGATGTGCTTCAGCATCTGAGTCACAACAATGTGATTGACAGATTTAAAGACAGATGGCATTCGTCGATGCTTCTCCCCCCACCAAGTAACTAGCCATAGCAGTTATGTTATTTAGAAAATGTGTACTTTGTGACAACACAGTTCTTTTTGCATACAATTTTGTTTGATACAAGGTGGCTATTAATAAATAAGAAGTATTTGTAAAGTATTGGACTGTATATGCAGAGTTTTACTTGCCAATGCTGTAGACATATTTCCTGTGTTTGTTGTTCTATTGCAATAAAAATCTAATTATTGTTTAAAGCTTTTATACAGTAAGGTATCTCTGTTAAATGTATCCAAAAACGTGGAAATGCAGATTCTCAGTTTTTGTTAGCTGTTCAAGAAATCTTCTGCTCCCCCACTACGTTCATTTTCATCCTGTTCATTTCCTGGGGGCTAAGCCCCCCATATCCTTAAATTCTAATGACGCCCCTGGGGCGGGAAGGGAATTGCCTTTCTAGAAAAAGAAACCTTAAAAAAAAAAAAAAAACACAAAAAAGCCTAAAGGGGACAGTGTCTACAACTCAATAAACTGCCTGAAGTGAGTGTTTCTTGTCACTCGAGTAATTTTCAGCAAAGAAAAAAAGTGCAATGCTTTAGTTGCTTTGCTTTTACATCTACATCATGGGAGAATGCTGCAGCTGTTCTACATGTTTTTGTGTCCAGTGCTCTACATATACGGGGAAGCGAATACATCTTATAGAGAGAATATCACCTCTGATGAAATGCATTGAAATATGTTACGTGAATTGAACAATCTAGTGTTAAAATAATATCTGACTACTGCTGGGGTGCACAGTGCTCTCACTATATAATGGCCCCGATGATCTAGTGACTCATGCTTGCATGGCAGCACTGCGCCAAGAAAGAAAATAGAGCAATTTTCTTTTGTACAGTTTTTTTTTCTTTTCCCTTCACTGTGCAATCTAACACCAAAAGAGGAAATAGCCTTTAAAATCACTTCCCTAATTGCATTTGATTTGCATATGAATCCTATAGCTCTAGAATATTATAATGAATTAACAATGACATAGGTCTATCTAAGTGCATGTATTGCTTGCATTATTAAAGTGAAAGGTATATGATAAAGTTTCAAATTTCTTTTCTCTAGCTTTTTTCATGTAACTGCTTAGCATCGAGGGAACCTTTTATGCTAAAAGATTTTGAAATATTACAAAACGTAGCTTATGATTGTTATAAGGGATATACGTAACATGCAGCTTGCAAGACAAGATGATACACAATACTGGGCTCACGAGAATGATACAGGATTTTTGGCATGTTTGGGACTTTGTATCGGGCACTATGAAATTCTCTGCATAATAACCTTGAGAAACATCATCTAATTGATCAATTTTAAGCAGAATAACAGTTATTACATCTACTGCTGCTAAAGTAATATAACAGTTAAAAAGTGTTACTTTAATAAGGAGAGTGGTTACAGCTCTTTTACTATAATTGTCTGTGGTTATAGGCTTGATTTTATCAATCTACCTTATGACTGGAGGCGCTGTTGAGCTCCTGAGATTGTGGTTAAGCGTATTGCGTCACTTCCTCCTTTCTGTTGCTACAGTGTGGATAGTGATTTGGTATTCCAGACTCTCTCGATTTTATCTTAAATCTCTTTGCTGTGACATCTTTCTGTTTCTAGCACATTTAAAATACATTCTCTGTTGCTGCAATTCACATTTGGGAACTGAGTTTTTGACACGGTTTATTTATTCTCGGCGTGGTAATAGGTTGCTAGGCTAGCCTAGCCTTACTTTTACTATGGCTTCCTCCCCTATCCTTCTGTTAGCTTCTCCATCTCTGTCTAAGTCTTCCCCTCTCTCCTGCTCTCTGTGTCTGATGTTTAGTTATCGCTCTGCCTCCTTTAGTAATAACGGTATGTGAAATAAATAGTGTCTTTCTAGCAATGGAGGCAAGGGTGTCAAATTCGGAGGCCTGGCTCTGTGCTGTTGAACAAAAAGCAGATAGCCGCCCCTTAGCTAGCGCGGAGCCACAGAGATTGGCTTCACGTAGTGGTCCCCCAGCAGTACCCGAGCAGCCGGGTAACCAGGCCGGCTGGGTGACAATAGGAAGGAAGCATAGCTCTAGATTCCAGCCACAAGATCACCACCAACCCGTCTATGTTTCAAACAGATTTTCCCTACTCAGCGACACACCCACTGAGAAGCCCACTCTGGTAACTGGCAGATCCATTGTCTGAAACTTGGCATTAGAGACAACAGGGACCATAGTCAAATGTCTGCCAGAGGCCAGAATGGGCGATGTCAAGTCCTAACTGAAACTGTTGCCTAAGGATAAGTGTAAATACAGAAAGATTGTTATTCACGCTGGCGGTAATGATACCCAGTTACGCCAGTCGGAAGTCACTAAAGTTAGTGTTGCTTCGGTGTGTACGTTTTCTAAAACAATGTTGGACTCTAATTTTCTCTGGTCCCCTGCCTGATCTGACCAGTGATGACATGTTTAGCCGCATGGCATCATTCAACCACTGGTTGTGGTGGTGTCCTGAAAACGACATGGGTTATATTGATAACTGCCGAACTGAGAGATGGCATCCATGGTGCAGTTCTTCTTTCTAGGAATCTGGCCAGATTTATTATTTCTCCACAATGCTGACAACCCAGGTTCCAGACTAGGAAGCAGAGCCATAGTTTAATACACCTCTCTGCAGCTTCTGTACTATTAGCCACCCATTAGCCCATTGAGACAGTGTCTTTCCCACGGCCAAAACTAAACAGATTAAAAACTGATCTAAAAGGAGCAAATCATAAAAAATCTCATAAAAATCAATACAACTCAACTTGAACCAAAAAATAAACCAATTAAATGTGGTTTATTAAATATAAGATCTCTCCTTCCAAAGACTCTGTTAGATAATGAATTGATTTCTGATAATCAGATTGATTTATTTTGTCTTACAGACACCTGGCTACAAGAGGACTACGCTAGTATAAATGAGTCAACTCCCTCCAATTATTTAAACTTCCACACTCCCAGAACTACGGGAAGAGGAGGAGGAGTAGCAACCATCTTTCAGTCTGATTTATGAATTAGTCCCAGGCCAATTAATAACTACAATTCTTATGAACAATGGCACCGCTACCCACAGTTAACAAGTCTGTTTTCCCAAAAAATATCAGCTCAGTTTTATTACCATTTCAGTAGAGGAAGTTAAGCTCCATCCAAGTTTTAATGTTAAATTGTGAGTTGGAATTCATAAGCAAAAAACATTCACCATAAAGGAGCTGGAGCAGTTTTCCCTTAAGCAATGGGCAAAAATCCCAACTGTGGTAAGATCTGGAAAGCTCATAAAGACTTATTCAAAGCCACATGTAGTTGGAATTGCAGCAAAAGGTGGTTCCCATTTTTCCCGTTTGCTGTTTGCTTCATAACAAAAGAATGCATCTTGAATGTTGTAGGCATGTTCTGTAAATTAAATGGTGCAAATTATCAAACAATCCAATTAAATACCAGGTTGTGAGGCAGCAAAGCATGAAACATGCCAAGACAGGTGAATCCTTTTGAATGGCACTGTACACATACAATACTCACAAATGTTAGGAGCATAAATGGCAAGCAAAGCCTTTCAGTTCTTGAGTGACGGTTTGTTATAGGACAGTTGTGGACAAATCAAACCAGGAAATGTCAAATGAAAAGTAACATGTCAACATAGAAATATCACAGGAAGAAATCCCCTGCTGAGCTCTCACAAAGCAATAAATTGGCTGTATGATTGGTTACCAAAAAATATGAAAAATTTGAGTTCAATAAAATCCATCAGAGCATGCACCTTTCTGAATAACGGGCCATGTGCATCTGTGAAAACCACATTTTTTATTATATTCTTTGATACAAGTGGAAAACAAATAATTTTTCAGTTCAGCTATTACATAAAATAAAAATTGAAAACAAGGGTTTTTCAGATCACTTTGACAAATTTCCACAGACCATGAGCTCCTTCTGCCTACCCTGATTCAGCCAGCAACTTCTGAGCAAGAAGCATGTACGACACAGACGATAATGATCCTGCGAATGCACAGATCAAGGTCTTCTTGTTCCGGTGATTAACCATCCTAACAAATACATGTTGGGGGACAAGCTTTATCACCTAGGTCCATGCAGAGCTTTTTCCATATCTGTCATTCTCAGATGGCCAACCTGTGCCTGCCATGTGCTGTAGGCTGCCAAATAAAAACACCACAGGCATTGCCTCTTTGGTCCGCCTGGCTTGTTTGTTTTTTTCTCATGAAACAAATAATTTCACAGCTTGGAATAAAAAAACTAAAAATTTCAAACGCCTTATCACTCCTGGACAACTAGCCGGTGATTAAATGAAAACATGCAAAAAAAAGAAGCCTGGAGAATTTTTGCTGCTTGTTTAGCTTCACAGCTTGCCAAACCTGTTTACCTTGGTTCCAATTTAAATTCCCAAGCACTTCAGTGTGTTTCTTTGTTTGTGGGGAAATTCATTGGCAAGAAACTAGAAAAACAACGCAAAACATATTTTCTACAGCCTGAGTAACACATTGTCATTTTTTAATCTTTGCATGTTGTTCATCTTTAGAAAATAACACAATTTTACTGAGCACTTCATTTCGTGAGTATGTTGCGCAACTACAGATTTATCATGCCATGAACAGATGTCTGTCATTGTTCATTATGTGGATTGTGCAGGCACAATACAGGAACGTTCCATTGGATATTTTGTTGTGTCAGAAGGATAAGATGCTCAGTCTGTGTTTAAAATTTTAAGCCACAACATGAGAGCTACAATTTCAGAGAAAAAAGTAGTGGCCCAAACCTATGGGGCTTCTTCACTCGATGGCCTGAGGCCAAGGTTAAAGAAATAGCCCACAGTGCTACATTTGTGCATTGTTACGCACACAGGCTGAACCTAGTGTTGTCTCAGGGCGCAAAATGCTTGCCTTAGTTTAGAGAATTTTTTGCAACTCTCGCTGGGTGTGCCACTTCTTTTCAAACTCTACAAAGAGAATGTAATTTCTTGAGTCTGTAGAGTGTTCAAAACTAGCCAAAAATGCATCTACTAGATGAAATTTTACATCTCGCATTGTGAGCACTGTGGCAAATAATTATGATACCCTTCTACAGGTTTTTGAAAAGCTTGTGTCTGAAAAAAACATGGATGATGAGACAATAGATTGTGTCAAAGGGTACATAATGAAGTCCTTTATTTTCCTTTTGAACGCAAACAACGAAATCTTCAGTGAAACTGATGTTGTTTGTGGCATTGTGCAGCCGAGGGCTACGGATGTGCGGTTATGCAATACTAAAATTTAATATTGCTTGCCCTTTGTCAAAGAGAAGAGGCTTTTCAAGTTGTTTATTCAAAAGCAGCATATCTCACAACAGACAATCGAGATGAGCGCATGAGAAAGATCCGTCAGTCACAAATGCATGACCCTCAGGATCATTACAGAAAGCTGTACATGGCTATCGCTGACAATCTGACAGAACAGATTTCAAGGTATTTTTCAAACTTAGAAAGTTTGCAGTTTCTGGAACTGGTCAATCCAGATAAGTTTGGTGAAATGAAACAAGTGTCTCCGGAACAGGCATTCCAAAGTGTCCGGAAAATAAATGGTATCTATTTGATTCAGGGAGACTAAAACGTGAACTTCAAGTTCTATATTGAAATTGTGACTTGCAAGGGAAGAAGGGAAAACTGTGTGACTTTTTGGTATTAAAAAAAAAAAACATGGAATTAGATGGAGCAATATCACAGCTGTACAACCTGTTGTGTTTGGTTGCCACAATAGGAGCTACATCAGCTGGAGTAGAACAAAACTTCTCTTGCCTAAAAAGAGTCAAATTATACACATGCAACAAAATGGGCCAAGAGCCTTTAAGCAAACTTGCTTTAATGGCCATTGAGAGGAACCTGGTTAAATCAATGGAAAAGACAGTCAGTTGGTATTGACTGTCTTTATATTACAACAAAATTTGTTCTCTGCTTTTAACCCATCCCCTTGGGGAGCAGTGGGCTGCCATGTACGGCGCCCGGGGAGCAATCAGGGGTTAAGGGTCTTGCTCAGGGACCTAGAGTGCAGGCACTGGGGATCGAACCGGGTACTTGCATCCTTCTCTGAGTGCAAGCGCGCTGCTCTAACCACTAGGCCACCACTCCCTATATATATATATATATATATATATATATATATATATATATATATATATATATATATATATATATATATATATATATATATATATATATATATATATATATATATATATATATATATATATATATGAAAATACATAATAAGTCACTGAGAAGAAATACCTTTCCATTTCCACAGGTGATTGAAGGTGGACAGGGTAAATGGGTGACACCAGGCAAAACTCTCCAACAGAGAGAAAGACATTTCTGGCTTCTCCCGCTGGTTTCATGATTGATGGTGGAAATGCTTTCTTTAAGCTTTTGTCTAGAAAATATGTATAATTTTGAAAATTGTGAAAAAATGGCAAAGGACAGAATGACACAGAGAGTTTGAAAGGTACAGGCTGAATTAAAGATAAAAAAGCATCCTTACCTGAGAGTAAACATCTCCACCGTGGAGTAAGGAGCGACGCCGATAAAGGCAGACACGGTCTCCCTCTGTCTCATAGGTGTGGCTGGAACCATGACCATAAAGTTATTATCCAGCCAGTGGTCAATTAAAGGGGGCTCTGCGGGGTTCTTGAAGAGCCTCACGCCACCAATCCGCTTCAGTGGGGTGGAGGTATAGATACCGAAAAACCCTTCTTGATTGGAGCGGAGGAAGCTGTCCTTTCTGGATTCCTCTGAGTGGCATTGTCCTGCTTCTGTGGACCGCAGCAAATAGTAGAGCTCCACCGGAGTGCCCTCGGACACTTCAACATTCCTCTGCCGCCCTGGCACTACGCTGAGGGAGCTGAACCAACTGGCCAGTGGCTCCAGCTCGGCCACACACAGCCCCAGCTCCCCTTTCAGCTGACAGGCGCCACGTACCTCCTGTGTCTCATGGAAAGCAAACATGTGCACGCAGGGCAGCTTATCAATCGTACTGTAGTCGTCCCAGTCCCTGCCCGCTATGTAAAACAGTACCTGTACTTTGGGCTTGGCTAAATCAATCTGTGTGTTCATGATAAAGGTCTGCACCTTCCAGTTAAAGGTGAAAACTGAAGAAGCAGGGAACGTCCGGGGACTCTGCAGCAGTTCTATAGGAACAGGTTGCTCCACAGAGAGAGGCCCATAGCTGGCATTCACCGAGGGCAGGTTTCTGGCCTGGTAGATGAAAAAAGCCTCAGTCCGTGACGTCAGGCTAGAGTTCCTCATGAAGTCCTGGTTGGCTTCCTTGAGGAAAAACCCCAACTCCGTATTTAGCAGCTGATAGTTGACTGGCAGGTATGTGGGGAAGGAGGAATATCTCTGTACACCTTCCAGGGCTCGACAGTCTGCCACTGGAAGTGAGAGGAGAAAAGCTGGTTAGGAACAGTTCCCCTCATAATCCACTTTGATCACCAACCTTGCACAAAATCCTGAGCTGAACCGTTTGCTTAAAGCAAAAATGAATAAAATACCAACCTGATTGATTTATGGTTAGTCGTAGTTTATCAGCTTTGATGATTAAACAAACTCTAGATGACTTCTAGATGCAGGATAGGGCCAAAAAAAAAGGCAAACTGATTGAGAATAATTGAAAGAATACTGTCTTTATTGATTGCTGCAAAATGTTACACGTTTTTAAAAGGTAAAATTAAACTAAATTCAATAGATCTAAATAAATACCAGACAAACTGAACTGCTCACCCCACATCCTGACCGAGTCAGTGGAAACTAAATATGCAAGGCTGCGAAACATTTTTTTCAAAGGCTCAGGGACTCAATAAATTCTAAAATGTAATTATTTTTTGTTTTATTAGAAGCAGGCTTTCTGCCAAGAAACAATGCACTCTGAGATTTCTTTTCACTATGTTCCACAGTGAAGGTGTTTGTGTTCAGAGTTAGTTTTCTGCCACACAGCATTTTGCATCCTGCGCAAGAAGTTCAAATTTAGTCTCATCTGGCTTGAGCATCTTCATTCAGATGTTTGCTGTGTCTGCAGCCTGGCTTGTGGTAAACTGCCAACAGTTCTAATTGCTTTCTTTTAACAGTGGCTTCATTTGTTTAACTCCCCATAAAAGCCATATTTGTGGGTTGCCTAGCTGAACTCACAGCTCACAGGATATTGTTTTATAACACACCTCTGCTTTACGCTTCCCCAGAATCTCCTCCCTGAGCTCTCTGGTGTTTGTTCCTTGGCCCTTTTTGATGCTGTTTGTTTACTAGCGTTCTGTAAAAAATCTCCAAGGCTTTTACACTGCAGTTGTATTTGTATAAAGGTTAACTCACACACCTGTGTACTCTATTGACTGTCCAAGCTGACTTCTGAGGCCACTGGTTGCACTGGACTTTACATAGTGGTATCAGAATAAAGAGGTGAAAAAATGCATATCACACTTTTCATTTGTACAGTAAAAAAAAAAATCAAAGCACCATTTATCCTTTTTTCTTACATCTAAATATGCACAATTTTTTCTTAGTCTATCACGTTAAATCTCAATAAGATACATTGAGGTTTGTGTTTGTAATGTGACAAAATGAAGTCTTTACCGCAAATTTGACGTAAAGACAGTTTTAATCTCTATAAGAGTGAATTTTGACCTTCATCTCACAATCAATCCCCAGTGTGATTACACTCTGTCAGCACACTCCCATCTCTGAGCTTGCATCTGGAGCATTTCCCTCTAGTGATCATCCCAGTAAATCAATGTTCAAACAGGTAACAAATCTGTCATGAATTTTCTGATTCATGGTGCTCGTCAGAACCTCCGTGCTGCTGTTGTCCTAGTCAGAAATGCAAAAGGAGCCTGGTGAGCCTAAAGTTGTGTACCGTTCTGGGTCGAATTCTAATCCAAATCCCTGGAGTGCTTTTTGCACTTCTGGGGAGCTGAACAATGCAGGGTGATTTGTATTTTTCTTGAACAAGCAGAGGGCTTGAGTCAATTGCTGGCACAAGGCATTGTTTTATACATTACAGTGAGGGTAAATGAAAAGCTCTATAGTCCACAAAGATAGAGCAGTCAGGAAGAAATCCGTCCTGTGGTTTGTAAGCTATAACATTACATTGATTCCAATGAAAAGGCCCTCATGTCTTAATTATGCAGAAAGAAAACGAGTTCTCTTGATTGAGCTCCTGTTTTTACTGACTTGAAATGTGATTTGTTGTCTTCACATATGTGTTTATGTAAGCAGCTTGAAAAATTTATCACCACACGCACAGGCATTTTCACTTGTCTCATTGTCAAACAACGAGAACAATGTTTGTTAAATGATCTATTCTTTTCAGACTCTGGCACTTTGTTTAACTGATCCCCACATTTCATTCTGTCTAACAACGACAACGGATTAAGCACACCAGCCAAGCACAAAAGTGAGACCAGTGACAGCTGAGGGGGAAAACATTGATCAGCTCACCACCGAGCATCATTTTGCTAGTAAAATTTAGGTCTGGCATCTATGTGGATGTCACTTTGACATGCACAACCTACCCACATCGTTGAAGATCAAAGACGCATAACACGCAATCATCCAATTTCTTTGAAACGTGTTTGGATGTGAAGGGAAGGTGACAAAAACAAGCATTTTGCCTCATAGATACACCTTCCCTAAAGAAGGAACTGTTCAGGAAAAAATAAAAAGCTTGTCTTGTCAAGGAGCCCAAATTTCAATGCTAGCTTCAGAATGGGGGACAGAAGGGGATTTAGGTTAGTTTGAAGGTGGCATGGTTGGTGTCAAACAAGCTGCTTTGAGTATTTCAGAAAAGAAGATATCTATATTTCAGATGTCACAGGAAAAGGTGCCGATTGATTTAAGGTGATATAAATGTCATAATCATTGGGACTTTGGTTTTGTGTTTTATTTTTAGATGTGTCTCTCTTGGCTTTCCTCGTCTAGCTAATTCCGTGGTTTTAAGATTCCTCCTGCTTTTGGTTCTGTACTTTAAGTCCACCACGAAGTTACACACAGCTCCCTCTCAGTCTTAAAATCTAAAAAGAAATGTAACCTCATAGATAAACCATTGCAAAAAGGGTACAAATGTGTTTTGTTGTGGCTGATTAAGGTCTGATGAGGATGGATCATCTCCATGTGTTGGCCTGACCACACTAAACGAGCTATATCACCTGGTTTAGCCGGTACCTCCCCTCAGTGTCTCAGCTCCCTGTACTCCCCAGCTGTCTCTCTTCTGTTCACCTCTCGCCTGTCTAACATCCTAGTAATCAAGCTCCCCAGTATAAATACCTATACCACCTATACGCTACTCTCAGTTTTTGTCAAATTCATCTGTTATTGCCGGCAGTCTGTTTCCTCGTTCATTGTGTTCTTCCTGTGAAATATTATTATTATTTTTTTTTTCCCAGTGTCCTGTCTAGCAATGTGGCAATAGGAATTGATGTCTCAATGCCAGATAGAGCTCGACAGATTTTGCTTTTACAAGTGGAGCGAACAGCTTTTGCCATAGTGCTCCACTTGATTTATGCTTGTAAATAGCTTTATTGTGATTCCTGCAAGGAGAATTTCAAATTATATGGACATTACAATGGGAGAGTAAAGGAAGAACAAGAAGTGAAAGAGAAAAAAAAGAAAAAAAAAGAGTAGAGGTGAAAGAAAGAAGAGATAAAAGGGAGAGAATGATAAAACCTTCTCCGTCTGCTCCGTCACCTGGAAAGAGAGATGCAAAAAGAACAGCACAACCAACAGACATAAAGCAACAGATACAATCGAATAACACCTAGATGCCATTGCTAAATCATATATATTATTATGTAAGCTGACATGTGTAATGTGATACTTGAAAAAAGAAAGTGAAAGAACATAAATAAAGAAAGAAATTATAAGATTACTGTATATAAGTGAACACTTAATACCTGGGACCCAGCACCTGTGGGAGATGTGAGAGTGCACTAGTTTAGGTGAAAATTATCCAGAAGGAAATAGCTTGATAGTGGTTGTGGAGAACCAAAGGCCCGACCCATAACCCCGGACTCCCAAAGGGGTCCTCAACGCAGGTCACCCAGGAGGGGCCAACACAGGATATCTGCAACCCCCCCCCCCCAGGGAAGGAGCAGAGACGACCCCGAGGAAATCCCCAGCCACCGCAATGCCGACGCCCTCAAGAGCCGCGGGGACGAGCCCGTGGGCTCCGCCGGCAGCTAGCCCCGCTGAAGTGGTCCCGGCCATGGGCCCTGGGGGCCAGAGGCCCCAGGGGCGCCCCGCCCCCGCGAGTACACACATTCCCACATAACACTCGCATCCAACACTGACCAGAGGGGGGGGGTCACCCCAAATCGACTATACGACTGCTTGTGCCCGACCCCCGGCCCCCACCCCCGGACCAGACGCCCCCCGGACCGGGCCCCCCAAAGAGGGTGGGCCAACACGACCCGTACGAGCCACCCAGCCAGAGCCCCCCTCACCCCCTAAATACCTAATAAACCCCCTCCCTCCCCCACCTTACCCTTGCCACCCCTGCCCCCCGCCCCTCCTGGGGGGAGCGGAGGCGTCAGCCCCAGACCTGGCAAGCCGCTGACTACCCATTGCAGCCCCCCGCCAAGACCCCGGACACAGTGGCCCGCACCTCCTCCAGGCCCCAGACTCCTTGCCGCCATCGGAGAACTCCCTACGCCTGCTCATTGCCTGAAATATTATTTTGGATTTTCGGTGGACTGTTGTTTTTTTTTTAAAGTTTTAGATTTTTTAAATTTTAAGCAACAGCTTATTTTCACCTGCTTGCCTCCTGCCTCCTCTCTGAATTTGGCTCAACCACTTGACCATCCATGGTAAGGAAGGTTTGCAGAAGATCCGAACACACAATAGATCAAACTCTAAAGCAGAGGTGTAGAGCAGCAGAAGAGCACACTGGATGGTGTTTCTGTCAGCTAACAGCAGGGAACTGAGGCTACAGATTGTGCAGCCACAACAAAATTGGACAATAGCAGATTGGAAAAATTGTGTCCTCTCGATTACTTGGGCATTATTATCTTTCTAGTTTATTATCTTTCTGGCATTACTATCTTTTCAGGTGTGGATATCTGCTGCAGTGAGACTCCATCCAACAGGATGGAGTCTCAGGCTGAACGTCTAAAGGCTGGTTCACACAAGATTTAAAAATTGTCAGCCTGAGAGACACAAAGCCTGAGAGACAAAACGCATAACAATAAAACATCATGGATATAACAGGCTTTGCTCGTAAAGATTTCACTAAGGATCTTGCAAAACCTCCAAGATTAAACGTGAGTTTACAGTAAACAAATATGGACGACGAGGAACGATAATGCCGATAGCTTGTAGACTAATTTTAACAATGTTTTTTTTTTCTTTTAAGCTGTTTTTGAAGGCCCTTCTAGGGACAGACATTGCAAATTAGCCTTGGCTATAAATGTTGTAGTCTTTATATGTTTACTGTACATACTTGTCCCTATCAAATAAATAAACTAAACTAAAAAAACAGAGAAAATACTTTAAAAAGGCGCTGGTTGAAGGAGTGGAAACAGCATGAACAGGTGCAACACTATGATATAAAGGTGGGGGTTTTTTCTCAGGGTTTCCCTTGCCTACCTTTCTGATTCGCTACACATCACATTCAACAGGTTGCATGCTCGTTGGTCCTCAGGGAACACCCAATGTCCTTCCGAATGTTCCAGCTCAATCTTAATACACCACACATGCCGGAAATATCTCTTAGGATAATTTTAAGAGCTGCCCTGATCGGGACAAAAAAATCGGGCAAATTATCCTGCAAATATAGCCCTTTTAAAAATAACTTCTAACATTATCAATATATACTACATTGATGATCTATTTTGCAGTCCTTACTTCTGTTTACAGATTTACTGTGTAAACTGGGCCTGAAGGTGCTAATTCAATGTTAATCTGCAATTTATTCATGTGAACTTGTTTAGTTCTGCAATATTTGCCTTAACACCGTCTTAGTGCTGCCCTCATAAGGCTGAATGGTGGCTATTGCAGTAGACTTTTTCAATTAATTAAAAAGGTACATGCTTTCGTCATCACAGCTCCCGCGTGCGGGTGTAAAAGCTTTTCAGTCAGACACATGCTCCTATGGTGTGTCACTCAGGAGTTGGAATCGTTGGAAGCGTTTAGCATTTTTTGTGCATTGTTAAAAACTCTGCATATGTAGCTGTCACTGTTACAAGCCAATACTGGCACTGGAACAGTAAAGAGTTCTAATGTATCTTACGAAGAGAGAAACACCAGCCTTCAGCCTTAAAATAAAAGCTTGGTTTTTCAGATTTGCATGTCAAATTAACAGTCTATCCTTTTAATGACCACTATGCAAGTTTAAGACATCTAAAGAGCAGAATGTGTCTGAGTAAAAGTAGCAAATGTTGGCTAACACACCAAAATAGTTTAGAAATGCAAATTGCAAAGAGCAGAAGGTTCAGGTTACCTTCCAAACTTGTTCACAAAGTTCACTGGATCAAAGTTCACACTTCATCAGGATATGCAGGAACAAACCTGAAACTCTGCAAACCACACCTGCAACCTACCAAAGTCCTTTTGTCAGCCACTCCACCACATCCTTACCTTTAAAAAATAAGGATTGAAGTTTAATTACTATTCGTTACTACTACACTAAAAGAACTAGGAGACCTTCTGACATAAACCAGACAAAGACCAGGCTTATTACAGGATGAAAGATTCAGACAAACTTCTGAGAATACCTGTTGTGTAAAAGAAAGGCAATGCAGGCCATCTCTTTCTGCTGAGAAAGATCTAAGTGTGCAGCCATCTCCTTGTGAAATGAAAAGTTAGTCAAGTGGAAAACAGGAAATGGAAGAGAAAATGGAATACTCCACACAATTCAAGACCTTTATATGTCTCTGCCAAAGTATTAGAAGTATTTTAAAAATATAATAAAAGGTGTAATAATTACCAAAATGTGCACTAAAAGTTGTTCATTGCACTCAATGTATCATTTCTGCAACCCTGGTTCCAGTTATAAATGAAGCAGTTAAACCACAAAAAGTTACTGTCATGCAGACAGTATCGTTTCAGTTCATGCATGTCCACACAACACCTAAAGTTAATTCCCCCTGAAAGTTGAGTATATCAGCGGTAGCTCAATCCTGGTTTAGCTAAGTAAATATTCAAAGTCTTCAAATCAAATATAGCCAGCTAAGTATTGGCAACTGTTATTATTAGATGAAATAAATCATCCAAGGTTATGTCATTTTTGGTTTTGAGAAAGGCATTTAAAAACACAACGCAAACGACACTCAGTATCCAGCAATAATTTTTTTCTGCAGTGTTTCCTGGTTTTACTGGATTCTATATAAGGTTATTAGAGCAAAGGAGGCTGAAGACAAATATACCCCGTGTTTCGGAAATATATATATATCAATATATATATATATATATATCAATATATATATATATATATATATATATATATATATATATATATATATATATATATATATATACTGTATGTATGTATGTATGTGTGTGTGTGTGTGTGTGTGTGTGTGTGTGTGTGTGTGTGTGTGTGTGTGTGTTCTTGCAATTAGGATTGGTAACGTGACAAATTGTGAAAAAAAGTTTAAGTGGGACTAACACTTTTCTAAGGTACTTGAGTAAATGACAAATGAAACAAAATCTTTGTAAGAGAAAAATAAAGGACTGGAAGCATGTCAAATAGTATAGGTTGGAAAAAAGAGCTGCAATTTTCCATCTGAATGTATTATTTTGTTTAATACACTGATTTCAGATTACCTGTTTTTTACACCCAGAAAATAACATACAGTTAAATCTGCAGTAGGGAGTTCAGAAAAAAAAGAAAGTGGGCTTAAACTGAAATTTGAATAGGCACACCTTACAGGTCCCCCCCCCCCCCCTTGCTCTCTGCTGCACTACAGCCCTCCTTCCACAGCTCCTGCCCCACAGTGGAGCCTGCTGTGCTGCTCCACTGTTTCCGAGCAAGTGTCATTCCAGATATTTACAGTTTTCCTATAAAGCAGGTTGTTTCTCCGCCATTTCTCCGCACAGCTGCAGTGAACCAGCAATCTTCAGCTTGAATGGCGTGTTGGAGATCAGCCAAGAGGAATATAAATATAAGACTGTACTCTGATAGCTATAAGAAAAAGGAGACTGTAGGAACTTTGTAAGGGCCACCCTCCCATTTCATATCGACCTCTTTTCTCCATGTGGGGTGTTCACATTGGAGAGATGCTCCTCAGACTGGAGTCAACGCTAAGTCCAGTCCTTCTGTGGAATCACACCAAAACCTAACCTGACTCTCACCAGATGAATTTTGTTCCGCAGAGCTCCACATATCCATCTGGGATTGCTCCATTTGAGATGATTTCAGAAGGACCTTATCAAAAATCCTTGCATGGGATTGGTTGAACCACTTGTCCGTCATCTTTACTGACGTGCTAATTCAACCACTCACATCAAAACCAACTCATGATGCAGACACACATACTACCTGAGCAGGAGAGCTATCCATCTCTGTCGGGAGGATGGTTTTTAAGTACAGTATCGCAGACTTTTGATCACAGTACAATTATTTTCCTGTAGGTTAAAGCCAGGCTATAAGCGCTGAGCAGTTCTGTCCTCCTCTTTCTGTGCCGCGTGGAGAGAGAGAGAGAGACACGCAGAGAGAGAGAGAGAGAGAGAGAGAGAGAGAGAGAGAGAGAGATAGAGGGAGATTAAAATTAACATTAACTCAAAACACCAAAAGCATTCAGCCAAGATTTTAACTTTTGATATATGTTATGCGCAAATATCCCCCCTAACTTAGTCAACCCTTTAGTGTGACTTCTCAGCGGCGATGCACATGATCCAGTCAGTGGGAAATGAGACTGTCTGGCCGAGTAATAACGCAGCCACAGTGGCCATAACACTGCAGTCTTCCCGGCGAGGCTTGCCTGTCAGCGGGTCTCTGCCGCTCCGTGAATTAATGGTATTTTGTGTATCTTAAGAGAATGCTATCAAGCAAACGGCGACGTGATCCAGTTACGCTCCCAACATAACTTCAGTTATCATCCCCTTACAACGCCCTCTACTATCTTAAAGGGACAGTGTAACTTATTTGGCTTTTAATTAGCAAAAATCAAGTACTGCTTTTATGAATACATCCATCCATCCTCTTCCGCTTATTACAGCTTCAGTAGGGAGGCCCAGACGTCCCTCTCCCCAGCCACTTGGGCCAGCTCCTCCAGGGAATCCCAAGGCGTTCCCAGGCCAGCCGAGAGACATAGTCCCTCCAGCGTGTCCTGGGTCTTCCCCTGGGTCTCCTCCCGGTGGGACGTGCCCGGAACACCTCACCAGGGAGGCGTCCAGGAGGCATCCTAACCAGATGCCTGAGCCACCTCAACTGGCTCCTCTCGACGTGCGTGGAGGAGCAGTGGCTCTACTCTAAGTCCTCCCCGGATGACTGAGCTCCTCATCCTATCTCTAAGGGAGAGCCCAGACACACTATGGAGAAAACTCATTTCAGCCGCTTGTATCCGGGATCTCGTTCTTTCGGTCATGACCCAAAGCTCGTGACCATAGATGAGGGTAGGAACGTAGATCGACCGGTAAATCGAGAGCTTTGCCTTTTTGCTCAGCTCTCTCTTTACCACAACGGATCGGTACAGCACCCGCTTCACAGCAGACGCTGCCTGTCGATCTCCCGCTCCATCTTCCCCTCATTCGTGAACAAGACCCCAAGATACTTAAACTCCTCCACTAAGGACAGTACATCCTCCCCAACCCGGAGAAGGCACTCTCAATTTCTGGCTCAAGACCATGGTCTCGGATTTGGAGGCACTGATCCTCATCCCGGCCGCTTCACACTCTTATTAAAGGGCCCGGTACCCCATACTCCCGGAGTACCGCCCACAGGACCCCCCGAGGGACACGGTTGAATGCCTTCTCCAGATCCACTTTTATGCTTTTATGAATACATATTCTGGCAAAGTCTAATAACATCAAATCAAAAATGAAAGCATTCTCATAACTTAGAATTAGTACTTTATAACTACATTGGTGTCGGTGCAAACCACTGGTAGCCGCCATGTTGCGTTGCTATTTCTGATTTCAAAAGCCGAATGGGACCAAACTTGTCAGCCATACACGTTTTCTCTATCTGTCTTCTATATGAAGACGTGCTGTCGGTGAAGGAGGAGTAGAAAACAAACAAAGACGACCATAGATCATTCTATTTGCCCTTTTCTGTTGAAATGGAGGACAATCCATACTCTTTGCCCAGAGAGAGGGAAGAGAAAGTAATCAAGAAAGGAAAAAGAAGTAATAACCAGGAGAAAATTAGTGTCTATTTAGGCGCAGCTATTATTACCAGGTAGAGTGGATACAATTCATGAGGGAGCGCGGACTCAAAATGGATGCTGAGGGTGCAGGGTTTCTGCTGGACATGTAAGTTAAGTCAATATAAATGTGAAGTTTATTTTTGGTGTTATGTTAGAAACAGGGCAGTGTAGTCCAACAACTACTCTGTCATCCTAGCAGAGACGGCTCGTTTGTTTGTCTCCCTCTCAGGGGGTTTGTGTGTATGTGAAGGAGTGGAGGGATATCAGCCGGCCCATTCAGTGTCTGTAGAGCAGCAGCATGGCTGGGTCTCTTTACTTGTGTTAATAGTCGCTTTTTTAGAGCCCAAATAAGCGACTTTATGTTCAGAAACAAAAAAAACATGACTCACAAAACTTACAAGCTACTTTAGAAAAAACAGGACTTGGCAACAGCACCAAAAAAAACAAAAAATTCACTTCATGACGGTAGCTATTAGCTATTACCAGTAGCTAATACATGGAGGGAATGTTGACATTGTCACATTTATGATACTCCACAGCTTCCGGAGTAGTTATTACTTGCTTTACGGCGATATTGTTTGTAATTCATTTAGTGCAATCCTACACACTGGGGCTCTAAGTTACCAATTTGAGCTTAATTGTTTCAGGAAAAAAAATTACATTAATTAAAAATCAAATGTCTTAAAGGTTATTGATTTTTAATTTAGCAAATCATTCTTTCAAATGTTTTATCAGATAAGGTTTATCTAACTTGGACTTGCATTGTGAATGGGTTGAACATGTGCCAAATGTTATGTTGTTATGATGTTATTTAAGCTAATTTAACCTCATTCCAAATTCTTTAAGATTAACTTTGGTTCTCTAACTTAGATCTTCAGTTAACTCTAAATGCATTGAATCATTCTTATGGTGATGTTTTTCAATCATTTCAATTAGTCCTTTTGTGTGTACATAACTATTCCTAACTAAATTGCTAACTTTTCCAAATGATTACTGAATGTGTTTATTTGATTCACTCATATTTTAGATAATATATCCCTTCTAGCAGCTGACAAGATTTAGATAAAAAAAGATACTAATTATAGAAAAATAATGGGTCTGGATCCACTTAAACAACCTTATGTATGAATGGTTCTGTTAATGAATACAAAAGCAGCATTTGGTTGTTTATCCCAGGAACTGTAACAATTTGCAGTTTAATTTTTAAATGTCTTATCTGATGTAACCTATTTCGGATAGATATCAAGAAATATCACATCTATGTACAGTTTAATATTGTTGTTTGCTGCTTGCAAGATCAACTTTATGTTTACTACTGATGGTAAGTATATATGGTTAATAATGGATTGTTTATTTACTTTTTATATCCAGTCTCTGTGAGTTTAAAAGGGTTTTCTCACTCATTTTGTTTGTGCTGCAATGGTCCTTTGAGATTTTGGAATGCTATTACATAAAGGTAACCTGTGATCCCGATAGTGTAACACACAAAGAAAAATGCCCATTGAGGCATGCCCTTTAGGATTCATATGTATTAGATGTATGTATATGTAACCAGGATAATTTTTCTATATTAGATTCAGTTTATTTAATTTTTCATTTTTTAGATTCAATTTTATTTATTTTTATTTAAAGGTTTAATTAAAATCCTCCTTTCCTTAATTTATTCAACACCCACCAAGTGAGAACAATATTGTTCTCGTGCGGTTTTCACGTCATGTGACAGCTGCACGTCAGCGTCCTAAATTGACAGCTGCGGCTTATATAGCTGCTAATTCCACCCAGTGTTGCCAACTCAGCGACTTTGTCGCTATATTTAGCGACTTTTCAGACCCCTCCAGCGACTCTTTTTCAAAAAAGCGACTAGCGACAAATCTAGCGACTTTTGGAGACTCTTACGTGAAAGCACGTATCGTTCATACTCTTGTCCTCCAGCGGCAGGTGCTGCCATGGGGCGTCTCCCCCGTCTCAACCCCGGTCTCCCGCTACCACATGAGTCCCTCTCAGCGCTGCAGTCAGAGCCACAGCATGTTTACCCTCAGCGTCCAGACTGCAAATGAAGCGCGCATGCGCCGGGATTGACGGCGCAGGTTGATCATAAATAACTGAATTTGAAATATTTTATCTTAAATAAATAACGGCATTTGATTCACACAGCCACATGTTCATGTTTTACCGTGATTTGTAGGCTCCTTGGTGGACCACAAGGGAAAAAAGAAAACATTAAAAAAAAAGTTGTAACTCCGCCATAGTGTCTCTTTATGGTTCATTTTGCTGGTCCCAAGCCCGGGTAAAGGAGGAGGGTTAGTATTGTAATAAAATAAACATTAATAAAAAAAAAAAAAAATAATAATAATAATAATAAATAAACATTAATGGACAAAAAAGTAGCTCTATATATTTTGAGTGTTTTTACTCACTTTTTGTCTCTCTCTAACAACGTTATTTCTCCCACAGCGTCAATAACATGCACATCACATCATGTGGCAGATTATGCAAATTAGGCGATGGCGTCATTCAGCGACTTCTAGCGACTTTTAGACCAGCCAATAGCTACTTTCCTTACTGAGGAGTTGGCAACACTGATTCCACCTTAGGTAGGAAAATGCTGTGGGACCCTGACGTGCAGGTAGGCTTCTGGTCTGTTTCAAGCGGTTTTCAGATATCTAGGGTATATCTTCAATCGTGTGCCTCTAACTTACAGACGGGTGATCAATCAACTGAACGTTGTAAAGATCACGGTTGATCAAGAGGGAACTGGTGAGTGTTTGCTCGGGAGCTAGCATGCTAGCACTAGCCTCCCCAGCCTGTTTTGGTTATACACTGATCTATATTGAAATGCTTACTGAAACTACTGTTGTATAGAAATATTGTTTTGCAAAGTTGCATTTAACCATTATGTAAACTCCTGCAATTATAAGAAAATACATGTACATGTATATTGATTACTTAGGCCTGTTTACACAGGCCAGGTATATTGCAGATCCCCCTGCTCCAGGCGTGGCTAAAGGGCCTAGGATGCAGCAAAGATTGTCTGGCTTCATGCTGACCAGACTGGCGAGCTAACCATTCAGCGGATCCGGAAATACATCATCTACTTTCTGAGAAACCTCTTCCGAACTGGTTGGAGATTCAGCCCAACAAGTTTCCACTGAAGAAACTGGATTATTATTATTTTTTGTGTTTTCCCTTTCGTCATCAACAAAGACTGGTTGACATTCCTTGGTTTAAGGAATCCATTTGGACTTTAAAATTGTGGACTAACTTGTATATATTGTAAATATTAATACAACTCACCAATTTTGCACCATCAAACTGTCTCTGTGTTTTACAATTTGCCACTTCCTCCAGCAGACGAACCTAGTCTTTAAGAAATCACGATCACGTGGGTTGCCCTAGAATGCAACTTGGGTTACATATATCTTAAATGTCCTGTTTGCATTACATTAAACTCTAAAAAGAAAGCCAAGAATTTGCTTAGCCAGAAACGTTTAAATGACAAATCTCTCCCAGTTTCAGCTTTTCTCTCCAAATGATGGAAAAGCTTATGCAGAAACTTGCCCTTGGACCAGATCCTTTTTCAGAGGAGACCTTGATTATTCTTGCATTCATCAGAAAACAAAGGATGCTCTCTTCATTTTATTATTTATGATGAGCATTATGTATATTCCATGTATCTGGTCATAAGCTGTTTCCTTTTTTTTTTAGACCTTCCTGTTAGTATGAGGGACGCATTGCTCTAGAGATGACAATATTGGTCTCTTCATCAGACAATAAGGCATTTTTATCATGACAGGAATATCAAGAGCTAAATGATGTGCTGTCCTGAGATGGGATGACATTCGTGCCAATTAATTTTTCAAGCATGTGGACATTTTATCTACTTCCAAAATGAGGCTGACATTTCAGATTTTTGCCAAAATGTATTAGCATGGGTCTACCACAAGGGTAACTAGCTTTGCCCAGGGGCTTCTTGCTTGAAGTAGCTCTTTTTGATGGATGAGAAAAGCAAAGACAGAGACTAAGATTGCAGAAGAAATATATGTGGCATTAGATTTTTATTGCCCAATCATGCGTTGACTAGTGATGGGTCAAAACAAACTGTTAACCAACTACTGTCCAAAATAGGTAAACACCAAAACAAAATATTTGTACAAATTCAAGATCAAGTTCTATTTTAAACAGTTAAGATATCGAACGACTTCAATAGATAATTATCTGGTTGTGAAGCAGTAAGAAGAATTCATACCTCCTAGTTTGCTGCATGGTCTGCGCAACCACAAAGCTATTGCAGCATAGATTTCATTATCTCTCCCTGTAGCCCACCAGGCTCCCCACAGGCGTCTACGTACAGCACAGTGATCCCGCTGGCTGTGTGTGCAGACACCGAAAATCAAACTCCCATTCAATGGCACAAAAAAAAAAAGCTGATGAAGAAAACTTTGAGTCAGATAACATGGAAAATAAGAAAAGAGCATATTTCTGAGTGGAAGGCTGTTGTTCAGTTGGCCAAAGATAAAATGAGCATGGACGAGTCAGCAAGGATCAAGTGGCATGTATCTGCAAACATGGAGAAGTATGTGCAGACCTTAAATCTGTACATATTAGAAGTGATTGTATCAATTTAATGACGGCACAACACAGGGTTAAAGAAATAACAGCATGAGAAAAAAACAGCTCCTCTAACAAATAGCTTCATCAAAAGCTAGCTGTAATTAGCTAATAAGCCTAGGAATGTCGCTAGATGTTTTATCAGTGATCGGTCAGCTAGTCTGTTGCAATAAGCTGGTGGAGATTTACACTGGGGTACGTGGCTGGAGGAGTTAAACGGGAATAGCTCAGTTAAATGTGTCAAGTTCGTACAGTATTGAACATATTTAACCTCTTAATCAATGAACAAACCATGGGTAAGTGCCAACAGGCTACGGTTCATTTAGCCTGTGAAAGAGAACAAGACTTCAGCAGATAGGAATGAGTGAATGGAGTATAGCAAAGTTGCTTCATTTTAGAATGTTAAGGTTTCAACTTTGTCTATAATAAAACATGCTGGACTTTCAATTGTTGGCGTTCTACTGAAAATCTCAACATTAAAGTAAGAGTCTACATCATAAGGAACACACACGTGAACTCCAGTTTTAATAATGCTTCCTGCACTAACAGCTAATATAAGATGCTAAAGACGCCACAGCAGGAGATTGAGAAACTTTAAGATCTCTGCCTGCTGAAGCTCCCGCAATGACACCCCTGCGACTCCTGCGTCATGGGATGGATGAATGAGTGAACGGCATCTTAAAATGTCAACTTTATTATAATTTTGCCTTTGAAATAGTAGTAAAATCCTGTATTGCATCAACGGCTTTCTCACACACAGCATGACGTCACTTCTGCCCCTAACGTAGAAAAATAAAGATCGCTCATGGCAGGGTGGCAGGAAAAGACATTTTAAATGCTGTTTTTATATTTCTTTTATCGTGTATGAGCCTCGCGGAGCAACCGGATAATAGCTTTATCTGCATGTCTAAACTTTATACAGCAGGAGACTGGAAAAAAGCCCCAAAATTTCAATTGTTACACATCTTGTAATGTATAGTTGAGTAGAGTTGGATGTTTGGAGGATTTTTACTGAACATAGATTAATTGGAAGTCCAGCTTTAACTGAGATAATTTAAGTGACTTTTGCTGTGGGGGACAGAATTATCTGATGAACAGGTTACATGGCCACTGATACATTTGATAGTAATTATCATCTGGTGAATTTTACATCTTACAGCTGACAATGGTAAATATATGTTAATAAAAATGTGTCATGGTATTAGTACCTGGAGTCCCTTGGACTTAAATGCTGATGGTTCTCCGGGGTTATTAATCTTGCCTTGCTGTTTAGTGCAGTAAACCTGAGAGTAAACACGTGATGTGCAGATGGCTACCTCTGCTTGCCAGTACAGCTACAGGACTAAACTAATTGCACCTGGCAAGCACTGAGTTCCTCATTCCTCACAGTTGTAGCGTAGTCACAGTCAACTAAAACAAGACATGGCTGACAGATGAAACCAGCCACAGACTTGAAAAGCATAGATGTTACTTCCGACCAAAAAACTGCTCAGAGGAAATTGATTTTAAATCTCTGTCAGATCAGGTCCGTTTTCCATGTGATCTAGTTTCTGAAGCAAATACCACCATGTAGTATGTAATAGCTTTACAGTATATTTTGGTTCCAATTACTTTGGTTGTCACTTAAAAATATATGATGTCACTCTTGCAGATCCTGTCAATTTGAGCTTTCCAATTTCTTGTATGTCAGACCTGGCAATGCAGAGGTGTGGAGGGGGAGAGCCAGGTCCCAGATGAGTGCTGACAGGCCAAGGGGCGCAGCCTCACTCATCAACCTAATGGGCTTAGAGCAGGAATATGTAAAGCTGGGACAGGAGTGGCAGAGCAAAGAAAGACCACTGAGACTGAGTAAATGAACAGTCACTATAAAAGACACCAGCAAAGAGAAATGCCATGTTCCCACAGCCCACTCCTGGATGTAATAATGTAGGTGGGCACCATTTAGACTGGCAGCCATGTCCGTTGCCAGCTAGACAATCTTTCTGCTTCAACTCACATTGTTACTAAGCATAGCGAAAAGCTAATTTCTAGACCGACAAAATAGAAAACAACCAACCCCAAAAAGTAGGAAACTGAAAGCCTCTCTTTGAATAAGTCAAAGCCTTGTTCATGTCTTGAATCTATGTATCATTAAAATGCAGGTAAAGACAAAAAGTCCAAAGGCATTGTGTGGCTGAATAGAAAAGACACCCCATGTACTAAGCCCAATCCTTCATGCATACCAATTACAGCAATTTGTCCTCCACTTTCCCTACCAATGTATCCAAAAAGGCCATTAGGGGCACACAAAAAATTTGTTTTTCATTCAAAATAAAAAAATGGAACTACTTCTAACTTGACGATGTCTACAACACTGGTATAACTTGTGTTTAAAATGGTCTTGTCACCTTTTCAGTTATAGAATCCCAGCCTTAGTATTGTTTAAAGGAGCAATAAATAAGATGTTTACTGTAAAATCAATCTAAACATTTCTCATTTGTCACCTGGGATGGATGTAACATTCCCTATAAACAACTGATCCTCTCATCAACAATGTCTTAGTCAAGTTTTTCTCCTTTCAAACCTAGAGGTACGGTCCAGTACGGTTTAGAGTGTAGCCCATGTTTACTTCCTGGTTCCTCAGCCAATCATGTGAAAGTTCCCAAAATAGAGCATAGCATTTGGTATTTTGTTTTGGCAAAAGAGCAGCAGCCTGCAAACATGGAAGCCAGTAAGAGAAGAGCACCAGAAATAGGACAAAATACAACATCATACAGTATACCTATCATGTGGAAGCAAAAATTTAGTGCAACGGGCCGTTGAGGAAATGGTGGGTGTCCGTGCAAGGCCTTGCGTATGTGTTGTTCCGATTTTAACCACTAGGTTTCATTATTACTTATTGTCCTTTCAACACTACCACAACAATTCACATATAGAGATTAACAAAAACTATTTTTTGAAATTAACTCTGTAAAGAAGAGCCAAACTGCAAAACTCGTCGAGGAAGCAAGCGTTAACATTGATGCTGCTATTTCTTCCGTGTTGTCCAATCTACCTAATATTGTTTCATTAAAAGAACATCACAGAACGCCTCTGAAGGCTTTTGTTGGTGGAAACGATGTTTTCGCCCTTCTCCCGACCGGATTTGGCAAGTTTTGTTTTCCGGGGCGCGTCCTCTGCGGGCGCGAGTGGTTAGCGGTTAGCGCGAACCATGTTAGGAGGCCTTTAGTCCTCAACGCGGTCGGCCCAGGATCGACTCCGACCTGCGGAGCTTTGCCGCCTGTCTTCCCCCCTCTTCCTGTCAGCTCACTGTCAATAATTTTTTTTTCCTGCGTCGCTCTCACAGCGTCACGGGTTGGCTTCGGTGTGAGTGGTTGAAATAGCACGTCGATAAAGACGACAGACAAGTTGCTTATCCAATCATATGCAAGGATTTTTGATAAGGCCCAGCCTATGGAGGTGTCCCAGATGTATGTGAATGAAGCTAGGCGGAGCGACATACAGCTGACGGAGTCAGGTTAGCGCACATTACCATGACGGCTGAGGTTCACTTCCTGTGTGATCACATCACACATTCGCTGACTGAATGGAGAGAGAGCGGTGTCTCCACTAGAGCTACACATCTTAAATAAGAGGTAAATTACGATCCATCGTTAAGTAAAACGCTCATTCCAAACACAATATCAATAGCTATATTTGTCAAACGAAAGGAATGAAATTAACCGTTCCGGGAACAGTATTTTTTTGTTCTAACCGGTTCGGGAACGTCAATTTATTGGTGGAACTCATAACCGGAAACGTTATAATTCCGTTTCTGTTCGGAACGAACCGATTGGGAAAAAAAATCGGTTCAAAGCCCTGCTTTTAACCCAGCTTGGGAATTTTGTGGTCGTTGTTCCGTTGTTTTTGTGTTTTTTTAACCTTTTTTTCACTCACATTGTTCTTTGTATTCTTCTGATATTGATTCAAGTGTATTTTCTGAATTATCATTCCAGTTTTAATGTCTATGACAACATCATGCTTTCTTAAATGTACTATATAAAGTGGATTTGATTAGACTGGTTTGGAAAATGCAGTCCATGGTATGGTTTATGAATCCTCCAGTCAGATGATGCTGTTAATTTTTTTTAGAAATTCTTTGCTCGGTCAAAACTTGGAGCACTTTTGTTTTTTTCTGTCTCTTTCTCCACTATTCCCACAGGAGTGAGGAGTACAAAACTGCCACCTGAAACAATAATAACTATAAATTACTCCCATCTACTGGACTCGATGCACATGCCTTCTTCGACATGTATTTAGTGCTATCTGTTTTGTGAAACCAGTGCAGAATTAAATCAAATAGCAGGAACAAAACAGCTGCAAAGCTAGAGGAGAATGCATTGTCTTGTAAATATGTGCAGTCTACAAGAGATGTGCAAAGATCACAAAACACCAAATAACATAGAGAAATTAATGACAGGAAATTTCCTTTTGTTCACGTTTGTAATTACACTCTTTGGCACTTTCCCTGTTCCAAATCTGTCCAGCACTTTGTCGTGAATGCCAAATAGAACAGTCCTGTATATAAGGAATAAAGAGAAAGCTCTCTAGTCTCATTAAATTACTCACATCATACTTCTCACCATGTTCAAATTAATAAGGTCTATTGAATATGTGGCCATGCGTCAAGAATGATAAATAAAATATTTCCTTCAAAGATCATTTGCAGATGATTTATGCTCCAGCCCACAAAGAGATTCAGGAAAGAGGGACTGGAAGAAGAATCAATATATAACACAGTATGGCATTACTTCATGTCAGCCTCCATGGAGGAGAAATCATTCAGGCATATGGAGGCTTGTGAGTCCGCTATGCTGGTGACCGCAAGTCATGAAGGGGAGAAACCACAGTCAAAATGCAAAAGTTGAAAATGTTTAAAGGGACCACCCTGGGCAAGTTAGTGTTATTTATCTCAGAAGTGAGCTGAATCCAATGCAATAAAAGTGTTCTTTATTAGGGGTCAGTTTAAATTTGTGTGTGCATGCTGGCACCCTACAATGGGAACAGCTGGGGATGTCTGTTGCCATGCTTCTAATGGATGGCCACATTTAAGGCGATAAGAGCTAATAAAGAGTAATGGGCCTGTGGCTTGACTGTTGGGGGAGAGGAAGAGCTATTTTCAGTTCATGAGAAAAAGCTTCATCTCAGGGATTAAAGAGTATCGAACGGTGAAAAGTAAACTGCAACACAGTGACACTGGTCTAACCCTGCCTGGTAAAGTTGGAGATGAAATACATGAACCCAAACAGGGGGTTGCTGTCGGTGGTTGAGAAAGTCAGTGGGGATGTCATTAAGGAAAGCGGAGAAGGGCTTTCAGGTGCGGCGGGGAGGGCTGATATGTCTGGAGCGGTGTTATCGCAGCGGGAGACTGAGTGACAAGAGCTCTGAATGAGGCTACCTTTGTGCCACCCAGTGTGCATGCACTGATGGGAAAGGGGGCTAAGAGTTTTTGGATCCGGTTGAGATGATAAAACAAGCGCACATATATGTGTCTGTCAGTATTACCATCCCGCCGGGCCTTTTTTAAAACATAAACTGTGCTTGCTAATGAATCTTTTTCACTCACCATGACCACTATTGCAGAACAGTCCCAAAAGTCATGCAAAAGACTGAGTCAGTTGGTTTCAGTGTGCCAACACCCAGATGTTTATCATGAGTTTTGCACTGAGACAACATAAACAGTGTTGTCTATTTGACCCCTACTGAAGAGAGGACAGTAAGATTAAAAGTTGAGATTGCAGGATGAATTGTGGCCTTGAGACTGTTTGCCTCTCGGCTGTGTTAATCAAGGTGGATGTGTGTCAAACCAAAACATGTTTTGCCGCCTCTTAGGATCAAGACATAAATAGACGATAGAGATGATAAAAACGTCGACAACACAAGACGATATAACTTCAACATAAACCTTTGGCCTACAAACACTACCAATGAACTGTTGAGTTTTGTTGCATTTATGTATTCAAGCTAAAATTGTGAGGTTTTGCAGGGGTGGTAGCTAGCACAGAAATATATTATGAGTCCATATATCATACAAAAATAGACATTTGTTAACCAAATAGTTTAAGAGCAGAGTGTATATCTATGCTTAAGTCCCACATTAAATCCGTGTCCTTTTATAACCCTCTCCCAAGGTCCACATAAACAATATCAACTGGTTATAGCTTGATTAAAAAGGTCACATTCATCTTAGTCTTATTGGTCTGTTTATGAACAATGCATGGACCTTTTTCCCCCTTTTCTGGCCTTTCTTTGCTATAAATTGGTGTGTTTTTCTAAAATGCTTTAAATTTATATTACCTTACACTACTTGATATATTTAAGCACTGCATTTAAATAAACTGCACCGGAAGATTTGAAGGTTGTGTGAACATGTTTACAAAGCGTTACAAGAGTTGTAAATTATTTAACTACAGTGATCTTCTGTGTAGAAATGAATAATTTGTCAGATCAAAGCAAGGAAATAAAAGAGGAACTGCTGAATAGTTCAATAAAATACATGCTCCCTGAGCTATCAGTAAAATTTATGTAAAAACATATTCTGTTTGCTGCTGCAGACACAGATTTTGCCATCGTTGAGGGGGAAAAAAAACAACTTTTTGATGTAACTAATAAAAACAGATAAATATTTTTGTACTTTTCAGGCGAAAAACTGCAAGTTTTTCCTTTGGTAACGGTGGCCTTTGTCTTCATTGTCTCAGACAGGAAAGAGGCCGAAAGAGAAGGGAGGAAGACATGCAGCAAAGGTCCAAGAGATCGGGAATCAAACTTCGGATGGCATCAAGGGTGCCTGCTTCACTTCCAGCCCTGCATTGTCCCAGGACTTGAGCAGCTTTGAGCAAACAAGTATAAATCGTTGCCTGTTTTTTTTTTGTTTTTTGTTTTTTTTCTTTGAGAAAAGATTTGCATTCTCTCCTCTCTCTTCGAGGAAGATAATAATGCTAAGGTCTGATGCGTTGGTGACTTGATTTCATTGTAGGCAAAACGGTTCATTAACTAAATAAAAATACACTTTAGGGTTAGTTTCTAAGTAGTTAGCACAAGCTTGTGCTAGTTATGTTCAAAATTCACACTTTGATCAAAGAATTGCTTATGAAGTCAGTATAGACATGCAATGGTTTATACAGTGTTACATCCCGAGTATGAATTTTGCTATCCAAAACTGTATTGTGTATCAAAAAAAGTCCAACTGGACTTCAGGATATATTAGTGTTTAACAAAATAAAGATTTTACTTAGGGTTTCACAGCGGAATAGCTATTAGCAATGTTGCCTTATTCCCTGCATATGGGACCTACAGTGTGCTCCCACCATCTAAAAATATGCATGTTAGGTCAAATAGCAACACTAAGTTGCCTGTAGGAGTGTATTTGTGCAGGCATGGTTGGTTGTCCTGTGTGACTTTGTGTTGCTTTGAGATGGGCTGGTGATCTGTCCAAGGTGTGAATGGCAACCTGTTCTTTGTCAAGCAACCACTATAGATAAGCACCAGCCCACAAGTGACCCTGAAGGATGGCTAGATGCATGGATGTATGGATGGTAACAGAAAACATTTTCTTCCCACGGGTACACATCAGGTTTGGTTGGGTGTAAAAGTCAGGTTTCAGTTCTAAAATAAATTATAAAAAACACTTTGTTGTTTCATTGTTCAACATGTAGATTAATCCCTCAGATATCCCTAGTGGTTCCCCAAAGCAAAAATAAAACTAAAGTGTGTGATGATTGATTTCTAAAATATGGCTGACAATGTGCAAGTTTACTATGAGAGAAATATTTGTATGTATGGCAAGTATCCTTCAACCTTCCTGCTTTTGTACATCTGTTTAGAATCTGTGTCACTATCGTTCTAACTATAAGTGGTCACTCTAAATTGCCCTGTGGTGTGACTGTGTGTGTATTTTTCCTGGTGCTTCTGTTTTGTCCTTGGGCTGTAACTGGTGACCCGTCATTGATAAACACAGCCTCTTCACCATGAACAATTGGAGCTAGCCACCGACCACACTGCAAACCCAACAAATGTAAAGTTGGCAGAGAAAACAGATGGATGGATGGACGAAAACTATTAATTTATATCCAAAATATCACTTGTTTACAACTCTAGGTATTATCTGCAGCCAACTCTTTGGTAATTGATATTAGACGTTAGTCACTGATTGTACAGATACTGATTTTAAACATTTCTGTCTGTGGTGATTTGGTTTATTTTTCAAAGGTGTATTTATGTATCTGAAATAAACTATTAATTCATTCACTTATATATTCTTTGTGCTTTTGCAACTATAACAAACTTTATTTCCATGAGGGTTTTATACATCGGTGCGATATTAATGTTTGTGTTGTCAGGTCATTACGACCAAATAAAGTTTTTAAATTAGCGCCGAATGTCCGCTAGCATAGAGCTATTAGCCTCCCAGATAACTTACTGCCTAATACCCTAGATAAACATAACTACGGTTTGTTTTAAACATGTTTGTCTCGTTTAGCTCTTCCATCGTTCAATAGTGCTACAAGCATTATTACAGAATTAATAAGGAACATTAATGTCGATTTATCGGTGTTTCGTGTAACTTTAAGGTAAACTCAAGCTAACGTAAATAATGGCTACAGGAAGTGCCCCAACACATCATTTCCAGTTGATAGTCTGCTACAGCGGCCTCTAGCTTCCTAAATTACCGATTTGAGTCTGAATTATTTCCAAGAGAAACAATTTCATTAATAAAATTTAAGTCTCCTGAGACTTAATGATGCTTACTTAGCAAATCATTCTTTAAAATGTTATTTCCTCAAATAATGTTTTGCATAACTAAGAGTTGCATTGTGAATGGGTTGAACATACCAGATTTTGTTCTAAAATAGTTAGGTTAATCCAATCTCATTCTACAGTCTTTAAGATGAACTTTGGTTCTCTAACTTGGATCTCAAGTGAACCAAGATGCACTGAATTATTCTGATGATGGTTTTCAACTATTTCATTTGTCCTTTTGTTTCCTTTGTGTGTACATAGTTCCTTAGCTTCTTTTTATCTCAATATTGCTTAGTAGTTTAGTCAAGTTTCACTAGCCTAGTAAAGAGGATTTGTTGATTGAAATATAGTTTTAATTCAGATAAATAGCATTCTATAGTGATGTTCTTTGGATGTTCATTTTATTTATGTTAATAAATACTTGTACTTGAAGAGAAGTAGTCATTCATTTATTCCATATGTGTGCAGAGTTTGCTGTTAAAAGAATGCCAGTGCTCAAATCACCCTCTTAATCATTATCCAAATATCAGCTGTTTGGGCTGATATTCAACGAACAATACCTAAAAGACCAATGGTTATTTAGTAAACATTAAATAACTTCTAAAGGAAAAAAGGAAATAACTTATTGCAGAATGTAATTAGATTAAAAAAGGCATGTTTTCATAGTTTTAAAGGGCTGTGTAATTGTATATCTCGCTTACAAACACATGATGCTTATACATTTGTAATATAAACTAATACGCTAGAACATCACAAGATTTTCTTTTTAGGTTCTGGATTACTTTACCCCTTTCACATTTCATCTGTATGCATTGCTGCTTCACCCCTTCCTACTTCAATTTAATACCCATATACTTAATCCATGGCTTATCAGTTTATTTGTAGTTAAGTGTTTTCACAAATTATGGATATAAAATATAATTTAATTTAATTGGCTATTATTAAATTGAAACTTATTATTAGGTTCACTTCCACATTTTGGTTAGTTTAAAATGTAATCAGATCTGACTCCGGATCAAACCAACATAGCTCTAATTGGCCTCTTTATTACAGTTGGTCCGTTATGTTTTTTTTACAGAAGATTAATAAATAGATTATAGAAAATTACTTTCAAAAGGGGTATTAAAGCGGGTCTGAAATGTGTCTTTGATGGGACGTGATGGCGTGAACCCTTCATTTGAAGTGAGCCACTGTAAGATTAACATTTGAAAGGTCACTTAATGGGATACACAATAAGCATTCCGCATTAAAAGACAAGCATGTGGAGTATCCAGCATGTCTATGTAAGTAGAAGATCAGCTGCTGGAGACGGCAAATGACGGCGACCTTAAAAGTATGTTTGAGACAACAACTCTGCCTATGTTCTGGATTAAAGTCAGCGCAGAATACCCCGAGATTGCCACAACAGCACTGAAAACCCTGTCGCCATTTCCGACATCCTATCTGTGTGAAGTAGGGTTTTCTGCAGTGACAGCATGCAAAACAAAATTACGCAGCAGACTGGACATAAGCAGCACACGTCGGGTGTCATTGTCTCCCATTACCCCTAGATGGGACCATCTTGTTGCAGAGAAACAAGCTCAGGGCTCTCACTGATGCAGCGTTATGGTGAGTTGTATTTTTCATGCACTTTACATTAATTTCTGTGTTACGTTGAAGGCACGTTTAACCTTTACTATTACGACCAGAGAGTGTGGAGCTGAAAGGCTGTTATGTTATGATGTTACAAGGATGCTGCTAATAAAGTTGTATACACCGTGGATTCACGTTTATCATTATGTTTAGAAAATAGCTTTTTTATAAAATAATAAGGCCAGTTGTATAATTTTATTTTGTTGTAGGCCTATTTATCTGCCACAGCTTAAAGGCTGGTCTATGAAAATAATGTCTGACATTAAACTGGTCCGTGGCACAAAAAAGGTTGGGGACCACTGCTGTAAACCATGTTCGTGGCAAGATGCCGGATCGACTTGTCTTTACGGCAGACCACAGATGCCTGTTTTGTATCTGGGGAATTTGAAGGTAAAGTAAACACCTCAAACTGGTCGTTAAGCTCCTCAAAGTATTACGGGAGCTTGTTTGCTTTACATTATCCAGAAAGATGGTACTGTACAATAATTGAGAAATATGTTTTGCTCTGAAATGTAAATTGAAGTCCAAATTCTCTATTCTAGTTTACATCAGTAGTCTCATCATAATTCAGGTGACCAAGTACTCCACCCACACCAATAAATAGCTCCTAACAACCCAGGACAGTGGCGGGCGGGTCATTGATTTGCATCTGTCGTAGAAAGTGCCTAGGAGGATGGGCCTCCATGTCCTTAAAAACAGCAGCGCACCAACTACAGGTTGCTCAAGTGTGAGCCACCAGAACTGACAAACATTTTCAGAAAGAACTGAACGAAAGCCTGTTTGCAATTAAGGAGTAGGTTTTTCTATGAAAGGCTACATATAG
This sequence comes from Fundulus diaphanus, assembly GCA_037039145.1. NCBI lineage: Eukaryota > Metazoa > Chordata > Actinopteri > Cyprinodontiformes > Fundulidae > Fundulus > Fundulus diaphanus. The sequence continues at coordinate 38,885,892 of CM073127.1, read as the reverse complement.
TCTGCCGCAATTCTTAGGTAGGTGACATGTGTCATAGTATCCAAGGTTTTGCAGTGGAACATTGCCCAGAGCATCACAATGACCCCCTCCCCCCTTCTTCCCATATTGCATCAGAGTGCAATGTCTTACCCAGGTAGGACGCATGCACACACACACAGACACACACAGACACACACACACACACACACACAGAAACAGAGAGAGAGAGAGAGAGAGAGAGAGAGAGAGAGAGAGAGAGAGAGAGAGAGAGAGAGAGAGAGAGAGAGAGAGAGAGAGAGAGAGATCACATATTTGATTCAACAGGCTCAGCTACCCTCTTCCTTTGGTCTGTGGTCTGGTTCTGATGTTCACATACCCATTATTCAGCAGTTGACAGAGGCTGGCACTGGCATCTTGACTGGTCTGTGGCTGTGCAATCCTATATGTAATATATTCACATTGCACTGTGTATTCTTACAGTTTTCTGTCAGGACCAGCATGAATTTCCTCAGCAAACTCAGCCTCAGTAGCTCATCTTCTGAATTCAACCAGACAGACAAGACTTGCCTCCCCATCTGTATCAATGAGCTTTGACCGCCTGTGGCCCATTGCTGATTCACCCCTGATCCTTCCTTGTATCGCTTTTGGTAGACACTGACCAATTTGTCCCTTGTCAAATTTGCTTAAATCCGGATGCTTGTCCGTTTTCCTGCTTCGAACACGTCAACTTTGATAACAATATGTTCTGTTGCTGTCTAACGTGACCCAGCCATTAAGAGGGGTGATGATGAAAAGAATATCAGAGTTGTTCACTTAAGCTATTAGTGATCAAAATGTTATGCTTCGTTGATGTTAAAGAGGACAGTTTGAAAAAAAAAATCGTATTCCTCTTGCAGATCACAGGGCCATTAACCCCAAAATGCATCACTCCCCGTTGAAGGGAAATTTTGTAGCAGCTGTAGAGGTACTAGCGTTAAATCGACAGTTAAAACCCTTAACCTTGTCATGACAGGAACTAAGTCAGTGCAAAATATTTCTTTTTTGAGGCAGAGGAAAAAAAGCAATTAATGCAAGAGGAGAGATATGCAAAAAAAGAAAAAGAAAGTGCTTTCCCGTCACCACTTTCACACCATTTGTTTCAAAGAAAGATTTCTAACAAGCAAGGCGGAACATCATTTGTATTCAAACCCTTCCTGTCCAGGTGCCAAGCTGAACTTTATTTCCATGATTGACAGCAGCTCTCACTAAACACAAGCTAGCGTGTGGGGATCGTGAAAGACCAGTCAATTCCTCCTGAGCCAGCAGGGCTGCCGTGAACTTTCTAATGTGTTTGCCAAAAAAAAACAGGTAACAAAACAAAACAGAAGCCTAATTATAATTTTAGTTCAACAGACATTTCTTGGAAGGAGAGCTAATCTGCGGGAAAAGCTAAAACTCAAAGTTTAAATTAATCCTCAACAGACTGCATCATGTTTTTTTTCTGCTCAACAAATATTAGACCAAAAATAGAGAAGGGACGGGCAAGAATATTACTGTATTTTAGCATTTATATAAACCTTGAGTTGTAACTACAGTCACCATCAGTAAATCTTGTAAGGATGCCAGGACCATACATGACACAAACATTTACTACTCTGCAGGAATACATTGCCTTGCAAAATTCATGTGCCTTTAACTTTGGGGACTTGTAGTCATTGAACATAAATTAATGCAGGATTCTCAAATGAATGGAAAAAGACACATGCTTTTTTAAATGGTTTACAACTAAAAATCTAAGAAGTTTGGTCATATGTAGTCATATATATTCAGCATTCTATAATTGTACATCCTTAAATGAAATCCAGTGCCACCGATTGCTTTCAGAAGAATAAAATAGAACAGAAAGTAGAATAAACTCTACTTTGGTGTTAAAATAATCTCAAACTTTGAACAGCTTTACGGGGCATTGATCCAGCTTCTGAAGATAGAAAAGTGTTTGGCACATCTGCAAGCCAAGCCAGAATAGCATTAACATAAAAAGCAGGCAGAGGGTTCATAGTGACTCTGAAGGAGCTGCAACTATTACAAAGCACAGGCAAGAGAATATTTTGAAAGGACAATTATTAGTTTTTCAATCCACATACAAACATCTTCCCTTTATAGCAGAGTAGAATAAAAACAAAACTGCTGTTGAGATAAAGCAATATCAAGTCTAATGAAAGAGACAGAGCAAGCATGTGCTAGAAGCTGTTCTGGGTGAGTTCATATCAAAATGGACCTATTTGGCCAACATGCAAAATGCTGTGCGTTGGGGGAAACAAACACAGCACATCACCTTTAGCACACAATCCTCACAGTGAAAGATGGGGGTAGCATCCTTTTGTGGAGACACTTTTCTTTGGCAGGGACAGGATGAAGCTATGCACAGGGCAATCCTGGAAGAAAACATGTAAGAGGCAGTAAAAGTCTTGAGGCCTTCTAGCATGACAACAATTTTAAACCTACAGCAAGAGTTAAACTAGAAAGGGTTAGATCAAAGTATCTTCATGTGTTCAATGGCCCAGTCAAAGTCCAGACCCTGAATCCTGACATAGAACTGAAGGTCCGTGTCAGGATTTGATGCATGCTTCCGGATTCTTCCCATCAATTATGACGGAGTTTGAGCTATTATGCAGAAAGAAAGGGCTAAAGCTTCAGTCTCTAGATCTGCAAAGGTGGTAGAAAAATACCCCAAAAGCCTTGAAGCTGTAATTGCACCAAAAGGTCCATCCATCCATCCATTCATCCATTCTCTTCCGCTTATCCGGGGTCGGGTCGCGTTGGTAGCAGCTTCAGTAGGGAGGCCCAGACGTTCCTCTCTCCAGCCACTTGGGCCAGCTCCTCCAGGGAATCCCAAGGCGTTCCCAGGCCAGCCGAGAGACATAGTCCCTCCAGCGTGTCCTGGGTCTCCCTCCGGGTCTCCTCCCGGTGGGACGTGCCCGGAACACCTCATCAGGGAGGCGTCCAGGAGGCATCCTAACCAGATACCCGAGCCACCTCAACTGGCTCTTCTCAACAAGAGTCCTCCCCGGATGACTGAGCTCCTCACCAAAAGGTGGTTAAAAAAATAGACTCAGTGGGGCTAAATAGAAATGCATGCATCGCACAATTTGAAAAATACATGTTTCCATGTCTCATGTCTAATTTTTCTTCCAAGCACAATTCTGCTCCACTTTGTGTTGGTGTTTTACATGCAAAGGTGAAGCGATGTGAATGCTTCTGTGAACTGAGTGTAATACAGTGGTAAACACATCTAAGCTTACAAAGGTTTCTGTGCAAATCAAAGATTTGTGGATTTTACCCCATAGCTGTGGACAAATGACTATGTCCACAGAAACGAAACAGATTCAGATCAATCTTATGCCCGAAAACTGTGGATAGCTTGCAAGAGAAAAGGAAAATTACCCAGGGATATTAAAAAGTAAAAATATGGAGACAACTATCCTTGTAAACCCCGACAACAAAAGATGGCCCACTTTTTTAAACTCAATGAAACTGACACATTAGTAACCAAATGCAGTCAACACTTTGCTGTGACCTAAAAAAAATTTGCATTGACGGTTTTAGTTGAAAACCGTGCTAAATCAAATGCTTCACATCATGTCATTATATTCACGAATGTTCTTCTTCTTGTTCTGCAATGTGAAGAAAAAAACGATTATTTGTTTCAATTTTTAGGGAAAATGTCATTTTCAATTGAAAAATAAAAACCTACTACGGCACAAACCTAATTTCCTACGGCACCGAAAATGTCATAAAAAAATCATTTCAAAAAGCCCAGTTGACGATCCAAAATGTTAAAGAGCAACTGTGACCAGGTTGAGTAGCTCTCCTGCAATCGGAAGGTTGTGTGTTCAATTTTAGCTCCCCCCATGTCATGCTGACTCCATTTACCATTTAAATACTCAATAGAAGGATAAAAAAGATATCAGCCTTGTGGGTTACTTCTCCTGGGTCTGATAGGCCAAACAGCAGAGATTTGAGTGCTTCCAAGTATGAAGCAGTGCAGCTATCCGCAAGGCTTCACGCATCTACTTCTGCTCATAAATCAGGTAAAATGTAACATCCTACAAGATCATGTTTGGCACGCAACTGTTTGACCTCTCTGAACATTTCCTAATTACATACAACAGCTTCCTGGGGCTCTTGGCAGCACTATAATTTGCCCTCTATCCCCCCATGGAATAAAGGCGCTGCGATTTAATGCGGCTGAACTTTGATTCTAGTGATTTAATTTGTTGAAAGCACTGCAAAATGTTAAGCTTACAAGAGGGGGACAATGCATTGTGATGGCAAATAACAAGCCTTACAAGTGCCCCACCCTCTCCTTTTTTGTTTTATAAGGTATTCCAAGAGTAATGAGCTGGTTAATGAAGAAATATTTGAGCTACAGCTGGAAGTCAGCGGGAGAATTTGGGTAATTAGCTTTCAAATAAATGTCACATATCCCATCTGCAATATCATGAGATGTGTCATTGGTCCAATTTGTCCCCACAGAAAAAAGCAACAGAAAGAGAGAAAATGGATGAAAAATCACAGCTTTTTTTTAAATTTAATGCAGCAGTTTCATCTGAATCTCACCTCAGCATTTAATTAATAAAGTGCTTTGTTAATGAACCCAATTATAAAGGTTCCTGCCTGAGAAGGCTAGTGGATTTTTATTGATTGTTGTTTTTTTATTCAGGTAAAAGCAGCTTTTGATTTGAACAGTTCCACAGAGAATAGGAGAAGTGCAGGAAAATGTCTAACCAGTGTGTGCTGTATAAACATGTCCTCTCAGTTCAGGCACAGCGATGCCATTAATATGATTAAACTCCACTTCAGCGCTCCTCTCCTGGTACTTTGCATATCCCACATTGCCAAGTTGTTTTAGCGTTACTCTATATTTTATGACAAAAAGAGATATGTTGAATATAAATCCCGTGTTTTCCTGTCCCCTCTGCGGATCTGTGTGACAGACTGGTTCCTTATCAAATAATAGATAGAATTCTCCTCTATCCCAAAGCCCTCGGTTTCATGTGCTGTGTACCATTGTACGATGGAGGTGCTCTGCTATGAGTTCTCAATATTACCTTTGCCTCAGTTTGTATGCTGAACCATACTGCAGCAAAACTGAGTGATTCTTCACTTTTCCACTGTCTTCTTTCACAGGAGGCGGGTGTTTCAGAGACCAGAGCCTATCTGCAGGACAGTTTACAATAATATCAAACGTATTTCTCTTTTGATCGAAGGTTACCTTGTTGGAAACTGATCAGACCCGAATATGTCTCCGAATGAATGTCACAGTCTGCTGTCAAATAAGATATGGACATGTACGGCGATTCAAAGAATCATAGATATACTTTAAAAAAAATTGTACAAAAGCCTTGAAACAAGTTTTATGACTGGGTTCATGGTGACCCCATGAAGTCAGTCTTTTCTCAATTCAATTCAACTTATTTATAACAGTCTGTAACAGCTGTAACACTGAGCAATATGGATTATATACTCCCCCAAACATCCTCCTCATTCTGTGTGGTGGAAAGATAAACTTACATCCTTGTCCAGCCTGGCTTGTCACAGTTCCAGTTGTTGTAAACTTCTTAATCATTGCTCTGACATCTTTTACGTGTAGCCACTTCCTGACTTAAGGTACTTTGAAAAAGCACGTGCCTTCTTACACATTTATTCGGTTTTAGCTTTTTGTCACACTTGACTATGTGATCTTTGGACATTTTTTTTAAATATCAGATTAACCTGAGCTAAAACTCATCTTTATGTGAAAATGTAATTGTCCCACTATTTTTTTATTTTTTTTTTATTTTTTGCAATTCCACGAACCACACCCAAGCTAGATATGAAGAATTAAGAAATCACTTAAAGAGAACCTCTCTGAAAACATGAACCAGAATACAAGCTCTGAAAAAGCAACACTTCATGCCCTGATCTAAAGAAATTGAGGATGAGAAGCTCAGTCATTGACATAGTCAATGTCAGACGGAAAATGGCTACAGATCCAATTTCTGACTTACATTGGCTTTGGGGCGCTGGGACCGAAGTGATCCACAGTGAGCGCCCAGGGAACTCATCCAGGAGGTCACAAAAGGACCCAGAACAGCATCTAAAGCTCTGCAGGCCTCACCTGCCTTAGCTAAGGTCAGTGTTTATGATTCAATAAAAAGAAAGAGGCTGAGCACAAATGGCATCCTGGGGAAAGTTCCAAAGTGAAAACAATTGCTGACACAATAATAATAATAATAATAATAATAATAATAATAATAATAATAATAATAATAATAATAATATGTTCTTCAGGACTTGCTTTAACTGATGCAACCATAAATGCTGCTCCATAGCAGAAAATCATGGCCATCAGTTTTTTTAACATTAAGCTTACTACTAATAATAATAATAATAATAGTATCTTGTTGCTGTTTTCATTGCACCTTTGCACATTTCAATAACATTTTTCCTCTGCATTTAACCCGTCCCTTAGGCGGCAGTAACCTGCCACTGTGTGGTGTCCAGGGAAAATTCTGGGACTAAGATTCTTGCTCAGAGACCCACAGTGGAAATCTGTGGGTGTTGAACCAGGGAACTTGCAGCCTTCATCTCCCCACACTTCTAGGTTGTAGACGGTGTTGTGCCAGTTCAAGACGTGACGACTACATTTAATTCGGGACATGACGGACTGCATTTCCCATGATGCAAGGTGGTCAAAATGGCCACCAACTCCCATCATGCAACGCGGCCCAAAATGTCCGGCGCCCTAGCAACCGATAACGTTGCTAGGGTAAAGTTGATAAAACTCGGTTGCACCCCGCAATCGGCCTTCTTCCCTGGCGCCCTGCCAACCGAGAAGACACACAGCTGTTTAACTCCGTTGGGAAAATCCCACGCCACGTGCTCGAGTTTCTCGCTGGACCGAGATTTTTTTCGAAGCAAAACTATTCCCTGTACAGACAGGAGGTCGACTCAAAAAGGTACCTTTAATTCCCTCTGATCAAATACTGGAAGCCGCCTTATCTCCCAGTGATTGAGAGAGGACGACGCGTTGTTTGGCCCAACAAGCGTCTAGGAGCCCAGAGAGAGAGAGAAAGACGAAGGAACTCTCTCAGTCTGGTCCCCGCTGCAGCCTGCGGACCCTGCGGTCGTCAAGACGCGTTCAGGACGTCGCGTGATCCGGAGCGCTCCGGACCGAAGCCGGGACTTTCACTCCGGACCACCTCAAAGTAACGGGGTTCTCCCCTTTTATTTCTGTCTCACCAACAGGGTGTTTAGAAGTGCCTGGGCAGACGTAGAAATTTGTAGGCTTAGGTTAATGCTTTTATTCCACGACGAAGTTGGAATTATTTTGCTGAATATTTTCTTTGTATGTGCATGCATTTTACATTTGATTTTGCTGTGTTGATTGTGGTTTATCTATAACCCCGCCGTGGGTCACTGTTTCAGTTCTTTTCATCTTCCTCCATGCTTTTCCCCCTTTTTTTTTTGCTTCTCCTTATCAGAGAATTTGATCGCTTTGTTTGAATCTTAGTTCGCGGTTTCTCTTTGAACCAGAGCGTAAACCACTCCCTCTCGGAGCGAGGTACCACCTCACCTTAGCGTAAGCGCGGTGACATCATTAAGACCTCCCCTCACGCTTCACGCAAATTTGCAGAGCATACGTCATCATAGTCGCCATCTTGGGAGGGTGTCGGATGACTGCACTGTAGGTAGCTTAGCTGATAGCTTTGTAAGGCATCAAAGCGTCCGGTAGGACTCCCACAGCTGCTCTGTCTGTCAATGCTATGTCAAATGCCGATGTTCTGAATGTGGTTTAAACAACCGTGAGCTGAACTAAGAGTTGCAACCGCTCATTTTAATCCATTTGTTTTTCTTTCCTTTCGTTTTGTTTGTTTTGTTTATTCTTTTATCTCCATATATATTTTGCGTGTTAGTTAGTAGTGAGTAAGATTTCCAAAGTCGTTGAATCAGAGAATTACTGTAACAGGGAATTGCTTTTGGTTCAATAAAACACCACTGCGGAATAGACATTGTTTTGTGTTCAATCCAATTCATAGTTGTATGGTTATTCAGAAATCAGAGCTAACCTCCTTTGGAGTTAACATCTGACATTAATACAGAGACAATATCATTGGATGGTGATAGACGAATAAGGATTTAAACTCTAATTGCAGTTACATTGGGGTTCTCATAGCCTGCCGGATAAACCTCGTCGGTCACAAGTCCGACCAGATCATTTATCCCAGCATAAATGAGTTCATAACAGCAAATTAACTAATGCATTAATGGTATAAATACTTACAAGCTTATAGCTAACATCACCACCATTTGAACTATATTTTGTTGTAGCGGAATTTTGAGTTGAATGATTTAGTATTTAAATTATAATGCCAAATTATAATTAATAATAATAATAAGCATATTCAACCATCTTCTGGCATAACATTTACTGGCGTGCCCGGGTGGGCTAGTCTACTTATTTGGCGTTCCTTTAGACTAAACTGAATAACCAGCAACTTATGAATTTAATGAACACAATCTACATTCCAGCATTTTGACTGCTCACCTTGCCAAAAGGGCTATTCAGTCATAATTGATTAAGGAAATACTCCTACTAAATATGTACGTGTTTGTGGTGGTTTGAGGTTGTTAACCTGAGGTTTGAATATTGATTTCTAAACCTGGAGTTAGTTAGACTGAACTGACTAGAACGTACAGCGCCTCCAGCGCCTGCTACTGATCAGTCATCTCCTGTGTCGTGTTCTGCTTTGAAAAGAGAGACCTTGCCTCCATCTGGTGGACGTGTGTGTAATTGCATCATAATTGTTTTGATGAGGGAAACGATTCCCCATCTGCTGGACATCGTGTGTAATTACAGCTCAGTCTTCCCAAAAGTGAAGGGCACCCTGCCTCCATCTGGTGGCCAGGATAGGTAGTTGCAGTCACGGTTAAAAATTCAGGTGAAAGCACTCGGCTTCCCTGAATGGATATTTGAATGTCAGTTTCTTAAAACTTTCTTTATGGTTACTCCTTTTAATAATTTTTGTCAACTTATTATATTTTTTTTTATTCCTTTTGAATTTTTTTTTTTTAAACTTTTAATTTTGTTAAATTATTTTTCTTTCTTTTCCCCCTTCTGCTCATCATAAGTGGTCAAAGTTGATCTGTGATTTTGAAACTAAGGTTGCAATTTAGCGGTTTTTAACTGTCATTCTTTGCCACCTCTGAAGCGCTGAGCTAAACTAAAGTGTATGCGTTGTTGCTTAGTGCTAAGCTAGAATACAGCGTTGTTTGTTGTCTGTTGTTTAGCGCTGAGCTAAACTACAGTGTTGTTATTTGATTGTTGTTGTGTAGTGCTGAGCTACAGTTGTTGTGCTGCTATCCATAGCTGACAAAGAATGGATAGTAAAGGTTCTTCAGTCAAAGGAGCTGAAGGTCCACAATCCTCCATTGGAATGGAGGCTCAGGGTGTCATTAGCTCACTGCTTAAAATGACACCGGAGGACCAAGACCGCTTAAATCAGTTTAACATAGAGGACTGTGAGAGAAAAATTCAGGAATTGGTGGAGGAGGTTCAAAGCAAGCCAAAGGATAGATTGGTAGCAGATGTTTTGGGTGAATTATCTGCGTTATACCACCGAAGGTTAACGCTAGAGACCGATCTGCGTAACAGAGAGGTTGAGATGCGGATCGCAGCTGAGGAAAGAGTTAGGGAGCTAGAACAGAGAAGTGTTCAGGGCAGCTGTCATCTCACAGAGGAGCGAGAGGAGGATCTCATTAGCTTGCAGCCAGAAGGATCTGAGGGAAAACATGGGGATCACACCTGGAGGACATTGGATGAACTGGGCCCTCAGACACCTTCTGAGCGAGGGGTAAGCGAAGGTCAGGACAGATATAGCAGTGTGATACGGAAAGAAATGCCTAAACAACTTACGGTGGCAATCAGGACTGATCCACATGATGCAATTCATGGGAAAACACCTGCTTCCCACCTGACCCCTGACACTGTCTGCTATGATCCTTTCCCCCCACCAGGGCGACGGGAGCACCGTTCCTGGGACACAGGTAAACCCCACTCCTCTGAACCGTGTCCACGGACAAGAGTTCATGACAGGGAGGGTCCCCCGGCGTCCCACGAACGGCCGCCGATGCCAGGTAGGTGGTCAGAACCAGAGCCCCCCTGCTATCGTGGTTACCGCAGGCAGGAGTCGTCAGGAGAGGACTCAGATGGACCAGCCCCGATCCCTGAACAGGGACTGCGGATGCGTCAGCTTGAGTCCCTGGCCCAAGACATAGAGCGTTTTGATCCTAGCAATACAGAATCCACCATTGATGACTATCTCAGAGAGGTAGAGCGCTGTCTGCTAGACTTATATAGCCCCTCGGCTCGAGAAAAATTGAAGCTTATCTGGAAAACCACGTCCAGAAGTGTCCATGTTTTCATAGAAAGCCTCCCTCCAGCTACACGTGACCGTTACTCAGCTCTTTGTCAGGCTTTAAGAGAAGAATATTCTGTGTTCACAGACCCAGCTTCTGCGACTCTTGGAGCTTTTGCAATTCAGCAAAAGAGAACTGAAGCTCCAAAGGAGTATTACCGCCGTTTACGGGCTGCTTACTTTCAGGGACGAAATGCTCCCGGCTTGGAGGAAGACCACACTTTCAAATCTTTGTTCCTCCATAATCTTCATGAAAGCGTGCGTTATGAGGTTACCATGCATTGTAGAACCAAGAGACTTACCATGCAGGAAATCAGGAAATACGCGCAGGTTGCATGGGAAACACGTGTCCGGCCCAACAAAGGAGCCGACAGTGATAAAAAGGTTCTACAGATTCAGATCGAACCAGAAAAGAGGTTAGGTCTGGAGGGACATGAGATGCCTCCCTCTAAACCTAAAACTAGATTTGGGTTCAAGAAGCAACACGGTTTTGAACCGCAGCAGAAGAATGCTTCTCATGATAGGAGAGGTCAGCATGACAGCATGGAAGGTGAGAGGTTTCAAAAATGGCACAGGCCGGATCCAGCCCGACACGGTAAGCAAACTGACAGGTTGGAAAAGCAGAAAGGCACACATGACAACAAAGGCTGGAACCTGCGCATGGAAGAGTCAATGAGAAAGGAGATGGAGGAGACTTTTCGCAGGTTGCTAGCCGACACAGTGCGTCAGATCGCGCCGCAGCCGTCCTCGCCACCATCCAATCCTGCCGACCCTCCTGGGAAACCAGGCCCAAAACCCACGTCAGCATGACTAGGCGTGGACCAGGCTCCCCCTTCTAACAGAGTTTATCTGATTAAGTGGGGGAACCAACCAAAAATTCACCAACAACCTTCTAAGATCCCATCAGCAGGTGATCAGAAAACCCCTTTTCTAAGGTTTTTAGGTGAACTAAACCATCGTGAAAACGCGCATCGCTTATACTGCTCGACAGTTATAGGAGGATGTGTCACAGCAAACGCTCTTTTAGACACAGGTTCCGAGATCAGTCTAATATGCTCAGATTTGTTTGATGAGGTGACCAGAGCTATGGTGTCTCTTGGGAAACCGTTCCAGGTGGAGACCTGTAACGTGGGCATCACCAGCTACACTCAGGATCAGTCATGCATCACCAAACGGGCGTGGTTAGACATCACTTTCGGTGACATGACCCTTGTTCACCCCATCTACATCTGTACTTTAGACACGGAACCTTTTCTTGTGGGTCAGGATCTGTTGAACAGGTTAGCTCCACTCATTGACTGCCATCATGGTCATCTTTGGGCCCAAGTGGGGACCCCCAAGCCTCTTACTTCTGGAAGTGGACCATCCGTCCCTATCCACCAGGTGACCTGCTCAGAAGAGCCCAAAGAACTCTTAGCACCATTTCTGCCTTCAACAGAGCCGATTTCAAAATCCTCTGCCACACCACCGCTTCGCAGCGATCAGAGAACTTCTCTCTGCAGCCACACATCTTTCCTCTGCTCACTTAAACACTCTGGAGGTGAACCCTATAACCCCAGAGTGGCCGAAGGTGTGCACCTGGAAAGCACATTCATGCCAGACGTGCTGCTGGCTCTTTGGTCAGAGAAATCTGCGATCAGCAGAGATCTGTACAGCTCTCTGTGCCGTGAAAGGCCCCATCTGGCTGAAACGAAACACAGCCACTATTTGCTCTCAGCAGACTGGCCTCGCCGGCTTCTGAAAGCAACGGGGGTGTGCATACTTTATGCACAGATTGGCACAAGACAGCTCTCTCATCCTTTCAGCATTGTGGAGAATTTACATCCTCCAGTGTTTGTTGGTGCTGATTTTCTGGTACGGCTAAGTGCACAGCTGGACACTTGCAATCAGGTCCTGTGGGCTCAGGCTCACGTGACCCCAAGTTCCTTCCTGGGCACCCCTGAAGTCATGCGATCAGGGCAAACAATCCCACAGGCGTGCCAGGTGGCTAGCGAAACAAACATGCTAATACCACCACAGACTGCAGGTGTACCTATTAGATTAGCCATCCTGAAAGGACAACAAATACAGAACACACAGGTTTTCTTCCAACCCCTTCCTTATTTCCAGGAATCCAACCTGGTCATCCGGGGCACACCCCTGCTTGAGCTGAACAACCGCTCAGCTTACCTTCTAGTGGAGAATCCAACCCACATGCCGATCCAAGTGGTGGCGAAGAAACCCCTTGGGGTGCTCATCGAAAGCTCTTTCCACGACTTTGAGCTGAGCATTCCCGTCATTGGAGACCTGCCTTTATCCTTGACCGGCAGACAGGACTCTTCAGACACAGTGTTTACTTTCCCTTCCAACATGATCCAAATCAGGCGACATGAAGCTCTGCCTGCTGGATCTATTTGTGGTGCTACGCTTGAAGCTGAAGGAAACCTGTTGGGGTATGCGATAGCAACCAACCCAACAGAACCGGCACCAAATCAACCAGAGAACCAGAACTCATCCACTGAGCCCTGCCCTAGTTTCAAAACAGAAATTATGCAGCAGCTGGAACAAGCTGATGCACTGACCACTGAAACAGAGAGAACAGCACTTAAAGAGCTACTCCATGAGTTTCAGCCCATTCAGCCCAAAGATTCAAACGAACTTGGGATCACATTGACACTCGTCCATGACTCACCAGTAAGAGGACACAGAAGCTGCAAAGCTAATCTGAAAACTCTCCTACAGGTGGCGTCCCGGCCTTCAACGGCCCAGGACACCCAGGAGTATGTACAAGGCTGCTTAACCTGCTGCCAGTTACAACTCACACAACCGCTAGACCGAGCCCTGCTTCAGCGAAGGGGGGTTATATTTCCGTGGTCACATCTGCAGACTGACTGGATCGGTCCAGTCCCCAAATCGTCAAGAGATAACAAATATCTTTTGACAATAACAGGCAGCTTCACAGAATGGGTCAAATGTTTGCCGGCAACGAACGACACCGCCGTCACCACAGCAGCCCTGCTGCTAAATCGCGTTTTCAGCCGGTGGGGCCTTCCCCTGCCCATCGACTCGGACAGAGAAACGCATTTTACGTCAAACATCATGACCGCGCTTTTCGACATGTTGGGCGTGGAAGTTAAATTCCACATCCCCTCACACCCACAGTCATTGGGACAGGTGGAGCGAATGAACCGCACCGTGGTCAATATGTTAAAGGAACATGCCAGCAGCCATGGCAGGGACTGGGACATAAAGCTTCCCTTGGTCCTAATGCTAATCCGCTCTACCTCACCATGCTCCACAGGGGTGACACTTTTCCAGATGATGACAGGGAGACAAATGACACTTCCCCTGAATCTCATCTACCAGCCCGAAGACGTCAGTGTGACAACCGTCTACACGGCACACCAATGCGTCACTGATTTAAAAAACCATCTCCAAACGACTTTCACGTGGGCTCAAAAGAACCTAGAGGCCAGCGTGCAAAGTCCGGAGTACAAATGGGTTCAGGCGAACCAAATTAAACCGTCCACCAAACTCTCCTCACAGGGAACGGAGCCTAACTCCGCCCCCGCCGAAGAGAACAATGCATAGCATTAAACAGGACAAGTGCATGTTCAATCAGGACATTTTAAAACGTGCACTAATAAAACAAATGTCCATACATAACTTCACGTCTATAAATTCACACTCAGCAATAACACCATGCATTTCTTTGGAAACGCTCACAGAAGTGGTAAAGAATGACATGATGTATACTCAGGTTGTTAGAGATTTAATGCAGGACCTCACTCGAGAGGTTAGCTCATCCGTAAATAGCCTTGCTGAAGGACGGATTCCTCCGTACTTGGTACCAGTAGATTTGGTTGAAAAGGTTCTCAAATCTACCTCTAGTGAAACACTGCAACCACCACAAACACACCTGGCTTACAGCCTAGGTAGTGCAATTCCAATATTTGTAAATCCTGACAACTTGGAGATAGGATTTATGCTAAACCTTCCCATCATTGAAAGAGCTAACGTGTATAGGCTTAAATCAGTATTGAATGTCGGTTTTTGGCAAGGTGAGACCCACGTACACCTACAAACCCCCTCGATGCTAGCCTATCATGATGCCGACCCCAAACTTTATTTAGTCCCTAATTTGGATTTGTGTACCAAAACCAAGGACATCCACTGGGTATGTCCAAGCAATCCATTTTCTGTTCCTCACCTCAAGGTGCTGTAGTCCACATTGGAAACATGGTTCTGCATCACCTTGACGTTGACAAATATGACTCAGAGATTGAAATAATAGATGTCTTTAAGGGATACAATTTCAGCATTGATGTCGGCATTGAAAGACAGCTTTTACGTGCAGGCACCCAGCTGATTAAATTCAGTCTCACTCCATCAGAGTTGAGCTCGGTCCCTCTGCTTCGCTTCCCCAGAGCTACAGAGTCGACCGACACTCACATTATGACCATTATTGTGGTTCTCCTTGTATTTGGATGGGCCATCACTACTGCGATGGCATATGCAGCATACAAGCAGATCAAACAGTTGCAAACCAGGATTGACACCCTCACCTTCGTCGCCCCCAGGTTCGTAACATCAGCTCCTCAAAGGCCACAAGCTGATTAGACTACGAACCGCTGTCTCTCTCCTTTCCCTTTCCCCTCTCTCCTTTCTTTGGCTCAAAGTTCAAACCTTATGACCAATGAATGTATTGACAATGGTGATTGTGAAGTTTGCATTTTCTTTTTTTTTTATTTACTTATTGTTTGCCTTATTAGCCAATAGACATTACTAGCTATAGCTTAGTCTGCCCAGGCTAGGTCACTGACCCAGGCACAATAAATGCTTTGTTTTTTTTCCCTTCCTCTTGGATGATGAACTGAACTGCATGAATCCCTAAGGACTACTAGAAAGACTATTAGGTTGTTCCACTCATGCACAACGGATCTTCGTCACGCCAGAATGGACTTGGTTGTAGCTTTAAAGACTGTGACCAGCATCCCACTCTTCAAAGCTAAAGGGGGGTATGTTGTGCCAGTTCAAGACGTGACGACTACATTTAATTCGGGACATGACGGACTGCATTTCCCATGATGCAAGGTGGTCAAAATGGCCACCAACTCCCATCATGCAACGCGGCCCAAAATGGCCGGCGCCCTAGCAACCGATAACGTTGCTAGGGTAAAGTTGATAAAACTCGGTTGCACCCCGCAATCGGCCTTCTTCCCTGGCGCCCTGCCAACCGAGAAGACACACAGCTGTTTAACTCCGTTGGGAAAATCCCACGCCACGTGCTCGAGTTTCTCGCTGGACCGAGATTTTTTTCGAAGCAAAACTATTCCCTGTACAGACAGGAGGTCGACTCAAAAAGGTACCTTTAATTCCCTCTGATCAAATACTGGAAGCCGCCTTATCTCCCAGTGATTGAGAGAGGACGACGCGTTGTTTGGCCCAACAAGCGTCTAGGAGCCCAGAGAGAGAGAGAAAGACGAAGGAACTCTCTCAGTCTGGTCCCCGCTGCAGCCTGCGGACCCTGCGGTCGTCAAGACGCGTTCAGGACGTCGCGTGATCCGGAGCGCTCCGGACCGAAGCCGGGACTTTCACTCCGGACCACCTCAAAGTAACGGGGTTCTCCCCTTTTATTTCTGTCTCACCAACAGGGTGTTTAGAAGTGCCTGGGCAGACGTAGAAATTTGTAGGCTTAGGTTAATGCTTTTATTCCACGACGAAGTTGGAATTATTTTGCTGAATATTTTCTTTGTATGTGCATGCATTTTACATTTGATTTTGCTGTGTTGATTGTGGTTTATCTATAACCCCGCCGTGGGTCACTGTTTCAGTTCTTTTCATCTTCCTCCATGCTTTTCCCCCTTTTTTTTTTTGCTTCTCCTTATCAGAGAATTTGATCGCTTTGTTTGAATCTTAGTTCGCGGTTTCTCTTTGAACCAGAGCGTAAACCACTCCCTCTCGGAGCGAGGTACCACCTCACCTTAGCGTAAGCGCGGTGACATCATTAAGACCTCCCCTCACGCTTCACGCAAATTTGCAGAGCATACGTCATCATAGTCGCCATCTTGGGAGGGTGTCGGATGACTGCACTGTAGGTAGCTTAGCTGATAGCTTTGTAAGGCATCAAAGCGTCCGGTAGGACTCCCACAGCTGCTCTATCTGTCAATGCTATGTCAAATGCCGATGTTCTGAATGTGGTTTAAACAACCGTGAGCTGAACTAAGAGTTGCAACCGCTCATTTTAATCCATTTGTTTTTCTTTCCTTTCGTTTTGTTTGTTTTGTTTATTCTTTTATCTCCATATATATTTTGCGTGTTAGTTAGTAGTGAGTAAGATTTCCAAAGTCGTTGAATCAGAGAATTACTGTAACAGGGAATTGCTTTTGGTTCAATAAAACACCACTGCGGAATAGACATTGTTTTGTGTTCAATCCAATTCATAGTTGTATGGTTATTCAGAAATCAGAGCTAACCTCCTTTGGAGTTAACATCTGACATTAATACAGAGACAATATCATTGGATGGTGATAGACGAATAAGGATTTAAACTCTAATTGCAGTTACATTGGGGTTCTCATAGCCTGCCGGATAAACCTCGTCGGTCACAAGTCCGACCAGATCATTTATCCCAGCATAAATGAGTTCATAACAGCAAATTAACTAATGCATTAATGGTATAAATACTTACAAGCTTATAGCTAACATCACCACCATTTGAACTATATTTTGTTGTAGCGGAATTTTGAGTTGAATGATTTAGTATTTAAATTATAATGCCAAATTATAATTAATAATAATAATAAGCATATTCAACCATCTTCTGGCATAACAACGGGACAATTATTCCAAGCACACCAGTAGGGCAACCGCTGAATGGTAAAAAAAAAAGTTTTGTAGTGGCCCTGAATGTAAATCCCATTGAGATGCTGTGGCACAACCTTAAACAGGTCGCACATGCCTAAACACCCTCCAAGTTGACCAAATTAAAGCAATTCTGTACAGATTTGTCAGTCATAATTCCTCCACAGTTGTGTAAAAGACTCATCGGCAAGTATTTTAAATGGTTAATGACAGTTGTTCCTGCCAACTGTGGCACAACCAGTTATTAGGTTACAAAAAGCACACACATTACCTAAATGAAAAAATGGACTCAATCAACAATGGTCCATTTGTTCTGCTAAAATTCTATTTGTGCCAGAGCCATTTTTAAAGATATCAAACTTCAAAGGTAATTAAAAAGGTGTGTCATAAGCTACATCGCTGTTAAAACTAGAATTAATAAAACGGAAATGTCAAGCAGCACAAAAAAGATATTTTAAACACAAATAACTATTTTAAAAGCACAAACTCGCAAAAAAAATCTATTATAATTTCCACATCAGTAAAAAGCACTCAAATTTTAACTTAGATTTTGTTTTTACAATGTTTGGTGTGAGATTGTGCTACACATATACAAGACTTTAGGGCTTTTTACACATCTTCAACAGGGTGTCAGTACACGTGGAGGATGTTGCATATACTTTTTAGCATCTATAGATAAAGTCTTGCATCTGTAATTACTTTGTCCAAACAATGGTAGATGCGACAAAGCTAGTTATCACAATTCATGCAATTCATTGCATCTGTCACATATGTACAGGCGTTCAGCGGAATACTTATTTAAAGCTACAGAGATATTCCCCACTGAGAATGATACAAAAGACAATCATCTAAAAAAAAAAAAAATAAGAAATACGATCGTTTCCTCTCTTTCACAGGTTAAATTAGCCATCCTACACATGGCATGTACAATTAAGGATGCAGCACAGATTATATCACTTTGAGTTTCCGCAGTTGCCATACTCCCAGAACATCTAATTACAGAGCTTTGACACAACAATCTTCAAGGTTCAGTGGGAATGCACAAAAGCTGTAACCAACAAGCTGTAATCAAATACAGTCGAACAGGACTAAAAAGCTCCCACAAGCTGCCCGTTCACACTTATCTAAGGCATAAAGGTGAAAACATGGTAGTTATCAGAGCCAATTCTATGAAGATCATATGAAGTGATAGGTTATCTGTTTTCAATTATTTTAATCTAACTCTTTATCATGCTTTGTTTTGCTCTCAGCATGCTTTTTAAAGCATCTATTGAGAACAGTTTTCCTTTCACTCACAGCCCGTACAGTTTGAGGTCAACGTTTCTATCATCCATTGACACAGTCTGCAGCCCATCTCCAGTTTATATTTCTAAACTTTCAGACTCCTTTCAGTCATGGACACAAGCAATCATTTCAGCACATTGAGGAAGAGTTTGTGGAAAAAACAGACAAAACAATGAATATAAAGCTTTGGAGGCAGCCTGTGAAGTATAGACATGATCATGTTTGATGCACTCAATTTTACTCTGAAGTTGGATTTTCCAAGTTGGAAAGTCAGAGGTCTCACAGCAGCAATGAGTTCAATATTCAACATGGCTGCCTCACGAATAAAAACGTTTATTAGCATGCCTGACAGTCGGACTCTCATTAAAGCAGAGGCACATATAGTACTATTTTTTTAATTCCCTATTGTAAAAAGGTTACTTAAGTCATGGAAAAGAAATACCTTGTAATTTGTTTGTCTTGCTGAGACTAGATAGCATTAGCACCTCATTGGTTTTGCAAATATCTGATGTGTTCCTGAAAATCGAATGAAAATTATTTTATTTTTGGTAACCAGTGAGACTGGTTGAGATATGGACAGTAAACACATTTAAAGTGACTGATAATTGAAGGAAAAGCTGGTACTTGCAGCTGGTATATGCCAAGTCTATGATACGTTATTGTTGGACTATTTACCTTCCAAATATCACCACGAATGTTGGTAATCAATACACTAAACCCAAATATTTTGACCTGCTCATGTCATTATAAGCAATCCTGGGGCACTGTGAACATCTGTATAATATATTTCAGCCCACACCAACCGTTATGTCATAAAAGGTTCATAAAATAGGAATAAAATGAATTTGAATTCTGAAGGAGCGATCACAACGCAACAGCATTCAGTTTTCCATTAACGTCTGTATGTAAGCTTAGTTTTATTCCCAGTTTAAATTAAACATCTTTTTAGACTAATCCGTTGCTATCTTTGGGGTCAATCTGCCTCTTCCTGGGGTGGCTTTTTACAATTGGTGTGAAATGAAGGGACTCTGGGTCAAAAACACAATCTGCAGGCGCAGATAGTGACCATTGCTGGATGCTAAAACCGACTGCTGCTCTTACTGGCTTTGGTAGCACCACCAATCACCACAGGACCAATGACTCATGACTGTTGCATTGCTTTAGTTCAAACTGGACATCTTTAATCCTCTCTCATAAACTCACTGTCCTCTGTCAGGACAAACAAAACAGGGCAGAATAAACAATCCGGCTGCCAAAATACTGAAGACCAAATGTCTCTGGTCAACGGGGGCAAAATGACAGCAGTAAAAGCATCTGTTTTTTTGAGAAATGAGACAAATGAATGCCAAGCAAGTGTCAGTTAAAGTTCCCACAAGAAATCTGTGGTCTTTGTCTGCAAATGCAGCCATGCAGACTCAATAAACTAACACGAGGGACTTCATTAAGACACAGCCACTCCTGCCGAACTAACTTGTGTGCTGATTAAAGCTACTCTGTGGTAGCCATTACTTTCCCACTGATTAGGAACCAGTGATTGTGTTAAGGCTGATTGGAGCCAAACACACATAAGCTGGCATACCAATTACATCAAGTGCCATCGCGCCAATGGTCAAAGTGTACTTCAGGTTATTTAGAATTCAACTTGGTTGTGGCTGAAAACATGATTATTCTGATGAGCTATTTCTGGTGAGTGTTGTCTTTAAAAATCAAAGCAGCAAATTACTTCGAATTGCGTGACGAGAACCAACCTGTTATAGGTGGACAAAGCGAAAGCCCTGATCAGCTTTGTTTTAAACACATTCTTTGGGGATATGAAATATTCCACGGTAGAAGTACTTTCATATCTGCCACAAAATGTTTCTATGCATCTTTAGTTTCTAACACAGATGGGAGGTTAGAACAAACAATAGCGATTGTTCACAAAAAGAAAGCTCAAAAGACAAAGCTAATATTTTTTAACGCAAAAAAAATTTATGGGTAGCTTTAAATGTGCTCATCATCAATCCTCTGCATGGGCACGCTGCTCTGAATCATAAAGAGATGCACAGCTCCCAAACATAATCTCAGCAATCAATCAGCCACACCACAAAGAAGTCAATGGGCCTTGACAGTATGTACTTGTCAGATCTCTGCCTTTAATGCAATACTGCCTGATGCCTCTGAAATATAGCACCAGCTCAAGTGTTGCATCCTTTTTGATGCAGTGATGACCCTTTGTCCACCGCCTTTTTTAAATTAACCAAGTTAAGCTATGTACATGTCTCTGTGAATAATGACTATATATTTCTGTCTGTCTGTCTGTCTGTCTGGATGGATGGATGGATGGATGTTTATGGTCAAAAATTCCCATAAACATGCTCCAAAGCCTTGTGGACAGCCATCCCAGAAGAGTTGAAGCTGTTATAAAGGGAGGACCAATGTCATATTGGACCCCATGGATTAAGAATGGGATGTTACTTAAGTTCATATGAAGTTCAAGGCAGCCTTTGGTAACCTATCACACACACACACACACATATATATATATATATATATATATATATATATATATATATACATATATATATATATATATATATATATATATATATATATATATATATATATATATATATATATATATATATATATATACATATACAGTATATATATATATATATATATATATATAGAGAGAGAGAGAGAGAGATTATAGATAGATAGATAGATAGATAGATAGATAGATAGACAGATAGACAGATAGATAGATAGATAGATAGATAGATAGATAGATAGATAGATAGATAGATAGATAGATAGATAGATAGATAGATAGATAGATAGATAGATAGATAGATAGATATACACATGTTTCAACAATAAGGTTATAGCTTTTCCCATATTTGCACAAATATCCCAATGTGTGCCTGCAAGGAAATTAAGTTCTGGAGTGAATTTGCATTGCTTAAGCTGTAATAGGATATATTGCATAAATATCTAATATTGTACAGTGCTGCCTTAGCAATTCTTGTTTCCCGAGAAAGCTCAGAGCCTAATGACATTTTATTAATGTATTATTGAAGAAAACCATAATCCGCTTTTTGTTCTGTTGTTCATGCATATCCTGTGATTCACTAGAGTTTGCATTACAATAAATTCTGTGAAACATCTTTTTTTTATCTCTCTTCCATATTACCCACAATGAAAATGTTCAGTCTTCAAAAAAAGAGATAAAACATTTACATGAAGAGCAAAAAAGCTGTTATCTTAAGGAAGCAGAGGACGTGACATATTTTCTGAGGGGCTTTCAAAGTCATTAGATTGTGATAGTTGAAATATAACATGCTGCATTTATAGTGAAGCCAACTGAGCAAAAAGACTGAAGGGAACATTAAGGTTTATACCAAGAGGTGAAGTTTGTGCTATTGATCATCACATTATCAAACTTAGATTAAAAGTTTTAAATCTTTTATAACTACTTGTAAACTTATGTGCAGGCTGTCAAGGAACAAGCAAGGCCTCTAAATGGATGTCATTTTGATGGTACAAATGTGTTATGGTATGCCATATCCAGAAATACCAACGGTATTAAGGGTCATTTGTGCCCGCTTTGTGCAGTTAATACGTAGGTCCACCCAATTATACAGTTGTTCCAAGGTCATGTCTGTGTTTTGGTCCTACTCTTAACCAACAAAACATGATTATTATGCCTTTAGAGTGGCTGTAGAAGGTGTAAGTCTATGCAGGTTAGGTGCAGCATCGATTGATCTGTCGTTTAGATCAGTGACTCCAAACCTGGAGGGGGCTCAGGACAGTTTCTTGGCTTCGACATCAACAAAACTGTCAAGATTTTTTTTTCACACACTGAACTAGTATAATACTAAGATGATAAATCCAAAAAATGGTTAGCAACAAATAAACTTTAACTGAATCATATAGCTGCTTGAACTTGAATTTGAAAAGAACATGTATTGGTCCGAATGAGTTTTTAATCTATAAAGTGATGTTTCCTGTGCACATATTAACTCTGTCCAGTGAGGCAGACAGAGCAGCATCAATCAGCAGATGCAGGATCTTGAATCAAACACTACTGTTGTAAGAAGAGTATCCCCACCACCTTACATGTAATACTGTAGGGGGGGGGGGGGGGTAGTGCAGGATAAGTGTGAGAATATAAGTGACACAGACAGAGGTTGCTTTTTCAGCATTTAGGACTATGTAGCAGAAACCCTTAGAGAGAATTAAGAGTAAAGCTGCTGGATTCCTTGCATGTTCTGAATGCCACAGTATTCTGTATTGAGCTGGATTTGAATCCTGTTGACATGTCTGCTACTGTGCAGCTACTGTGCAGCATTTTAGCCTGGCTGAATGATACAGGCAGCAGAATTTGGACCTTAGCTTACTTTTCCATGGGTGACAGTGGTGTTCACATTTGGCCTGAAGTTGTTTCTGGTGAGTAATTGAGGTAGGTGTTGCATAATGGTGCCAAACCTTTGTATAAGGCTAAATCAGGATATTTTAGTGCTATATGGGAGTCAGACTGCATATTTTGTATTTTCTTTCAATACCACTGTGCACTTAGACTAGTTCTGAACATAAACATTCTGGATATGTTCAGCTTTAAAACAACACTGTATTTGTTCGATACACGTGGCTGACAGACCAAAAGGGCTATACCAAAGATTGTGTATCGTTACACCCCTACAAATTATGTATGGCTATTTATTGATATAGCAGTCAACCAAACCTGATTTCAACTGAAAAAAACTTTTATTATTCTGTCAATATTGTCACAATTAATTAATTCCAATGCCTCTAATTAATGGATTCATTTTTTGTGACATTCCTCAACTACTTTATGTTCACAGAAATGTGCTTTCCTTCAAGACCTGTCTGTGTCTCAGCATTCTAAGTATTACCCAGATATGCAAACATTTCAACAATTACTGAGGCCAACTTATTGCACCTCGACAGCCTATCATCATCCATTTACAAAACCTTCACCAGCCCTTCAGTCGCCCCCACGTAGTGACTGAAGTTTTTGCATCATATACAATTACTGCAGCTCATAACGTGTCATCCCAGCTGCGCAAAGGGTCTCCGGCTTGAACATCAGCATGTTTGAATTGTTTGCACGGTAGCAGTCAGTTCAGCGTTTAGCACCGGTACCGTGCAGCCTTAACAAGCTCTTGCTCCAAATTGAAATTGTCATTTCGGCCTGAGCTCATGATTAACCATGATTTATTGCGTGTGTATTTTAAAAAAATGACAGCACAGCAGTCTGCAGTCTGGCACAAGCTGTTTCTGGTCTCCAGTGTTTTCACCACACAAAGAACCCAGCAGACAGTCTGGGATGTAAGGACCCCCCCACCCCACCATCACGTCCTTTCTTCTCCGCCAGATTTATGAAGAGGAGGCCCTTTATTAAGACACAGCTGATGACAGAACACACAAGCACTGCATCAGCATGTTTCACAATTATTGCATTGGCACAAACACACACACACAAATTGCATGCCTTTAAAGCTTCCGATTTCCCCTATTCAGCTCCCTTAATTGTGAAATTTCATTAAATTGAATGCAAGATCACAGCAGTCACAGGGAGCCAATTAACATGGGGCAGATAAGCTTTATGGAAATATTACAGGACATTACACTAATGATATTTGAATTTGCAGGGGCAATATGCCTATTTTGACTCACTTATTAGGAAGCCCCCCGTATGCCTCCCACACATACTTTAAGTTTAGGATGCATTAAAGTGTGCTACAAGCTATTTAGATATGTCCACCTACTCAGTGTGTTTCATAAAATGGTCATTAAGCAAACTAAAATGCACAGTTTCACACACTAACCTCCAGCCAATAACATTTGTGAAGGGTGGAAATTAAACTGCGAGGGAGCTGAAATTACGTCGTATGTATAGTTCCTGCGGTGCGGTTCTCTCTTTTGCTTTCACCTCGTGAAAACTTCGAAAAACACCCGAGCTGTGCCAAATTAGACTGTAGAGATGGAGAAAATTTACTTCTTTTCATCAGTGTCCTTGGTTGCGAATCTCAAAAGTGCACTGCAGTGAGCTCAAAGCACAGCTGTGAGGTAGCCTTGATATAAATACCACCAAGCTTGGGGGTTTCTACTTTTCTTTTCATTTTCTCCGTCCTGTAAATAACCAAGGGAACCCCTGCTTTTACATTTATCCATCCCGCATGAGCCAAGACTTGTTTAAATCATACAATCTTATGCTCTAGAAGAAAGTATAACTGATCAGCAGGCTAAGGTGTGCAACAGAAGTTAGGATTTGAGGTTTCCAATGACACCTGCTGGACTCGGGTTGAATACTTCCAGGGGAATGAAATCATGCGCAATAAAGTCAAGCTGAAATGCAAATATCCCCCAGAGAAGAGCTTCTTCTTGAGCGCTCATCGTCCAAACATTTGAGCTTGTTGTTCGTTTCAGGCCCTGACACTTCATCAATACAGGAACAGCTGGTTTGTTTTTATCTTTGAAAGAAAACCTTTTAATCACACAATTTCTCATTCTGAAGCCCTTACTTGCTCACAGTCTTGGACTTCCAAGTTCCTCGTGAACGGAGCCACTGCTACAGGTGATGAACCCTAGCAACGGGCATCTCAGACAGTCACATATAACATATTTCCATTAGGCATGTGCCAGAACGCATACATTTTCAAAGTCATTAGGAAAGTGGTGGGGTGAATGAGATCTTTAGAGTAAGGCAGAGCTGCCCCTCCCCCACATGTTGCTGCACTCTGCTGATGTTTTGGTTTTTCCTTAGTTACAAGAAAGACGAATTCAGCTGTGTGGAGATATTTCCAGTCGGAAAAACAGTGAGCAATCATGGCATCAAAGCTAAAGGAGATCTCCAGTCACTGTTATGGGCACGACACACCAGGCAGCGACTAATGGCTTTCATCGGCACTGCGGGTAAGACCCAACAAGGGACACAACAGCGATGGCAACGTTTCAAAACAGGCTGTTGAACCGTTTGTTTCCCAGAAATTATATCGGTTATAAAATTGGAGGGCTTTTGATATTTTCAAAGCAGTCCGCGACAAACAAGGACAAAGAGTCAGAAGATTTTGCTGGAATTGACTGAAATCTTGCTTTTATGTTTACTATACAAAAGAAAAATACCCCCGGGTTCATCCTATCTTACAGATAAGGAAACAGCATAGAGAATATCATCATTTTAAGGGCGCACCTCACGGCTGATCCAGATAAATGGCTGTAGTGCCAAGAGACAGCGACAAAAGTTGAAAATTGTTCAACGTTCTTGTGTTGCGTCACACGCATGAATGTCACCGGTCCCTGGGTTGGAGGACAGCAAGCGAGTGTCACTTCATCACACAAGTTCTATAGGAAATTAATGGATAAGGAGCGACGCCGCTCCCCGTGTGTCGAGCCCATTATGACGGTAATACTGTTGCTAAACAATGATTAGCGAGCTACCTGTGTGTCTATTAAGCACCAGACTCCAGACTCTTTTTGAACAGATAGCTGACTAATCAGCCAGCTGATATCCAGTCGCTATACTACGTTTCACTCTGTTAAGAACAGAACAGCAAACAAATGCAATATTCTACTTGACTACT
The DNA here is from genome assembly GCA_037039145.1 of Fundulus diaphanus. Classification (NCBI taxonomy): domain Eukaryota; kingdom Metazoa; phylum Chordata; class Actinopteri; order Cyprinodontiformes; family Fundulidae; genus Fundulus; species Fundulus diaphanus. The sequence goes on along the minus strand of CM073127.1, from coordinate 38,859,758 downwards.
ATCACAAAATTGTACTATCGTGCATGCTGAATATTATATTAACGTGTGTTCTGTAAATAGGCTGGGGTGTTTCCACTGTTAAACTTGAATATTTCGTTTTATTTTTACCTGAGTTTGCCATATCAATGGTGGTACAATTTGCTCTGGTGTTTACCTTTTTTATCTTCTATTCTTGGCACTTCTTTTGAAGTAACTTAAATCAGACTAGTTTGTTCTTTTTTCTTCTTTTTTTTCACTGCTCATTATTGTGTATAACTGTCTGTGTCTTTGCCACTGTCACACCCGAATTTCCCCATTCTGGGAAAATAAAGGAATTCTTATTTTATCAAAATTTTATAAGGTATATGTGAGAGTTGTTATGCAACATTGTCAAACTGGGTCCCTAAGTGTAACCCATTAAAAGACAACACGCAGTTGACACTCGTCAAAAAATAAACTTCTATTATTTTCTATCAAACGAACCGAGCCGGCTGCATCTGGTCAGCAGCCGACGCTCGAAAGCTCAGTGCCCAGCCATCCTAATCTGACTTGTTCTATACCGAAGCATCGATGCTTCTGATAAAACTGTCAGCCGTGCCGTAATATGTCCTACCTTGGCATGCTTCAGCACGACAAATCATATGTGCGCTAAAGGGAACAATTCTGAGTGATCAGATGCACCTCTACTGATGTCCATTACCTTAAGTAGAGGGACCATATTTGGATATTTAAAGAAGGGAGTCTCTAATCCAGGTCCTCAATTTTACAGTCCTGGGTGTTTTACTGTATATTCTCTTGTTGCAAAACACATGGTTTGGATATTTTGAAGGATATTCTCGAATGTCATCTAGGTCTGCGGAAGCCTGGGAATAAGTCATTCAGTTTAAACCAGTATGTTCAAGTAAAGGAAGATCAAAAACATGCAGGATAGTGGCCGCTTGGAATGACTCTTCCTGCTTTGCACGTGATCTTCTCTTCTGCATTTCTGATTAATTTATCTGTTTAAAATTTAGCAAGCTTTCAAAGCGTAAACAGGCTTCACTCTAAAGAAAAGGAACAGTGTGTCAGGACCAAATAGGTGATGATATGAAAGGCCAAAGTGCTCAAATGTTACCATGTTAAATGTGTAAGATCCCTTTGTATGGATCGTCATTCCCAATTGAAATAGGTTTTACTATAACATTGTTTCTTCTTTCCTGATACCAAATGTCTTGGTATTTGGTTTGGTGCCTTTATCAGATTTATTAGGTTTTATCTTATCCAAAAATATGTTTATGATGTAAGAAAAAGCATCAGTGACTGAGAATACTATGAATACCTCAAATATTACTATGCATCTGGGATTTATTTGGAGCACATTAATGAAAACAGTGTATACTACATATTTGCCTTACTCCGTGTATAAAGAAATTAAATTAAAAATGTTAATTGATCCACAGTACTATAACTGTAATGATCAAGATGCGTTATAATTTTAGCTGTAATAGAAATCACTGTTGGTTTTCTGTTTTAATTAAATAAATCACATCCTGTGGTGCTTTGTGTCATATTTTGTATGTGAATACTGTGAAACTGATAATTTTACTCGAGGCTATAGTGCTCTGAACATTTTATACCAACCTAATCAAACTGTGTCAACAAAGACTCCAAGAATCAATCCCGAGTTACTAAAATATTGTTGATAAAAGAAAGAAACTAGAAAACAAAATGCTCCCAGTGGATGAGCGCATGGGCTGCATGGTTAGGACACAAACATGTAGACTGGCTTAATTACACCTTTGTAAGTTTATGGGCTCAACGACAAGGCAAAGAGGGAAAATGTTTGACATTCTGTCTAAGAGTCCTACTGAGGTCTCTCTCTGCATAACACACGAGGGCTTAAATTAACAAAGTTTTTTTTTTTTTATTATAAAGACACAGGCAAATTAGGAAAAGACAGAGATAAAAAGACACATGGTGTTCTATTTTTTCTGAAAAGTGTGCATTTGTATTCTTCCCCACCTGAGTTAACACTTTGTTGAACCAGCTTTCTCCGCCTTTTGTGGCTCCAAGCCTTTTGGGACATGTCTCTAGCAGCTTTGCACATTTACAGACTGATGTTTGTTCCCATTCTGCTTTGCAAATGAGCTCAACCTCAGCCTGACTTGATGAAAAGGGTCTGTGAACAGCAATTTTCAAGTGTTGCCACAGTTGTTTTTTTTTTTTTTGTAACTTCTCTTCACTGGCTCCCAATTTGCTCATTCATGCTCATTTTAAAATATTTTTTTTTATGTTTTTAAGTCTTTCAATGGTTGTGCCCCTATCTTACCTGTCAACACTTCTGCATATGTGGCTCTCATCTCATTCACTAAGATCAGCATATCAGATTCTCTTGGATGTTTCAGAAACACAATTCAAGCCAAAAGTTTGCAGAACCTGGAAGGTCCCGAACACTTTGCCACTCCAGTTGAGGCAGGTACCCTGAATGGCTGTATTAAATTTCAAAATGTATTCTTGGTCCTTGGCCTAGTGTAATAACCCTTATTTATAGTTTCTACAATAAAATACATACAAAGTTTTTATATTTCAATGGGACAAAATGTGACTAAGTTTATGTGGAATGCAATACGTTTTCAAGGCACTTAGTCTCGCTATTTTTATTCCGTTGATAAGAATGACAATATTCTTTTTTTTTTCCAGGCTCCCCCCACGAATGATGGCCTCATTATGCTGCACCAACATTATTTGTGCACAGATCTGATCCTTTCATTTCCTACTCCGTGTTATCAGTTTGCATCGCTTTTCACCAGGAGAAGTGGTGCCCTGGAGGTTCGTGACACACAAAGCTCAATTAGGATCACACTGTGAATCATACTCGTCACGGCAATGAATCACGTGCTACCACAACAGCGGTGCAGTCAGGTGAACTCCAAGATGGAGGGAGCACATGCACATGAGGAGGTGGGAGATGGAGTTTAACGATGTTTAGCAGCCAAATGGGTTTTTGGAAAATCAAGCACTTAATCCTTGTAAGGAAGTTATTTAAGCCTTTTGTCAATTTCAGACCACAGCAGAAGCAGGATGACCTGTAAGCATTTATGCAATTAAAAAAAGAGCTTGATGTATGAATGCAAAACAGCTGGCGTATCCTGAACATAGAGAGGAAATATTAGTACTTTTAATCACCACTTCGCTTTCTTCTTGTTGTTCAGATGTCAAAAGAAATATGCTTGAATCCTGATGACAAAGAAAGCTACTGCAGTCGGGTATTGTTAGGAGAGAAAGAATAATCACCTTAATTGAGAGCATCATATTCCCAAACACCCTTTTAAGTCAAAGCCTTTTCCCACAGGAAACCACAGATTCATTAGCCAGACCACCAGCTGCCCTCACTTCTCTGCTGTGTATGCAGCCAGCTAAGCAGCCAAAACAGATGCTGTTGTTCTCTTGCTTCTAGCACTAATTGACTGGTGCAATGTCACTTGCTTTGGACAACAAAATCTAGCCCATGCCTAATCATTCACATTGGCAAGAACTCCTAAAACAGATCTTTGCCTGCAGCTGCTGCTTCCAGGTTGAGATCTCGCATAATTGGAACTTTTCTTATAAAACAGTTGTGGGCTCTGAAGTGAATTTTGGCAAAATGACTTGACAAGCCAGGAGCTAATAAAGCCAGAATGATTCTGTGGCACCAGATAATCTCTGTCATATTGAATTATTCATAAGAAAAATGTTATTTAAGGCCAGAGCTGCTGTGGGTGAGTTAAACAGGTGCACATAAGCCAATTTCATAAGTTGTGACTCAAGAGATATGAACTCTATTGACAGGGTTTGCATGTAAATGAGATTTCATGTAGCACAGACCTGTAGGAAGAAGCTATTTAGACAGTGACTGTCCTGCAGCCCACATGTCTCCGGTGAGACACTGACCCCCCAAAACACACTAATTTAATAACGTCTCACCTTATAACACATAATAACAGTGATTAACAGTAATTGGCAACAGTTCTATCATCGTTTTGGCCAAATATGTGTGTGTTAGTGGGTTGCACAGTTGGAACAACACATTAAAAGGGAAAAAGGGTGGAAAAGTGAAATGGTGCTTACCTCCCCAAAGTAACACCACTGACTGCAGCAGCAGGATGTGCAACATGTTTCTCTGGATCGTGGAAAACCAAAAATTCCCGTCCAAATTTAAGTGCATGTCCAAATGTCTTAGTTTAAACAGAAAAAAAGGTCATCTGGCATCCACAAAAACATTCAACGGCATATTTTCTGGAAAAACTGCTGCATCCAAGATATTTGTGCACAAAAGCTGAGCTGAACTAAGCAAATCTGAACAGGACTGGATTTTAGACAGAAATTGCACAAACTACAAGAATGAAAACTTGCTGCTTTGCATCAACCTTTTCAGCTTTCTTCTGCAGGACTCTTGAGATGTCGAAAACAAGGTTTTCTGAAATTGCTGTTCAGATGCATGTTCCAAATCAATTTTTGTCATGTCATCAAGTTCATCCAAAAAATGAGAAAATTAAAAAGAGAAATATAATGTTCAATTCTCCCTTTTCAGATGTTCAGTTTGTTTGGATGTTTTGCACAACCGGATTGCTAAAGCTGTTTGCGGCGTGGTGCGTAATGTCCGAGAGGAGACACTCACAGTCCGACATCAAGGATTCTGAAGCACACAAACAAACAAACAAACAAAAAAAGTTCAAGTTGCACCAGAGACCAGCATACATCCACGCCTTCGCAACCTGTCGTTTCGTTTAAAGTCCAATGCGCAACTCCAACAGCGTCGGCGGCGCGCACCGGAGCAACTGTTCTCCTCTGCCAGTCCTAATTAGACTCTGGGTCGGGATGATTCCAGGATTTCGCCAAAGTCCGGCTTCAAGGGTTCATCTTTCTGTGCTCATGTGGAAAGACAGAGTCCAGTCTGCAGAGTCGGGAGCTTACGCATTCCCAGCCTCGTCCAATGCGCGCAGAGAGAAGCACAGAGAGGAAGAAAGCGGTGACAGCATCTGCCAGCGGCGCGTTGCTCGGGAGGAGTCTTCTTCTCTGGGAATATCAAAGCAAATAACGAGTCGAACTATAATTAATCTTAACTATTTGGAATATTCATAAAGCACTCGTTGAGCCTTTATTATTATTATTATTATTATTATTATTATTATTATTATTATTATTATTATTATTATTATTATTATTATTATTATTATTTTACTAAGATAATAGCCGTTGTATTGAGAGGTGTCTGATTGTCTTTTTAGCGTCATTCCCAAATCTGTTTTCCATGTGCGCCCCAGATGAAAAACTTGAAAAGTTGTCTTCGGACATGTGTAACCCATTGCATGACTGCCCCACTTGGCAGCCACTAGCGACCCCGTGCGGCGTGGGAACTGCAACGTGCATAGATGTGGGGGGGATTGTGAACTGATAAACGTGTAGCAACAAATCCAATTTAAGGTGATATCAAAGTGAATCGAACTGAATCAAAATAGCAACTACATTTCCTTCCTTTCTACATTACACGAGAGTTACTAAAGTGATTCATATTTGGGGTGAAATTTTAGTTTCTATGTACTGTTGTCCTAACTACTCCACTGAGTTTTAAATTGCTTTATTGCAGCTCTCCTGTTTAAATTCTGTGAGAAGTCATTGCCACTTGGGAATTTATCAAAAACAAAGCAAGAAAAGTAGTTTATTGCTGTGATCTGGTTGCTGGTTAAACTAGAAGTTTCAGACCTGTTTTTTTTTTTTTTTTTTTTTTTTAGTAGACCAGATGGCATGGTGAAATACAGATAAAGAATAATCCATGAATGCTAAATACAGAAAGATATGGGATGAGTCACCCAGAGTCTTATCCTTCAGAGGATGTGTTTTCAAGGCGGCCGAGATGTCTGCCAGTCTTGTACTCAGTGTAATGTAATCAACTTACACAAAGTGTCTTGCGAATGTATTCATACAAACTGAACATTTTAACATTTGAAGAAAATTCAGCCCCCACTACAATTTCTTATTTATGTGAAATGCAATCACCTTTTGCTGCTGTCCCAGCTACAGTTCTTTTTGGCTCTGTCTCTACATGCTTTGCACATCTAGAGACTGGAATCTTTGCCCATTCTTCTTTGCAAAATAGCTCAGATTGTGTCAAATTGGATGGGAAGCATTTAAGAACAGCTTTTTTAAGTCTAGCCTAAAATTCTCAGTTGGGTTGAGTTCCAGACTTTGGTTAGGCTAGTCAGTGTAACATATGCATACACATATTTGGATCTAAATCTTTTCCTATTGTAGGTCTTTTTTTGGTCCTGATTTTTTTAGGTCTTAATGTTTTGTTTATCACTTTGGTTTCAGCTTCTGCAGCCGAGGAACGTGGAATGTCACCTCTCTGGTGGGGAAGGAGCCTGAGCTTGTGCGCGTGGTTGAGAGGTTCCGACTAGAGATAGTCGGACTCACCTCGACGCACCGCTCTGGCTCCGGAACCAGTCTCCTTGAGAGGGGCTGGACATTCTTCCACTCTGGAGTTGCCCATGGTGAGAGGCGCCGAGCTGGGGTTGGCATACTTGTTGCCCCCCATCTCGGTGCCTGCACGTTGGGGTTTTCCCCGGTGAACGAGAGGGTGGCCTCCCTCCGCATCCGTGTGGGGGGACGGGTTCTGACTGTTGTTTGCGCTTATGCGCCAAACAGCAGTTCAGATTACCCACCCTTTCTGGAGTCCTTGGAAGGGGTACTGGAGAGTGCCCCTCCTGGGGACTCCCTCGTTTTGCTGGGGGACTTCAACGCTCACGTGGGCAATGACAGTGGGACCTGGAGGGGCGTGGTTGGGAGGAATGGCCCACCTGATCTGAACTCGAGTGGTGTTTTGTTGTTGGACTTCTGTGCTCGTCATGGATTGTCCATCACAAACACCATGTTCAAGCATAAGGGTGTCCATATGTGCTCTTGGCACCAGGACACCCTAGGTCGCAGTTCAATGATCGACTTTGTTGTCGTTTCATCTGACCTGCGGCCGCATGTCTTGGACACTCGGGTGAAGAGAGGGGCGGAGCTCTCCACCGACCACTACCTGGTGGTGAGTTGGCTCCGATGGCGGGGGAGGAAGCCGGTCCGACCGGGCAGGCCCAAACGTACTGTGAGGGTTTGCTGGGAACGTCTGGCGGAGTCCCCTGTGAGGCGGAGCTTTAACTCCCACCTCCGGGAGAACTTTAAACACGTCCCGAGGGAGGCGGGGGACATTGAGTCTGAATGGACCATGTTCCACGGCTCTATTGCTGAGGCGGCTAGTCGGAGCTGTGGCCGCAAGGTTGTCGGTGCATGTCGTGGCGGCAACCCTCGAACCCGCTGGTGGACACCAGCGGTGAGGGAAGCCGTCAAGCTGAAGAAGGAGTCCTACCGGGCTTTTTTGGCCTGTGGGACTCCGGAAGCAGCTGATGTGTACCGGCAGTCGAAGCGGCAGGCGGCTCGGCTGGTCGCCGAGGCAAAAACTCGGGCGTGGGAAGAGTTCGGAGAGGCCATGGAGAAAGACTTCCGTACGGCTTCGAAGCGATTCTGGTCCACCATCCGGCGTCTCAGGAGGGGGAAGCAGTGCAGTACCAACACTGTTTACAGTGGGGGTGGTGTGCTGCTGACCTCGACTCGGGACGTCGTGCGTCGGTGGGCGGAATACTTCGAAGACCTCCTTAATCCCACCAACACGTCTTCCATTGAGGAAGCAGAGCCTGAGGACTCTGGGTCGGGTTCTCCCATCTCTGGTGCTGAGGTTGCCGAGGTTGTTAAAAAGCTCCTCGGTGGCAAGGCTCCGGGGGTGGATGAGATTCGCCCTGAGTACCTTAAGGCTCTGGATGTTGTGGGGCTGTGTTGGTTAACGCGGCTCTGCAACATTGCGTGGACATCGGGGGCAGTTCCCCTGGATTGGCAGACTGGGGTGGTGGTCCCCCTATTTAAAAAGGGGGACCGGAGGGTGTGTTCCAATTACAGAGGGATCACACTCTTAAGCCTCCCTGGTAAGGTCTATTCAGGGGTTCTGGAAAGGAGGGTCCGTCGGATAGTCGAATCTCGGATTCAGGAAGAGCAGTGTGGTTTTCGTCCTGGCCGTGGAACACTGGACCAGCTCTACACCCTCAGCAGGATTCTTGGGGGGGCATGGGAGTTTGCCCAACCAGTCTACATGTGCTTTTGTGGATCTGGAGAAGGCATTCGACCGTGTCCCCCGGGGGATCCTGTGGGGGGTACTCCGGGAGTATGGAGTACCGGACCCTTTAATAAGGGCTGTCGGGTCTCTGTACGACCGGTGTCAGAGTCTGGTCCGCATTGCCGGCAGTAAGTCGGACTCGTTTCCGGTGAGAGTTGGACTCCGCCAAGGCTGCCCTTTGTCACCGATTCTGTTCATAACTTTTATGGACAGAATTTCTAGGCGCAGCCAAGGTGTTGAGGGGATCCGCTTTGGTGGCCTTAGGATTGCGTCTCTGCTATTCGCGGATGACGTGGTCCTATTGGCTTCATCAGGGCGTGATCTACAGCTCTCACTGGAGCGGTTCGCAGCCGAGTGCGAAGCGGCCGGGATGAAAATCAGTGCCTCCAAATCCGAGACCATGGTCTTGAACCGGAAAAGGGTAGAGTGCCTTCTCCGGGTTGGGGAGGATGTCCTGCCCCTAGTGGAGGAGTTCAAGTATCTTGGGGTCTTGTTCACGAATGAGGGGAAGATGGAGCGGGAGATCGACAGGCGGATTGGTGCAGCGTCTGCTGTGAAGCGGGCGCTGTACCGATCCGTTGTGGTGAAGAGAGAGCTGAGCCAAAAGGCGAAGCTCTCGATTTACCGGTCGATCTACGTTCCTACCTTCATCTATGGTCACGAGCTTTGGGTCGTGACCGAAAGAACGAGATCCCGGATACAAGCGGCTGAAATGAGTTTTCTCCGTAGTGTGTCTGGGCTCTCCCTTAGAGATAGGGTGAGGAGCTCAGTCATCCGGGGAGGACTCAGAGTAGAGCCGCTGCTCCTCCACGTCGAGAGGAGCCAGTTGAGGTGGCTCGGGCATCTGGTCAGGATGCCTCCTGGACGCCTCCCTGGAGAGGTGTTCCGGGCACGTCCCACCGGGAGGAGACCCAGGGGAAGACCCAGGACACGCTGGAGGGACTATGTCTCCCGGCTGGCCTGGGAACGCCTTGGGATTCCTCCTGAGGAGCTGGCCCAAGTGGCTGGGGAGAGGGACGTCTGGGCCTCCCTACTGAAGCTGCTACCCCCGCGACCCGACCCCGGATAAGCGGAAGACAACGGACGGACGGACGGACGGACTTTGGTTTCGATTAACTGAGGTGATTATTTTTGAGTTTTGACACTTATCTCTTTCATATAAAGTCCATTCCTTACAGCTGAGATTCTTACTTCATTCTACTGTACTGTTCCTTATATTTCTATTTCTTTACATTTATATTCGAATGTTTTTCTTCATGTTTGGTTTAGTGAGATTCCTTTTGTGTCCTGTTGGTTCTCTACTGTGTTGATTTCTGTTGTAATTTATCCCTTTCTGTAAACTCCTAAGTTTAGTGTTTCATCCAGCACTCTCCTGATCTGGTTCTCGTCTCATTCAATCACCTCCCCAACAGCTGAAGCCGACCTGTTTTATTACCTCCTTGTTGGATCCTTCCTCTGTCCGTCATTTGTGTCCGTCCATGCCTTTTTTCCTGTGCTCTTGTCTCTGTTGATTGGATGTTCCAGGCAGTCACACTTCAGTTCCTTCTGTGCCAGTTCATCACTTCTGTAAGTTTCATTTCAATAAATCATCATTACAATCAGCTTGAGGCTGCCATTTATCTGTCTGCGCTCGGGTCCTATTCCACAAATGATGAAAGTTTGAGGTGGTTGTCCAGCTGGAAGTTGAACCTCTGGCCCTTAAAACTGTTTTAGCCCCCAGTTTTGTCCCATACTTAGCGTCATTCATCTTCCCATCAACTCTGGCATCGATACAGCATGATTCTGCAACCACAATGTTTCACAGTGGGGACGGTGTGCTCAGGGTTACGGTCTGCGTTGATTTCCCATCGCATAGTTCAGTTTTTGTCTCATTCGACCACAGCTCTTTCCTCCACATGTTTACTCTGTCCTCTAAATGGTTTGTTGCAAAACGCAACTGAGCAATTAATTGTCGTTCTTTTGGCTTTTTCTTCAACAATGACCGCCTTCTTGCCGCTCTTCCACGAAGGCCAGAGATGCTGAGTGCAAATAGTTCTTATATCCAATGAGCTGTGGATGTAGGCAGCTCCTTCAGAATAACCATGGAAACCTCTCTGATTAATGCTCTCCTCTCAACCTCTCAGAGGTATAAGATCTTCACTGAGCAACTAGATTTATTCTGAGATTAAATTACACACAGGTGGACTGTATCCACCAATTATGCTGAAGGCAGTTGGCTGCTCTGTATTTTGCTTAAGGGATGTCAGAGTAAAGGGGACTGAATAAATATGCAAGCCATACATTTCAGATTTTTCTGTTAAAAATGTGGAACACCATGCATCATGTTCCAACCACTTTTTGGGTTGGTATTACGATTAAAATCCTTATAAAAAAAAAAAACCATTAAGCTTTGTGGTTGCAGCTTGACAGAACTTGAAATAGTTCCTGACATATGAATACCGTTTGTAAGGCACAATCTCTGCTGTTTCCCACTTAGAGCCGCGGTATTTATTCTAATTTTAGGCTTCTCTCTCTAGCTTGCTTCAAATTCCCACTTTCCTCCTTGAGGACTTAAGCTTTTACCTCTCCCCAAATGTGCGCTATTTGTTCCTGGAAACAACAGCTCCTCTTATACAGCTGCAAAAAGCATTAGAGGTGCAGGGAACAAGTGTGTTAATGCAGAGCTGTCACTTCACTCGCAGTAATGATGGACTGGAACATCACTTACACAAAGGCTGACAGACGTCCAAAAGTCGCCCCCTTCCAGAGGCCGACACTCAGTCAGAGCCCATGAAGCCCACACTACACTGAGGCCCATTCAGCTGCCGGAAAGCAAAGCCAGTGCCAAGCAGAACTCGAGTGGATTTAGTTACATGGTCTGTAGCTGCAAGTCATTAAAAAAAAGCTAACCTTCTTTCAGTACAGCACATGGTAAGTCCATTTCTCTGGCCAAATTATCAACACATTTTGCCGCTGTAAAAGCTCACACGAACCCGTCTCCTTCCTATGCATGAAGAGACATGCTTTCAAAGACACAAGAACTCATTTTAAAAAAAAGCCAGTAATGCTGTAAGAGAGGATGGAAGGCAAAAAAAGTGTCTATGACTTTAACTTCACATTTGCCTCGTTTAGACCTACCGACCCCAGCAAGCCTTTATTGTTTGATTTACAGTCAAAAATGCAACATACTATTGGAAATATATGACATAGAGGGCAGCTCAAATATTTTAAATACTATACTTTACATGTTTAGTGTATTATTATCTACACTTCCATTCAAATTTTTCCACATTTTGTAATTTTACAACCACAAACTCTATCTCCTTAGTGTTTGACTTTATTTACAAATATATAGAAATACCATTGCTTTTTATACATCCATTTATTTATTTGTTGCCAAACAGTTTTTATTTCAGGAAGATATATTAACATCAAATCTGTTATATGGACTAGATATACATTTAGGAATTTCAAATGCAGATTAGCTAAATTAGGCAGCAAAGTGCTTCCAATTGGGTTCTTGGTACGAGTCTAAAAGGCATCAACTGGCAGCGATGGCCACTGTGAAGGACCAGCATCGTGTCCAGGGTGTACCCCTCCCCTTGCCAAGTGACTACTCGAGATGGACACCAGCTCCCCAGCAACCCTGCATGGATCAAGCAGATATAGAAAATGGATGGTTGGGGTTTCAGGCAAATTTGCAACAATCATCTATCCACCAGGGATTGATGTATTCTACTGTGATTGTATGTGCTACACCTGCACAAAGTGAAATGAAGGAAAATATTACATGGATTTCAAAGTTTCTACAAGATAAAATCTGAAAAGTAAGGCTTAAAATTTGTTGTCCTCTGTTTTTTTTGGGTTTTTTTTTTGCTTTTACAGCTGTAAGTAAATTTGCCGTGTTTCTTCTTCCTTTGGATCCCCCTTTCCACTTGCCGTGCATGCACACTTATAGTGTTAATGTAAGTGAGCTTTGGTTTCAGCCTTTCATTGTAGTTCCACTGCTCTCACCTTATATTTTGAAAATGGTTGACAGTCACAAGAAGCAAACTCTTACAAGTTTTAGAGAAGGAAAGGAAGGCTAAAATCTTGAGTCGTCAATTTTTCTGGAAGTTTCCCCTTTTTGAATAACTGCGCATGGGCAAGACCATCTTACCTTGTTGCTGCTGAGGGGAAAATGTTGACCATAAAGGCTTGATGAAACTCAGCCTGAATCACCAATCAGGTTATGGATCTACAATGATAAACAAACCCATAGATGAATGTGTAACAGTGTAATAATTCGTTCAATAACTTAAAACTACTTATTTTTATTCAGTATTATTTGAACATATGTGTGTTTTTGTGTTTTAATCCATTAACTGAAGAATAAAGTATTAATATGTCTCTTTATCTCTTTAACAAAAGTAGTACATGTCTACTTCAATGTCTGGTGGGATAAAAATGAGATGGAGTTGAGACTCCACCGGCTCTTCCAGGGTCTGGTTAGCCCCGCCCCAAACAAGCCCCGCCCCCAAAATTAGCATAATCTCACTCTTAACTTTTGATCAAAGTTGAGAGGTCTGGTCTTGCGCATGTGCACAGCTATTTAAGAAGGGACTTGGAAGTTTCTTACCCATATTTCCGGAAAAATCGTCCACTCTACCTTTACGGCCATTCAGCGTGGATGAAGAGCATCTGTAAACAGCAGTTATCAAGTCTCGCCACAGATTACCTGTTGGATTTTGGTCTGGGCTTTGACTGTGCCATTCAAATACATAAACCTGCTTTGAGCTTAACCATTCCATCGTTGCTCTGGTTGTATGTTTCCAGTTCTTGTCTTGCTGGAAAGTCAACCCCAGATTCAGTTTTAAATCGTTTACTGCCTCTACCGGGTTTTCTGCCAGCATTTCAATGTATTTCTCTTGTGACATTTTCCCATCATCTATGACCAATTTCCCCATCCCTGCTGAAGAAAAAGGATGCTGCCATCATGATGCTGCCACCAACCACATTTCACCGTAGGGACGCTGCGTTCGGTGTGATGTGCAAGGTTAGTTGTCCGCAAGAGATTGTGTTTGTCATCTTTGACAGAAGGTGTGAATGCCTTACAGTCCTGATATTTACATTTTATAATCATTTGAGGATTATGGGAACAGCAAGAGGCAACAAAGAATGTTTACATAGATATAGAACTGTGGAATGACCTACCAAAAATATCCTGGACAAGATCGTTCAAATGATACAGAAATTACTTTTGGAATAGTTTGTTGGATATGCTAATCATAATATGGGATGGACGAATAGAAGTAAATTAGAGGCTGTTTTGGCCCTTTGCACCACACAGAACCTTCGGTTGTATCCACTGAATGTATTGTCCCTTGTGTCTTCTTTAGGCTGGTATCCTTCATCTGTGACCTCGACCAGCCTCAGCAGTTTGTCCTCCGCTCACACGGCAGACAGGAAGCCCAAATTCATCACCACCTTTCATTCTCCTCCCCTGGTCTATCTGATCTATGATAGCATTAATAAAAACCTCTGCAGAGTGCACTGTCGCCCTCTGTGCCTTGCAAACTCCCGGCCCTGCGCAGATGACCACCAGCCATACACAGCCCATTAAAAACTATGTTTACTTATCAGCCTCTCTGGGGCCATCACTCTGTTTTCAAGACTGATGCCCAAAGGGAAGGCAAAGAGTGACCTTCCTATAGTCCCGCAGTGTTGTAAAGTCAGCAGTCCCAATTGGTTTGTCCTGTAATTCTCTGCCTGAACTCTACTGGAGTCAATGTCAGTGCCTTTTAATAGCATGGAGCAAAAACAGCTCCGATGAGGCAACAAGTTAAATGCGAGTGCATATCTTCACAAAAAGCTGCAAGGAAATGCAGGTCACCGCAAGCATCTTCATACCCTTCAGATTTTGAACACATGAAAACAACAAACATTGCATTTTACTGGGATTGTGTGTTGGAGACCACTACTGAATACAGTGATTTGTGTATTATAGAAGGACAATGATTTGTGAATACAGTTCAGTGCAAGCATATGCTTTCAAATGTTACCTAATTATTAAATAGGGTCCTCAAAAGTCTGTTTAGAGAACATTGGTGATCAAATAGCATCATGAAGACCCAAAAATAAAGCAGGCAGGTTGGGGGAAACATTGTGAGGTTTAAAACAGGCTTGGGTTAGAAAACAATATCTGTCTAAATGTGACATCCACCAAACTAAGTTTAGAACACCTGAAAACCTATCAACATGACTGTCCACCTAAACCGACTCACTAGGCCAGGGAAACATTTATTAAAGAAACACTCAAGAGGCCACTGGTAACTCCGGAGGATCTGTAGAGATCCACAGATCAGGTAGGGAATCTGGAGGGGAAAAAAGCCACAATATAAAGCGCAGTTTGCCAAAAAGCCATGCAGGGGACCCAGCAAACACGAGGAAGCAGATGTTCTGGTCCAGTGAGACAGAAATGTAACTTTTTGACCCAAATGTAAATCAATATGTGTGGAGGTAAATTGACATTGCACATCACTTCACCCTTACCCATTGTGAAACATGTAGTAGTTGTGGCCGAATTATGCTGTAGGGATTTTCTGTAGCAGGGAAAAAGAAGGTGGCTGTAGAGTTAATGGGAATATGGATTGAGCTGAATATTAGGCGCTACTGCTGGATCACCTTCCAGCAGAACACCGACCTAAACACTGAGCCATGGCAACAACGTGATGTGTCATGTCAAAGTGTCTTTATATATGAGAATGGCCCAGTCAAAGTTCAGAGCTACACCCATCCAGGTGAGAATCTGTGGTAAGACTTGATAATGTATGTTTAGAGATGTTCTTCTTTCAGTCTGACTGAGCATGAACTCTTTTCTGAAAAAGAAATAGTAAAAAAAAACAATAAACAGATGCAGCTGGAATTTGTATTGACAGGTGGTTATATACAGTTTTTACTGAGGAGTCTAAATACTAATCCATGCCAGACTTTTCTGATATAATTTGTAAAAATATTGTTCCTTCCACATCACACGTATGTAAAACTTTGTGTGGTTCTATCATATCAAGTCCACCAAAACCCATTGTAAAGTGTACTTCTAATGTGACATTGTTTGGAAAAAAAAGTCCTGGGGTGGTGAATTTCTTTTTCCATGCCAGGGCAAATCAAGAAATTGCAATGGTTCCTTTTAAAAGCACAATCATGCAACAGAAAGAAAAGCTTGTTTTGGAAATTTAACAAAGTTTTACATCTGTGGCTGTATAGTAAAAACACTTCTTAATTAATGCAAAAGTTACTTTAAAAACTAGATGGAAAATATGCAACCCAAAAAACGTTTGCAATTGCAAATGCACAAGTACATAAGCTTCCATCCTGACAATGTGTCGCTGTTATTGTAATCACCAAGTTATTGAAAGTTCACTTGTGGTGTGTCATGTGAGGTAAATCATTGCCCGGCTGACAGTAATAACAGCTCCCACCAACTTTTCGCATTTTAAGTAGATGCTTTGTGCCTCATTGGTTATTTTGTGTGTTTTAAAAGACAAATGGCACAGAACACAGTGTCAAACTTTTGTGCATTATATATTAGCCTCAAAGTATGTTGGGATGAGTAAAAAATTTTCCGGGTGCTGTTGGGTTGGACGCAAATGTGCCATTTGAGTGACAGTTGAGCAATCGTGATAGCATAAATTGAACAAGGTGAACTCTGATTCTTTCTATTTTTTTCCACACAGAGGGTTATTTCTTATCATCCAGAATATGTCATGGTGTACTTTGGGTGCGCTTAAATTCCCCTGACCTTTAAAAGGGCTGATTATTTCCATCCACAATCTTTACCCAGCAATATGCTGCCAGCACAAAAGGAGATTCCAGACCTGCTGGTCCGATAATTTCTGCTCTCGGTGCAGCATTGAGAGTACCAAAACCTGAAATGTCCTGCCACTCCATTATCACCAGGCTGCCTAAATCGCCACCCTCACTGCAGCTACACTGTTAACTCTCACCTTGAGCGAGCAGCCTTTTCAGTAGACGTCTATTTTCTTTGTTCTTGACCTCCACATTTGTGGCCACCTCTACTAGAAATTTGTGAAAAGTCTTAAAAAAATAATACCATAATTCCACATGAAATTAAAAATAAAATTCGACCCATATTGGCAGATAATTGAATTTGGCAGTCTCCTTGCTCTTCATCCCCATTCAGCAGCAATGATGCGGGCTAGCCAGCGTTGTATATGGACTATAATAATCTGCGTCCTCATGCTTCTCATTCTTCAACCAGGATCAGGTGTTCTCCAATACAGCGCGGCTGAACTCCTTCAGATCTGATGCCTTCTGACTCAGCCTCCGTCAACAACGCTACGCCTCCGCCCAGATATCGCTCTTTTACCACGGCAGATACATATCATCATAGATCTCGCCAAAACTTCCATCTCAACAACTCCAACGCCGCCAAATCCATTTGGTCCACCACTCCTTGCCTCACAGGAAATCCTACCTGACTGTTGATCACAGCGTGCTATCCAGCCTAGCTAGGTCGGCTAAACCTCTGGTCAAACACGACAGCATCACTCTGAACCTCGGTCTTCTCACTATCCGCTCGCTCAAACCGTGAGTTTGACTCTCTCTGGTAAATGGAAACTTGGCAACAACACAACGACTTGTCACAACTTAAAGTGTAACTCACCACCATGTAAAAGCATAATCCCACCCCCTGACAAATTTGAAAAATCCAACAAGTGGGCAGGGATAAGCGGGAAATGGAATTGGGAGGGGGGATGGGCTGTGTTAACAGCAGCTAACTTGATTTGCCATACTGAATCGTGAAGAGTGATCAGTGACGGTGGTAGTTACGCCACTATTCGGTCTTTTGAGGTGGAGGATTTTTCACCCCCCTCATCGCTGGATAGTGTGGGAATCTTTCTGGAGCCCAGTGAGCCAGAGCCCTATCAGTTTGAACCACTGGCTCAAGGCACTGACTCAGCAATGCCTGAAGCCGGTGCTGCCGAGGCAGTGGAGAACAGGATCGGTCCAAGTATATATTATCAGATTTATTTCCCTCTTTGTAATCCAGGGTGGAATCACGGACAGCTTTACACATGCATGATTCATTTGCAATATGGAAAAAGAGTGTGGCTTATCTCCTCTCTACTCTCTGTGTTCTGACTGCAGGCGGGTTTGAAGACGACGCAGCAGCTGTGTGACAGATCTTAGAGAAAAGGAAGAACTCATGGCGTCATCGCTCCTACCTCAAGACTAACTTGACAAGCCAAATTGATAATATGTCGCACTTTCTTTTCTTCACATTATTAATCTGGGACTGCTCCCATCTAATCGGTTTGGGGAAAGGAGAGACATTCAGCAGAACCTTCTGAGATGATTGGACAAAGCAACACCTAGTGCCCGCCTACCAAAGGTTTGCTTTAGCCAATCACGGTATCAAAGGAAAATGTAACCAGCGGAAGTCATGATAAATCACAAGGTAAGCTAGTCAAGGCACTTCTTGTTGTTGTTCTTTCAAAATAATGACCAGGATATGTAGACAACACTATAAGACAACCATGTTTACAGTTTATTGCCTCACCAGTTGCTTTCTGGTGTGCACCAGAAAGTAATTTTCTTAAATTTCCCTTCAATGTCCCTTTAGGGGCTCCGTTACATTTAAAAATTCCACTCCACCAGGGTTTGTTTACATCTGCAAGCCTCGTGAGACACACTGTGGAAGCGGTCTCAAGATAATTCACCATATGAAGTGGGAGGTGTTGTTTGTTTCTGTGCCAGCTTTCACCTTCTTTGAATCTGTAGCATGTATCATTTCCTCCTTTCATTCTAAATTTCTCTCTGTCTCTCCATAACTAATAAACCACGTCTTATCTAATTCAGGAACATGGAAGGACATCAACATGGATACCCTTTCCTCTCATATCCTCAGAACTCTGATTCCAGATACTTCTTATACCCCTGATGAGCATGTCTCTCAATATAATAACTGTTTAAATAATATTATGAGTGATCTTGCTCCAGTGAAAACCCGGTCTCACAATCTTCCCCTGAACTCCTGTCCATTAAAGCAAAACATTGTCAACTTCAACAACTATAAAAGAAAACTGGACAAACAATTCACCAAGAAATGTACAAAACTCAAATAGCAGTATATAATGAATTAATTACTCAAACTAAATCCAGTTGCTCTGATTTAATCAGTTACAATGAAGGTAACTCCAGGACTTTGTTTTCACTCTTTAACAACTCTTTGCAGCCATTTAAGGAATTCCCATTCCATCCCGTAATTCTTTGATGCAGTTTTCAATGAGAAAATCCACAGGATTCCCAAATGTCACATCTCCTCCCTTGTGAAATTCTACCATTCACTCAGCCATTGTCAAATTATTAACTTCCAAGCGTTTCTAAATCTTCTACCCATATGCTCGATCTTCTGATGGCAGCTGACTCCGATCTACTTTCTTTTCTCATTCTTCTGGAGCTGAGTGCAGCCTTCAATACGATTTCTCTCTCCATCCTTCTCCAGTGTCTGTCTGTTTTTTATTTTTTTATTCTTTTTTGGGGTGAGGGGGGTTGGGGGCTTTTCCTTCAAATACCAGCCTCTCACAGCCAGTCTCTGCCAGATTGTCTTCTTGCCTTGTGCGAGCTGAAGTCCAGTGTTAGTGTGCGCCGCCTGCCTGACCTGTTTTCCCTGTTTGTATCCTCTGCTTGCCCTGCCCTTGATGGATATATGATCAGCCTTCTGACGCTGGTCATTACCTGGACTGTGTTTTTTATTACTGCCTAGCCCTTTTGTACCTGTGTGCCTTTTACTGCCTGCCTTGTCTGTGTATGACCTCTGCCCGTCTCATGGACATGCGCTCTGCTCCAGCCTATTCTGCCATACCAGCCCCTGTCAATTGTCTTCCAGCATCTAGTTTTTGTTTATTTTTCCTTTAAATAAACCTTTTAAGCGCAACACCGTGTTTTAGTTGAATATCGGGTTCTTGGTTTGTGTAAGGATTACATCCACACATCCTCAATTGGCATCAGTCACACCTCCCTTGACTGCTTTCGTTCTTACCTAACTGGCTGCATTCAGCTCGTTCAACTTAAGTCCTTTAGTTCCCATCCATCCCCTATCACAACTGACATGCCCCAGGGCTCTGTCCTGGGACCCCTACTTTTCATTATTTACATTCTTTCTATCAGCAATATTTTACGGAAATTTAACATCCATTTTGACTGACAGTTTCTTACTTTCACTTGATGGTTCTATAGTCTCCCCCTCACCTCATGTTAAGAGTCTGGGTGTCATCCTCGGTAGCACTCTATCCTTTACCTCTCACATTAATCTATATTAAATCCATGCAACATCAGTCGCCTTTGTCTCTTCCTTCCCCCTCAGTGTGTATCTTCTTGTCCATAGTCTTGTCACCTCCCGCACTGATTACTGTAACTCTTGTCACTTTGGCCTTCCTAAAAAAATCCTCCATAAGCTACAAGTAGTTCAGAATTCAGCTACTTACATTATTACCAAAACCCCGTCATTTCATCACATCACCAGAGTCCAACAGCAGCTCCACTGGCTCCCAGTTGGATTCAAACTAGAATTCAAAGTCCTTCTGTACACACTCAAGGCCATCCACGGCATCGCTCCCCCTACTTTTCTGATCTTCTTCACATCAATAGGTAAAACATTTTCAAAGTTGGCTTTTGGAGAAAATACAGTGAAGGGGGGCATTTTTAGTTCACCAAGTCTCCACAACAAATGATGGATGCTATATAGCCACATACAACCCATTCGTATCGCACATAATGTGTTTTTCTAAACATTGCTGGGGTTTTTCACTTTAGAAGACCATGAGAACCTTCAAGACCCAGGACTTTGGATGATATAGAGAGACTATTGGATCGTTGAAGATCCTTCTTCTCATATCCCAGAGCCTTGGAAAATGTGATAGAGGATTAAGGACTGGTCCCATGATAGAAGTGGGCTGTCCAAAGTGTTAACAGCTAGTGTGATCCTGTTGATTTTGTTTTTTTTTAATCAAGATTTCTTAACAAGAGGACATTTTTTTAATCACTGAATAAATACACCAAATCATCCACTGAATTTTCCTAAATTAATCGTAAGTATAGCGAGTGCTGTACTTCCAATTCTAATCAACTGTTACTTTTTTTCATCACCCTCCCGGGTCAAACGAGACAGCTTTTCTTTCTTAGTTGCAGTGAGTAGACTCCCGTACCTAAAGCTCCGAGCGCTGTACATGCTGAGAAAACGAGGGAATCCAAAGGGAACCAACAGGTCTTAATGTTTGGTAGATTCCTCTTCTGCTTGTAATCTCCTAATCAGTAGTTCTAGGGGGTCACATCTATCACCCAGGGAACAAATAAAAGTCTGACCGTGTCCTGCTCCCTTTCACCTCAGGAGGAAATGTGAACCAGATAAATGATCACCCTGCTTCAGAAGAGGCTCAGTCTGTTGCCAGCGATTTGTGGGCAACAAAGTAATTTCGCAACTGTTCTTTGTATTGATAGATGAGGCTGAAATTTAATATAGAGCCAATTTACTGGTATGGGGTGGAGGAATGGTACTGCAGTTATCTTCCCTCTTTTTTCCCCTCTTCGCTCCAATCCAGCTGAAAATTAGACTCAGGAAGAGGACAAACAACCCAAAGGGTAATATTTTTGACAAAGCTCTCCTATTAACTACCCCTATTCTTCCTTAATACGTATCTTTCTTGCTGGGAGACCACCTCCTGTATTGGGGAAACGTTTGCATTACTGTTTCAATATAAAATGTACAATCTTTTAAAAAAAGAATTTGCCCCTTCCAGAATCTTGGCGAATAGTGTTTAAATCATGTTTTAGATCATTAAACAAATTTTAATATCAGGCAAGAATAAAATGAGTATGTAGCCTACAAAATGTAATTTTTAAATGCTGGTTTCATTTATAATGGGAAAAAATATATCCAAACCAACCTGGCTTGTTGAAAAAAATAACCTCCAACCCTCAATACCCTCTTGTTTATCATGAATTAAGTGTTATTATTAACTGCATTTTTCAATATCACCAGCCAAACCCAGGCCTGACTACTCCCAACGCATATAGAGTCAAGAGACCAACTAAACATAACCTGCCCAAATACATAAAGTAGGGTAAAAGATCTTAAAAAGCAACATGTGATGCCCAGAGCAAAGGAAAAAAAAATCAAGAACAGATGAGAAACAAAATTATTGACAGCTAACACCCTTGGGCGAGTTACAAAGCCTTCTTTAAACTTTGGGATTGCAACAGACTAGAATGGGAGTCATTCTATACAAACAGAGAAAACACATAACACTGATGCCCCTTCCCAGGAGTGCCTACAGAAACTATTTCAAGACCACAGTGACGACTTATCCAGGAAGTCACAAAGGACCTACATCTAACACACTGCAGGCCTCATTTTCCTCAGTTAGGGTCAGAATTTTTTTCAGAATCATAATTAGACTTGGCAGGTTCATACAACAAGGAATTGGTCTTTAGTTCCACTTTGCTGTCACTGAAGACATTTACGTAGTAAAAGCAATAATAATAATAATAATAATAATAATAATAATAAAATACTTTATTGTTCCCAAAGGCAACTGTGTGGCAGTCTGTTGCTCCCATTCACACAAACACAAAAGGATCAACAGGATAAAAGAGCATAGAAGTAAGAATATCAATAAACACAACACTAGAAAAGAAAAAAAGACTCAAAGTGTCAGTGGTGAAAGCACTGGAGACTATGTTTTGGGGCATTACCAGCTGACTTCTCCTGTTCGTGCCTGAAGTGGCTGAATTATACAGCCTAATGCCGCGAGAGGCAAACGAGTTCGTCAGTCTCAGTGGAGCACCCCAGCAAGAGGAACCTGGAGCTCACAGAAGCTCTCTGGTGGGAGAAGACCAAGTTCGGGGGTTTGCTCTGATTGGACAGGATAGCCCTGGTCTTGGAGAACTTCCTCTGCCTCACCACAGAGTCTGCCCTGTTTATGAGCCCCCTCACAATATTATGTGGACTGGCAAAACTAAAGTGGAAGTTTACTTGTTTTTTGTGTTTTTGTTTGTTAGTTAGTTTTTGTTTTCATTTTTTGAAGGCACTTGTTGCGTTAAATCAGACACAGCATTTCAGAAAAAGAACACAAACCATGGAGTAAAACATGGGGGCGTGATGACTGGATGACAAAAATCAATGGAACCAGGAATTCTGCTGTGTAACAGAAAATCCTGATGGTGAACATCTGGCCATCAGTTTATCACCATAAATTCAGATGCACTTTATAATCTGAAGTACACCAGCAAGTCAGTCTTAGAATGATGAAGGTTTTGGAGAGGCCTAGTTAAAGTCTGGACTTAAATCCAATTATGAGACAGTGATATGACCATAAAGAATGTGTTCATGCTGGAAAACCCAACAATGTTGCTTAATTAGAACAATTCCCCACTCCCCCCCAAAAAAGAGTAAAATTCTTTCACAATAATGCAAAACAATCTTGGCCATACGTGATGACAGTTTTTGCTGCCACTAAGGGTGGATCAATCTGTTGTTAGGTTTAAAGGGCAGCTACTTTTTAGGTTTGTCTTTTTCCTAAGTAAATGAAATGATCATCTGAAAACTCCATTTTGTATTTACTCAGGTTATCTCTATCTGATACTGAAAATAGTTTGTTAAACTGAAACATTCAAGGGTGACAAAAAAGCAGGAACAGAAGAAATTTACGTGTTTTTATTCCCACAGTACTGGAGTTCTTTTTCTTTCCCATTTTTTTGTTTGGTTTTTTCGGGGTCAGTTCTGTGCTCAATATGCAATTCAAGAAACAAATGGATAAAACACCAAAGCAGCTCAACAGATTCAATGACAACTACTTTCACAGCAGCAGTTCTTCATTGTACATCTCTGATGCCTGCAGGGACTTGAAATGCAGAGCTTTGTGAACAACACGGACACTCACTGAGCCACAGCGAGCTGTGTAAACTTTCCTGAGAATCTGCTTTAACGCAAAGCACAAGACCTTGGAGGGAGCCCTGCAGCTAAAATACATTTTTACTTTTCATGGTCCAATGCTGGATGTGCTGGGCATCCTGCTGTTCCTGTCATCTAACAAGAAACTGCTCGCTCCTGTGCCCACATGTTGATGGTGGGAAAGAGCGATGGTCTGCTTCATCTGGCAGGGAACCCTGAAAGGTGTAATGCATGCAAGGACTTAAGATCCTGTCACCTGCAGTTTTATCAAAAGAAATGTTTACAAGATCATTCAAGGGGACATAGTCTGATAATTACAGATGAATTAGGCATGCATGGTAAATAGTAAGACTTATATTGCTTGCATTGTGGGAGCAACGCTTTATTGATCAGGTTACTTGAACGTGAAGGCTGTAATTGGCTGAAAAGTGGCAAAATAAGTATTATGATCAGCTTGATTAAACTACTGCGTTCTGTTTTCCACTCCAGAAGAGGAGTTCTCAGTGTCCCGAATAAATCCTCTCAGTGCTGCTTGTTTGTGATTCAGCAGCACGTTCACATTTACATGATGGGTTAGGTCCGCTTCCGTGCACACATAAATGCATTTACTGATGGCTGTGCTGAGTAATAACAGCTGGGGATGATGGGTTCCAGTCACAGTGAGAATGCTGGTGCAGCAATGCTTCCACCTACAGACGGCATCGTTATACAGCATGCTGAACCTTTAAATACTGAAGTCATTGCAACTGATTTATTATATCCACAATTCATCCATCTAACCACCCATCCATCTTGACTTACAAATATACAACTCCTAGAAGTTTTGTAATCTATAGGCTCCAATAGAACTGGATCTTCCTCATCAGGAAGTTTACATCATTAAACACAATACGCAGTTTGTCAGAATTTTCCCACAGCACATCCTCATTTTTAAAGCCTGCAATTAAATGCTAGAAAAGTTACATCTTGTAAGACAGCACTACACGCAGCGTTCAAAGCCAGCCATCTGTCACAAAACTCTCATACACCTATTTTTGTTTTGTTTTTAGATGAGCAGGGGAAAAATGTAAGTGTTAGAAACCAAATGCTTTATTTATTTATTTTTAGATGAGCAAGGAAAAAAACGCAAGTGTTACCAAATGCTTTTTTTTAGATGAGCAGGGGAAAAATGCAAGTATTAGAAACCAAAAGCTCTTTTTTTCCAAAATGCAAGTATTAGAAACCAAAAGCTCTTTTTTTCCACATTTTCTTTTTAGAGGAGCAGGGAAAAAAATACACAAGTGTTAGAAACCAAATGCGCTTATCTGAAAGCTGGTGCTTACCACCGCCTGCTTGCACTGGTTTCCAAAAAACATGTTGCTCAAAATTAACCTTCCACATAGTCGGTGGTTTGATTTCTGGTTAGAGGTGATGCTTTTGTGGTTGGGTAAAGGAAGGGTAGAAGATGTGAGATCAAATTTGGTTCTTTAAAATTTGGAATGTAAACTCAGTTAAGCTGACTTTGGATGTGTAAAATACCAATAAAAACACAAATGCAGTCCAATCACTTTTAAATAGTCAGAAACTTGACCAGACTTCTTTCTGGTTGTAAGCAACATAGGCAGATCACATCAACACCCCCAAGCATCCCTAATGAAGTGTCAACCATCAATCCTCTCATGGTAATGTAATGCTTGATAATTACTGTTGGAAAGCTATGATCATCATATCTTAGCTCAGTCTAGCTACCAGTGCAACTAGCCTGACTGATCAGTTATATATATATATATATATACAGGACTGTCTCAGAAAATTAGAATATTGTGATAAAGTTCTTTATTTTCTGTAATGCAATTAAAAAACATGAAATGTGATACATTCTGGATTCATTACAAATCAACTGAAATATCGCAAGCCTTTTATTGTTTTAATATCGCTGATTATGGCTTACAGCTTAAGAAACCCAAATATCCTATCTCAAGATATTAGAATATCGTGAAAAGGTCTACTAGTAGGCTATTCAACTAATCACTTGAATCGTCTAATTAACTCGAAACACTGCAGGGTTTCCTGAGCCTTGAAAAACACTCAGCTTGGTTCAGTAAACTAAATCACAAGTATGGTAGTGGTTAAGAGACGACATAAGATTCTCACAGTAACTGATGTACTGACCATGGCATTACTGTCCTTGATTGGCCTGCCAATTCCCCTGACCTGAACCCCATAGAGAATAGGGTGTTTTCACTGACGTCACTGGCCAACTTCCGGTCCGCCATATTGGGTGGTTCACTTCCTTATCTCTAGTTGTCCTACACGTATTTTCGTATCGAGAATGGATAAGTACGCCAGCACGCTAGAGCGACCAGATAAGGACGTCTATCTGAGGAAATGTTCCGTGATCGACCATATGGACCCCTATGCCTTCCACGGTGCCTTGTTTAGCCGTAATCCTGATGATTGGCCAAATGTAGAGCACGGCGACATAGTGCATTACCTGGTGTTCGGTGAAAACCCTCTGCACACTCTCGAGGAAATAAGAGCTTACAAGGGTCGAGAGGCTCACAACCAGTTCACATCTGGTTGGGTACGAGATGTCGAAGTTATGTACATCAAGGAAATCGCCATCATACGTGGACGGGTGAGTTTTAATAAGATGGTAAAAATGTAAACAATCCGACGCAAATGCGGCGCATGCTTCTGCGGTGGCTGACTGCCGGCGGTGCGCGAAGGCGCTTGGCTGCAGGGCTGATAATTAAATAATTAAAACCGCTCGCGGCTTTAATTATTTAATCAGAACAATGACCAGTGCAAAATTAAGTTGTATTTACCGTATTTACGCCGGCAAAAGCCTACCGGCGTAACCCGGAAGTAGCGCGGACGTCACTTTCCATATCGGACGTCTTCGGTTACCTTGTTTGTGGTGTGAGCGCCTATACTTCAGAACAGTTCTGAAGCTACAAGTCCTTGGAGTCTCATGTGCAGTTTACGAATGGATGGGTTCAGGAGCGGCAGATCATAAAGCCAGCAAACAGTGGGAACACAGTAACTCGTACAAAGGTAAGCTGCGCTCAGACGGGCTCTGGGACATGCTAAGTTAGTAGCTGCTAACCGTTAGTGCTAACAACCACTCACGCATGTAATGTACTTTTAACTAACTGCTATGTGTTTCAAACGTTTAGAACACACTCTCATTGACATCGGGATACTGTGGAAAGTTATGTTAGGTCGTCTTACAGCCGCGATCCAAGCGGGCCGACGACTCTTTGTTACCTCTAACAGCTGTTCTCCGTGGTTGCGCCTCCAGGCAGGAAAGCGGAGGAAAATTAACCCGTTTCTATGTTTTTCCCATGGCGATCATGTGTTGCGCTGTTACAGCCCACAATACAGCAACGGTTTACATGTTTTAAATACTTAACAGTTAATTACCTGTGACAAAGTGAGCACCGCAGACTCTGGCGTATTCCAGCTTAACACCGTCCAAATCGGACCTGGATATCCGTGTCAGCCATAGGTGACGGCGTTGTTCAGAGAGCTGTTTTGTTTTTTCACACTGATTCACTATCACGGCTGGTAGGCGAAAGAAAGAGCGTTGATCTCCACCTCCACGGGCCGTGCAACCAACCATTAAACACGTTTTCACCATTGTTCACTTCCAATACTGCCTAAGGCGTAATACAATGCGGGTCAACGGTGCGAAACGACTACCACCCAATATGGCGGACGCGCAGAGTAGTCACGTGAGCGTGACGTCAGCTGAAAACACCCTATTTGTGGGGTATTGTGAAGAAGAAGCTGAAAGACACCAGACCCAATAATGCAAAATGAGCTAAAGGCCGCTATTGAATGGCTATTGAAGGTGCTAAGCCTAAATGGCTTAGCACCTAAATACATCACAGACTTGTTATCAGTGTATCAACCCTCCAGACCACTAAGGTCTTCTGGCTCCAGCCTACTCTGCATACCTAGTACCAGAACTAAACAAGGAGGAGCAGGATTTAGTTCCTATGCTCCACTTATCTGGAACAAACTTCCAGAAAATTGTAAAGGTGCAGAAAGCCTGAGTTCCTTTAAATCAAGATTAAAAACACATTTGTTTAGGATTGCCTTCAACTGTTCTAGTTAACTGAATCACCACTTTTTTGTTCTATTTTCTATCTACATTTTATTCCTACTTGCTTTTATTCTGTTTTATTTTGCTATATTTTAATCATGTAAAGCACTTTGCATTGTCCTTGTACTGAATTGTGCTATATAAATAAAATTTCCTTGCCTTGCCTTGCCTATTGAAGCATCCTGGGCATCCATAACACCTCAGCAATGCCACAGGCCGATTGCCTCCATGCCACGCCGCATTGATGCAGTAATCTGTGCAAAAGGATTCCCAACCAAGTACTGCATTAATGGACATTTTCAAATGTTTGATTTTGTTTTGCTGTTATATATATTTTTTTTACTTGGTCTGAGGAAATATTCTAATATTTTGAGATAGGATTTTTGAGTTTTCTTCAGCTGTACGCCATAATCAGCGATATTAAAACAATAAAAGGCTTGCGATATTTCAGTTGATTTATAATGAATCCAGAATGTATGACATTTCATGTTTTTTAATTGCATTACAGAAAATAAAGAACTTTATCACAATATTCTAATTTTCTGAGACAGTCCTGTATATGTGTCGCCATTCAGCACATAGCTTGACCAAATTTAAATAGAAGTGTCTTCTACAGCTGTTTACCTTTGTGCAACACTAGAGCTACACGCCTACTCATCCATGGAGAGCTTCCAGTGTTAGGAGAAAAAATACATATAAGATATATCTTAACTACACCGCCTGGAGGGCACAGCACGTTGAATGGTTTTTATGAAAAACAGTTACTGCGAATTTTATTTTGTGCTTGTCTCTTGAACAAAACAGGAAACACTCTATTACGGACGGATACAAAACTACATATCGGTCTTTTTGCATGTTCTCCGAATTACTTTTGAGCACTTTTTATTTTTTATTTATTTTTTTCTCCCCTTTTAAATGAAGGCGGAACTTTGGTCAGTCTTTTGGTAAACGGGGATGAAATCGAGGTGGGACAGTTTGAGGCGCGAGGGAAGCTTCCTGTTTTGAAACCAAACTCCTGTTGTCACTTGAGCGCTCGGGCGGGACATTGTATCAACTTCTTGGGCTTTTGGTAACATAACTTGCTTCTACTGAATACAGTTAACATGTAATTAAGTTCCGCCATTATTGCTGGTCATGGATGCTAAAACTGTTAGCTGTAGCTTTAGCCGCTAAGTGGTGCTGCTGATGAAGTCGAACTCTATGGAGTTGACATGGAGCATGAATTGTTTTAGACAATATATCCTTGTGTAAGGTATATATATATATATATATATATATATATATATATATATATATATATATATACTGCTTTTTGAACGCCTTTGAAGCCAGTTCTCAGTGACACTAATTATTCGGTCCATCATGTTTCTGACTGGGACCCAGAGGTGTTAACGGCGGTGGAGCCATGCCTTTCCTCCATGGCTTCCGACGGATCATTTATGAATATCAGCCGCTGGTAGACGCCGTCATGCGTGTGGTTGGCATAGAGGAAGAAGAAGGCGGCGGCAATGAGAACAGGTAAAACTGAAACTGGTTCTAATGGGGGGTTCATCTGTTCTTGGCAAATTACAAAATAAAAATGCATTCTCATTTCTTAGACTGAGAAATTAACTCAGTGCGGTAAAGTTTAACTAGATGTTTGTTTGTTTTTGTTTTGGTGCTTCCTCTGTGCCGTAAACAGTGCTGAGGAAGAGTCCAGTCGCTGTAGCTCTTTGGTGGAGCTGCTGGAGCAGGAGGCCCAGTCTGAGGTGTTCCTGGAAGGCATCAGCTACGCCCTGTTTAAGGTGGCAGAGAGGGGACTGGTGCATGCAGCCAAGACCCTCTTACGATATGGAGCTGATATCAACTTTGAAGGTGAGTATTCCCAGATGTGGTACAGTGGCAAGGGAGAGTGTTTGTACAACTCAGGAAAGAATCGGAGCACTGCTAGGGGGTTGTCATTCACGTGTTTTAATGACTAATGGGTGACACGGGTAGACTAATAAAACGTATTTAATGCAATATATTAAACAATTGGAGCAGCTGCTGACGTGTTTTTAAAACAGAAGAAGTAAACTCATGTTTTTGCTCCCCCAGTTTTTTTAAACCGTAAAAAAAACAACTCACAAACTGCAGCCAAGATGCATTTATACAGTTTCTGTTAATCATTGTTACACGTTACAGTTTGGAAATAGAAGTTGCTTTGTGATCTTTTCTGTCAGATAGTTTACAGCCTCTTACAGGAAAATGAACAGAATCTGGATCAGCATTATAGGCAAGGCAAATTTATCTACATAGCACTTTTCAGTAACAAGATGATTCAAAGTGCTTATACGCGTTATAACAGGGCTGCATCTGCTTAAAGACGAGACTTTAGCCTTTCTTTTTGCTTTATTAAGTTCCTCTAAATGTAATCCATAAGTGCACTTCCATATGTGCATGGTTCTGTTAAATAAACATTTATAAAGATAATAACAAATATTCTCCTTCAACCTAGTGGCTGTTGATTCTGTCCCTAGTAATGTTACCTATGGTAACTTGATCCTCGGGGACAGGTCAGACAAGGAGCCAACCCGTAATTAATAAACTAATAACAATGTCATGGGTAACTTACTGTAGATCCATTAAAGAGAGGAGGTACTGAGCAGGTCTCGTATTTGCATACTTGTTTGTCCTGCTGTCAGACTATTACATGTTCTTCTGTAAAAATATAAGATAATAAAATAAAATAAAAAAAAGAAATGGCGACACACATCAATCAGC
This sequence comes from Fundulus diaphanus, assembly GCA_037039145.1. Classification (NCBI taxonomy): domain Eukaryota; kingdom Metazoa; phylum Chordata; class Actinopteri; order Cyprinodontiformes; family Fundulidae; genus Fundulus; species Fundulus diaphanus. The sequence goes on along the minus strand of CM073127.1, from coordinate 38,829,848 downwards.
CATATGTCCAAATCAACCAACATTCCTGTTTTTGACTCTAGGGCTAATCAACAGGTCGACGATTGGGAAATCTGAATCATTTTTACGCCTCTTTATCGCATGGTTCAAAACCCAAAGGCCCAAACCCACTTTGTCTCCTATAAACACATCAACTCACCGCATGCTCTTTTGACAGTTTGTTTTTGAGTTTACATACCATACCATACCAACTTTATTTATGAAGCACTTTATACACCGACAGGACCAAAGTGCTGTACACAATCATAAAATACAATGCAATTATAAAATAGAAATACATAATTTAGTTAGAGTTGTAACATATATATAGATGCGCAATTGTTCAATTAAAACAGAACTGAAATAAATATAGGATATTGCGAGTTGCACGACAAACAATGGTTCGTTTTATTTTAATATTTTACATTATTTGAAGCTGCTGCATTTAAGCAGCATTAGGTTGCTCACTTCAGATTTACCTGACAGTTAAAACATTTTTTTTAATTTGTAAGACAAACGTAGACTTCAGTGAAGCTGAAAGTGAAGGTTATTTTTTAATTATTCACCTATGTGCAAAGCTTGGTTCTTTAGGTTTGTTCTAAATCTGTAATGGATGAAACTTGAAAGGACCATTTTTATGTTTTTGGTTAATTCACATAAGGGGAAAAATCCCATAAAGCCATGCCGCTGAATGTGCAGCAACAGATTCTTCGTATGTTGCTGCACATGCCATGCTTGAGTTTAAACTTTGCTGTAGTGACCTATAGTGATTTAAGACATGTCTCCCCTGGGACATAATTAGTGGATCCTTGCAGAGGCTCCTTCATTTATCTCTCACTTCTCCGGAATATCCTCCCTCTTGTGAGTTGGTGCTGACAAATCTTCAGACAAAGCTTGCAAAGTGCTCCAGATTCCCCGTTTTCTAGTTTTTGCTCTTAATTCCATTCATACTCAAAAATAGGCCACAAGCTTTCAGAGCAGCAAAGCACAGAGGAAGGGTAAATCAAGTTATTTCTCTTCCTGTTTCTTGTGCAGATAAAAGAAATGTTCTCTTGTGATAAACCCTCATTTTGAAGGTCTTTATTTTCCCACCTCTCTCTAGACCCCGTGTCATACTACAACCCACTGCATATAGCTGTTTTAAGGAACAGGCCAAATATGGTGAGGCTGCTGGTTGGACATGGAGCAGACATTGAAAAGAGGGACAGGGTGAGTTTCTGTATCGTGCTTTGCTTGGATTCACCGTCCTCCTTATATCATAATGCAGTGTTCCCCATAGGTTGAGAATTTACTTGTGATGGTAGACAGTGCGGTGTCGCTTTGTACGGTACGGCGTAGCATAGCGCCAGTCTCTAAATCACAAACATTTCTCATACTGGAAATCTCACATCTCAGGTGATTTCACTGAACATTGTGTGGAAGCTGTTAGTTGTTTTTTTTTTTTTTTTACCTCAGAGTGGCCAACTTTCTGTTATTCATATCTCAATTTGTCAATCTTACAGTTCAACCAATCAAACCCACTCAACTACTGAGAGAGTGGGGGCGGCATTTGTCACGTTTCTTGTGACAAATTCCTACATTTCCCTCACTTTCTGCCAGGGGCACGAAGCGGGGGGATAGCAGCATGTTTGTCGAGCTAGTCAGCAGAGCCGTTTCTTCTCCAGCAGGCATCCACCGCGCACCTGTCAATGCGCGGCACAGACGGGCGGTCACGCCGCTCGCCCTCGCCTGATTGGAGCAGTTCTTTGCATTGGTACATATAAAAATTTGATTGGAAGACCTCTTCTCGTCGAGCAGATTCCTGGGTGACCACGGTCGTAAAAACAAGAGCCTTGCGTAACTGGATTCATGTCCGCAAGCACGAGGGAGGGAGCCTTTAGTTGTGTATGGTAAATTATGCCATTCTGTCCGTTTTTCCGCCTCACAGAATTTATGGGCCCCGGCAACCAGCTATTTTATCGATACCTTATAGATCATTCCTGCAACATGGGGAAAAAATGTTTACTTAGTTCTGAAACTCCAGCTTTACTGAGTTGTAGGAGCATGACGTAGGCTGCTGATGCTGGGCGCTGCGCCAACTCTTCCTGGGCAGGTCTCAATTTACCTGGGCGGGCCACTCAATATATCTATGGATGGGAAGCCCTGTAATGTATAAACGGCATCCACTACATGTTTGCAGATCCATGAGTGCAGTCCCTTGGACTTTGCGAGTGAAGAGTCAGAGAGGCTGCCTTGCCTGATCACGTTGCTGGAGCTGGGCGCTGATGTAAATGCAAGGGACAATCATGGTACGTCGGACTGCCTAACTGAAGCACAGCAATTCATACATGTCTTTATTCTGAAGTTGTTATTGCTTTGGTCTTTTTCTATAAAGGGAAGTCGCCTTTGCTCCATGCATTGGCGAGCAGCGATGGGCTGACTGTGCACAACACAGAGAACATCCGGCTTTTTCTCGAGAGAGGTACCGCTGACCCTTAAGCGCTCTTCCTCACAGTCTTATGTCTATCTTTTGTTAATCAAGTGTTAACTTTAACTGCTCCACAAGGCTGAATGCCACACAAAGCAAACCTCAGAGTTTTTTTTCTTTGCCTGTTTCCTTTTTTCCTGACCTTCTTTGTGGTCCTGCTGTTTTAAAGTGTAATAATTTATGTCTGATCCGATTCAAACATCAGAGTTGGGTCTTGATCGAGGCTTTTTTAAATGATCAGTCTCGGAGTTCTTGAAGAAACTCAGATTCTGATATTTGCGAGTCTAATTTTAAAAAACGTGCGGGCTTTTTTATAGCCAGCGCTTGCAGAACAGTAATGTAAACCATCCACATTGTTCTAGGTTTCTTCCGTCTGCATCTTGTGCTGTCCTAAGATTTCCCCTGACTGCTGTTCGATGTTGGGTAGAGCTGCAAAGACGGCAGCTGAAACAATAGTTGTTAGACTGTGTGATATTCAAAGCAAAGTGGTTCATTTATAAAGCGGTAGAGAAAACGTTTCGTGTCAGATTTGTCCACAGACAAATAAGCACAACCATGTTAAATATGTTAGAACCAAACTATCGACAAGCGAACAGATGTTTTTGCAGTTTTAGAAATACACATGCTATAGAACACACAGACCACTGCTAACATGTCTAGAGCATCTAGGCCAAGCAGAGGCACATTAGGGCAAGAAAAAGACGTATAAACCAGGATGAGACATTCAGATACAAGAAGGTAATTTATTCAAATTTATGCACGGTAAGTCATAATGAAAAAGTCAGTCTCTCCATTATGGAAATTTCCTCGACTATTTCTATCCAGTTCAGACATGACGGTGTGTCCACATTCAGCCACGTGCGAGTTATGGCTTTCTTTGCAGCTGCTAGTAACGTTAGTAGCAGACACAAGCCTGAACTTGAGGATTTTACCGCAGCATTGCATATGCTAACCCAATTGTCATCAGTTATTGTTTTTTTTTTTAGCTTCTTTTCCCCAGTTAACTTTAAATTTGGTGTTATTTGACTGCATGTTAAAGCTGTTCAGGACCAATACAAGCAGCACAACCTCAAGAGCCACCGACTAACTAGCTGTGACTGGATTATTAACTGATGGTTGGGCTGCTTATGGAAACAACAACTAGTCTTCTGCTGGCAGAATAGCACATCTTTTCTTATCTACAGCCAATACCCAGCCGGTTGTATGGAATAGGTTAAAATATACTCCTGTTAAGTAAGTAGTTGCAGAGGTCTGAGAATCTTGCAGACCAAATTTCTAATCATTTTCCTTGGAGAAATTATCTGACTCTAAAACACACGGCTGGCTGAGGGCAAACACAAGTCTCTGCTGTAGCAGCACGATGATTGTTCGGCGTTCAGGAGAAAATTAAAACCGCCATCAGGGTTCGTCTGAGGCAGAGTTGCAAAAGCTTAAAAAAAGCAAAAAACAATTGCTTCTGCAGCTGTCTCCCCTGATTATTCACAAGCCAGCAGCCTCTTAAAATCCTCGAGGATCAGGAGGAAGGTCTGGGTTCAGTTTAGGCTACGGGCAGCTCATCCAAGTAAGTTTCACATATTTCCTATCAAGAGTTTGTTTAATCTCAGTTGTAGTTTTGCACATTTTTGTGCCTGTTTGGGCAAAATTAACTTCGTTTTTTGCGCTCTCTATACATTTAAAAAGATAGGAATGTTTTTGTTTTTTTAAAAAGGGCTTAGCTTTTACCTCAGGATAAGTAACGAAACAACACGAGACAGATTTCTCTGTCTTTTTTTTTTATTTAACAAAAGCCGTTGTAAAGAAATGGGAGATGAATCCACCTTTAGGGCCTTTGTAGAAATTGAAAGGGAAGTACTGTCCAGGTGCATCACATACTATGTGCTTAACTGATTAGCAGCATTACCAGGGTTTTGGAAGTTAAAATGTCTTCAAAAACAGTCCAAGAAAATATGAGCTTAATAGAAAAAAAAAATCTGAAATTTTATTTAAATTGTCTTGCAGAAGTATTAATATCCTTAAACTATTTATTTTTATATTGCAACCTCCTGTTGTTATGGTCATTGTTGAAAAAATAGCCGATGACAATTAAGTGGAAGGGAAAAGCCCAAATTGAAGTCTTCGCCCTGCAGCAAGACGGTGATCCTCAGCATAAAGCCTGAGCTACAAGGGAATGTTCTGTTTCAACCAAATTCATGTTTCAGACTGGCCCAGTCAAAGTCCAGGTTTAGCTCTAATCTAGAATCTGTGGCAAGACTTAGAAATTGATGTTCACAGATGGCATCCATTCAGTCTGACTGAGCTAGAGCTGTTTTTGAAAGAGCAATGGGCAAAAAGGTCAGTCTCAAGATGTGCAAAGCTGGTAGTCACACTCCAGACGTCCGACTGCTGCAGCTAAATGTGCATCAAGAGTACTGATTGACAATGAACTGCAAAATATCTTCTTTTTTTTTGCGTGTGTTAAAGAATCTCGAGAATCATTTTTTCTTACACTTCAGAATTATGTCCAACTTTATTCTGGTCTGTCACATAAAAGAGCAAAAAAAAAAAAGAATCGTATAGTTTGTGGCTGTAACAGCAAAAAAACATTTTGGTGATCAACGTACCGCCTGCTAATTACCTGCTAATTACCTCATTACAATGTGTTCAGTAGGTTTGTTTTGTTTGTTTCTTTTTATGTATTGTTGACGTATCCTCATCTCAAGGGGCCGACATCAACGCTGCTACTGTAGAAGGTGAAACGGTGGCGTCGTCGTTGGTGTTCCTGGTGAAGGAGGCTCTGGAGGCCAGCCCGGAGGACGCCTCTGAAATCGGTCAATTCTGCCTGAAAACCACACAGCTACTGCTGTCCCACGGCATGGACCCCAGCTGCTGTCTGAACGAGGATGGCGAACCCTCTCTGACGCAGACAAGCCTGGAGCACTTTGACTTGCTCTTCCCTCTGGCTGTGCTCCTAATCCAGAGTGGAGCTTCTTTTGTTTGCTCTCGTCATAGTTCTTCCTGTTGGTCAGGTTACAGCCTCCTTTTCCAGAGGCTTCAAACAGCCCTGCGGCAGTGCACGGATCAGAGCTACGCAGCTGAACTCCTGGAGCAAGCTGAGATGTTGCTGGACTTGGCGAGGGTGAACGTAACAAGGCTGAACCTGCCTCAGAGGCAAGGGCTCCCTGTAGACAGTCTGGACTCTCACCCGTATGCTCAGGCTCTAATAGACCTACATAATCGTGTAGTAGAGCGTGAAGGAAGCCCTCCGCCTCTATGTTGCCTTTCTAGGGCATTCATAAGGAGTTACCTACAGCCTTGGCCACTGGTGGACAGAGTGAAAGCATTGCCTTTACCAGACAGACTGAAAGACTTTCTTCTTCCTGAGCTTACCTACACCCCAAAGGCTGGCTGGGGCTGCTTCAAGCCCCAGCAGAGCCAGGGTTAATATAAACTGCTAATTTCTCTTGAATTAAATTGTCCTTGCTATTCCACAGAAATGAAGCAAAATGTGACAAAACCTCAATGCCTTTGCGTTCTTAATTATTTTTCTTTTTTTTCTTCCTTTTTACTTTGAGATACAAATTTATGTTTGTAGAATCTTTGAATGTATGTATTTTTATTTGGTCTGCAAAGGGGCGTATTTTCTGTACAGCTAAGTCTAAATGTGAAGGCCTAAAAGGCTGCAGTACAAAATGAAAACCGCCAGATGGCAGTGTTGAATCACAGCAGCAGACGCTGTGATCTATGATTTTTATTTTGATGATTTTTTTTATTTTTGTCGTTACCCATTAAAGTTCATCCAACCGGTTCAAATCCAACTTAGATTTTAATCACCTCTTTGTGATGATGCTGTTTTGTGTGTTTTTTCCATAACATGACGGAATAAAAAAAAAAGCTTTGATCATCGGTGTCCTATTTTCGCATTCATATACATTCTGTTAAGGCTTTAATGCTTCTGCCTCCAATTGCCCAGTTGGTGGCAGTAGAGCGCTGCGTAGGTTTGCTGCACTCCCAGGCTTCCCGTACAAGGGGAATAATTAATGCCATCTATGTGCCACATGGTTGTGCTCATACTCAGAACGTCAGAGTAGCGGCTAAATAAAGCGGCGCGATTTAAAGGCAGCAGCACAGCAAGAAGAGTCCGCCTTTTGTAGCTGTGACATGATGTGGCTGCTGAAGTAGAAAGCTTCACCAAGCATCCCTCGCGTTTATTATTAAATACAGATGCGTGCTCCTCTCTCCCTCGCGTTCAAGCCCCGTTCTGCACCACTTCAGCCACAGAAACGCACAAAAACAGATGCACCGTGGCGGTAAAGGAGGACCATAGGGAACGTATGTGTTCATGTACGAGTGCATGTGTGCCGGCTAAACTAAATAGGACATTGTGTTATACAACTAACCCCTTCCTGACATTGCTCAAGCTGGAGTGGCTCCAAGGCTTGCAGGCGCTCCAGCTCCTCTTGGTTATCTAGGTCACAGCCTCTGAGGAGAAGAGCCTCAGCAGCAGCAGCAGCAGAGCTGCATGACACACGCTTCAATCTCCTGTCCGTCTGAATCTGCCTGCACGCTCTTGACAAAACCTCAACGCTGGCCCTGGTCGAACGAGGGAGGGAGGGATGGATGGGAGGTGGTTAAAGGAAGCAGAAGAGAGAGAGAGAGAGAGAGAGAGAGAGAGGAAAAATAACATTAAAGATACAGGGACAGGATGTGTGGAACGGCTGAGAGAGTGCGCTCGTAGAGGACATATGAAAGAAAGCACCATTGGTTTAGCTGCACACCCCTACACAAGCTGCAGGAGCATAATAATCCTGACCACGCAGATGTGCACAGCACTGACAGAAAGGAGCTTCCTCCATGGACTCCAATCTGCTTGTAGAAGGTGATGGAACAGAGATAGCGGGGAGGGGGAGGGCTCAGGCAGTAACTCTCCATCCAACGTTTATTGGAAAAACAGTGCAAGTGAAGCTCTGTGCTGAAATTAGTTATTGATCTATTCTCTCCCCGAAGCCCGTGGGTCTTTCCCAGCACACCTGCTTATTCTCTGCTAGCCCTTTCTCTCACCGTTGAATAGTACTAAGAGTTCTGAGGGCTTTGTTTTGTAATTTGTAATTACCTTGTTCATTTACCCAAAGTAGTTAAAAATCACGTTCAACATTAGATCCTACTTACGGCATACTGTCAGGCACAAAAGTTTAAATATGAAACTTTTGAGCAATATCAACATTTTTGAGGAAAAAAAAAACCTTTATCATTTCTGAAATGATGAAACATAAAATCACAATCAGCTTTTCCATTATTTTCAGAGCGGGTAAGGAATTTTAAAACACTTTTTTTTGGGGGGGGTTGCACCAATATGGTATTTGCAGCCAAGCTTCTACAACACAAAGGCATCACCCTGGGTCAGACTTCAGACAGGCCTTATATTGATGTAGCCCAGGGCCCCTTAGTGTTGGGGGAGCCCCAAGCCTTTCATTTTTTTAAATGAACAGAATTTTTTTAAAATCATAATTTTAGTAGTTTCTGAAAACCTATAAGCCCATATCACGCTAAGGTGTTGGATTTTCTCATAGATAACCAATACACAACTATTCGAAAACAATGTCACAGTCCTGCCTCTGGTGGGAGGGGGGTGCATTGGGGGGTTTAAGACCCTCCTGAAAACGGATGTGCCCCCCTTATGCCCCCCTTCCGAGGCCAGCACCATTGATGATTATAGTTTCAGATTTTGTGGTGGGTTGTTTATCTGATCCAGAGTCAGATCACATCTCGGATTTTATGCCTGCTCTGTGTGCTCTTATGTCTATCAAACTGGCCCTAGATCTGCGGTACACGCTTGGTAAAAAAAAAAAAAAAAGAAGCATTGCCATGGATCTGCAGCTCCTTTATCGTGCAGTTGGATTGGTTGGACTTGAAACTGTGCATTACTCGGGGCGCTGGCCAGGCACTAGCTGCAAGCCACTGGGAAGAGTGAACAAAATGGACCCCTTTATTATACCGATCCACCATAACCTGACAATGAGTCAAAAGAAATAGAAGGCTGGAAAAAATGGTTGTTTGCACACACGCGGCACCACAGCTGCGCAACAACACGCGGTTGCACACAGATTGGTATGGACCAGTCCAGGGCTGTCAGCCTGCCGTGTTCATTACTGGGACTGGGCTACAATAAAGGGCCGCAGCTCATTTCAGAGCAGCCGCAGAGGCAACAGAGGAGCCTGGTGTGTGTGTAGTATAACTCAGGCTGAAGTTAGCAGTACAACCTGAATGCTGACCCAGAATGGACTGGTTGTAAATTACAACTAATCACAAAAAAATTGTTAAAAATGTCATTATGGTTTACGTAATGACAATAAAAGCTCTCAATTCTTATATTTACTAGCAAGAAATGAGGTGGAGGTTTACTCTAATAAGCATCAGCAGGGTCCTCTCAGGAACAGAGAGTTTATTTATTATTTATTAAACCTTTATTTAACCAGGAAAGTCACCATTGAGAGGAACAACCTCTATTTCAAGTGAGACCTGGCAAATAATAATAGTAATAATAATAATAATAATAATAATCAAGAAACAGTTACAAAACATTTCATGTAAAACATTTTATACAAGTAGCATCTACAAAGACTATTTAAAAAAAATTAAACCAGAATTAAAAATGCTGACAATGAAAGAAGGTATCTCTAAGCCCATCAATCTTGCTTTAACTCCTACTCATCCCATCCAAAGCAACCACATTAGGAACCATACCTGCCTTTCACCACTAGTCACACTATAGTATTTTGGCTAATTATTTGAGCAGATGAAGACATTTATAGAAATCCTTGTGGGTTTATAAGGAACTTTTTAGAAAAGACAAATAAAAAAATCTGCACTTAGCACTATCTGTTGCGATTTGCATGCGTACATTAAAAGGTTGTTGTAATTTTCCTCTCAAAAATTGTGGAATGGATTTGTCACTGATTATTGGTAACACAAAAAAAGGATAGAGTGAGCACTCTTCCTTTCTCCAAAGATCCTGGTGTTCAGGAAACGTGGTTAAGATATTCAGAGGGAAGAAGGCAGACTTTCCTCACCCACCAAAAACTCTCTAAACAACTCGTCCCATACAATTATTAAATATTTCAGCGGCACATTTGGTTGGGGAGAAGGCAGTGCTGGCACTCGCCTGTGCAAATAAGCATGCTGGTCAGAACCAGTGCAGAAATTTCAGTGTCTACCAGACTGCGGCCAGCATTTTAGTTTTGTGAATTTAAGTTTTTACCATAAGTAGTCATTATGTAGTCATTTCACCACACCAACTACATACATACTTGGCTCACCACAGAGGACTTTTAAAACTCTGAGTAGGTTCCCAGTTTGCTGTGTCTTCAAGCTACCGTTCTTTGACAACATTTTTCCAGACTTTCTCCTTGTCAATCCTCAGGTTTCCATAAAAACACTATCACATGTTAAACTCACATTTGAGCTGGAGATGTTGCATTAATTAGGCAGTGATATTTTATTGCTAATTCACAGTCTCATGGAGACTGGGAACATCTAAAAAACAGTATTCATTGGCCTTTTTTTCAACAGTTATCTACAAAGCATTGTCTCCATAAGCATTCAGCCCTTAGTAGCTTAGTAGCACCACCATTTTATGTAATTAAATTGTCTTTTGGTCTAAAGTATTCACCCCATGGCCCTTTACCTATTTTGTTACATTCCAATCTGTAAATTAAATGTTTTTAATCTTGTTTTGTGTGAGGGATCTGCATTAAGAATTCTCTATTGGCCAAATGAAGTCCACCTGTGTGCAACCTAAATGTCAGTATAAATGCAACTTTTATAAAAGGCCCCAGAGGCTGCAGCACCACTAAGCAAGAGGCCTCACACTGTGAAGACCAAGGGGCTCTCCAAACAAGTCAGGGACAAAGTAGTTGAGAAGTACAAGTCAGGGCGGAGTTATAAAGTAACATCCAAAACTTTGATGTTCCCCCGGAGAACCATCAAATCCACCATCTTCAAATGGAAAGCACATGGTACCACAGCAAACGTTGCAAGAGAGGGCTGCCCACCAGAACTCAGACAAGGCCAGCAGGGTATTAATCAGAGAAGCAGCACAGAGACCCAAAGTAACCCTGAAGGAGCTCCAGAGCAGAGACTGGAGGAGCTATCCACAGGACCACGATAAGCTGTACTCTCCATAGAGCTGGGCTTTATAGAAGAATGGCCACAAAAACAGCCATTACTCTGTTAAAAATAAGAGGGCACCTTCTGAGTTTGCCAAAAGGCATGTGGGCAACTCCTGAGCTGTATGGATGTAGGTGCTCTGGTCAGATGAGTCTAAAATTGAACTTTTCGTGCACCAAGGAAAACTATTTCTGGTGCAAACCCAACACATCCCATCACCCAAAGGACACCATCCCCACAGTGAAATGTGGTAGTGATAGCATCATGCTGTGGGGTTGTTTGTCAGCAGCAGGGACTGGGAAACTGGTCCAAGTCGAGAGAAATATGCATGGTGCTAAATGCAGGGATATTCATGAGCCAAACCTGTGTCATTCTGCCTGTGATTTACCACTGGGATGGAGGTTCACCTTCCAGGAGGACAAGGACCTGAACCATGCTGTTCAAGCAACACTCAAGCTGTTTAAGCGGAAAGATTTAGAGATGTTGGAATGGCCTAGTCAACGTCCAGACCTCAATCCAATTGAAAATATGCTGTTCACAAGTGAGAGTCATCCAACATGAAAGATCTGGAGCAGTTTTGCCTCGAGGAATGGGCAAAGATCCAAGAGGCAAGATGTGACAAGTTTAAAAGCCACTTGCAGCAGGATGTGGCTCTACAAAGTACTGACTTTGGGGGGTTGGGGGACATTTATGCCCACTGAAGTTTTCAGTTAGTTTGTCCTAAATATTGGTAGTTTTACTATTAAAAAATTATAATACATCTTCAAAGTTGTAGATGTGTTCTGTAAATTAAATGGTGCAAACCGTGAAATAATTTTAATTCCAGGTTGTGCTGTGACAAAACATGAACATATCAAGCTGGGTGAATACCTTTGCAATGCATTGTACAGCTGCAAGTCTGTTGGACCATGTTTCTACCAACTTTGAGCAGCAAGAGACTGAAACCTTTGCCCGTGCTCCTTTGCTAAATACCTCAAACTGAGTCAAACTGGATGAAGAGCATCTGTGCACATCGATTTTCAAGTCTTCCCACAAATTCTCAGTTGAATTTAGATTTTGACATTGACTGGCCTGTTCTAATACATGAAAATGTTTTGATCTAATTTGTTCCATTTCGGCTCTGGGGTCGTTGCCCTGCCAGAGAAGATCCCCTGCCTCTGCACCAATCCAACGTCTACTGCAGCCTTTAACAGGCATTTTTCTTTGAGTTCCCTGTTGTATTGTCCATACTTCTTTGCATCAACGCTGACACTGCTAAGGAAAAGAATCCCTACAGTAAGATTATGAATAATGTGTCCAGTGGTGTGTGCATTGTCTCTTTTTCTGTAAGCCAAACAAACACTTTGTACTAACCAATTTCTTGGTCAGGTTTGCTATGTATCTGACATGGTTTGTGGCAAAATGGGACTTCTTTAGTCATTCTTTCAGCAATGACTTGCTTCTTTTCTGATGTGTGATGTTAAAGACTATAGCCGTCACGCCAACTGGTTCTCTCATCAGAATGCTGTGGATCTCTACAGCTCCTCCAGAGTTACCATGGGCCTCTTAGCTGCATCTCTAATTAATCTTCTCCTTGCCTAAACAATCCACTGATGTGGAAAGATTTTGGGATGATGGACTAGAACAGTGTTTTGTGAGCTGTTCAAAGCTTGGGATAGTGTTTCTAGAAACTACACAGGCTTTAAACTTATCCAGAACCTTATGCCTGACTGCTCAGGTGTGTTCCTAGGTCTTCATAATGCTGGTTCTTCACTGCTGTTACTTAATGGAACATCTGCAGCCTTGACAGAACCACAGGATTTTTCTGGGATTCCCACAGGTGGATGTTGTAGATGTGTTCTGTAAATTAGACTGACAAAGGGAGTAAAAGTGATGAATACACATACAAGACAATCGTTACCAATGCTTACTTGAAAAAACTGAGAAACTTCACAAGTTTAGATTGCCCCCCCCCCCCCACACCACACACACACACACACAAACACACACACACACCACATAATCACACACAATAATGTGTGTGGTCATATTAAGAAAAAGCGTGAAAAGTCCAAGAAATCTGAATATTTATGCAGTGGGCTATAGATTTGCATAATGCTTTGTGGCTAACATAGATGATAACTTCATTAAAACATACCCATCCTTCAAATAAAGTTTAACGTCTAACTCAAGGAACAATAGATTGCTTGTTTTCTTCCGAGAGAAACACATGTAGAAAAAAAAAAATATAAAATCCAATGAAATTATTGAAAACAAGATGTCTTGTTGATTTGTTTTATTTTATTTTTTTATCTGGCTGTTTAGCTAGCCTTAGAGTTCCTCGTACAGCCTTGACCTTTTCATTCACAAACCCATCAACAACTGAACGGCCGCCCTGATCTATTCAGGGCCCTTTTTCCTTCTCCTTTGAGTGCCGCCTGTGCAGAGGGTGCATCTCCTTGTCTTTCTCTAGACATTGTCTAGACACGGGATAATTGCAGACATCACCGAACACTCAGCTGCTGCCAGGAACCCCATGGGAGTTGAGGTGGACTTTGAAAGGAGTCAACCATCAGTCGGTTAAGGGGCTCACAGACCCCTCGAAGACTGTGCGCATAGTTTACTATTTACTGTATGTGTTGGATGGAAATGCCAGTGAGAGGGAGAAAAAGAAACAGACATAGACAGAGAAATGCAGATAGGGTGACTTCATGTGAAAAAAATGCTCCCCGTCCTTTTTCCAGTCCTGTGTTGATGGAGCACACCAAAATGAATGGCTGCTGGCGCTGAGATGAATGCAGCCATCAACGTATTCTTCACATCTACCGGCTTCCACGTGTTTTATCTTCTAGAAAATTGCTGTTTGGGCGAGACACTTTAGAAACATTTTGACTGGGTGTGGAGAAGTGTGTGTGTGTGTGTGTGTGTTTTTGGGGGGCTGGTTTCTGAGAGACGTGTCGCAGGCTGTTGGGTTCAGCTAGAGCGCAACCTAATCTCAGCGTGGGGGTGGATAGGATGGAGGATAACTGAATCCTGTTGGGGCAGGCCACCTTCTCATTCCGCTCCAGGTGTCTTTTCCTGCTTTAGCCTGACAAATACCGGCTGCTTTTCTCACCAGTCGCTACAGGTTTATTGAGCGCCCCGTTACATGCCTTGATGGAGACTTTTGAAGATTTGTTTACTAAACCTCCGCGTTGCCTCAAACCCAACAATTACCGCGTGTCGCTGATCAAAAACTTTTGACTCTTGCCCTGGTCCAAAAAGTCTTCATCTACATGTTTACAGAGGCTTGGTTTTTGAAAACAGCGCTGAAAAGTGTGGCGACTCCCCGTTGCACTCTTGAGTTTTAAGCGGAACAACGAAAATGTGAGAGTTCGCTACCCTGATTGCTATTTTAGAACTTCAGAAAGTCCACCAGCCTCCACATCCCAGCAACTGACGCCATTTCACAGAAATTCCAGACAACTGGCGCCTGAGCTCTGCCTCCAAGAAGGGCATGATGAATAGGACACACCCTTGCTATGCTGGTGAATGGCAGAATATATCGCACACACTGCTGTGAAACAGCCTAGATTCATTACAGCCTCCAGCTCTTTTCTCTCGGCTTTTTCTCCACCTCGCTTTTCACTCAGCTCGCCTGTTCCTTTAAAAAAGGAGAGCCTCTGAATCTGAGTGAAATACTCTGAGGCACCAACAAGGCGAGCTACAGCTCTTTTCCAGAGCTGCTGGTTCCTGATCCACCTCTTTGTTGTGGTCTATGCATGCCTTCCCTGGTCACGTGATTCCGTCTCCATGGCAACCCCGGTTTGAGTAATCATTTGCGTTACGACCTTTATTCCCTTGAGGAAAGGGGAAGGGAGGGGGGTTGAGTCTGAGCCTGTAGAAAGAAGGAGCAGGAGCAAAAAGAAACGGCAGGCAGAAGGGGAGCGGCGGAGAGAGGCGCAGGGAAGGAAAAATAGGCGAGAAAACAACAACTTTACCGGGAAAATGTTACTCTATCTTGCTGCTGTATTCTTAGTTTTATCTTTTTGTATGATTTTTTTTTTAGCCCAGATTCACTCCATGTATTCAAACAAAAATTATTTTATCGAAAACTGCACTCTTTGCCATCTTTTATAGTGGGATTCACTCAGTCACTCAAAGCAGGCAAGCTTTAAGAAAGAGCTGGCATTTATGTTTCACAAACCCCCCCCCCCCAACACGTGTGTATTTGCTTGTTTGAACACCACATTGACTTCCTTTGTTTCGTGTAACCCCATTTATGCCTCACTGTGACCCGGTTCCAGTACAACTAAGTATAACTAACTTTAACCTAAACTTTATTCACACCTTAGTCTTGTCCCTTATCCTAATACCTTATCCTAAAGAGGGTAGTCCACTGCGTTAGAACCAGGCTTTGATCCTGGTATAGTCTATAGTTCTTCAGGGGTTAAAATAAACAAGGACACCCGCTCCTAAGTTTGTATTTCTGTACTTGTTACAACATTATTTTGATTTACATTCCTTTATCCCTAATCATTAACATTATGCACTTAATTTTAGCCTAAGCCTAATTCACACTTTAGCCCTAACTTTAATCCCTAACCCATAAAATCATGTTCCACGGCATTAGGACCGGGCTTGGGCCCCACAGGGCCTATCAGTCTTACGAAGATTGTTTATTATACCAGAAAAAGTCCTAAAGAAGGAGGAATAAGGAGAACAAATACAAGTACGCACACGCACACACACACACACACACACACACACACACACACACACACACACACACACACACACACACACACACACACACACACACACACACACACACACACACACACACACACAAACTCACACACACCTCCCCTTCATTTCTTCTTGGAGGCGAAGCAGCACTGTGCCACATGTGCAAGTCTCAGCAGAAACAGATTCTGTATGTTCCTGTTTCTCGCTCTCCCGGCTGCGTTGTCATGGTTACCGAGCCAGTCCAACCAAGGCACGCAGCCCTTCCCGTCTCTTTCTCTCTCGCTCGCTCTTTCCACCGTTGGGTGATTCAACCCATCAGTTGGGTTGTGTCATCTGCTAGATGAAGTCTGCAGCTCCCACGTCTCCTAGCTTATAGTTTGTGTTCATGTTCTCTCAAACCGAAAGAAAGTATGTGTGTTTTGCGGTTTAGGGGTGGATTTGCTGCCTTCTTTGACCCTAAATTGGATGAAGGAAATTTAGTTGGGGGGGTTCCTAAATTGACAGGTGGGTCCAGCTGAGGGGGGGGTTCTGGTGATAGACACTTTATGGGGGTGGGGGTGGGTGGTGCTGCTGGTGGAGGTGGTGCAGGCTGCTTCCAGGTGCCTGTGACTGGGGCTGAATATGAATTAGGGGGCCCCGGTTCTCCTGAGATGGCGACTGGGGAGAGAGAGAGAGCTGCTAAAACCAGAGACCAGCAGAGCCTGGCTGGATGAGAAGGGCCCCCACAAGCTGCTGACAGGAGCTGGAGCTAGCCATCACGTTAATTAGCGTTTTTTCTTACTCTTGCAGCAGCAGCAGCGAATGGGGGAGTGGGTTAGAGAGGGATGTGGGGGTGGTATATGACTCACAGACACAGTATGGTTTATTCATGATGGAGGAAGGGTGTGTGTGTGTGTGTGTGTGTGTGTGTGTGTGTGTGTGTGTGTGTGTGTGTGTGCGCGTGTGTGCGCGCGTGTGTGTGTTGAAGAGAGTGTGCAACAGAGAGTGGGAAAGAGCGAGGAAACAGACATGTTATTTGCACACAGTTGTGTGTATGTGTGCATGTTTTGTTGTAACACATCATTGATTGGAATCACATCATTATATTGTTATTTTGAACATAATGCCATTGGACTTTTTTGTAATTTTCTTTTGGTCTTTCGCTTATAACTCTCTGTGAATGTCTTTTTTGTTGTTGTTGTTGTTTGAGCCTAGATCCACGTCTATAGTTACTTTACGTATTATTTCTATTTCCACCGTTACTGAGGCATTATTGATTGCTCGCTTTTGAGGCCTGTCTGGGAAGCTCTGCACTGATGAAATAGGTTAGGGGTGCATCTCTCATAGGTGACCTGACCTTGTCTTCTCTGTCTCAGCTCCCGACAGTGATCCTCGTCCCTTTGAGGGATGCACAGGATCAATAGATTGGTCTTTCACACACACCAATCACCCGGTATTCCCCATCCGGTGCAGGCAGAGCTGCTGCAGTGTGCTGAACATTCCAGAAGAGGTAGTTTGTCTGCTCCATGCCACAGCAGGAATATGATCGCTTAGGTGTTTGTCTGTTCATTGGAGGCTATAAGGGGAGGCTATATTACAGCTCTGGTTAACTCTAATTGTCTCCTCCTATCATTAGTGACAACCATGACCTCTGCTCATTGGCATATCTGCATTCTGGCTGCACTGCAGAGCCTCCACCACACCACTCGGAGCGTTTTCTCTCCCAAGAGCGGCAGGGCCCATGCCTCATAAATACAAACACAATCTCTCCTACACCTCCTGACTGCAGGACAGGGTTCCACACATATCTACCCATGGAGCTCAGCCCATTTGCATACATATTAAAGTGACGCCTCGGAAAAAAGGAAGAGAGAGAAAAAAGGGGGATGAGGGAAGGAGGGGGCGCAGTGGTTGTGGTGGGGAGATGAGGGAGCGGGTATATGCAAACAAGGCTTTCATCTAATATGCAAGAAGCAGCATTGCTCTGGCATACATCTGCATCTGAGCTCCGGCAACGAGAGCAGGACCCATTTGACAGCAAATGGGTTCGAGATGACTGTCAGAAGCACACAGGAACATTGTGTCACCCAACGGAGAACAGCGCTGATTGATCAGGCTAGGTAGTCGTTTATGGTGTGATCTACAAGATTGCAACAGAACATGCAAAATAAATGTATTTCTCACGAACACTGATGTTAGAGTACGTTTGAAAAATGTACAAAACTCCCTAAAACTTTTAGGCAATCTCATTTACTATTTAGTTTTTACACTTTGTGGAGAACATAGAATGCTTCAGTGACCTTCATAGATCCTAATGGGAATGTCCTAACTGTGAAAAGACCTTGTCGGGTTGTTTCACATTGTTTCCATCTTTTCATTCTAAGCTAGGCTAATCAGAGGCTGCTGGCTCTAGTTTCCTATTTACATATCATAATAGTCCTCAAATACGAAAAGGCTGATATTGTCAGTTTGTGTATCTGTGTCACTAAAAAGCAATAATGACAGGAACTACAGGAAAGAATATTTTTCTTTACAAAATAGGGAATAATTGAGATGAACACAAACTCAAAGCAGAAATTAATTAAATAAAAGCAAAACAATAACAATTTGCAACAGTATTTATTCAAATACAAGCTAAGAAATCCTTGCAAACATAAGACATACTGTGAGTTAAGAAGAAAAAAAAATATTAGCCCCTTTACAGATTTCATGTTTTTTTTATTTTTTTTGTCAAACTAAGATTTTTCAAATAAGGATAAGGATTTTTTTGTTTCATAAGGGAAAAGAACCCAAATACAAATCAATGTAGCTCTATTTGGAGAAATAATTACCCCCTAAACCAAAAAAAAACTGTTTATGCCATCAAGGATTTGTGATAACTGGCGAGGAGTCTTTTATGTGGTTGTGGTTAAATTTTGGCCCAATATTCTTTAGAGATTTGTTTTGAAATTCAGTACACTGGAAGGTTTTCAAGCATCCACGTCCTGTTTAATCTCATACTACAGCATCTAAATCAAACACCAGAATGACTAGCATATTCCTAAATCCTTTAGATTTTTCAGAAGTGGACTTGTTTGTTATTTGGATCATTGTCCTGTTGTGGTTCAGGCAGCAATCAAGCCCTTGAGTGGCTATTTAAATTCAAACAAAATGTGGAGTTAGTTCATAGGCATTTTTCTTAGGTTTGTTTGAATAGCTTTTTTCATTAATAAATGAAATTATCATTTGACTATTTTTTGCATTTATTTAGGTTATCTTTCTGATACTTAAAATGGTTTGATTTAAAACATTTAAGTGTTTTTTAAACTACAAAAACAAGAAGAATATCTTAAGTAAATGTAAAGAAATCAAGATTTTCAAAAGCACCCTATTTTTTGATGACTGAGCTAGTTGTTCTGGACATTGTTACATTAGCAACTAGTCTTTTCTAGACCATGGAAGAAAAAACTTGTATTGTATGTTTCAAGAACAAACCACATAAAATAAAATGCAGTAATTGTGTGTTGTGAAAAAAAAAGAAAAAATATATGTATCACATTTCAGTAACAACACAATTCAAAGTGCTGTAAATGAGCAGAACATAAGACAATGTAAAACATACAGAGGAAAGCACATTGCAGTGGAATAGTAGCAGCAGGTCAAGATAAGTTGGACTACAAACTTCAACATTAACATTCAAAGGCATCTCTAAACAAATAGGTTTTTCTCCTTGATTTAAAGGAACTCAGCTTTTCAGCACATTTAGAGTCTTCTGAGAGTTTGTTCCAAATAAGCCAAGCATAAGAGCTAAATGCTGCTTCTCTGGTTCTAGTTCTAGGGATGCAGAACAGACTTGAGCCTGACTTGACTTGAGTGGTTTAAGAGGAAACATTTAAATGCGTTGGAATGGCCTAGTCAAAGTCCAGAGTTCCATCCAATTGAGGATCTGCGGTTAGACTTGAAGATCGGTGTTCACAAGCGAGAACCATACAACATGAAGGAGCTGCAGCAGTTTAGCCCCGAGGAATGGCAAAGTTCCCAGTGGCAAGATGTGGCGAGCACATAGAGAGTTTTCCAAAGCCACTTGCAGCTGGAATTATTACAAAAGGTAGATTTACAAATAATAAATCTTGAAAGTTGTAGGGATGTTCTGTAAATGAAATGGTGCAAACAATCCCTTTTCATTCCAGAATTAATACTTTTGGAAGGCACTGTAACATCCTATTTCTACTGATTCTAATCCCTGTTTGGGCCTGTTGGCTTGAATGAAACATTAAAAAGATTATGGCTGCAAATCAAATCAAAATAACTACAAGCAACCTCTTGCTGGTAGATAATACTTAACGGTTTTACATATCAGCAGTTTACAGCACATTAGAAGAATGAAGAATATCGTTTTGGGTACGCATTTCTTAAAGCATGTATATGAAACATCCCCAAGGTGGGAATATGGTTGATACAAAAGTCACCGGACAGATGACTGCTTTTTGTATCACAAAAATCCATGTACAAAAAAGTAAAAACTGCAAAAGTAACAAATTGATGAATGGGTTAATTGAACAGCACCAACCATGTGCAATTGCTGTTGGATGTGGTGGGTGCTTAAAATGGTGCTTAGAAAACCTTCTCAAAATGGCATCTGTAATGTTTGTTTCTAAGAAATTTTAAAAGTATTATTCAAAGGTCAGTAGCACTATTTGGCATGTGAACGACTGTTAAACATGTAAATATAAAAAGGCGGAGCTCAAACATTTACATAGACAGTTAGAGGGATGTAATGATTTCTAGAGAAAAAGCAAAACTGGTTTGTCCGCTGTTTCTCTAGAGCTAGTTTATAGGATGCTTTGGACTGTTTGTTGTTGTGGGGTTCTTTGGAAATGTCAGTACTCACAATCCTTCTTGCAGTAAGTATATGATTTAATGCCCTCAGTTTGGATAAAGAAATATTTCCATTTTCCTGCTGAGCTAACAGCTAGTCGGAGCTGGAGTAAGAACAAAAATTATTCTTTAGGGGGCATTCACGTCAGCCCTGTTTAGTTTGCTTTAATCCAACTCTAGTTCATTTGCTCAGAAACTTTGGTCAGAAAATTTGGGGAGGTGTGAATGCGCAATTGAATTCTGATGCAGACCAAAAAAGTGAACTTGGGTCTGCCTCAGAACCTAGGTCTCGACTCAGTTGAAGTGAACTCTGGAACAGTTCGAGTGCATATGGGAATGCCAAGCTGACCAGAGGCCGCTCCAAAAGCAGGAAGCAGGCTACAGCGCAATTCAATCTGGGTAAATACAATTGTAATTGAGCAATAATACTAGTGAACTAACTCATACATCGTATATACCTTGCCCATCAGCTGTGTAAGCGTGACATCAGTTCAGTGAAGTTGTATGTGCCCCTACTCGCACACCGCTGCTTCATACGGAGCCATCTAACCACCATTGTGTAAAATATAACAATCTCTGTTTTTGTAGTGGGTTGAGTATGGAGTGGATTAACACCTCCCTTCCCCATTTCATTGGCCTAAAATCTCAACTCTTTTCTACTTCTTTAATCTTCCACCACTGTGCACACCTCTTTAAACATATTTAAAAACGACCTCCCATTTCCTCCTCACACTGACTTAAATTAATTTAACAGTTTGAGATTAAAGCAACATTTAATTCCTGATCTTTCAACATATTTTCACATGGAAAAACTGTGTTTTTGTTGGTTGCTGCCATGGGTAAATGAAATGGCTGACTGTCAACACTTTCATTTATGTTTTAAATAACCCAATAAATGTCATATAAACATTAATATATTGGTAATAATATAATTTCAGGAGCACCAACACAGAGAAACAAACCACTGTATATAATAAAAAAGACATAAAAACAAGTTAGTTTGTACTTTGTAATTTTTGTAATAGTAGTTTTACAGGTAAACTTTGTTGTATTTAAGTCTTATTTCAGTATTAGTTTTAATTAAGCATCTTTGTATTGTTTTAAAAGTTAACTTCTGAAAGCTTAATCATGGACTGGGCCTGTGACTCAGCCTTTGGCTAATGGGCCTGTAGACAGGACAACAATGGTGAAATTTGGCCGCGACCGTGGCAATATACAGACAGAGTTACACACAGTTTATGGTAGTCGGGAAAAAACAAGCTTATCTAATCTAAAGTTAGTTCTAAAACAGCAGAGGATGACCTTTATCAGAAACCCCAAAAATAAAAGTAAAGAATAAATGCCAGAGTAAATATTGCACAACTATTGCTAATATGACATACTCAGGTATAAAAAAAAGTTTCAATATTCAAGTTAACAGTTAAGAGGGATTTCTCCCCTGTGTTATCTTGTGGGTATTTTCTGGCCTCGTGAGGCCTCATGGTTCAAGCCAGCCTCCCTCCTCCTTTGTCTCAGGCAGGAAGAAGGTGAAGACTGGGTGGCAGCATCCTCTCCTTGAGGGCTCCAGGAAAAAGTGGTCTTCTGAATCTGGTCAGAAGTGCTCTGACCTTTTTTTCTGGGGGAGTGGTCTGGGTTCACAGCAGGCACCCTGCTGTGAAGGCGGATCCTTGGTGGCTGTGGATGTGAAACACTTCTGGTCCTTTTTTTTTACTCTTTCCCCATGTCACACATTGTTCAAAATTAACCCAATTTAGCCATGGTGTGATGGCATAACATGTGGGTTGGCAGGGGACAGGCAGTGTAGAGCAGGCTCGTTAGAAAGGAAGAGTACGAGGATGCGACTAACAATCTCCGTTGTTATTTGTGAGAGTGAGGCGCATGTGGATTACGCAGAGAGCCGAATATACAATGTCATCATTTAAGAAAAGATGCGGTTCCGTGTTACCCATGGAAACACAAAACCAGTGTTTTTCAAATAAATCCACTCTGGAACCCATTTTCAAAAATTATCTTTTATGGTCTGCCAAAATGCCAGATTCATGTGTGCACACAGGCTAAACAACAAAATACCTTAGCTGATACACGTAATCTTGTTTCCGTGTGAACGGGGCCCCGGTCTTTGGCTCACTGAGGAGCAGCTCACCTGAGAGAAGTGCTGGGTAAATGAGGTCAGAGAGCTAGGATGGAAATAGACCATGAAGGGCTTCAAAAATAGATACTAATATGTTGAAATGCCTAGATGTATGATGGTGTATTTATTGCAAAGAAGAGATATCAAAATATTCAAGTCTGGTAGAGACACACAACCAAAAGATTTAAAACTGCAACTGCAGTGAAAGGTGCCTATACAAAGTATTGATTCAGGGGAGCTGAATACAAATGCACACTTTTCAGATTTTTTGTCATGAATCCTTAAGAAACCAATTATCCTTTGCTACAAATTCACTGCTGTGTGCTAACCTTGGTTTGGTCACATGACATTAAAAATTAAAGATAAAAAAGCATTGACGTTTGTGGTAAGCAAAAGTTTGAAAAAGTTAAGGAGCATGAATAATTCATAAGGAACTGTCTAAAGTGAAAGGCAATTAATTTCAGCGCAAAATGGTTGATTTGTATAATACCAAGTCACAACAAATGTCATCTTCAGACACTTTACAAGACAAACTAAATAAAAACAGTTCACTATGGATTCATTCATTCATTCACATTTACATCCAATTCTTAAAAAAAGCTGTTTAATTGGAGTCATTTTACCTGAATATGCCAGATTATCTATTAATAACTGTGCCGTATGATAGTCTTTCTCTTCTGTTTTTGTCATGATTTAGGTTTTTGTTTGTTTTGCTTTGGACTTTTCTGGACTTTTCCCATCAGCCTGTCATCTCTCAGCCACCAGCCACTATCCAATCAGCTCAGCCACCATCAATTAGCCCACATCAACTCCACCTGCTGCCAGTAATTACTGTCAACTCTGGTCACCTGTTCCCCTGCCTACATATACCTGCCTCAGCCAACTCATCCCGGCCAGAACGGCTCTTCTCGTTTCATCTCATCTTGTCTCGTTTGATGTACTTTGACTCTACCAGTTTCTGTGTGCTCAGCCAGCTGGGCTCTTCTGTTCGCTTCTCTTTAGAAAGTTGTCTGCGTGCTGCAGTTCTGCCTGTTTCCCCCTGAGTTCCAGCCACTTGCTCAACCCGTTCTGGTGGTTTCCCGATCCACATCGCCTGTTTGGTCTGTCACTACCTGCATCTGCTGGTCTCCTGCTCATCCCTGCCTGCCTGCACCTTCAGCCATGAATCATCTCCCTAGTCTGGTTCTGCTTGCCTGCCTCACCGGCCACTATTCATCCCTCACAATAAACCTTTTAAAAAAAAAACGTAACTCTGTGTCTGGCTGAATATCGGGTTCACGAGCATTAACCATTACAGTTTTACAACCTAACTTTGAATTAGCTTTTTATTTATATTATACAATCTAGTTGTATGTCACGTGTATGTCTGTGTTTTTGCTACCGTCACGCCAGAATTTACCCATTGTGGGATATTAAAGATATTTCTATTCTATTCTAATCGATTTGCAGCAACCACTTCTCATAAGCAAGAGTGGAAAGGAACCGAATATTTAACAAGGCAAAGCAAAACAATTTCTATAACACATTTCAGTAACAGGACAATTGAAAACCATTCACATGATTAGAATATAAGAAAAGTAAAACACAGCGCAGTGTCATAAAAAAGTAGGTAAAGAAATTAACTAAAAACTTCAACTGATGGTGTTTCAGTTAATAATAGTCAAAGGCAACTTTAAACAAATAGGTTTTTAATCTTGATTTAGAATAGCTTAAGGTTGTAGAACTTTTACAGTATTTTGGGAAGTTGTTCCACATAAGTGGGACATGAGAATTGAATGCTGCCTCTCCCTGTTTGGTTCTAGTTCTAGGTGCAGAGTAGACTGGAACCAGAAGACCTGAGTGGTCTGGAAGGCCAATACACTGTAAACCAACCTGTAATGTATTTAGGTGCTAAGCCATTCAGTGATTTATTAACTAGTTAACAGTCTTTTAAAAGACCATAGTGAGGTTTATATATATAGTGACGATATAAGACTATAGTCTATAGACAACATAAGGCTATAGTCTTTTTAAAGCGGTTTCTATGAACAGAAGGAGCCAGTGTAAACACTTCAGGACTGGGGTGAGGTGCTCTGCTTTCTTAGTCTTAGTGAGGACCTCGGCAGCAGCGTTCTGGATCAACTGCAGCTGTCTGGTCACCTTTTAGACAGACCTGTGAAGACACCGTTGCAGTAAGTGATTTGAATAAAGATAAACCCATGGATTAGTTTTTCAAGATCCTGCTCAGACATCAGTCCTGTGATCCTGGAAATGTTCTTCAGGTGATAGAAGGCCGACTTTGTAATTGTCTTTCTGTGCCTCTGAAGGTTCAGGTGTGAGTCCATCACTACGCCCAGATTTTGAGCCTGATCAGGGGTTTCTGTACCAGAAAGGTCAGCCCAGTTTTCCAGGCGCTCTGATACCATAGAGGAATAGAACGAGGAGAACTCTCTAGCAAAGTAAGGCTCAGTGTGAGTGGTCATCTGCCATGACCAACTGAGGACTGAGAGGAAAGGACAGAAAAAAACAGAACCTTTGTTAAGAAATAGAGTTTAACAGTGTAAGCATAAAATGCATCGTAAAAGCATACACTGGTTGAATTCAGAAAGCTTAGATTACAAATAAGTGGACTCTATTTACCTATTATCAACAAACTGATGGTATAAGCATGTCTTTTCTTAACACTATTATCATCATCAAATCTTCGACATTCATACTTCCTTTCTCAGTGACATCTGGAATATGTCCTAAAAGAATTAAGTTGGACAATCGCTTTGAGGAAATTATCAGCTAATTTCACAGCTACACCAAAAGTACTAGAAAAACCATTTGTCATGAGATAGAATGATTTTACTGGAAATCCTAGTTTATTTTTCAAACAAAAGTATGAATAAAAAATGTAAAAAACTAATAATTCACTGTCCGTGATTGACATTGTTGAGTAGATTACCAATACAACAGAACATATAGAAAAAACAACTGGATTAGTTTTGGACTTAAAAGCTTGATCACCAGTTAACTAACTAGAAAAAGCTCACTGTCAGAGGACTCATCCTTGCGTCCTGACTGGCTGTTCAGCTTTTTAAAAGGCAGACTTTCACACATATTATAACAACCCAAATCATGGTCATTTAAAACTTACCTGTGGTGACCAACAGGGTTCAATGTTTGGCCCGTTATTGTTAAATGTAATCGATTTTTGTTTGCGTTCAAAATATTTGAAGTGTATTTTATTTGCAATTAAAAAATCTTTTTTTTTAAGTGAATAAACTGCTGCGTTGGCAACTTCTGGATATGTTGAAAAGGGAATTAGCAATATTAAGAGATGGGTTGACATTGATAAGTCATGTGATTACTTAAGACAAATTTAAAAAAGTAATTATTATCATTGATTTTGTTTCTGAACCGAAAATTATTGGGGTCATTCCTGATAGTAAATTAAATGGGAAATTGCATGCAGAAATTGCAAGAATTGTCCACAAGGCAATGGATCCTTTGTGCCAAACATCGCTTTGTATCTTGTATCTAGAGCACATGTCTGCTGAAGCTGGTAAGAGAGAATTATTATCCACAGGGAAATTAGTCCTGTTACTCACTTAAAGGCCACTTGGTAGGGAACAAGCCTGTATTTCAAAACAAGGCATCAAAAGCCAGATCCAAATTTTGGAAATATTCTGAGGGACATGGACCTTCATTGGAGATATTTGCTGTGGTCTGATGAAACTAAAGCTGAGGCTTTGACCATGATGGTCATTGTTAAATTCAGAGAAAAAAGAGGGGAAGCTTTCTAGGAACTTCCCTTTTAACTACAACGGTGGCAGCATCATGCTGTGTGGTTGTTCAGCTGCATGAGGAACTCCACAATTATTGAAACCTTTCAGGATATCAGTCCAAAAGTTAAAGTCTGGCTAAAAAACATCATTTATAATGGAAAATCATAATCTCACCACCAAGTAAGTTTCGAAGCCGCCAAAGAACAATAAAGTCAATGGCCATCACACAGTGAAATCCTATATCAAATATGTTTGCACAGGGCCTTTAAACCTGACTCAATTACAATGTCTATATGAAACAGTGTAGACATTAAATGTCCATTTATTAGGCACCAGTCCAAAGATTGAAAAAGCAGCAGTAGCATTAAATGCTGTAGCCTCTTTGGGACTGTAGTTGTTCCAGCATGGTAGTAGTTTCCTTTGGTCTTGGCCTGCCTTCCAATAGCTTCATCATCCAGGGGGAATTATTCTATATACAAAAGGAAGATACGACAAGCGATGGCTGCTCCAGATACATGTTTAACAGCTCACCCTCTATAAAATGCATTTCCATTTAGTTCTCAAGTTAAAAGAAGCAAACCTTTTGCTAAAAGAAACCTATTTTTAAAACAGAAAATCTGCATTTGTATTTATTACAAGAAAGGTACATGTAACATCTACAGTTGAAACTAGATCTTTACATTTACTGTACATAAATACATATTTTCCCGACTCCCTTATTCATATTGAATCAAAGTAATTATTTCCTGTTTTAGGTGAAGTTGGTGTACTATAATTTGATTTGCTAAAAGGCAGAATAAAAAAG
The DNA here is from genome assembly GCA_037039145.1 of Fundulus diaphanus. Taxonomy (NCBI): domain Eukaryota; kingdom Metazoa; phylum Chordata; class Actinopteri; order Cyprinodontiformes; family Fundulidae; genus Fundulus; species Fundulus diaphanus. Next base: position 38,803,011 of record CM073127.1, on the reverse strand, counting down.
AGATCATTTTAGTTCATTTCTTTAAATCAGACATTTGCACACATTTCCTTAACATTGTGTAGCATTGTCTTTTAACATTGTCTTTTAATTTTGAGTGGCCTTTCAGCCCATGTCGATGCGAGGCTTGTTTACCAGTTTAAGGTTAGCGTCCTCACAGGTTCTTTAGCTTTGCTCCGGGGTTGATACAAGTATTTCACACAAAAACACACCCATCTCTGGGACACTGAACCTGTCTCCTTCCTGAGCAGTAGGATGACTGGACATTCCCACGCTCTTTATATAAGTTTAATTGCTTGAACAGATGAACGTGGCTTCGTTCGGCATCTGGGACCTCTCCCCAAGGATCGACCAGTCTCGTGCAGGTCCGTTTCCTGATATCGTGCCGGATTTCATTTGCTTTACCCCATTATGTCACACAAGAAGGCAGAATGTTTGAGGCGTTGCCTTAGTATTCATCTAAAGGTGAGGCTTCATTTAACTTATGTTTTGTAATTAACAACCTTATAAAACCAAGCAGCCTTACATTACCAAATTACTTGAAGCCATAGTGTTCAGAGCGTATGAAAACTTCTCAAAATAAAGAAATGGCTCTGGCATGTAGATAAGAATTAGTTTGGTTGTTGTAACATACCTATAACAGGAGCATTTTTTTCCCCCTGATTTAAAATCAGAAAGTGAGGAAAAAAAAGTAATGTGTCTAGGTAACATCTGGCTCCGGCTGTATATAATTTACTTTTAATAAACTGTCACATAGGAGTAGCTAGAGAACACTAATGTTACACTATCTCACTGAATTTAGCTGTAACATGCACTGTTCCTAGTACCCTCCCACAACCTTTTTTTTTTTTTTTTTTGCACAGGCAAAATTGGAGCACATGATGGCAGTGCTAAAGCGAAAAAAGGGCACCAGTGAGACTTCACCTACTGTCCTCAGAAATTGGAGCAGGGCCATGTGCTCTGGGTTTCCCCCTAACTCTGCAGGCATGTGGAGTATTTCATGTTGGACAACCTTGAACTCCCTTTCCTGTTTTCCTGCCTGAACATGTCGTATTTAAGCACACCATTCTGTCTGTACAGGTGATCTTACGCACAGGATGTGGAAACTCTGAATGCTCTTGCGTTTGGAGGGTGGACTGGTTGAGGTGGTGGCGGGGGTGCGGGGTGAAACAGGATATGTTGGGAATAAGACAAAGCAAAAAAGTGTCACATGATCTAAAGCGAGGGGTTGATTTATTTGGCTTCAGAAGGAATCTGTTGCATGTGGTTTGGAGGAGAGAATATTTTCCCTCTTTGCTCTCCGCGCGCTCAGACACAACACATGGAAACATTTTCTGAGAGGCCATGGGTCTGTGAAAAAAAGAAAGAAAAGCTCCAGACATTTTATTTTTTCTCCCTTATTTCTTCGCTTTTTACGCAGCCCCCCTTAAAGTGATTGAATTACATGCAGCTGCTCTCCACATGTGGAACTCTCACTAATGAATATCGGTGATGGGCTCAATGACTGCACAGTTACCAAGTACATGTGGGCAACAATCAACTTTTGGAAGTTGCATGCCAAGTGCCATATCCATCATTAATTCCTTGCAACCGTGGCCGTGATATATCAATGAACATCCTATTTACAGGCTCTGTTTCAGTGTGTAATAAATACACTTCCACTCACAAGAGACAGTTGCATGTCTGCGCTATTGTCTGCCATAAATATGCTGGAAGGGTTGGTTAAATATTGATAACACCAATTTTCTGCCTCCCTCTTACCCCACGCACACTTCTCCATCACAGCCACACGCACAAACACATACACACACACACACACACACACATCCCAAACCCCTCCTCCTTTCTCTCCTTCTGTCTCTCGGTTATTTCACCCTCACAGTAACCTTGCTTATGCATATTGCATATGTAAATAAAGCGCCTCTGAAGTAATTGTGTGCGTCTTCCACATAGCAGCATATCTCAGCTAAAGCTTTAAGAGGATACACCGAGGGAAGGCTGGATTCTCTTTGTTTAACAGTCATTCTTTGTTGTTTCTTCACATCCAACGAGTCAATAGCTGTAGACTTACTGCAAATTAATACCTCTTGGTTTCAGATTCTTGTGCTAAAGAGACAATCTTCATTTTCAATTTTTGTTTTTGTTTTTTCTTTGGTTTTCAAAATAAGCTCAAAATGCAGTTGCTTGTCAGAATGGCTAGCTGTTGTCGACGAAGTAAAATGCTGCATTAAGCTTATGTCTTCTATCATTCCTATTTTGTTTGTTTTAGCTCATAACACATTCAGGTACAGTTAATGCACTCACCGATGTTGGATTTATTTTTTTTTTTTTGCTACTAAACTCAATGTGTAGTTGGCAGAATGGTGTTCTGAAGCTAGGCAAGATTGTTTTAGAGGAAAACATTACTCTGTCCTTTTAAATCTTTAAGTACTTGAAAGCCTTACTCCACATGGATCTAAAACGCTTAAAAACTTCATGACAGTCCTGCCTTTGTCATATTTTAAACGTAGCCTGTATGTGGTATTAAAATCTTGAATAATAAAACATTTCTAAATTTTATTTTGCATTATTTATATGTTAAGTGCAAAAAGCTAGCTTGACCTTGAACAGATCTAATCTTAGGGTCACTTTGAAAAAAAGATTGGATAGATGAAGAATAGATGTATGCTGAACTACTCTACTAGAAGAGGAGAAAGAGCTTAAATGTAGTAGTAATATACATTGCTGCTTCAAGAGATTCCTTGTGAAGGATTCTCCTAAACTTTTACATGTTTTGTTTCAATATTACCTCAACTTTGAAACTATAATACGGCCATTTCATCATAGTAAAATATTATATAACTGGGAAGTGAAAGGAAAACAATACATTTGTTTTGCTTTTTACAAGTGAAAAATAAAAGGTATGGTGCACCGTTCCGCTACCGCTAAGTAACATCTAATCAAAACAAAGAACTTTGGAGGTCACCTAATTAGTCAAAGACGTTCATTTGTATTGAATTAGTTCTCAATATTAATCCAGGTGTCTTGTGAAGGTCTCAGAGTCTCTTAGTGCAGAGAGAACATCATGAGGACCAAAGGACAGGCATAAAGTCCGGGAAAAGAGTAAGCTAATATTTCCTTGGCTTTGGGATGAGTCGTGCACTGCAGACTTTAATGGAAGAGTGGCAATAAGAAAGCCATGATTAAGATGAAGCCTTACGAAGTGTTGTTTAAAGATGCCTTGTCACATACTATAACTTTACGAATTTCTCATTATGGTTGCATTAAATTATTTCCCGGTTGAAATATTATTATTGGCTGAGTATATTTAGTTTCTGTGTTTTACACTTTGTTTCTGCTCTATTTGTTAGTGAACAAGGTGCTTTTCTGTATATTTGTTACAAGACCGTGTGAGCAGAGGTACGTTGTTTTTTATTTTTGTTTTATAGTCATAGTATGTGACTAGTATGGTAGTGGAGGGGTGCAAACGCATTGCTAATACATGAATGGGCTGCAAACACAAAAAGTCCTCCAAACACAAAGAAGAGGCTAACACACAATACACATGCAATGGAAAAATGCAGCAAGAGAGAAATGCTGCAATGGTAGAAATTAGACACACAAACACTAGTGATGCTCACACACAAACACAGGCAAAGGCAAAATGCTGCAAGTAGCAACAACAACTGTAAGTTAAGAAACGCTGCAAGCTAGCTCCGCATAATGGCAGTGCTCCAGACCACTAGGAGGAGTAGACAACAGTCTACAGACCTCCAACTGCAGTGATTGACACAATGGAAATCCAAAATACTGTAAATTAAATATGATCTATAATGTTATATAATATCGTAAAAGAATAAGTGTTTAAAAAGACGTGAAAGAAAACTCCTCTTTTCTTTCTTCTATCCAAGTGTCATTTGGGCATCCTGTAGGCCGTCGGTTCTAGTCTCATATGACTTGGTTGGTGGTCGACTCCTCCTTGTGGTCTGGAGCACTTCCATTATGTAGAGCTAATTTGCAGCTTTTCCTGCTACTTGCAGTTATTCTTGCTACTTGCAACATTTTGCTGTTGCATGTATTTTGTGTGTTAGTCTCTTTTTTGTGTTTGGAGTATAGCACATTTATGTATTTGCAGTACACTTGCACCTCTCAGCCACTGTAGACTAGGCCGCTTTAAAGGAGAAATAAGCCAAATTTCATTATTTTAGATAGAAAGATCTGAAAAATAGCTTTATGAAGATAGGATATGGTATGACGTCACACACCATCTCTCTGTGCTGTTCTCTGGTCTTTTTCTTTTTTTTTTTAACAAAGGCGGGCCAGTTGCATGTGCACATGTGGATGTGAACAGCTGCGTTTCAGGGCTTAGCCCCTCCCTCCCCATAAAATGCCACTTCAGCGTTCACCCGCAGACAATCAGAACCCATTATTACCACAAAAAAACAGACAAACAAACAAAAAAACAACGGTCTTTGGCAAATAAGTTGTCAGATAAGGATAGAGACAAAACGAGGATTAACATTGGCCTCATGTTTCCAAGGTGGAGAGCACTTTGAGAGCAGAAGCAGCTCCAGTTTGACTGGGAGCAAGATTTTCTCCTCCAGACCGGAGAATAACAGCATGAAGTCAGATGTTTGTTTTTGTTGGTGTTACAGTCTTGTTAGACTTATGTTGCTATGTTTATACGATTCAATGTAATGCTACAATGGTGGCATTAGGGTTAGTTGTTGAAGTTTGACCAGCAAAGGGCCAGGCGTTATAGTTATGTAAGGTGAGTAGCTGGTAGCCCAGCTAACACAGCATTGTTTAATGCAACCCTGCAGGTTTGTGAGCTGCCCACCGTGATCCTCGCGTGCATTTAGGCTATTCTATTTTTTAGAAAAATATAAACTGAAATGGACATCTTGTCTGGCGCTTATATTTTGTAGGTAGAGAGAGGCGTGGCTCGCCACACTTCTTGTTTTGGTCTACAGACCGTGCTCAAAAGCATGCCTGGTGGTAAAATGTTGCTTATTGCTCCTTTAATGTTTACTAAAAGTCATGTGGCTGATACAGCAAACATGAACAAGGTGTTTTGGTCATAACAGACCAAAGATTTACTTTTTATTTTTGATGTGCATGCAAAAAGCAACGCGTTAGTTTTCCAAGACACGTTGCTTTTTGCATGCTGCCAGTGTCATCTGTTACTGTGAGGATGGATCCTCACAGTAACAGATGACACTGGCAGCATCATGCTGAAGAGATGCTTTTTGTTCAGCAGGAGCAAAGAAGCTGGTAACAATTGATGTGAAGATGGATAAAGCTGAGTATGATTGTGGAAGAAAACACTGGGATAGGGGTTTACCTTCCCACAGGACAGGTGGTGAAAGGTGAATTTAAACTTACTGACTCAGGAAGGCTGCAAACAAATGTATATAAACACACTGTAGATGCTTACTGTCATGATTTAGGTTTTTGTTTGTTTATTTTGGACTTTTCTTGGATCAGCCTTCACTTCTCAGCCACTATCCAATCAGCTCAGTCTCCTTCCAGCCAAGAACGGTTTTTATACATCTTTATTTATTTATTATCATCATTATTATTATTTTTATTTTTATTTTTTTCTCTTCCTTCAAATTTTTATTGTGAATATAATGTAACATGCTCCTTTATGTATCTATTTATTGTCTTATAATGGCATTTCAATCTGAAAAACTCACAGAGAAAGAAATGGCAATTAGAAGGATTTTATTGATACAATATTTTAAGTCTTTGGCGCTCAGACCTCGGCAGGAACATTAATGCTGAATTATACTTTAATATGCATAAGTAGATGTATGAGAACAGGGATGTTCCCCCCCAGGTCTGAAACTGGTGGTGGAGTGGAGATAGAAGAAGTTTGTTCAGTCCATATGATGATCTGTTTAAGATAGATGTCCAACTTGATAAACACAGGTTTACATGAACTGTCCATGATGAGCAAGCTTGAAGCGACTGTGGAGAGGAAAAACTCCCCTTTGGGAAGAAACCTCTGGCAGAACCGGGCCCAACATGGTGGTCTTCTGCCGGACCAATAACAGGCGATAGGGAGTGATGAAGACTGAAGGGAGAAAACACTCTGATGGGTTGAGGATGGAGGAACGTCATGGAAGCTAGATGAACTCAGCTATGATGGTGGAGAAGGGGTTGGGGGTGGGTTGAATCGGACATCTGATTCGAAATCCAACACGCAATCCGTTTGCGCTTGCTGGTTAGCAGGCTGAGACGTGGATTTGAAGATGCTTTTAAGATGAGCGCGGGATGCTGATTGGCTTCATGGAGGTGCGGTTCGTAGCTGATTGGCTCACATCAGAGGCGTATCGGACTCTGATTGAATGGAGGCAGGCGATGAGTTTCTTCGATTGAACTTGCGCCTCAGCTTCATTTTTATAGTAGTGTTTTATGTGTGAATGCAGTGTGACGCATAGTTTGGACTATGTAGCAGCCAGAGTCTGTAACCCAAATCAAATTTCCTTTGGGACAATAAAGTTAATCTAAAATCTAATCTAACACCTTGGTCTTAATCAGAGCCACCTGCTGCACTAATTAGTCAACTCTGTTCACCTGTCTACATATACCTGCCTCAGCCAACTCATCCCTGCCAGAACATCCCTTCTAATCTTGTTTCCTGTGATGTGCTTTTACTCTGTCAGTTTCTGTGTGCTCAGCCAGCTGGACTCTTTTGTTCGCTTCTCTAAAGAGAGTTGCCTGTGTCTGCATGCTGCAGTTCTGCCTCTTTCTCCGTGAATTCCAGCTACTTGCTCTGCCCGTTCTGGTGGTTCCCCGGTCCACATTGCCTGTTCTGGCCAGGAGGCGTAACTTCACCCTTCTGTATAAAAATTTAACCCATACTGCATATTCATTATCAAATAAACCTAACTATGCAAACTACCATGCAACATATTCATACGACTTGAGCTGTTTCCATTTTGTTTTGTTACATTAAGGGTTATTGTTAATTGTTAATTCATGGGGGTAGGAATATTTTTGTTAATTCTACAGCTCAAAAAAAATAAAGGGAACAGTAAAATAACAGATCTTAGATTTGAATGAATGAAATATTCTTATTAAATACTTTGTTCTTTACATAGTTGAATGTGCTGCTGACAACAATCACACAAATATTATCAATGGAAATCAAATGTATTAACCCATCGAGGTCTGGATTTGGAGCCATGCTCAAAATTAAAGTGGAAAAAACACTACAGGCGGATGCAACTTTGATGTAATGTCCTCTAAACAAGTCAAGATGAGGCTCAGTAGCGTGTGTGACCTCCATGTGCCTGTATGACCTCCCTACAATGCCTGGGCATGCTCCTGATGAGGTGGCGGATGGTGTCCTGTGGGATCTCCTCCCAGACCTGGACTAACGCATCCACCAGCTCCTGGACAGTCTGTGGTGCAACCTGGCATTGGTGGATCGAGCGAGACATTGATGTCCCAGATGTGCTCAATTGGATTCAGGTCTGGGGAACGGGCGGGCCGGTCTATAGCATCAATGCCTTCGTCTTGCAGAAACTGCTGACACACTCCAGCCACATGAGGTCTACCGTTGTCTTGCATTAGGAGGAACCCAGGGCCAACCGTACCAGCACATGGTCTCACAATGGGTCTGAGGATCTCATCTCTGTACCTAATGGCAGTCAGACTACCTCTGGCGAGCACATGGAGGGCTGTGCAGCCCCCCCAAAGAAATGCCACCCCACACCATTACTGACCCACTGCCAAACCAGTCATGCTGGAGGATGCTGCAGGTGGCAGAACGTTCTCCACGGCGTCTCCAGACTCTGTCACGTCTGTCATGTGCTCAGTGTGAACCTGCATTCATCTGTGAAGAGCACAGGATGTCAGTGGCCAATTTGCTAATCTTGGTGTTCTCTAGCAAATGCCAAACATCCTGCATGGTGTTGGGCTGGAAGCATAACCCCCACCTGTGGATGTCAGGCCCTCATACCACCCTCATGGAGTCTGTTTCTGATCGTTTGAGCAGACACATGCACATCTGTGGCCTGTTGGAGGTCGTTCTGCGGGGCTCTGGCAGTGCTCCTCCTATTCCTCCTTGCACAAAGGCGGAGGTAGTGGTCCTGCTGCAGGGTTGTTGCTCTCCTCCACGTCTCCTGATGTACTGGCCTGTCTCCTGGTAGTGCCTCCATGCTCTGGACACTACGCTGACAGACACAGTAAACCTTCTTGCCACAGCTCGCATTGACGTGCTATCCTGGAGGAGCTGCACTACCTGAGCCACTTGTGTGGGTTGTAGACTCTGTCTTATGCTACCACTAGAGTGAAAACACCGGCAGTATTCCTGTAGTTTCCACCTGTTGTCTATTCCATTTGCTCAACAGCAGGTGAAACTGATTATCAATCAGTGTTTTGCTTCTTAAGGGGACAGTTTGATTTCCCAGTAGTCTGATTGACTCCGAGTTACATTGTGTTGTTCGAGTGTTCCCTTTATTTTTTTGAGCAGTATATATATGCTTGATTGATATAATTCAAGGGGTAGGAATATTTTGCTAACACTAGATATATGCTTAATGACTATACTAGAACAGCAGAAAGGACTAAAATGCAATAGTAATACAAAGTGGCATTGTAAAAGTATGTCTTGAATTTCTTTTACATTTTTTTTTTCTTTACAACCATCCTTAAGAGTATAGTATTGAAATTTTATCATGACAAAGTATTACATAAAGATATCTCTTGAACACTCATCCAAGTCTAACTCAATGCTTGTGTTATTAAATTCAGACACACTTGTAAGTTCAGGGGGACTGAAGAAATGTATCTGAGGAAGAAAAATGAACAGATCTGTGCAGACTAATGTATTTTATGGGTTTTCTCCTGTGTGGACATTTTTTGGACCAATACAGGCCTCCAACCTCTTAAACCTTTCTTTTTCCCAGTATCTCTAATGTGTAAATCAACAGCTACTGTTGGGTGCCTTTTTTTATCAGTAATGAAATCAAACCCTGAACCTTTTATTGTAGGGCTTCATTTGTAAAATGTGACTATTTGGGCTGAAAACCCGCCTCACTTTTAGACATTCTGTCAGAAGACTGTTTTACTTGACAGTTATTTTTTCCTATACATATGCTACTATTCTGGACATATCTGTGGGCACAGAGATAGTGAAACACATGTAATGGGCATGAATGTGATCATATTAATGGTCATTTAGGGATGCATCTAAACTGTTCTTTTTCCAAGGTAGCATGACCATGCCACGAACAATTTCAATTAATTTCCAAGACAAGAGTCAGGTGCACAAGTATGTTATTTTTTATAACATATAATCAAAATCCAACATGCAGGCTTAAATGTTGATATATACCCTCACTAATATTCAAAAGCATAAAACACAGCTCTCATGTTCCGGCAACTTTCTGATCATGATAGGCTTGAGCCTTCATGTTCTCAGACGCTTTTACCTTTCATTTGAAGGCGATTAGATGGGTTAGATGCTTGACACTTGGAGTCACAAGGAGGTGTTCCATTTGGATAATGATCCCTAAACATGCCTGGAAGGGGTTACAAAACAGACCTCAATTGACACACTTCAACTCAATGTTTATGATTCTACATTAAGAAAGAGGGTGGGCAAAAATGTCCTCCATGGGAGAGTTTCAGGGTGAAAACCACTGCTGATCATGATGATTAGTCTTAATGACTAAAAAACCAAACAAAGATGTTAGAGGGGCCTAGTCAAAGTTCAGACTTGAATCCTAATTCAAATGCTATTAAAAGAACATATACCCTTTCACAGCGTTATATAGATATTGTGAAATCTGGTGGTTATTTGTTAGACATACATGTCCCAAATAAACATCTTTGGAACAAATATAACAGTTCCACTGTATTACAAAACTGTAGAGAAGATAATTAAAGTTATGCATTTTGTCATTTCCACTTTCACAGAGTCCCAAAATATTTGTCTGTTTTAAAATGTTTAATATTTAAATTGTCATTGTGATCAACTTGTAATTTTAAAACAAATTAATTAAATTTTTCAATATTTAGAAAATGAATTACTCCCATGCTGCCGAAATAGTTCTACCTTCTTAAAACGAAAAACATTGCTGTGTATGTGTAAAGGAAATACACACATGTTGCTCTCAATCTAAGTCTGTTAGTAAGCTGAAATCTTTTTTTTTTGTTTTTCGTTTTTTTAAAGGATTGACTGTAAACCTCTACAGATGTGCACCGTCCCCTCATGAGATTAACATCAATTAGTTTGCCAATCATTTTTAGAAGTTGTTGTTGTGATCCATGAACTATTTAAACGAGCCCATAGCAAAGCTCCAAAGGTACTTAAAGGTCTCGTCTTGAGTTAAGTTAGCCAAAGGGAAATAAAAACAGGAAAGAACACCAAGGACAGTGGATAATAGGCCTGGACGTTTACCGAAAATGGTGGCGGTGGATGATTGCAGAATCTTTTACATGGTGTACTAAAAACTCTCTTAAAACATCCAGCTAAAATGACAACATGTTCCCTAAATTATCAAAGAGAAATCTCCTGGAGAGCTTTCACCCCAAAGTGGTGATCATTCATTAGCCTCAAAAATGCGAATCTGTCTAAGGAAGAAATTAAAAATGTGGTTGAAAAACGACAAGTGAAAACACATCTAGATGTCTATTGATGTTCATTGGTATATCTATTAATGTGGTTGAGGCTGATCAAATCAATTAATCTAGCATTCTTTTAATTTTTTTAAGGTTTTTTATTTTATTTGTACCATTTGAAAATGTTTCAAAGGAAACTTTTTTATTCCAGTACAACCACAAGCATCAGTGTGTTTTCTTGGGATTTTATTGGATAGATCAAACATACGGTGATGCAAAAGTGTGAACTGACAGGCACAATATACAAGCTTATAAAACCATGGTGTCCATTAGTAGTTAGCCAATGCCCTTTATTTGATACCACTATATAAGACTCAGTGCAACCAATTGCCTTCAGAAGACCCCTAAGTTGTAAATGGAGTCCACCTGTGTGCAATGTCTTCTCACCATAAATACAGCTGTTCTGTGAAGGCTTCACAGGTTTGTTAGAGAACATTGTTGAAAAACATCATGAGATCAAGCAACATATCAGACAAGTTGGTGATGAGGATGTGGAGAAGTTTAAATTAGAGTTAGGTTGAAAAACTGTGTACTGATGTCAGAACACCTCACTGCCCAACCCAGTTGGATAATGGAAAGACTAAGACACAACTGCAAACCTACCAACAAAACTGGAAGGCTAAGGAAGTGGAGGAATAATCAAGGAAGTCACTGCATGGCCCATGGTATCTCTTCAGGAGCCGCACACAGCAAGGTCCACAGCCTGGGAGGAAAAATTAGAGGTGCATCCATCCATCCATGGCTTTTTTTAACGGCCATTGTTGAAAGAAAACCACAATAACTATCATTTGAAATTTGTCACAAGCCATTCAGGAGACAGAAAAAACATGCAGTCAGCAATACCAAGAAATTAAATGACCACTCTCTACAACTAAATGATTATACTGCCTTTCATCCCATGGTCTTTAAAACTGGTTGAGAGCTTATCTGTTTAGCTACGTTTCTCTTCTGGATGAAGCCATTAAATGAGCTACCGCTGCCAATTACTTTCTACTTTTTTCTTTAACTTACAAAGTACTCCCGGATCTGTGGATCTATTAACTTTGAACCTGTCTCTATGATTGGATGTATTTCTGTATAAATTGATAGCTTTTTGCTTGGAAAGTGCCTTGAGATGACTTATGAAGTGAATTGGTGCTATATAAGTGAACTAAATTGAACGTAATTTTCCAGCAAAGTACAGACCAAAATCCTATTGAGAATATGTGGCAAGACTTGAAAGCTGATATCCACATGTGCTCTCTGTATAATCTGACTGAGCTTCTGCATAAAATAAAGCCCCTAAAAAATGCCCCCAAAAAATCCTTGAAGTTTATGGTGGTTAAGGGGCAAAATGTGAAAAAAAATTCAGGGGTATGAACACTTTTGTAAAGCCCTGTGTATGGGTGTTGCATAACAGCATGGTGAACTTTTCAAAAATACATTCAGCTGTTTGTTTGCCTGCAAATAGACATATTACATATAGTGTAAACCATGAAAATCCTATAGAATGTACTGTATAATTGAGAAAATAAAGATGAAATGCTAGGCAATTCAAGCAAAAACAAAAGCAAAAACATGCCTTAAGTGTTATGCTCAATGAGTTTTATGCTTTCTTTGTTTCTCTCGACTCTCCTCACACCTGTCTTCATAATCCACACATCTACTCCATGTTAGTCTTCAGCTCCCACGGTGTTTTTATTTCCGAGTTTTCAGTCGCCCTTGGTTGGATCCTGGCATTCTTTCCTCCCGATGATATTTAGTGTAAGGCCAAGCTGCTCTGTCATTCTAGTATTTCCATAGTAGAGCTTTGCTTTCAGTTTATTTCAAGCCTTTCAATTTCCTGTCCACCTGCGTTTTTTCTTTAAGCCCCTAATGTGAACATTTGCGAAAAATAAAATTATAAGACAAAATATGACAGTAACCACCATGATGTGTTCTTTTGATTACAGTTTAGTGCTAGATTTATACCTGAATCGTTCCGTTTCAGTGAGCAATAATAGCCCACAGCAGCTGTCTTGAAAGATATGAAGTTGTTCTAACTTGAAATCCCAGCATGTGGTTTGTATGTTCCCCCTGCATGTGTGGGTTCTTTCCAGGTACTTCCTCCTATAGTCCTAAAACATGCCTGTAAGGTTGATTGGTTACTCTAAATGAACCCTTAGGTACGAGTGTGGGCAGGCATGTTTATCTGAACTGTGTGTCCCAATGTTGCCCTGTGAAGGATTGGTGACCTGTAGCATGTACTCCTCCTCTCACTCAATGTCAGCTGGAGATACACATTTCCAAACCTGTCACTCTTTTATCATGACATGTATCCAGTACAATTTAACTGAAAATGAACAAATTTGTTGGGGGAAAACATACAAATTTAAATTGTCCAATAACCTAGTTAGTAAAGTACTTAAAGTACTTTGCTGAAACACCTTTGGATTTGTTTCTGTTTATTCTTTATTTGAAGGCCATAAATATGCTGCAGATTGACAAGATAACATTTTGCCAACTTCAGATCTCCCTTCTTTTTCAAGGCAACTGTGGCTCAATGGGAAGAGTAGTCATCTTGGAATCAGAAAGTTGGTTTGACTGCCACGATTGCCACTTACCAATTTGACCCTTGGGAAGACACTTAACCCCAAGTTGCCTACCAATATGCATATTGATAAATAACTATGTGTGTGTGAATGAGAATGTGATTGGATGAATGAGTCCGTAGAAAGCCCTTTGGGTGATAAGTATGACTAGAAAAATGCCATTTAAATTCAGCACATTTACCATTTAAGATCATGGGGGCATCTCTTGTCCTCTTCAATTGATGTTTTGTCTGATTTAGTTCTGTACTCTGGCTAGGCCATTCTAAAACTAATTTTCCTCATTGTTTTGTTGATTTGGATTCATGTTTGGTCTCACTATTATGCTACTAAAAGAAATTCTTCTTCACCTTCAACTTTCTTGTGGAAGCCTGAAGGTTTGAAACTGACTGGTATTTGGAACGGGTTTCAGCAACCTTGACAAAAACTCCAGTTCCATCTGAGGAAAACTAACCCCACAGCATGATACTGCCATTACTATGTCTCCCAGCGGGCGTGGTTTTCTTTTGGTGAAACAATGTGTTGTTTCTGTTCCAAACATCCTTGTGGGAGTTTAGACCCCAACACATTCTCCCACAAGCTTTGGGGAGATTGCATCTTGGCCTGAATATTTTCTGGATGAGAAAAGTCTTCTTATAACCCTCTGTTGTGGTCTAGACACGTGGAGAATACAGCAGATTGTTACATATAGCACAAAACCAATACTTGCTGGAAATTCATGAAGCTTCCATAGTGTAAATCCTTCCTGACCAGTTTCTACCACGTGTTTTCAGCTAAACGTCCAGTTTTTGTCACCATCGGCCTTACATTTCCCCAACTGTGTTCAGTGCATCATTTACCTGACTGATATCTTTGTGCTGTGAGACCCTTTTGATCTTTTTTCATCCTTTGTAACCTCACTTCAGACTATAGCTTTATGCATATGAGGAAGTCCTCTAAGGAAAATCCTATCGAACAGATTAACTATTACTGGTTAATCAAGTTCTAAGTTGGCAGGTGTGAACGCAAGAGAACTGAAGGCGGAAACTACATCAAAAACTGTTTTATCAATGTATTAGTTGAAGGGTGGGCACACTTGTGCAGGTTATCCCAGCCTTTCCCCCTAAACAGATGTTGATATGTGTAGAATAAATATCAGAGTACAGGTGAAAAAAAAGTTTGGAAATGATTTACCATGGTCTCAGTTTTTTAGGTCTCAAAAATGTAACATTTAAAGAGGGGTGGGTAAACCTGTGAGTTGTTGACATGTGATTGGCTGACTTGCTGTTTTTGTTGAGCAGTTGAAGAGGTGTACCTAATAATGTGGCCAGTGATTGCATACCATTTTGCTGGTAGAGTGTCATTTAAAAAGCCGGGCTGTATCCAAAAGTAAACAGACTGACAAGTCTGCTCTACATTTGTTCACGCAATACCACTTAAGACTCTGCATCAATATGTTCTCTGCCATTTAAACTTAATTCCCATGAGAGTATGCTTGTCTGACTCCAATTAACAGCATTATCAGAGCATGATAACGATAATAGTGGCTGTCCCCCTGTACCACCCTATTTGGCAGGAAATCAAAGTCCTATCCAGGTGTTCGGTGTGATGTCGGCCATCTGTGTGTGTGTACACACACAGATGTGGGGCACAGATGACAGATAATCTCTCTATGAAGAGCTTTTTTTCCACTCAGTTGAGTGTGGTGACAATTTTTCTGTCATCCGAGACATTCTTTAATGGTGTTATTGTCAGTTTCAGAAAGTACGTAATTTACTGGATGTGTACAAACAATGTTTCTGTGCAAGACGAGGAAATCAGTCCGACGGCTCAGTGGCTTTTTTGTACCTTTGTGCCACGTAAAATACAACTCTCTCCAAGCACTTATGTCATGAGTTTTCAGCTAGACATAGTTCAGAAATAAAAACTTTATGTATTTATTGAGTGTTGCCCAATACTGTTATATTTTAAAGGAGTTAGGGCATCCAAAAATGTTCCTAATTTATTGGGAGGCGAGTAAAGGGGCAATCTTCACAAACAGTCCCATTAAATTCACAGCTATTCGTCCAATGTTTACAATCTAAGGGTGGCCATGTTAACAGGAAAAAAAGGGTTATTTTGATAGCCCAGTTTTTAGCCGAATGTGGATGGATTCAGCCCTTGGTTGATTCAGCAGAATAGGGTTTGGTGATGAATGTGATCGGACATGCTGGGAAAAGACTTCATCACATGAAATGGGTTAATTTGACTTATATCTGACATTACGATGATCAAAGAGTGGGTTGAAAAGAATAACTCATAATCTGGATATTTGGATTATGACGAATGATAAATCCTTCCAAATCAGAATGAACTTTATTCACCCGGTTATGAACAACGAAATTTGACTTGGGATTCCAATGCTCCCATTGTCAGCAAACAGACAGACAATCCGAACAGCAAACTATAATCTATAACAAAAAACAAAAACCTTGTTTTGGAGAAAAGTTAAGAACAAGGGCAATATGTACAAAAGAGTTTCTTTTACCCGTTTTCGATGTTAACCATATAATTTCAAGGGAAATAGGTGGACTGGCGGCTATATCCAGCATACAAGCAACAAGTTTCCACTCTGTCACAGGACAAACATAATAGAGACATGGAGAACAAACAACCATGCACACACAAACATGGAAGGACAATTTAGACTGGCTAATTAACCAAACATGCATGTCTTTGGAGCAAGCAAACCTAAAAAAGGAACTAAGCTTAAATGAGGAGAACATGCAAACTAAACACACAGAAATTGAAATATGCTTTTGGAAATTTCCAAGTGTTAGATAATATTTGTCACATAAAATATTTGCACATTTTAATTATTTTGTACAGGTTCGTCAGTGCATATGTTTTTGTTTGCCCTGTTTCATTATAGCGCTGGTTATTTTAGGGAGTGGGAGGTTAACAAAGGCTGCTCGTTAAGATCCTTGTGAGCTGCTGCTGGGACCTCATTTGACCTGCTGAACAGGGTTTTGTCTGCTTGTATGTGAATGTGTTCAATGTTGGTTGATAAACAATCTCCGCCTCAATTCTCCCGCTTGATTCAGCAGCTATAAGGGCTATTCTGACACCTATCAAACCTGCAAAATTCCTAAAACACTACACTATACCTGTGGCTGTGTCTCTGTAGGGGTTGGTGTCCTGCTGGACCCTAGTTTCAAGTCTTTTGCAACGTCTAATAGATCTTCATCCAAGATTCCCCTGTATTTAGCTCAATCAAACTCCCTATCAGCTTTTACCAGCTTCTCTGTCCCTACTGAAGGGAAAAAAAACATTCCCGCAAGGATGGTGTATTCAGGGTGATGTGCATTGTTAGTTTGCCTGCACACTTCATGGTTTGCCTGAAAGGGCACAAAGTTCAGTTTTGATCTCACCTGACCAGAGCACCATCTTTGCTTCGTCCCCAAAAGGGCTTGCAGCACACTAGAAATGGGAAATTTAGTTGCTTTTGCTCAACAGCGCCAAATCTTCCATAAATGCTATGTGCACAATTAGTGGTTATTCTCCAACACATGAGCTACAGACCCCTGCAGCTCTTCCAGAGTTACCATGGGCCTCTGGGCTGTTTCACTGATAAGAACTCTCTAAGTCACTTTCTATTTTTGGATGATGGAAGTACAGAGCTTTGTAAGATATTCCAAATGTGATGTAATGTTTTATAATCTAAACCTGCCTCAAACGTCTCCACAACTTTATTTCTGACCTGCCGGCTTTGCTCCTTGGTCTTGCTGATGCAGTTTGTTCCCTGACGTTCTCCTGCAAATGTCTGAGGCCTTCAAAGAACAGCTGTATTTAAACTGAGATCAAGTCATACAAATGGATCATATTTACGCATTAAGAAACTTCTAAAGGGAGTTGGCGGCACTGGATTTTATTTGGAGGCTTTAGATCATGCCACACTTCTTAGACTTTATTTGTTTTAAAGAAGGAAAATTAAACTATTCAACCTTTACCTTTATCTGGACAGTTATGCACCTATTCTTGTGGGTTTCACATTATTGTAATAAACGTGTTATGTGACATAATAAGGCAAACATTTAATGGGTAGGAATGCTTTTGCAAGGCACTGTATATGCTTTGGTACTGTTGGTGGAAATACTAAACATTAAAGGATAGAAATGGTACGATGGATTATTCATTATTGTCAGTTAAATGTTTGTTTTTTTTTACTCAAATACATTTTACAAGATGTAAAATAGTTTATTTAGAAAATAAAGTATTTTCTACCAGTGTGCATAATCATGGGAGATCATTTAAGGATTTAAGCAAATGTGAAAATACTGAATAATTCTAAACATACAAATTTTCTTTTGCTTTATTTTCTTTTACTTTATTATTTTTAAACTCATCTTGAAAATCCAAAATTGGTGTACCATTCATACCAAAGGTGAGTGTGTTAACCTATTATGAACACTCTACAATATTCTTTATTCCTTTCTGTTCTGCATTGTTCTATATATGAACTGAATCCAACAAGAATTAGATAACCCAAAAAGGAAATTAAATAGTTACAGTTCCTCATTAACCAAGAAGAAGAAAAAAAAAAAGAACCAAACAGTGAGGTAGATCATGCATGTCAAAGGAGTGCCCTCTTCTGCACACTGACTATAAAGTCATTACTGCTGGCAGAAATGACCTCCTGTACTTCTTCTTTCGGCACATGTGCTGCAGAAACCTCTGACTGCAGGATCTGCTGCTTCATCATTACATTGTGCAAATGGTGTGTGTGGTGTTGTCCATTTTACTGCGAAGCTTGTGCAACATTTCTCTTTCTTTATCAGCTCCACGAGGCCCATAGCCGTTCTCATGCAGCACAAAGCCAGACTTTTCCTTTCATCGGTCCGTTCACTTTCTTTCACTCACCGTCTCTGATGCTGCTTCCCCAACAGATGGCTGTGAAGAAAATTGCACTTTTCAGCGAAGACTTATAGACGTTATGCAACATCTTGGTGCATATACAGAAGAACCTGCAAAGCCTCCTTTACAAAGAGTGCAGTGGGGTTTGCTTTCTCACTTCTTGTAGACAGAAATGTTTGTGACGCTGCTTGTATGCAGTCAGAGATTTTAGTAATAAATTAAAAGTGCAGTCACTTTTGTGCTACTCATAAAATGTAGTTATTTTTGAATAGATATTTAAAACAGATTAAGTACATTCTACAGAAGAATGCACTGTGCTATAAGGTTTCTGTTGTACATTTTATGAGCTCTCTTTAACCTCTATTCTGCTAGCGTCCCCAATCTTTACAATTTCTATTCAGTTTTCCATCTTTTTTATTGCCTCACATATCTGATGTTCGTTTTATTCTGACGTTTGAATAAAAGAGCCATGTGATTTTTCATTTTTATAATAAAATTGTTGTGTACATACATTGTTCATGTGGCCATGTTTGGATTTAGGTTTTGAATTTTATTCAAACATTGGGTCAAAAAAGGCAAGTTAGAAAACCAGACAGGAAGCAGACTCGTCCTTCTGTGGGCGACTGTGGCTTGATGGGTTGAGTAGTCGTCTGGCAATCAGAAGGTTGTGGGTTCGATTCCAGCTTCCCCTTGCCACATGTCGATGTGCCCCTGGTCAAGGCACTTGCCTACCGAGCTGTGCCTCGGTGTATAAATGTGTGTGCGTTAGTGAGAGCGACTGGGTGAATGTGGCTATAGTGTTCAGCGCTTTGGGTGGTCAGTATGACTGGAAAAGCGCTATATAAGTTCAGTCCATTTACCATTCTTCGCTCACCGGCCTCACTTTTGAACACGGAACCTCTTCCACAACGAAAAAATAAATCCCGAGATGGTAAAATAAGGCTTTATAAAAGGGTTAATGTCAGTGGGTTGTGTTAATGACTTTAGTTCACATCAGAGAATCAGTTTATTCACTTCAAAGCTAACATTAGCATTTTATCTGCTATATAATTAACACAAGCTAGTGCTATGTTTACGCTCTGACCAAATAACTAATCCTAAAGAATTATAATGTCAATATAGACAAGTGAATAGCATACAACAAATAGTGTGTGTGTGTGTGTGTGTGTGTGTTGTGTGTGTGTGTGTGTGTGTTTGGGGGGGGGGGGTTCTATAACTAGTTGGATAATAAAAACACAGATGAAAACATAAACTGACAAAATGTACAAAAAGTCAAAAGATATAAATTGGGTGAACTTCACATTCACTAGCAGCAATTTTAACATCCTGATGGATCTCAATAATCCAGAAAGGTAGAAAACAAAAGAAAAATAGAAAAGAAAAGAAATTGGATTGGTCCTCTGGATGGTTTCTTCTTTATTGAAACATTTCATCTCTTCTCCTAGAGACTTCTTCAGTCTGTCTTTCTTCAGCCGTGTCTTTACATAGTGGATCAACAAGTTTAAGTGTGACCATCAAAACTGGTTGTTCACATGCAAAAGAGGACGATTAGGCTACCAACCGATCGTTAGTGGGCTGATGGCCACTTATTGTCTCTGAGTCGTGCTCGCAATAGCAGCAATGTAGGAGGGGGACAACTGGACCTGGAGGCCTCCACCCCTGTTTAATGACGGGTAGTTTCGCTTCAAAAAATGGGCTTCCTTTACTCCCCTTTCAAACCAACGTCCCTGTCTATCCCGGAGAAGAACATATTCATCCATGATATTCATCAAGCCAAGATTCTGCGGTTTACACCCATCTGCAGGCCAGTGGTCACTCTTTTACGGTTTGGAGTTTACCTACAACTCTACTGTATGTGCTCACTCTTCATCTCTTTTCTTAGGAGAAGAGATGAAGCAGTTCAACAAAGAAGAACCTGTCCACAGGACATATCCAATCTCTTTTCTTTTTTTGTTCCTTTTTTTGTTGTTGAGGAATGTAACAATTTGAGGCAAGAAGCCGTGTTTTCTGGTGGTTCTGCTTCTAACATAGCTGTACGACATGCCCAACAGAAGCAATTCATAAAGTTAATGGAGAGGGTGTGAGGAGCCGTACTCCTATAATAGTTCAGAAACAGAATTTTCCTTTCAGCTCCCCTTACTATCCTTTGCAGGGCCCTCCCAAACCTGTCTTATGACTTATTTTCTGCAAACAATCTTTTTTCTTTAATTTGATCTGTTACCTATCATAACTTACTTAAAAAATAAATATAATTTAACCCAAATATTAGTTGTTTACTAATCCACCTAGCTGACATTTACGCATAAGTAGTAAATGGGCGAAAACATGAGCCCCAGATTGTCTTTGGGTTACACAACGCCCTCATGGAATCGCTCAGCTTGTACCTATTCAGCCTAGTTGGGCCAAATCCCAGGTGGACATTTTTGCTGGGCATTATTCTCTATAATCAATCAATCAATTAACCAATCAATCACTCTACTATGTTAATGATAATAATGAGAAAACACTAAAGGTAGAGATGAAAATTCTAAAAGACAGATTCTAAAATCCTGATAAGTGTTAGAAAATAAGTTACTTATTAATAAAAAAACAGAATTAATTCAACAAGAATACATAAGTAAATAAATAAATTGACTCAAATCTATATTAAAAAAAACTGGAGCAAAGATTAATTAATCACAACAATAACTCAAGAATTAATGAGTTAATGATATACATTTAAAATCAACATAAAGTGAAACTAAAAGTGCAACTAAACCAATAATCACGCTTAGATAAAATTAAATTAAGAATAAAATACCTTACAAAATAAAAAGCAGCTTGAAGCCAAACCAAAACGACATATCTTAAATTTGCTTTAAAAAAAAGCACCAATGTTCTACGACTTCAACCAACTCTTTTACAGCATGAAGGATAGAAATTAGTCCCTTTAACACATTTTTGGTTTGAAAACCGAACCCAGAATGCTGGATCAAACCTTTAAGCTAACTCAAGCCTGGATCGGTTCATAATTGACCCAGAGTGGGTTGGATAAATAACACAGATTTGATTTTTTTCCCCTCCCAATCAGTTGCTGCACTGCACTGTCATAGGCTTTTCCGTAAGTAAATAAATAAATCTGGTTATGCAAATAAGTTTTTGGATTCATTTTAAAACATTTTTATTTCCTGCTCCAGTCTAAGAACACTTCACTCTATTAACTTCCTTGTTTTACACTATGCTACTGCGTTCTACGTTGTTCTTTTTCCTCATAAAAAAGTCATTTTTCTCAGGTATTAATATTTACAAAGATCGGAGCACATTTAGTGAAATGCAGCATGCCTGCTCCTCCGTGCATTTTCAATGAGGCCTGTAGTGATATTTGGGTCTAACAGAAGCACCGCCTCCCTCCCATTGGACAATGTGTACGTGAGGGCGTGGCAAAGGAAAGATGAGAGTTGAAAATCCATGCCCTTACTGGGAAGACATGGAGCGCTATGGACACAGTCTACGCGAGCCTAGTAGGTATATCAACTAACGAGATAAACATTTCTCCTGTTAGAAAACGAGCGCTTTGAGAAACTGAGAGGAAAAGAGGAAGAGGTGTGCCAAGTTGAGGATGGAGTGTGCTTTTGACGCACAGAACCTGATCTCCATTTCTTTGAGGAAAATCCAAAGCTCCAGGACGCAGAGAGGCGGCATCAAGCTCCACAAGAACTTGCTGGTAACATACGTCCTCAGAAACGCCAGGCAGTTTTACATGAGCAAAAACTCGTTGCAGACGCACAGAACACCCCCATATGAGGATGCGGCGGCGGTCCGTGGGAGGCAAGAGTACCTCGAACTGACCGGCAGCTTCACGGAGTTGGCTGATGACTTCTACTGCAACTTTACAGGCGTGGAGTCGGACAGTTGGCACTGCGGAGCGCACCAATCTAGCGCACTGCCTACGGGGCTGGCGCACCAAGACGCCTCTGCCTGCGCAATGGTTTCTCCAAGTGACTCTGAGCTCATGGTTTCGGAAGCCTGCTGGAGCTGCGCGGACAAATCTTCCTGGGAGTTACCCATCCCAAACGCACAAGCCAACCAAAAGACTGTCCTGGACTTGGACACGCATGTGGTGACAACTGTGACGAACGGATACTTCCACTCAGACTGTTGCGCGCAGCCGAAACACCCGCAGGCGGGCGCGCAGTGCTACACCAGAAAGCGAAAGCTGGACACAAGTTATTGTATTGTTGACCCGGAGTTTTATTTGCCGGACTTTGTGCCTGTGCCGTGTAAGAGGATGAGGAGCGAAGAGGATGATGAGTTACAGTCGGACTCGGAACAGCTGGACGGCGCGAACATCTCCAACCTGATCTCGGTTCTGGGATCAGGTGGGCTATCTGAGTTTGTGAGTTGGCAGCACATGGACCTTGAGCAGATATTCGGCTCCCAGACAATTTGTTTAAAACACACACTGTTGGCAGGCAGTGGCTGGACCAGAGCAATCGAAGCATTTTGATTTGTGTGATTGTTGTTTTGTTTTTTTGTCCTTGTATGCTTTGACTTTGTTATTTTTCAAATAAACCATGGCACCACTGCAATCTCTCTCTCTGTGCTGTTATTGAAGAATACCGCTGAAATGTGACTTAATCACATCCACCTCTGGTTACTGTTGCACATTGACTTTGTTCATGCCGATTTTGACCATTACTGCACTTAGAGATTAAGCGTATTTTCTTGTGATGCCCTTAGAATAGAGCATACTGGAGTCTGTCTTTGGATTGTATTTCCTGAGGGAACGGGTCAGCACTGTTTCTGTGAAAAGATGTTGTAAGAGCGCCATCATGTGGCCAGTGATGATTTGTACAGCATCATGCACCAGCATAACGCAGGATATCATTCTGTAAATATATTATTTATATCAAGACCTTTTTTTAAATAAATAAATAAAGTTGACATTATTTAACAAAAGCTCGCTTATTTGTTTAAATTCCTATCACTGCACATTTTTAATTATTTACAGGTGGGTCATAATGCAAAAAAAAGCTGGGAACCACGTTTTACTTTGGCAGGCCTCTAAATCATGAATCTTGATTTAATAATTACATTAATGATACGAAACCTATCAATATGATAATACAATACACATGCTTTTGATCTAACAAAGGGATTAGGAATAAAAGAAAAATAATGCATTGGCAAAATAATATAACATATTGTTCATTACAGTCAAAACGATATTTTAGTCATTTTACTTTGGTGTATAGACTTGAGCAGAAATGTGTAGCAAGCCAATATAACAAACTTATATTATCTTATATCAGTTGGGCTATCTGCTAATCTGCAGTCCTTGCTAACTGAAATTTAGCGTTACTTCGTCAAGAGGAAAGGGTAAACTAACTTAGCTTCCACATCATGATTGTCTATCTTTCTACTATCTACAAACCACACAATTCCTCTTTGCTGTTATACCGAGGTAAACGTGAGTAAAAGTGTAGCAAAAAGCAATACGTCATGCCCCGATCTAACAAAATCCAAAAACATAGGAGAAACGAAGTCGCTTAAATCTGTCAGTCTGGAACTTATTATGAAGCCATTTATAAGGCTTATGGACTGGAGCGAACCAGACTGAGTCATTATCCACACATGGAGAAAAACTGGAACAGTGCTGAACCTTTCCAGGAGCCATCAGACTACCAAATTTGTTCAAAGAGCACATCGAAGATGCATCCAAGAGGCCACAAAAGAACCCAGATCAACGTCTAAATCACTACAGGTCTCACTTAACTCCTTTAAGATCAGTGTTCATGATTCAACAAAACGAAATAAGAGACAAGGCAAAACTGGGTTCCAAAATAAAAATACATAGTATCTCATTTTCGCCTTAAAATAAAAAGAGTTTTTGGAAAATGTACCTCAGACAAAGACAAAATGGGAGTCATGTCATGTCTGGCATAAATCTTACAAAGGATTTAAGAAAATGCTAGACGTCTAGTTGGTCTGGGGGTGCTTTACTGTACACCTCTCTGTAGCTCATGGAACATGATGAAACAATGGCTTCTGCTCTCTACCAATCTTGAAGCAGAATCTCAAGCCACCAGTTCAAGCACACTTTGTCAGTTCTTGAGCCCCGAACTGTTAGAAATGGTACATAACATTTTCCAGATTGTTTAGTGCCTTTATTTATCATCTAGTTTTGGAGTTGTCCAAAAGTCTTCCAGAATGATATAAAAGACTCATTGACTGTTATTGGAAATGCATTATGCCAATTTTTACTGCCAAGGATGGCACAACACATTGTTAGGTTTAGGCCCAATTACTTTTTATCTACAGGACTAGGTTGTTTTGGATGACTTTTTCCCTCATTTGTAAACAGCATTTTCTTCTACTCAGGTTATTGTTGTTGCATATTCAGATTTTTTTGATCTCTAACATTTAAGATAGACTGTATACTAACGAAAACATAATTTAGAAAAAGCTACTGCCTGCCCCACACAAACCGTGTTTGTTTGTGTTGGGCAGTAGAATGAGGGACTTGCCCGGGGCACCAATGCGTGCAAGAACCAGACCTGCTCGGATCAACGAACTTGCCTTTGAGTGGTATTTTTGGTTTGTTGAAAGTGCAAACAAATAAGCGCAGTGGTTGATAAGCCCCAATCTTTGTGTTAGCTTAACCTAGCTAAAAATCATCTTACGTCAGCAGACTACATATCCAGCCTTCTAGATGCTAACCACTTTGTTTCACAACAAATGTTGTCATGTTTACTATTGCTTGCACCTTAGCTGCTCTTAGAAATGTAAGCTAATAACATATTCATGAGGATTTTGTGCCTCAAAACTTTTTAGCTACATGTTCATCAAACAAGCAGGTAAAAAACTGTACAAAATGCAATGCAGAACAATCCTCAGATAAAGTGTCTGTGTGGCTCTCACTGAGTTTAATATACTAGGAAACCATATTGGATTTTGAGGTTTAGTCTAGTGAGAACCATTTAGCTATACCTTGAAACGCAGAAATTCCAAATTCTCACTTACAGCTCAAGGCGCAATCCCAGAAGACAACTAGACTAGACTCTTGCTTCTTTAGAAACCTTCTTTGGTGTGGTCTGCCAGAGCAGCAGCTTATCAATAGCTGAGAGGAAATGGTGGCAGATGATCAGTGTTCAGAATGACTCCTGCAACACTTGAAGTACCAGGAAACGTCTTTTTTTGCTGACCAATGCGCTTTGGCTTTCAGCCTTGTATGGCCCTGATGAAGGCCACAAGCCAAAAAGCATTGCTCAGCAAAAAAAAAAAAGAAGAAAATAAAGAAAAAAGGTTGTCTTCACCGTACCATATTTTTTACCCTCTCCATGGGCCTTGGGAGTCGGTGACATTTTGTCAGAAAGCTCTGTATCGAAGCTTATCAGGAAGACCGCCTCAGTCCTGGGATGTCCCATTGGTCCAGGGCATGATGCTGTTACAGAACCGGAGTGCTCCTTCATTGACAGGCGGATGCATACTAAATGCACAACAGAGCAGTATTGCAGATCTTTCCTCTTAGCAGCTGCGAGGCTGCAAAATCACCACTGCTCCAGCTAAACCAGGTAATGTATAAATTCCTGCTGTTCTTTACACAGATCCTCACGTTCTTGTACACAACTTATTAACGTCCAAATCTGGGGAAAAAAACACAATTTGTGCAGTTATATTTTTATTTTAGCACACTTTTAGATCTGTCGCATTCATTTACTATTTATTCAAAACACAAATATTTTTCGCCACGTCTTTTTTCATAACTGTATACTTGTCATTAGTTTTCTGCTGATACACTGGGATTCTCTTCTCATGCCCACCTTAAAGATTATTCTGTTGCATTTTATCCTTCTACCGATTATGCAGAGCAAATGGATAAAACATAGATTGCGTTATTTTATGACTTAAAAAAAATCCAAAAAATCTTCAAGCATTGCTTTGCAACTCTTGTGAGTTATCTGTCATCACAGTGGTCCTTTGAAAACGTAGCATTTTGCTGTGGTGGTCCTTGTTACAAAAGGTTGAACCACTGGTTTAGATCACAGCTACAGTACTGTGAAAATAGTGATGTTCCTATAAAGATTTCTTGTAGTTTGGTTTTTGTTGTCACTCTTAAATGTTTCCCATTATCAAACACAAGCTGATATAAAGAAACATAACTTGAGTAAATAGCCATTTTTTTTCCTAGTGATGATTCCCCTTACTAATTGAAGAAAGGTTACTTAAACTGCTATCACACTTTTGCTTTACCATGGTGAAATTTTGGCCAGCTCTTCTTGTAGTATTCCCTTAATCCAAGCACCTAAGGTGTTATGCAAGGCTTTTGTGCCACATGATCTCCATTGGATTTATGGAGTTAGACCATTCCAAAACCTTTTTCAGTCATTCTGAGGGGAAATTGCTATTTAGCCCTGCTCCATAATCCAAGTGCGCTTGAAGTTAAGATGACAAATTGATGGCCATGTAATCCTCTTCAGGATTTTCTGGTAGAGAGGAGAACTGAGGGTAATGAAACTGAGCAGTAATGGATGGAACCATTTTGAAGACGTTGAACAGTCCCAGACTGTGTGACTGTCGTTATGACGTCTTTTTGTGATGTGCTAGTTTCACACCAGAGGGACAGCATCAGAACTCATACCTTACAAAAAGTTCATGTTTAGTCCTCTCAGTCAACAGAAAATGTTCCCTGAACTTTGTATGGATCATCAAGGTGCTTGGTGATCTTCCCCACAGTGTCATGCTTTTCCATTCATGGATGTTTGACTCTCACTGTGGTTCACTGCAGTCCCAAAGCCTTAGAAATAGCTTTTCAACTGGTCCCAGTCTGATCAATGCCAACTACGTTGTTTTTAATCTGTTCTTGAATTTCATTAGGTCTGCGCATATAAATTGCTATTTCAGATCACTAAGCCCACTTCATGCTGTCAGACAGGTTCTTTTCGAATCATTTCTCAGTTCTACAAGTCTGACAGCAATCAGCTCTAAAAGTGGCTAGAGAAAAGGTATGCAGTTGTTTTCCTTTATCTTGGTTAGTGTATATTTAACACTGGGGGCACTTACTTTTTCACAGGTTGTGTTGAACAGCTTTATGATAATAATAATAATAATAATAATAATAATAATAATAATAAATGTGAGCAAAAAGCAAAAACAAGAAAAAACATATTCTTACAGCACAGTGACGTTATAGCCCAATACAGAAAATTTGTCAAAACAACAAAAATAAATCAAATTGAATCATTTGTGAATTTAGGCTTGTACGTGTTATTAAGTTACTCGCAGTGTAGTCCAGCATGCAGAGTAGTCATATTGCAATCGGAAAGTTGTGGGTTCCAGTCCAGCTTCCTCGTCTGCCACGTGTCACTGTGGCCCCTGGGCAAGGCATTGGCCCCAATTCGCCTAACAGTGCATGTATTTGTGAATGCAACGTGGTCCTACTGTGAAGCACTTTAAGTGCTCATAAAAAGGTGCAGTATTTTTCAGTGCATTTAAATCACTTTTGGTTATTTTTTAATAGAATTACAGAAAAACATTTCAAGCAATATTGCGTCTCCAAGAATGAACTTCTACAGAACGACCCAGGTGTTTAAATATAAATCTTCCCTTTTTTTTCTTCTTCTGTGCCCCCTCCATTCGCCACAAATGTTCCATTATTAAGAGTTGATATAGGCCTAAGAAGTTTTTGGCAATTTTAAGTAAAAGACAATGAGCACAAGTGAAATATGACATCAAATAGCTGTAAGACTGCGCCGCTGAACGCACCAAACTCCACCTTAAAAACAAGAGTCTTTGCACGGTGGGGCCGAGGGGGGGCGGGCAGCTGAGAATAGACGGTGCGTCTGTCCTTGAGCTATGACAGCCCAGGGGTTACCCATCTGCACTCCCCGGACCGACAAGGGCTTCAGCGCGTCTTCCTGGCACCATGTTGGGGGTTACGGTCAGAGCTGCGGTGAGTGTCTCGGGTGTTTCTGTCCGGTTCCAGCCGACAGACGCAGGAGGCTTGTTGTTGTTTACGGACCGCATCAGCCAGTGGTGGAGGAGGAGAGGAGAGGAGAGGGGTGGGGCGCTGCGGGACAACAACATTATAACGGCGATATAGGTCACCGCGAAAATGCATTAATCTTCCCATCATCGGGACAAATGTTTAGATGGTGAATTTTAATTGGCGTGTCATTTTAACAGCCCCTACGTGCGTTGCGTAATGTTAGCATAATGCTTCCGTTAGCATCGCTTAACGTTAGCTTAATGCGCGTGTGCCGCTGAAGACAGCCTTATTTTGCAAATGAACGGCAAATAATTTTATATTATCTAATGCTTTTTTATCATCTGTCATAACAGGGTGTGTTAAAACTAAAAATTTACGACGTTGCCGCACTCCGCTGTCTGTCACAATGGTTTTATTTTGAAAATGTTAACCGGAAGTTCTATCTCCTATCTTATTCCCACGACCTTGACAGAGGTTAAACATCTGGCAATTAATGTGAAACAATAAATAAACCCTCACATCATTGCCAGTTCCTGGTTACATCCGTCCCATCACATTACAGCTAACAGCAGTAAAAAAAAAAAGAAATTAAAAAGAAAGTCACTCATAAAACAGCATGTCATGTTTTTTTTTTTTCTTTTCGCTTTGCGGTTTTGTGCTAAATTGTTATTTAATCAGGATAAAACCCAACCAAAAACTAGCTCCTGAAAAGCACGCCCATCTGCTGACATCGCATAAGGGCAACTGATCAGATCTGGTTTGAAAGCGTGCATTAATATTTTCCTTCCTGTTTTCAACTAAATGCCTTCTTCAAAGATGTTCGCCTCCTTCCTGTGCGGTGGCACCAATTCCTCTGGGCCTTCAGTGGGAACGCTGCATGGGTTTCCTGGGAAATGTGGAAATGATAAAACGCGTTCAAGCGATTTGTGAAAGGGACCAGCGCAGACTGAAAAGGCCAGATTATCAAAGATCCTCTGTGATTATTATTTGGAGAAATGTTTTTTTTGTTTTTTTTATAAAAAGCACATCTCGAGTTGATCCATTCCATTAAGATAATTATGAAGTCCCAGTAATGTTTACTGTAGCACTGCAGCAACAACCACTGCAGCTGCCAAAACTGCTTGCCAGAGAGAAGGCCTTATAATGAGCCTGATCCTACTTGTTAACCCCAGTGTGCATTTATCTGCAGAACAGCCCATATAGTCTATTTCATTCCTCTTGACGCCTTAGGGAAACATTTGGACAAAATATCCTATTGCTTGGCAATCAGAAAGAGAACGCTGTATGGGTCAGCTAAAGTAGTGTTTTGTCTTGCTTACGTCACCACTGCACCTGCCAATCATGCAACTATTTAAGGAGATACAGTAAAAAAAATGGAGATTTTCTCATTTTATGTGTGTGGAATGTAGAGGAAAACCACAGCTGTACGCATCGACTCTAGCTCAAACAATTAAGGCTGATCCTCTTCCAACTCAATTCAGCTAATTGAATTACAGCGTGACGAGCGTGGCCCTTATGAACATGGCACCCACATGTTACCCTGAGGGGCACAGATGGATTCCGTGCTTTCATGTGCGTTTGCTTTAGCAACCATCCCACAGTTTAGCAGCGTCATACCTTCTATTTATAAAATGGCAGAGCACAACCCCAGGCCTCCGAACAAACAGTGGAGCTGCTCCATTTAGCTGTCTTGGTGTCACTTTTCACAGGTTTAGTCGTCTAACACTGAACTAAATGCCTTCTTTAAACAATGAAAACGGTTGTTCACTAATGTGAGTCAAGTTTGTGTTTCAACGCACTTGCGGTGAGGCATGCACGCACAAACATGCTGACACCTTGTGTCTTTGGGGGCTGTATGACTTTATTTAACCGGATTACCAGATTTATTTTGTACACACAGAGTAAGATATCTGTTGTCATTTCTCACTGAGTATGTAAAGAAAGTGTCTTCTTGTCCTCTCTTCCAGCTGCGTCCAGGCATTGCAAATCCATGCCGTTTACTTAGAGCGGTAACACAGGTCCCAGAGAGGTCCTTTGTGTATCAGGAGGGTCTACCCAAGCTGCCCGTTCCACCTTTGAAGCAAACATGTGAGCGCTACCTGGCCTCTCTGGAGCCTATTGTCAGCGAGGAGGAACTGGAACACACCAGGATGCTGCTACAGGAGTTCCTAAAGGGCGGAGTGGGAGAACGGCTGCAGAAGGGGCTCGAGAGACGCGCACGAAAGACAGACAACTGGGTAGACCTTTGGCTTTGTTTTCGGTTTGTTTATATGATTGGGTAGAGTGACATTAAAAGCCTCATTTGGTAGAGATTTGTGATTGCTGCTGGAAATGAATATTTATGGTCCCCTTGCTGCCCACGCACCGTGTCTTGCAGAAGTGTTCATACCCCTCAGACTTTTTTTTTTAAGTTTCCCTGCAGTACAACTTGTGTTGTACTGTGTTTTGTTGGGAAGTAATGTGATATAACAACAAAAGTGGTATTTGTTAAGTGGAAGGATAATGATAAGCAATTGTAATTGTTAAATTGTTGTTTAATTTTTTTTAATAGCTCAACCTCAGTCAGACTGGATGGAGAGCCTCTTTGAAGATTCATTGTCAAGTCTTGCCACAGATTCTGAATTGGATTTAGGCTTGGTCTTGGCGATTATCACGTTTGAATATGTTTTAATCTAAACTAAGGGTCTCCAACCAGAATGAAACCCATTTGCAGCCCCTGACTTATGCTTATTTTGATACAGAACAAGACTTTTGATTTAAAACTAGGGCAGTATTATTACTGACAGAGTCAAATCTTTTGTCAGTTGAGTTCAAAGGAATTTCCAGAAATAAAGCCATCCATCCATACAGCCATAGTCTCCCACTTATCCAACATCAGGCCATGGTGGCAACAGGTCCAGGAGGAAACACCATACATCCCTCTCCCTAGAGACATCCTCCAGCTCATTTTGGGGAATCCCAGGGTATTTCCTGACCAGACGAGCCTTTTAGTCCCTCCAGTGTATTCTGGGTCGCCCCCCAACGGGACGCGCCCGGAAAACCTTAGAAAGGAAGCAGAGCTTCTTCCGCTGGAGCTAGATGCCTTTTGGTAATAAAGCAAATGTGCTGAAATTGACATTAAAATCCTCATTTGGAAGAGACCAAACATGTTTAGGGTCATCGATGAATGTCCGCCCCAGTCTCTAGACTTCTGCAGCGTCTAACAGGTTTTCCTTTCAGGATTTCCCCGTCTTTAGCTCCAGCCGAAGGTTTTCTGTCTCTGCTGCAGTAAAGGATCCCCACGGCGTGATCATGCCATCAACATGTTTCACAGGGGAGATGGTGTATTGAGCGCTGTGCCGTTTTCCGCCACATACAACAATATGCTGGCCGAAAAGTTACATTTGACTCTCACTTGACCAGAGCATCTTCCTTCAGATTTTTTAATGTGTTCCCTCAGGACCTCTCATGTTTTTCCTTTCAACAGTGGCTTTCTTTGTATCGCTCGCGTAGGTGGACTCTATTTTCTAGTTAGGTGATTTTTGAAATTAGTTTTCTTTTGGATTGTATTTTATGTAGAGGGATCGGAGGAAAAATATTTATTGATACAAAATATTTAAAATGCTCTTTCATTTTCCTTTCATAATTATTTGTCAGTTTGTGTTGTACCTTTACGCTAAAGTCCACTAAACTACCTCATAGTTTGTAAGTATGAATACTTTTACAAGGCACTGCTCTTTTGAGCTAGGTTATGTGTGGGACTCCAGTGTCTTCAGGAAGTAATTTAGACCTTTTGCCCGATTACATGTGTCATATTCTTTCGGAGCAGTCTGTTCAAATATGTCACACTACGTTGTCTGACTTTGGATGTGCGTCTAGGTCTCAGAGTGGTGGATGCAGTCATATCTGGACTGTCGCATGCCCTTGGCCGTCTACACGAGCACCGGACTCGCCCTGCCTCGAATGCACTTTGAAGACCGACAGGGGCAGTTGAGGTGAGGGACCCAGGAAAACTGTCTTAAGCCAGGGACAACATTTAAAAAGCCATTTCTTAACACTCACAGCTCTGCATTTTATACTTCATTACACCTTCGATGTGATTTTCTGAGTTATGATGACCAGATTAACTGAATGTGAGAGGAGATGTTACACATTTACCTACAGTGTACTTACAGTATAAACAAGCTGGTATTAGGGTGAAGTTAAAGCTGACCCTTGCAGAGTCTCTCCCCTCTGTTCTGGCTATTTAAAGCCTGGTAACTGCTCAGCTATTTTTAACTGCTGTGACACATGGGATGCCATAGTCAGCTCATCATCTCTTAGGTGATGTATAATGATGACTAACATGTTTAAGATCCATTCAACAGATATGTCAGTGCCTACGTTTTAAGGGACACGTCGATGGTTTTGGTAGTTTAGAATGACATTTATTTATTTGTGTCGATTAATTACTACTTACTATTTCTTTATGTTGTATCCACTCCTGTGATGAGTACCTTTTAATTTCCTCTCTGCAGGTTTGCTGCCAAACTCATTGCAGGGGTTTTGGACTTTAAAAGAATGGTTGACACGTGAGTTTGCATGAAATGACTTCAAACTTTGTTTCTGTGCAATTGAAAGATTGTCATCATTAAAACTGGGGTTTGGTCTTAATAAATTCTTCATTTAATATTCTGTTGTGTTGCAGTGAAACTTTGCCTGTCCAGTATTTGAATGGAAAGCCACTGTGCATGGACCAGTATTACCAGATTCTGTCCACATGCCGCATTCCTGGACCAAAGAGAGACACGGTGGTGCATTATTCTGCAGGGAATACACCTCCTACTCACATCACTGTGGTTCACAACTTTCAGGTACATTACAGTCTAGCTAAACATTTGCATGGTCTTTATCTTCACAACAAATGAAAATTTCGACCCCGTGTTTAAATTAACTAGGGATGCACTGATATGAAAATTTGGCCTGATATCGATATCCGATATTACTATACTATTCTTCTTGGCCGATCATGCGACTTATAGTCAGGCTTGTGAAAACTATAAGCTGCTCCTGTACCACTTAAAAATTAATTGAAACCTTGACTTATAGACAACAAAGACTGAACACGTTTGTATGTTATTTTGCTGTTTCAGTATGTATTCACTCAGCGGAGCGTTGCGTGGTGCAGCTCGAAGGACCCAGACTGCGACAGAACCCCATTAATGGGCTGTCTGTGAAGCTAATAACAGCTAGCGCTAGCTTACAGCTCTGTTGTCCGGGCGGGTTACAACGTTGCTGATGCATGTGAGCTTTATGTTGCTGTCAAACATCCGTGTCGTACTGTTAGCTTAGCACCTAGCACCATTACGCTCACGGTCTAATTTCACCTTAATTTTGGCAAAAATGCGCTGACGAGAACTTTCCGGGTTGGAGTTGCTGGCTTCTTATGCTAATTTACCTCTTTCAGCCTCATTTAAAAAATACACAATCCTGGCTGCGATGCATCACTGTCACATGACCGAACAAAAAAATTGCATTACCAACCCCCCTCTTGAAACTCAGGCACAAAGGGCAACTAGTTAGAAATAAACATTAGTTGTTAATATCAGCCCAGTTTTACTTATCGGACCGATATGTTAAAAAATTATTACCATTGGCTGATACATATGTTAATGGCCATATATTGTGCATCCTGAAAATTATCCAAACGTTTCTCTTCCAGTTCTTTGTTTTAGACGTTTATAACAGTGATGGCACCCCACTGACAATAGACCAGATCACCATGCAGCTGGAGAAGATCTGGAATTCCTCTTTACAAACTAATAAGGAACCAATTGGCATCCTGACATCCCAGCACCGCAACACCTGGGGAAAAGCTTACAACAACCTGATCAAGGGTGAGCAGACAATGGGGGTAAAAAAGAATCAGCAATATTCTTCATTTATTCTCTTGTTAGAAAGTATGCTTAGAGAAAATATTTAATGACCCCAGACAGGACCAATAAGGAGTCGGTCCGTGCCATCCAGAAAAGCATATTCACAGTTTGTCTGGATGCGCCGATGCTCCGAGTCTCAGATGAGATGTACATGAGCCGCGTGGCCGCCCAGATGCTGCACGGAGGAGGGACACGGTGGAACAGCGGCAACCGCTGGTTTGATAAAACACTGCAGGTGAGTTTGAGAGGAATTACTTGAAGTCTAAAATGACGAATAGGACTCTGGCATTAGCTGAGATTTTCCATGTACTTGCAAATCATCCCCAGTTCATCGTTGGTGGGGACGGTACGTGTGGACTGGTTTATGAACATGCACCTACTGAGGGTCCACCCATTGTGTTTCTCATCGATTACGTAGTTAAATACATGTAAGTTTCTTTCAGTCATTAGACGAGTGCGTTCTCCTGTTTCTGAACGACCCTCTGCATTGACCTCGTGCTTCTATATTTGCCAACAGGCAGAGAGCTGAAATGGTTCGCTCTCCCATGGTTCCCCTGGCCATGCCTCAGAAGTTACGCTTTAACATCACACCGGAGATCAAGAGAGACATTGAAAAAGCCAAACAAAATATGAACATGTGCGTCGATTGTCCAGGAATATTGCTTGTGTTCTGTCTTTGATTATGTTGTCTTCTAACTTCCTCGTGTTGTGCTTTCTCAGGGTGGTGGAGGACTTGGATGTGAAGGTGCTCGCATTTTCTCATTTTGGAAGAAATTTGCCAAAGCAGCATGGGCTTAGTCCAGATGCTTTTGTGCAAATGGCTCTACAGCTGGCCTACTTTAGGTAAGAAACCTCTTTCTAGGAGACGAAAAATGCTCTGGAAAATAAGTATAACATATATAATTTGTGTGTGGCTCTTATATTCTAGGATTTATGGTATCTGCTGTGCTACTTATGAGAGTGCAACACTGCGAATGTTTAAATATGGACGCACAGAGACAATCCGTTCAACTACTGTGGACTCGCTTAAGTTTGTTCAGGCAATGCAAGACCCATCTAAGCAGGTATGGATAGACAAACCAGTTAGAGCTTTTTTGTGCAGTGCCACTAAAAAGCATTTTGTCTCATTACAACCATAAACGTCATTGTTTTTTTATTAGAATGTCATTTGGTGATCAAGCACAAAGCAGTGTTTGAAAGCATATATTTTCTCTCACATGATCCAATACTTTATTGAACCACATTTTGCTGAAATTACATCTGGAAGTCTCTAGCAGATTTCTTTTACATCTTTGGGCCTGAAACAGAATAATTATGATGTGGAGGGGAAAGGATACATGGTTTTCAAAATACTTTACATGTAAAAATCTGAAAAGGGCGGTTTGTATTTATTCAGTCTCCATAAATCAATACTTTGTTGAACCATCTTTTGCTGTACCGTTTATTTCCGGACTATAAGGCACACCGGATCACAAGGCGCGTTCAATTTTCTTCCCCAGTGTTTAATATCACTGATGTCACTCTGCCCCTCCGCATACACACATACTCCCTGAGAGGGAGACGAACAAACTATGCGTCTCTGCCGGGAGGACAGAGTAGTTGCTGGACTACACTGCCCTGTTTCTAACATAAGGCCAAAATAAACTTCACTGTTATATTGAATTAAGTTACTTGGTTCATTGTTGCTAGCACGTACTCCAGATGCAGGCTGCCTTACATGAATGCACTTCTACTTTAGACGTTACAGTCAGGCAGTCTTGTAGACTCCTCAGGAGTTCTGTTATGGGTCGATCAGATAAGGAACACAGCATACCGTAATGCTTCGAATATCCATTGAGCCATTGCTTACCAACTTTGTACTTTTTGTGGCCATCGTACCACATAAAATTGGTCAGTAAGCGCAACAAGTACAGTAATTATACATAAGGTGCACCGGGTTATAAGGCACACTGTTATTTTTGAGAACATTTAAGGATTTTAGGTGTGCTTTATAGTCCAATAAATACAGTAATTAAGTTCTTTTCAGGTATCACTGCCAGCAATTTTGTCTATTCTTTGAAAGTGGCTAAATCAAATTCAGATCGGGTAGAGAGCGTCTTTAAACATCAATTTTCACATCTTGCCTCAAAATCTAATTTGGATTTAGCTCTGCATTGTAACAGGGCCATTCTAAAATAAGAATATGCTTTGATATAACCCATTCCATTGTAACGCTGGCAGCTTAAAAGGCTTTCTTCCATACGGCAGGTTTTAAGAAGAGAAGAGTGTGTTACGTCAAATGTGCAGTATTTGAACTAATATATTCAAATTAGGGCTGTCAATCGATTAAAAAAATGAATCTAATTAATTACATACTCTGTAATTAATTAATCTAAATTAATCGCATATAATTTTTGCTGTGAAAGTATTTTAAATATTTAAATTCAAATGATTCAATGAATAATCAGCATTAGATAAATTAAAGTTAAAAAATTCTTATTCACATTTCATGCCTTCAGACGTTTTAACATGTGTCGTTGTGGCATATGTGGCACACAGTAATGTAGGGGACACAATGAAAATAAATGAACACTCCCCTCAATATCAACACTTTACAACAGTAAAGTGACGTCCGCGCTACTTCCGGGTTACGCCGGTAGGCAAAAACAGGACTGTTCTGGCCAAACACCGTGACAAAACGGGTGAATTAGAGCGTGCTTTTAGTTTATGCCACACAGAAGCATTCCAAATCGTTGGATGTACGTTTCTTTCGTTTACCGAAGGACGAAGAAAGAAATGGATATTTTCAGTGAAAAAGGACCCAGGCAAAAAAATCCCAATGGACTGTGGGAGCCATCATACCCCGAAAGAATTTGCAGTCTACACTTCATCTCCGGTAAATACAACTTAATTTTGCAC
Source organism: Fundulus diaphanus (assembly GCA_037039145.1). NCBI lineage: Eukaryota > Metazoa > Chordata > Actinopteri > Cyprinodontiformes > Fundulidae > Fundulus > Fundulus diaphanus. The sequence continues at coordinate 38,766,199 of CM073127.1, read as the reverse complement.
TGGTCATTGTTCTGCTTAAATAATTAAAGCCGCAAGCGGCGTCAATCGGCCCTGCAGCCAAGCGCCTTCGCACACCGCCGGCCGTCAGCCACCGCAGAAGCTGTCACGCATTTTCTCCGTCCGTCCACCGGCCGATACACACGAACGCGCTGAGCAGCGCTAGCCCACGACTCACAAAAAATCTAGTGCAGATCGGTGGATGCAGCGAGGAGATACAGCCGTTGAATAATGATAATGCATTTGGCCACCGGGCCGGACTAAATCGTTTGGCCAGCATTCACAGACTCGCTATCTGGACTGTATCTGGCAATCTGATACCATCAACCATCAACTTACTCTTAAAACGATCTTGTGATACGTTACCTAAAGAAGAAAAATACGTCGAGAACTTGTTGTTTGCTCTGTTGGCGTCTGCCGCTGTGCTCGCCTTCTGCCTTCCAGTCCGGCGCGCAGGCGCGAAAAAACCCGGATGAAAACAATAGCAGTGAACTACCCTATACGATTAATTTGCGTTAATTTTTTTAATCCGTTAATTTTATTTAAATTAATTAATCGAAATTAACGCGTTATTTTGACAGCCCTAATTCAAATACAATATTTTCACCGCACATAGTGGTTTGGTTGTAGACAAAAAAAGATACATTTTGGTCTTATCTTACCATAGCGCTCTTTCTTCTTCTTTGTTGTGTCCTTGTGACAAACTGCAAATTAGACTTCCTATAGCTGTCTTTGTACAGCACCCTTTTTCTTCCCAGTCTTTCGTAAAGCCCAGAATTGTGGAGTCCGCTACCAATTCTTGTAAGATTAACAGATTCTCTCTCCAGTGCGGCAGATTTCTGTCGCTCCTCCAGTTAAACAATGGGCCTCTTGGCTTCTTCTCTGATTAGGATTCCCCTTTCCCCAGTTAGTTTAGGTCAGTGCTTCTGAAATAAGGGGGCGTGAAGGTTTTGCAGGGGGTCAAGAACAGTCTTGCCTTTTTTGTCCAGAAAATACTGGCCTTCTAAATCATTGTAAATGTGACAACAGCATCCTCTGCTGTTTGGTCTGTACCTGCAGTAGTTTGATGAATACTATTAATAAACTCCTGAAAAAAAGTACAAAACTTAATATAACTGAAGTTGGTTTATAGCTAGTCAAAAGTTGACTGCAGGTACGAGTCGGGCTAAAAGCCATTTATATTACTGTTAATATTATCTAGTGAAAGTGTGGCAATGTTGAAACATTCTACTTGTTAGAAACCATTATTATATGTTATAAATGAACCCATATATATATATATATATATATATATATATATATATATATATATATATATATATATATATATATATATATATATATATATATATATATATATATTAATCCGTTAATTTTATTTATTTATTTATAACATACATATATATATATATGTATGTTATAAATTGTAAAAGGGATTCTGGGTAATCTTCAGAACGACATCTTTAATGCATTAAGTTACATTTTTGACCCCTTTTGTTGGGATGGGGGTGCTGAAAATGTTTCCTTCTTCAGAGGGGCACAACAGAAAACATTTTAGAACCACAGGTTTAGGTGGACGGCCATATCTTGATAGGTTTGCGGTTGTCTTGTCAAATTAAACTTTCACAAAGCGGACCCTATTTACTCCATATGTGATGTCTGATTTTAGCTTGCTACCGGATTGTATTTTGGAACATCAGAGTAACAATTTGTGTTGCGCTATCACATAAAACCCCCAACAACATACATTGAGGTTTGAGGTTGTAATGTGAGCAAGTGTGAAAACGTTCAAGTGATCTGAATACTATACCAAGGCACAGCAAATATCCTGTGTGTCAAAGGTGAGACGTTTTACTGAGCTGCAAATGTTCCCAACAGAACACCGAGAGGCTGGCGCTGCTGCAGAATGCCGTTCAAACCCACAAGCAAAACACGCTCAATGTGAGAACTGGTGTTGTTAAAATGAAAATAAAAAAAGCAAAACATTTTGGCTCTTTTCATTTAATTTGTCCACAACATATTACCCTTTTATTTTCAGGCAATCCATGGACAGGCTATTGACAGACACCTGCTTGGGCTGAAAATGCTGAGTATTGAAGATCTGACCTCCATGCCTGAGCTGTTCATGGACACTTCTTATGCAGTAGCTCATCATTTTCATCTCTATACCAGTCAGGTATGGAAGAAAAAAAACTACAGCCTATTATCACTGAGAAAATTATTGTTTACATTCCTATTTATTTTTGCATGTTTGCTGTCTCGCATCTCTATATCCAGGTTGGCTCCAAGACGGACTGCGTGATGTGTTTCGGTCCAACGGTGCCAGATGGCTACGGGGTTTGTTACAATCCCATGGCCGAGCATATCAACATCGCCATCACGGCCTTCAACAGCTGTGAGGACACGAATGCTGCCAACTTCGCCCAGGCTGTAAAGACAGCGTTGTTGGACATGAGAGCTCTCCTCACAGAAACAGCCGGGCCCAGACAGTGATCCCACACATTAGCCCGGCGCGCCGGTTGTGTGTGAAGCTGAAACTGAACCGAGTTGTTGCCAGTATTGTTGGCCGAGCGCAAAGCTGGCAACTGGAGAACTAAGAGGAAACCGGTTACCAAAGGTTTGGTGGGAAAATACATCATGTTTTGACTGTAAATGCACTGCCTTTAAAAGACAAATGATCTATGATAGATTTGCATTTTAAAATATAGTAAAAGTGAATGTATTTGTGCAATTTTTTTTTCTTGGTCTATGTTTGGACGGTTCCTGGTGGATCTTAACAGATCCTGGCTGCCTCGGTTTGTATTTTCTTTTCAGGTCAAAACAAAGAGCCTATATTTTAGGTATGTAAATTAAATGCAATGGGATTTTTCTATGGAATAGAATAAAAGATAATTTTAAGAACTGCACACTAAAGTAATGTTACATATATATTCTGTAACCTATTCGTAGTAGTTTTGTGTCTTGGATCAAAGATGTACGAAGACATATTCCGCTCTGAAGGTTCCTCTGGAATACAGGTAGTCGCCGTGAAATTCAAGCTCAGCCATATTTCCAGAGGAGTGCCACAGGAACAGCTGCTGGCCGTTGAACACGTTGGTCTTCAAGACATCCATGTCTCGGATCTGAACAGGAAACACAACAACAGGGTGGCTTTTATTCTTCATCCAAATTCCCCAGAACTGAGCGTGCATGGCGTTGAAAACAAAGCTTGTTTGCACCATGATGTATGTAGAGTGGGAGTTGGTGGTGTTGAATACTAATCCTATGTGCAGCGCCCGGATCCTGATCTTCACTGAGGGAGGAGCGTTGATGAGCACTCGGCAGGTGTGACTGGTGTTCGACGTAACTGGATTCTCAAAAATGCCGCTGGGCGAAAAGAGCTGGATGTCGCAATCTGCGTGGCACATTTGAGGAAGAGTTTGCTTATTATTTGTTGGCCAAATGCCGTTACGGTACATATGTGGAAAGTTAAAAGCTTAGAACATTTGTTGAGATTTTTGCCACAGCAAATTCCCTTTTGTTGTATTCTTAAAGATGAAATAGCAGTTTACTGCAGTAATCTATAGGATTAAACCCCTCAACAGAGGCAGGGGGAAGGTTGGGGGGGGGGGGGGTGACAGGCCAGTAAAACATTACAGCATATAATAAAATAAAGCTGAAAGTGTGAAGCAGCCATATTGAGCTCCTTCTATATCAGCAGAAAAGAAGATGTCAAATTCATGTGGATTCACTCTAAATATTTTATCTGCAACACTTCTGCTATCATTTTTATTTGAATAATTTGGAGGTATTCCCCTCTCAGGATTTTCAAATTTTCTATCAGTTTCAGCAATTATTTATATTAGTACATTTCATTCAAATGAATTCAGTTTAAAGAATATTAACCAGTACAATTAGTGAAAACAAGACAATGCAAGAGTACCAAAATCCTAACACAAAAAAATACTGCAATGTATCTCTACAATACTGCAATGTAAAACTGTAATAGTGGAATTTTTTAAAGACAGCGTGCACAGATGGCGCCAGGGTCGTGAGCACAGCTCGTGCGGAGGCCATAGTCCTTGACACGGCTGACCCAGGTTCGATCCTGGCTTGAGGTCCTTCACCGCATGTCTTTCCCCCTCTCTCAAAACTCTACTTTGTAAAAAAAAAAAAAAAAAAAAAGCCACTAGTGCTGTAAAAACCCAGAAAAAGAATATAAAAATAGGTTACTGTCAAAAATAATTTATTCTGTAAAGGTATATAGCCACGTTATATGCCAATACCAAAAAGACCAAATTCCAGTTGATTATAATAAAATAAGGCTATATACTCCAAGCCTCCTTCCAGATGGTGTTTTGATATGTTAGTTTAGTCTTTCAGTCTTTTTGAGCCTAAAAATAACCACCTCACCGGGCACGATGGGCTGATATAAACAGACTTTAAACAGTTTAAAAAAGATATTACTGAAAATTTCATTCATTTCAGTAACTCCAAGTGACGCACAGTATACAGATTCATTACACAGATTGATGTCTTCAATCCATTATTTCCGCTAATTATGATGATTTTTCTGCTTACAGCTAACGAAAATACAACCTTTGAAAATATAATATGAAATCAGACCAAATGAAAGAAAACAACAATTTTTAAAACAGATATGTGGCGTAATGACAAAAGCCATTTTACTTTTAGTATGTTTCTTTGACGGTCAGTCCAGTCACTGTGAAGCTGGTAAATCAACTCGTAAAAGTTTAGTTATGTCCTTCTATCCATCCATACCTGCCTATCTGTGTCAGGGGGCACAGGGAGAAGAGATCACACCCTGTACAGTTTGCCTGGCCAACGCAGACTAACAGGACAACAATTACAGGGGTTATATTGGAGTGAACAGCTGCAACACTCTGCATAGGTGTATAAGTGCGTAGCATCACCTTAAGAACAGATCTAGAGCAATAGAAGCAAATATTGTGCTTTCTAATAATATTACCCAGAGGTAACATGTGTAATACGAGGTGTATCAAACCGAGGGGTTATACTTTCAGTAGTATAGTTTCTTCAGGATTAGCTGCCTTACCTTGATGGTGGCTCCTTTTCGTATTCTTCTGTGACCTGTAGGTAAACACAACTCCATTTCCAGGAGTGACCAGACTTTGGCGAACAAGCAGGACATTAGTTCTGGTGGTCAGTTCACTGCCTGCTGCCTGCACGCACTTCCTCACGAAAGCCAGACGGTCGAAAAACGCCACGTACTCCCCTGTACGATATACACACACACACCACACACACAGTTACACAAATCTGTGTGTCTGCAGCAGACTTCAAAATGACTCAATTGGTGAATCAAAGTATACTTTTCCTGCAGTCCAGGGAGCTGGAGATGACTCGAACGCTGATGACCTCGTCGAGGGGTCGACCTATCGACACGGTGCATCTGCTCGGCGCGTCCTTTAAATCCACAGTGCCCGATTCCTCCAGGAGTAGCTGCCCACATGCACCTCGAAAAGCACATGCACTGTGAGGATAATGCTGCTCGAACTTTTTTTTGCTAATAAGCCATGATAAAGGACGGGCTCTCACTAGACTTTGCTGTGGGGATGGCTGTGGTAGTCTGCTTGATGCTTACGGCCTCTGTCGGCGTTGGAGGGAGGCTGCCTTCGTGGTTCTGTGGGGCATCTTTGCGCACCGGAATGGGAGATGGGAGAGGCTTTTCTGTGAGGTTTGCTTTGCTGACTGAAGAGGTCTTGTCCAAGGCCACGTCTGTGCAGCTGCCCATGTAGCACCCTCGGATTGTGATCGGTTTGGGCATGTGCATGCAAAGCAGGGGGCTGAGGGGGTCAGGGTTCGACGGGCCCATGCAGGAGACCGCTCTGGACTGGATACCATATCCGCAGGGTGCAGAACACTTGGGAGTGACAACATGAGAGGTGGGCACAGGTCACAGTGGAAGCAGGGTGGGCAGAGACGGACATGTTTATACTGTGAGAGGCGTTCAAATGAACTGTTGGTGAAATTTAAATAATACTGTGGGGATGCCAGCCCACAAAAATACATGCGTATACTTAACTGCAATTATTATAGTATTTTTCTTTAACTGGATGATCGAAAAAAACATGTGTGATTGATTAAACAGGTTATTTACTTCAATCTGAATTCATCTTCATATCCCCATCCTGTCATTTGTACCTGGCTCCATGGTTTCACCTCCCACTTGAAGGTGCACACTTGCACCAGGCAAGGCACCGTGGTGGCAGGTTTGACAGTTGCGCGGCATCTCTCCTCTGGCACCACGCTCTCCTTCCCGTGGATAAATTGGACGCAGGACACATTCCTCTGAGCTACCCCCAGGTCACAGGACACAGAGCAGGGCGACGTCCTGAATACCTTCCACCTAGATGAGTGATGCTGATTGTGAGAAGACCTTTGCCCTTTGCAAAAACCACTGCTCTCAGATTGCTTGTGTACTAATTCACCTCGCAGGGCAGCTGTGAGAATTACACGAAACCACCACTGTTGGTTTGGGAAAGCCGCTGCAGTTGTGATCCTCCAACACCTCCTCCTCCTCCCCATCTGCCTCTCGAGCACAATACAGCACTCTCTTGGCTACCCCTCCTCCACACGTTACACTGCAGACTCCTTGCTTAGAGCGCCACCTGGTTGTTAGGGGAAACACAGCATGCAGCTGTAGGATCATGAACATCCGTGTTCTTTTGCGTATTTAGACTGCTTTAAGCCTCCACATTATGTCACATTACAACATGGCAGGAGGATGATAAATGGGCTTTAATTACTTTTTTACAGGGTCAATTCTGAAAAATGTTGCATGCACTGTATTTCAGCCACGTATCAATATTTAGTAGAACAACCTATTGCTGCCATTACAGCTGCAAGGCATTCTGGGCATGTTTCTACCATCTTTGCACGTCAAGAGACCAAACCTTTTGACCATTCTTTTTCACAAAAATAGCCGTGGCTCGGTTGGATTAGATGGAGAGCATTTGTGGAGCTCAATTGACAAGCCTTGCAATAGATTTTTGGCTGAATTATAGGTCTGGACTTTGACTGGGCCATTCAAAAATCTGATCTGATCTGTGATTTGATGCAAACTGTTCTGTAGCAGCTCTGGTCGTTTTTTTAAGGTTGCCCTCGTGCTGAAAGGTGAGCCTCTGAACAAGACTCGTGTTTTCTGCAGCCTCTTTTTCTTACAAATCTTGCCCTGTACTTAGTTCCATCCATTTTACCATCAACCCTGACCAGATTCCCTGTTCATGCTGAATTAAAAAAAAAACACACCATGCTACTGCAACCACCGTGTTTCACTGACAAGATGTACTTTAAGTGTGAAGTATATTGGAAGTTCTCCCTACATTTGATGCTTTACATGAAAGCTAGAAGATACTTTTTTTTCTCTTCTGGCCAGAGCACCTTCTTCCACATGTTTGTTGAGTCGCCCCACAGCTCTTATGGTAAACTGTAACTTCTCTTGTATTTTTTTTCTTTTACATTTCTTCTACATTCATACTGACATTAAGTTACACAGTTACATTCATAAATAGGTAACTTCTGAATGCATTTAATTGCACTAGACTGTAGTTAGGATATCAGAGCAAAACACATTTCAAATGTTGATTTGGGACAAGTTTTGAAAACTATGTATCGTTTTCCTTATTTTCACTATTATACTGTACTTACTTTGTGCCGGTTTTGCACCAGCACAAGGAAAATCTTCAAAATATCTATTGAAGTTTGTGATGTGATGTGACATGTTAAACAATTCAAAGTGCTGGACTGCATTTGGAAAGCGCAGCAGCCCTCTGGATGCCTCATACAAAACGCGCGTGATTAATGAAAAGAGTATTAAATTAAAGGTTTCTCACAGTGGAGGGCAGGGAAAAAGGCCACACATCTCAGTATGAGGCTCAGGCTTGCTGGAAGAGTCACAGTTGAAGTCAGGCACCCCCAGTCTGGTCTGGTGATCCACACAAGAAAACCAAACCTCTCGGGTCCCTTTGACGCATGAGCAGTGGGACTTGAGTTACTACACCAGAGGAGAACGTGCTGCTTCTGAAATGCGCTTGGCCAAAGCTTTCCGCTTACCCTTCCCACAGGTCCTAGAACACTGGCTGACCACAGGGCTCCAGACATACACAGGAGCCTGTCTGGAGCGCGGTAACAAACTGGACTTTAAACTGGGCCTTTCCTGGTCATGAGAAAGACTCTTTAGGCATTCAATTTGGTAATGAAATTAAAAAGTCAATGTATTTTGGACTTTACCTGCACCTTAGAGTCCCACCCGATGGGGCAGACGTCCACCACACAAGGCACTGAATCCGGAGGAGCGATCTGATTTAAGCAGAAGCTATGATCCACCGTGACATCTGAACCATCTTCTTGCCGTACACAAGACACGTTGCGTTTTGCTTCTCCTGGTCCACACACTGCAGAGCAGTTCCCTGGCTCTGACACAGACCATCTGTAAATAAAGGGTTCCACATTAAACTCAGATAGAAAAAAATATTAAAAAGTCGTCTATGTTGTGTGAGCAATGCAGTGAATTATTGTATTTGCAAAGAAACACATTGAAGTTCACATTATCATCAATAAACCATAGACCATACCTGGCAGGGCAGTGGTGCAGGTTGCATTTTTCCACAGAGTGTGGAGCAGTGTCTGAGGAACACTTTGAATCTGGAATCCTTATGGAATAAGTAACATTTTTTTGAACACATCGTACTTGACGCACCCGGAATCCACCCCCACAGGAGGCGCTACAAACCCCAAAACTTCCTGCATCCCACCTGAAAAATAGTAAATTATTCATGTACAGTCATTTGAGCTGCAAAGGGGGGCTGGATAACGGTAAAAAATAAAATGAAATAAAAAAACGTTGAGCTGATAGCAAACCTAACCTGGGGGGACAGAATGAGAGATGACAGGGTATGTGTGGTGCTGTGGGAGGAGGAGGGGCTTTACAGTAGTTTGGCTTCAAAAGGTTGTTGGTGTCTTCATCTACACAGACATGCTCCTGCTTCACTATACCTGTACAGAGGTAGAGAAGCATAGAAAGGCTTGGGGGGTTGTATTACTCATTTTAATACAGGCATCAGTTGCATTTATCACAAAACATTAAATAATTTACCCAATCCACAAGTGACGGAGCAAGGTGTTGGTGAAAGAGCCCATTTTCCTCTGGGTAATCTGCCGTTGAAGTTCTTGTTTCTTGGCACATAAAACTGAAAGCTAATGTTTGGGTTGGTTTTTTCACCGTATTCTTTTCCATATTTGCGATAGATCTGAAATGAAAAAAAAGTACAAACAATAGCTGCATAAATCTTATGTATTTTCAGCAAAATTATCTGAAGCATACTATGTAGTGCAGCCTTGAAATACAGCTTCTTCTCTTCTAAATACCTAGCCCCCTTCGCACTGGATTAAGACAGCTCGCCATAGAAATCATCCAGCTCATGGACAGTCATAGAGACGTCCTCTGGGGTGCATTAACACCACAGTCTGCTTTCTGTTAGGCTTGATGGACCATAAAAGTTCCCTAAAAGTTTTGAACATTTACAAAATTCTCATGGTTAGATTGTGATGATTAATCATTGTGGTGAGAACCCAGATGGCAGCAGAGGTGGTTTATTTATGACATGTGGCCCACATGCACCTGTATGGATTGGTCATCAGCATGATGAGTGTCCACCTGGGCCTCAGGCCCAGCATCGAAACCTCATTACATCTACACTGGGCTGGCTGCGCTCCAAGTAATTTAATATAATGCTACAGGAGGAACACCCCCCCCCCCCCCCACTCTTCAGGCAACAAACAAACAAACAAAAGGACCTGACCAAGCGGCTGAAATAAACAATTCATGATCTCCACTGGAATCAAGACCTTGCCATGGTCTGAGACTGGTATGCACTGGGCCCTTACAGAAGCAGCGGCCACACTTCCAAATTGCACATAGACTGATTGATCCAAGGAAGTTGTGAGTTTTTCAGGCCGCAGTTGTGGTGAGGAGGAGGTAAAATCATGGGTATTGACTGAAAGCGTTTAGAATGAAATTATACGATTATGTGTTCTGAGCAAAACACATAATGCAGAATTTGTGTTTTGTATGTGTTTTGTATGTATTACTGCCCCTTACTACACTTACTGATATATATGTATATATGTATATATTCAGAGTTCCACAGATTGTTTGCTGTTTCCTTTGTTGATGGTGTCTCCTTGGTTTTCTTCTGCCCCTTTTGGTTCCTTATTTTCTCCTGTTGTGGCTTTTCCAACCTGTTGCCTGAAGCTCGTGTAGCGTGTTGTAGTGTCACTAATTTAATAAAGTCAATGAGGAACAGGGGGAACGTCTTGTTTCTCCTTTGTAGAGAAAATCTGCCACTGGTACTACAAGGCCACCAAACCAAAGCCACTGTTTGTTTGCATAAGGTGCATGACCATGACACTGAAGATTGTATAGGACGCCACACTTAATTGAGTTCAGTGATCCATTCAAAAACTATTTTCACACACTTCTAATGTTACCAATAAGCTGGTAAAAATAATAATGGATTCACCTCTTCTATAGTAAGGTTGAAACTGAAGGTGGAGAAACCACCTCCACGTATCTCCACGTATATATATCACAATATTCCGCAGCTCTTTATTATATCGTTCTGTACATCGGCTGCTGTCTTTCCTCTATTTAACTTGAATGTTGCATTTCTTTTGTTTACTTAAAGTATGTGTTTTCACCTGAATATGCCTTATTAGCAATTAACAACAGCCCTTTTTTTGTTTTTCCCATTTTTGATAAGTTCATTATTTTTGCTTTAGAGCTAAACTTTAAAATAGTTTGTATTAATTCATATTACTCGTGTGTAACTCTGGTGTATCCTGTCTACATATTTTTACCACTGTCACACTCGAATTTCCACATTGTGGGACAAAAAAACCAAAGGTATTGTATAGAAAAGTCTATGCAGATGTGATGCCTGTCCCATTATCATTGTGCTGCGATAGATGATAGGAAAGCAGAAGGAAATAACCTATTTTCTAAGTATTAAGAACATAGTTGGTCCATGATTATGTTCAAACATTCCTGCTCTGCTCAAGCCATCTTGGAGGTCCCCGAGTCTGTGGAGTGGTCTTATTGTGTATACTGTAATTAGAGAGGTTCCTTTTCCTGACCTGTACGCTTATCTCCTGTTTCAGAGGTCCAGGTATGACAACTTCTTCCATCTCGGGTAAAAGGTCAGGAGTCAGGTGAAGATGATACTGTACATGGTCTTCATCTAGAGGCGAGGGATGGGTGATATTCAGAGCCATGGTACCCATTCCAGACACGATGTACTGGTCCCCAACCATTACAGCTGCAAACACAGAACAACCTCATACTTTCTACATTCACCAAGTGTGGTGTTGTAGGTATTTAAATCTCTTATAATGACTCCACTCACCTAAATGAGTGAAGATAGGTGCCATGTTGATAACAAGGACCTGAGTGGCATTTACTGGCAGAGTGAGAAAAGTGGTGTACTCTTTTTGTAAAAAGAGGAGAAAGGGTTTAGGGGAGTGTATTCTGTTTCCTGGGTTGCAATGTCAAGGAAGGCAATTTGTTATCCAGTAATTTGTTACCTTTGGCATGACCACCACTGTAAGAGTCAGATGTCAAAACGCAGCTCGACCCATCTCCACCACACACCCCGCACACATCCCACACTTTACCAGAGTGCAGCACGCCATCACAGCCAAACAGCTACACACAGAATCAATACCAAGTGGAAAAAAAGTGGGAAAAAAAACCTGAACAGAATCTGCTTCCCGACATGTTTATTATTCCTTACCTGGCATCTCCCTCGAAGACAAGCAGCTGTTGCGCCGTAAGGAGGAGAGCTGTGTGACTCACAGCGAGTACCATCCACAAAATAAGACCCACGGCTCACTATGAAGTTTTCTCCATCAGACTGACACATATATCTGCACTGCTCATCCCCTGATCATCGACAAATCAAAACAAAAATATGAAATTACATTGTTTTTTTTGTTTAAAAAAGTAGAACACAAGTGCAAATGTTTGGACTCCAATCACCTTTGACAAAGCCAACGGCAGGGATCCATTTGTAGAAGGAGGCAGTGTTGGGTAGCAAGTACAGGGGCTGTAGGTCTGTTTGGGAACACTGCTCTGCCATGAACTCCAACTGGGTCCGCCCACAAGGCTAAAGCAACAGAAGGGTAAAGAAATTGGGTTCATGAAACATTTTCCCTGTGCTCTAGAGGAGCGGTAGGTATAAAGTCTAGTAAATTTTGTCCCAAGACTTTAGTCTTTCATTGCTTTTGATTTGCAGGGTTATGTGTTAATATCCTGGAGCTTCTTCCAGAGCAACCAACAAACTCAGAAAACAAAGTTACAAGAAATGGGTGCAATTAAGTCACCTAATTAGTGAATAACCCCCAGTCGGTCGAGGCAGATGACCGTTCATACTGAGCCCGGTTCTGCTAGAGGTTTTTCCTTCCCGCTAACGGGTGTTTTTTCTTTCCACTGTCGCTTCATGCTTGCTCAGTATGAGGGATTGCTGCAAAGCCATGGACAATGCAGACGACTCTCCCTGTAGCTTTACGCTTCTCCAGGAGTGAATGCTGCTTGTCGGGAACCAGCAATCAACTGGTTCCCTTATATAGGAAATTTTTGACCAATCTGTATAATATGATTGATTTGACTTTGTAAAGTGCCTCGAGATGACATGTTTCATGAATTGGCGCTATGTAAATAAAATTGAATTTAATTGAATTGAATAAATGGACTGAACTTACATGGTGTTTTTCTGGCATACCAACAACTCAAAGTGATTTTATACAGTCTGTCTTGCTCTCTCAGCCACTCTCACACATTCATGCACCGATTCACAGTTCAGTAAACAACTTGGAGTTAAGTATCTTGCTCAAGGGCACATTGATGTGGCAGGAAATTCGAATCGAAACCACAACCTTTCCGAGAGCAAGACTCTTCCCTCTGAACCCCAGCGTGCAACAAAATATAGTGCACCTGAGTGTGATTAAACTGTAATAGAAAAAGAGCTGTTCTGTAAAGACCTCAGAGGTTGGTGAGTAAACATTAGAGAAGAAATAGCATAAAGACCAAGGAGCACAGCAGGAAATTCAAGGGTAGAAAAACTGAAAACGTTTAAAGTTTAAAGAAGAGGCAGGTTACAAAAGAGTATGCCCAGCTTTGAACATCTTATAAAGCACTGTTCAATTTGGCATCGGAAAAAAGGAAACAATGCGATATAACTGCAATCCTACCAGGACAAGAAAGTCCACCTAAACTGACAGGCCAGGCAAGGAGTGTGATGGTTTGGGATGTTGTGGCTAGACCCAAGTGTAAGCAGGAGTCTAGAAATGTCATGATGAGAACGAAATGTAATAAAGAAATAAAGAACTTACAAGGAGCGAGGAACTGAGGACCGTACAGGGGGTTGTGTAATGGACGAGCTGACATATTGGTGACAAGACAGCTTACAGGGGAAGATGTTAGAGAAAAGCACAGAAAGCAGGTAAAAGTAATCAGGCGATTAGTGTTGGCAACAGCCGGGAATACTGAAGGCGGAGGGAACTGAGGGAGAATGAAAGTAGAGGCAGACGGAGGAACACAGGGAGAAAACCTAACAGAATAAATAAGACGAAATCAAGAACCTATTAAAGAACTAATATATTAACTGGTTCACAAAAAATAAAAACCAACAATATAAAAACTAAATAAAGAAAGCATTATCTTGGAAGGAACCAGTCCAAAACAAGCACCTGGAGACAAGGAGAGCATCAATCAAAGAAGCAGCCCGAGGCCTATGATAACTCTGGAGGAGCAGCAGAGATCCACTGCTCAGGTGCAAAACTCTACTGTCAGGAATACTCTTAGTCATGCTCTCAAGAAATCTAGCCTTTCTTGGAGATTAGCCAGAACAAACCTATAACTGAAAGCAAGTCATTAGAAATCTGGTTTGCACATTGCCACAACCCATCTAGATGACACAGCAAGCATGTGAGAAAAAGTGAACTGTGGTGGTAGCAGCGTCATGGCATAGGGATGCTTTTCTTCAGATGGGACGAGGAAGCTGGTCAGAGTTTATGGTGAGACAGATGGAGTCTAGACCTGATTCCAGTAGAAAATCTGAAGCAACGCTTTAAAACGGTTCCCTTCCTCTTCCTGGTCCCGCACAACAAATGTGTGTTGGTTTAAATTTGTGTTTCCAACGTTGACAAAACGTGAGGAGGTTCATGGAGCAGGAACACTTTTTGTGAGGCAATTTAGTAAAATACAGAGGCCCAGTGTAAACAAAACCAGTAAAAACTTACCTGTTGGTTACAAAGTTCAGCCTCAATATCTGGACCCTCACAATCATTCCCCTCAAAAGCAGGTCTGAAAACACATAACGCAAATAAAAAACAAAAAACTCTGTCAAGTTGATCTCGATGCTTGTGTAACACTTGCCACCTTGGGTTGTTGCATTCCCTCGTACGGAGCGTGACTCCTCCACCACATGTCCGGGAGCAGGTGGAATACGCAGACCAGCTGGACCAGGAGCCGTTAACCACGACAGAGGAACCAAAGTCATCCGGGGACACACAGCGTCCCTTCAGACACCACTAGAAGGCAGAAGGAATAATGTGCGTCTGCTTACTTTCTGACTCTGGGATGACTGCTGCAGCATTTCTCAGTACCTGATTGGGTGCACACTCTGTCCCATCCAGCAGTGGAACCAGGAGGCGCTTACAGGAGCTGACATCTTCAGGGTTAATGTGACAGGACAGAACACGACAAGCTGGCTGATGGAAAAGTAGACCCATCATTGTCAACATGAATCAACATGTACAGTGGAATTGCATGCATACTTCCATAAATGAAGGTGCCACCTAGTGTTACAGAGCGGACATCACAGGCGGCATACCAGGTCAGGATTGGAGAATGAGCAGGCTCTTGCAGTGCTCCCAAAAGCTATGCGACACTGGTCGTCAACTCCATAATACAGCCCGGGCTTCCAGTCCTGTAGGGAGCCTCCCAGTGCAGGGAAATCCTTGGCACAATCAGCCTTCCCTTCACTGGCAACATTACATAGTGCCATGTCTCATTTTCTAAATACTTAAAACAGTCACAGTGTCAAAAAGTTCAGACCCCCTATACAATATTCTGTTCTTAGGACATAAATGTTAACATATTTATGTCAAATCTAACTCTTTTATAACTTGGAGAGTAAAGTGAATTATTTGCGCATAAACAACAATTAACCCAGTTTTACTGATGAAAAGGTTTGAACAAAAAAGGGGTTTTCATCATTAATGAGAGGCTTGTGCACGCACAGCTGGACTGTACAGGGAGGCCCACCTGAAGAAGGTGAGGAGCTGCTGTCTGCTGCAGGGGGACCAGGTCAAATCCACGCTGTTGTAGCCTCCATCCGAGGCCATCATGAAGCCGCCCCGAGTGCAGCTGTTCCCCGCTCCGTCGTGGTTGATCCCAAAACTATGGGCCATGGCAATAAAGTTTAAAACTGCAGAAGTGTCCTTAATGCAGAATGAATCCAACATGACACTTTTAAAACAAAAGGACAGTTAAAGCCAATGTATAATCACCATCTATTGCTCATAAAAAGAAAGACAAATCAATACACCTGAACCCGCAGTGATAAAAAAGATGATAAAGTATTAAGGACCCTTAAAGGCTCAGCCTTAAAGCTGTTCACATCGATTCCATTTCAATTATTATATTGGAAATTTCGCAACCCTTTTATCATGTTTTTTGAGTAGTGAAAATTCTGAAAATATTTTTTTATCATTTGGGCCCTTGATATGGTATCAGTTCCACCCTTTTAGAAACATAAGAGGTCTAGTTTTGGAGACAGTTCCATGCATTATTAATCTGTAATTGTGACAGCTGGAGACTTTTCCTGTAACTCATCCCAAATGATGCTGCCTCTGATATCATTAGAAGAATACTTTGAAGCAATAGAAAATCATCTGAATGGAGGAGACTTAAAAAAACATAAAAAAAACCCAGATCTAATTAGACTGATTGCAGTTTGATGGATGAATCTTTATTCTACCTGTGGCCCACTTCGTGAGCGATGGTGATGCCCAGGTCGAAGCCCGTGTCCTCTGTGATCACGCAGCTCCATTCGCTGGAGCAGACCCCACCCAGCTGGGTCACCCCCCGGACCTGCTTGTTCCCATCAGGCAGCTCCAGGTCGTACCTGTATGGTTACAACACATTTAAACCTTGGTTTTGGGTTCACAAGGTACGGTGTCCTGCAAAAGTAATCACACCCCTTCTTCTTTTCATGCATTTTTGCCACATTTCAACCACAAACTTCATTGTGCTTTATTCAGATTTTATCTTAGGCACAGAAACAAAATGACACATAAATATGGAGCCAAAGGAAAAGTATAAATCATTTTCAAATTATTTAACATAAAAATAAAAATTTTATATGCCTTTGTATTAGTCAGCCCTATTTACACTAATAACCAACCATGTTTAGTTCCTTTTCAGTATACATACAACTGTTCTGTCAAAGTCTCAGATGCTAGTTAACAACAGTGTAAAAAAAAAGCATCATGAAGACCAAGGAGTACAGCAGACAGGTCAGAGAGGAAGTTGTGGAGAAGCTGGAGGAAAGAGTGGGACTTCTTACACCGCCTAAACTAACAGGCTCGTGGTAGCTCTGAAGGAGCTGCAGAGAGCTACAGCTCAGGTGCAATCTGTTGACATCTTATAGTTGTGCTCTCCACAAAGCTGGCCATTACAGAAAAGTAGCAGATAACATTGTTGTCAAAATAAAGATGTAAAAAGCTCCATTTGCAGTTTGCCACAAGCCATGTTGGAGACACAGATGTGACCTAGAGGCAGTCACAGCTACTGGAATGCAGTCATAGCAGTTTGTGGTTTCAATGGTACAAAATGTGAAAATATTCATGTGATACGGCTGAATCTGACAAGGCATGTGCGTTTACTTAAATTGCCACAGACTACGTGCCGTGCCTTGTTATGTACAACAGGAGGTCAGCGTGTAGCGGGTCTGAGTCATTGGAGGGGTTGATCCTTCTGCCCCAGTCACAGACACTTCTGAGGGAAGAGGTGATGTTGGTGGACATTTGGATCTCTGGCTAGAAGAGTAAAAGGTGAGTTAAAGCATCACAATGAAAACACAGATGTATTTTCTCTACTCTTCCTCATATGCAAAGTCATTCTAGATCACAGTGGTGCTTTCATGAATCTTTTATTACCAAAACATTATACAACTTCCCGACCACAGAGTTCAAAGATGCCTAGACCTTTGTTTCCTTTGTGGAGATCACCCCAGCCAAGCTCTTACCTCTGGCTCTGACATGATGATCATGCGAACCAGGTGTACCCTCATGTTGGCACCCAGGGTCATGTCTCTCAACAGCTCAGAGGCCTGGGTAGGATTCACAGTACTCATCAGATTCTTATACTTGCTTCTCCATCAGAGTGCGACTCCACTTACTTTTTCCGGTGACCAGCGGAGGATGTTGGGGAAAAATGTCAAGATAGATTGCACGTCTCAACAGATTTTTCCCTCTAATCCTTCATTATTTATTGATCGCCCCTTATAGCGGCCTTACGGTATGTTTGACCTACATTTCCATCCATAGATTTTAAAATGACTCAGAGAAGCATCTTTTTACTGTACGTGTAGGCTCAGACTTACAATATTGAGGTTGGTGAGAACGTATCGCTCCGTGTCCTGCTTGTGGACCTGCTGGACGTCCGGCCCCACCACCACCAGCAGTTCCAGATGGGTGATGTCAGGCATCACGGTTGAGCGACGTAACCGGTCGCTTACTGCGGACGAAAGGAAAATATGTTGTGGAGACAAACAAGAAACTGCTTTAGAGCACATATACTGCTTCAGAACATTTCTGATAGGGCAATATTGTTGCACATTATCAAATCATTGTGTTGACGATGTGTCAGATAAAGGCCGTTTCAAACAGTGTTCTTATGTTTCAACAGATACCTGTAGTGTCGGCAGAGGAGGCTTTTTCCCATGGCATCTGAATAGAAGAAACAGCATCAGTTTAGCTCGAAACAAAAGGCCTACACCTTGGTAAGGATATTGACAATGCCTTTTAAAGGTTATTACACCCTTTGAAAGGTTTGTCACGTTACAACCACAAACCTCCTTGTATTTTTATTGTATTTTGTCATAGAACAACATAAAGTGTAGAATTTTGAAAGTGAAAAGTTGTTTCACTCTTTAATAAATCTAATGCAAAACTACTCCAATTCAGTCAGATTGGATGGATAGCATCTTTAAATTGTTCCACTCTGATGACAGATTTACATTTGGACTTTGACCGGGCCATTCTAACACTTGAACATGAGTTGATCTAAGCCGTTCCATCGTGCTGGTAAGTTTCCCTCAACCTCAGTCTCAAATATGCTGTCACCCCTAACAGCTTTTCCTCCAGGACTAACCTGTATTTAGCTCCATTCCAATTACCCATCTACTAAACATGCCGAGGAAAAGCATGCCTACTACATGATGCAGCCTCCACAGTTTTTCATAGCAATGGATCATTGGTTGAATTTACAACAGTTAACTCTATTTACTAATTAGGTGACTTTAGGAGGCACTTGGTTACGTTTTAATTTAAGTAAAGAAGGCTCTATACAACTGCGCGCCATACTTTTCAGATTTATTTTGGGGGAAAAACATTGTAAAACCATGTATAACTTTCATACTACTTCATTCTAATTCACAGTTTGTATTTTAAAGGGGGATACTTTAGACATAGTAAAACACAGTTTTGCTTCTTCTACAAAAGCTCTCTGTTTCCTGTATAAAGTTGAAGAGTTCAATGCACTTTGCCGGAGCTCAGAGCCGCAGAATTGCCGTCGCAGAGCTCCTGTTCGCCTGCAGCTTTCCACCTACCTCATCCTGAGGAGTTCCCATTAGAGCGTTGAAGCCAGGCAGTAAGAGCAGGAGCCACAGCACAGTCACAATAAGCATTTTCCTCATTCTTTCTGTGCGTCTGCCTGCTCTCCTTTGACACTGAGACTATATATGTTCCCTCCTGCTCATGCAGGACAGGGCCAAGCCATGAGTGTATGAGTAACGTGTTTATGTAAACAATAGGGACAAAGTTGATGTGTGTCATACGTCATTTCCTGATTTTTCTCCCCAAAGCTGGGATCAAACGGACATCTCATATTGGATGCTTTTTTTAGTTTGTGAAATGACTAATATGTGAAAAATCTAGTCTTGCTTTAGAGGAATGGAACTATGTAAACAGTAAGGGTAAAGCAAATGCCTCAAGCACATTCTGGATGACAATTAAATAGAATCACCAATCAGTCTTGCATGTTTTATTTAGTAACCAAATGGCACTTTCAGATCCCCCATATTCATATTTTGGTTTTATTCGCTGGCAGATGAACCCAAGAGTGTTACTGACTTTTGCAGCCTCTAGAGGGCAGACTTGATCCAGGCTTGAGTGCAGCCTTGCTCCACAACACCCCATCAACCCACCCACAGCTATATGGCCATGATGTTGCAAAGTGTTTTAACTCAGTCCCCCTCTGTCCTGAAGGGCTGTAGTTTATCTCAGCGACCCTGGGATCCACAGCCCATCTGCCATTGTTCTGCCTGTTGTCAGTCTGGATTAACAGCTGGCTGGCACGGCGGCAACACCAGCATGGCTGTTCATCCGAAACCTCAGTGCTGGATCTGTCAAGCACAAAACTGTGATAAATGCTGTTATATCTTCACGCCCATGCCTGTTCCCTCAAAGGAGAGCAAGGATTTTATATTTATGATGTCCTCAATTATACATAACTAGCCATATGGGGTACTCCAGTGGGCACAGGCATATGGTGCCTCAGGAAAATATTGTTTGGTTGCAGCTTTAACAAAAAAGAAAAGAAAAAAGAGACAGAGAGGAAGCTGTTCGTTGTCAGGAAGTTTAATACAGAGGAGTGATTGTCCTTATTAGTTTTACTATATTTTATCACCTGGAGTCTTTTTTAAACGTTAAAAGGAGGAATTACAACGCCTCTTCAGCCTTTTGAATAGACCTTTAAGGTTTCATTTTATTACGAGGCCTGACCTCTTGTGTCAGATTTGAAGATGCACTACTTGGGAGAGGATCTGATTTTGTGCACTAAAGGACACCCGTTTACCTGCTGCTCTTTGTCACCGTCTCCAACTGTGAGCTGCATCTACTGTGTTATTTTTCCCTTTGGTAGGGCTCTTTTGCTGGACTTTTTATAGTTGTTCATAGCCAAATGGAGAATATGCAGTGGTTTTAAAAAAGTATTCTCCCCGATTTCTTCAGTTTTGCCTTTTTAATGTTTCACATAATGGTTCGAGAAACAAAATAACCAGATGAAACACAAAACACAACTTACAAAATGAATTACATTTATTACGGTAAAAACGTTAGCCAACCCAACATGGCTTTATGTCAATATCATGTTTAAAAATGATTCATGTTTGTTGGAAGGCTGAGTTGAATTTCTCTAGTCACACCCCAGTCTGTTTACTGCCAGACTGGTGACTTTGAGAAATCAATTGAATAGAGCCTGTCTGAGAACAGGAAGGAGGCTAGGATATGTCGAAAGTCAACACATTATGCCCAAATCCAAACAAAACCAAGAACAATTGAGAAAAAAATCTCACATCTATCTGTCTAAAAAGCGTTACAAAACTATATTTAAGGATTTTGGACTCCTTGTCAACCAAACAGAAAAATTTGAAACCTGGGAGGCTAAAGGCCAGAATCAGAAAAATACTCCATGAGTACATCAAAGACTCATCTAGGAGGTCACAGGAAATTTATAACAATGTCTTTAGGACTCCAGGCCTCATTTATCCAAGTTAAAAACAGTCTTTATTAAACAATACAAATAGGAGACATTGCGAACTCCAGGATAGTTTCAAGATGGAAAATCCTCACTGAAGAAAATGACTCAAAGGTCTGATTCATGTCTTGCCAAAAAACATCTTGATGATCCCTAAGACTTTTGGGAAAGTATTCTGTGGACTGACTTTTTGAAAATTTTGTGTCCCTTTATATCCATGTAAAACTAACACAATATGTTTTCTAAAAAACAAGCAGACAACAAAACAACAACAAAAAAAACATCATACCTACAGTTAAGGTGTTGGTGGTAGTGTCATGGTCTACAAGTACACCTTACAGGTCCCTCCCCCTTGCTCTCAGCTGTGCTGCAGCCCTCCCTCCACAGCGAAGCCTGCTGTGCTGCTCCAATGTTTACCCTAAAGCAGGGGGTCACCAACCTTTTTGAAACTGAGAGCTACTTCATCGGTACTCTGTCACACGAAGGGGTACCTGCACTGACCTTTGAACTACAAGAGTCAGCGCTCACCAATAAACATATGTGCAATGCACTTTTCTTTTCTTTAGATATTGTCATTATTGTCAATCTATCTAAATGATTGATTACAGAAGTAGAGCAACAGACTACAATAGCATTTTAGATGCAGCTCACTGGAGGGTTGTGCTACTTTTTGAATGGGCTTGAGGGCACAACTTGTGGTCCTTGGGGACTACCTGGTGCCCGTGGGCACCATGTTGGTGACCCCTGCCCTAAAGTCTTTGTATGCTGAGCAGGTGCCACTTGACCTTGGCTTTGTTTTCCTGTAAAGCAGGTCGTTTCTCCACCACTTCTCCACACAGCTGGAGCCCACCGGCAATCTTGAGCTTGACTGATGGTAGTGCTTTGAGGGGGAAAGGGTGTGAGCAGCAGTACAAAAGATGACTGACGCTGCTAACGACCAATCAGAGCCAGAAATTCCACCTGGCTCTGATTGGTTATTTCTGACCGGGAGTGGTGCTTTTCTGCAAATGGCTGTAGGATCACTGCAAGGAGCCAGAGGAGCTTGATTTTTTTTTTCTACAGATTACCTGTCTCATGTTTTACTGTCAGGACATAGTGACCATTTTAACAAACATGTATAACATATATTTATACAAAAGTTACCTACTTCATTTTAAAGTTTAAGCACACTTGGGTTATGCAGCAGAACTGGCACCCTGAAGGGTTAAATGCCCCACCAAGAACAAAACAGAAGTCTAATACTGGTTTTGTCCAATTCTGTACTTAGATATGATTAAAATGCATTCTAATGAACTTAGGACCAGGTTGGTATAGATAGCCTTTTTACCCTTGATAAATGAAATAATCTGTGATGGACTGTGAACCTACCCAGGCTGTACCCCGCCTCTTGCCAGATGACCTCCCACCTCGGCAACTCTGCATGGATAAACGGGTATAGATAATGGATGGGTAAATAAAATGACTTTTGCAAAATGCTTGATGATATGAAACATATATGTAAGGCAAAAAGGCTAAACCAAACAAAAAGTCTGTATGGGCAAATACATTTTCACAGCATTGTACATTTTGAGGACACAGATGACCACTCACGTTTCTTCGGGTCTGGACAAAGATGTTTTCCCTGAAAATGATTAAAACAGTTCTCTGATAGACTACAGTATGGTAAAATTGATGTGTTTGCTCTTCTTTTCTCCACGTTTCCTGGGGTGTTCCCCAAGGTTCTGTCCTTAGACGAATTCTGTTTACCATTTATATTATCACATTACATCTTCTGTTAATTCAGTTGTTTTGATGACAAAACTGATGTTCAGTCTTCTCTCGGCACACTATTCTATCTGTTATTATTTGATCCCATTTAAACAGAGCTACTTCTGAACTGGATTTAAATGTTTCAACTGTTCATGTGTTAAATTTGTCTTCTTCCCAAGATCTTGAAATCTTAATTATGAAATCCTAGAAACATCTTCAGTTGACAACACTGTCATTGTGAGAGTGTCAGGTAAAAAAGTTTTTAGGCATCTTGTTTGCTGAAAAGCTGAGCCATATAACCTATATTGACTCTTTAGTTATTGTCATGGACTTCATCTGTGGTCCTTGTTCTGGTTTGTTTTTGTACTCTATTTTAACTCTGTTTCCTGGGCTTTCTTCCAACCGCTGAATATTTTTTATTGTAACGAGCGGACCTCACCGCAGTTAAAAACAAGGGTTTTCCCTCAATGGGTTTCCCAGGGATTAAATAATATTAATAGAATGACTGTGGCTGTATTTATTTAGAAAATAAAAAAGCAGAATGTTAATTTTAGAAGCTGGAAATCTGACTCATGAGCCAATGAGCAAATTGTCTTGGCTTGATTGTGCTTTTTATCTTGCAAGTTATCAATTGTTGCCACAACCAGAAGGCCTTGGCTAAATCTGGAACTCCATTCATGTCTGACTCATCGCATTTTCTGTTCCAAGTTAGGTGCGCGGTTATTTATATAGCTGCCAAAGTGATGGATCAGATGTTGAATCAAACTTATAGCAAGGCATAAAAATACCACTAAAATGGCCTGATAGCATCTATTTTTCAAACCTGCTGAAGTCTTTCACTCAATCATTGTGTCATTTGTTTATGCACAGGTGTCTCACTCGTCAAGCTGGTGTGTACTGAAATTTGTAAACCCAGCACTGTTTCTTCCTGCTGATGGAGTTCTCCCTGCTTTCCGTGGTTCCCTCTGCTGAATTAAGATGAATATTGTGTTGATCCTATAATGTCAGCCCGGCAATGATGACTTTCCAGACCATAATGTAATGTGCTGAAACTCAGCGGCACAACAATGTACAGATATGTTCCCCCTTTAAGGCTTTCTTCCAGAAGACCCCCCAATTGTATTAGCATATGTCAGCATATCACAGCGATGCAAAGAAGTTGCAGTGGCAATTAATGATGCCCCGCTGCTGATGAGTTAATGATCGCAGTGCGTGCGCTGTCTGATAAATGGACAATTACGCAGTCACTGCGCAGAATCCTTTCAAGGGGAAGTGCTCCTATAATTTGTGGAAGGAAGAAAAAAAAAGAAGCGCTTCATGGTGTTTGTTACTTCAATATGTCTGCATTAGATTTTGTTTCTGTTTAATTATAAATGAATAATCAAAGAGTGGGAGTCACATGCAATGCTGACATATTTCAGTCTATGTGTGTAGGTCTCAGGAAGCAGCATTTTGGAAATAAGCGTGGGATGACCTAAATGTGCTACATGTTCTCTTGAGCTCAGTGACACAGCCGTAAACAAAAAGGAATGTAAATTGTGCCCTGAAGTAATGCCAGTTTAAAAACAGTAGGGGAGCAGCTTTAATATGTGTGCTTCCCAGACAAAACGCCTCAATCCTTAGCTTAGCAGGCAGCATAATTGCAGCTATATCCCCTGCACTGGATGCACCGGCTCGTGGTAAATTGTATTCCTGCAATCTGAGTTTATCTATACGAGTGCAGCTATATCAATGACGTATGGGCTCATAAAATTTTACTTCTAAAATCCAAACATTCCTGTAAGTATTTACTGTATAGAAATTATTTTATAGTTATTTTTTTATTGTTTTATTCCACTTTAAAAATTGCCTCTTTTGTATTCTCCCCAATACCCATGAGGTTATTGGAGATTCTTCTGAATGCAATAAATAACAGCAGGGAAGGGCAAAGCAAAACAAGTTATGTTGCCTATCTGATCCAACCCTCTCACAAAAGCCGTAGAGCAACGCTGCCGCAAAGTGTTAATTCATCTATTGAAATGAACTTCTGTTTGCAAGCTGCTGATGCACAAGGAATATTAAAAGCCTGCGCTTGGAAATGCCTTACAACCACGATCTGAGTCAAACACAAGTTTTTAAAAACAACAACAAAAAATTATTAATAAGACTCGTGGGAAAATGACTTGGCATTGCATCACTGATGTAGAGGGAAAAGAGAGAAAATTATTAAGACAAGATAACTTGGATGATCCCTGTGGGTTTATACAGGTTCACTTCAATTTAAATTAAATTTTATTTATATAGTGCCAATTCAAAATACATGTCATGTCAAGTCAAATTCAATCAAATAATCCAGACAGATTGGTCAAAATGTTTTCTATCTAAGGAAACCCAGTAGATTGCATCGAGTCTTAACAAGCAGCATTCACTCCCTTAATGAAAGAGCGTAGAGCCATAGGGACAGTCGTCTGCATTGTCGATGACTTTGCAGCAATCCCTCATACTGAGCATGCATGAAGCGACAGTGGAGAGGAAAACTCCCCTTTAACATGGAGGAAAAACTCCAACAGAACCAGAACCAGTGTGAACAGTCATCTGCCTTAACCGACTGAGGGTTAGAGAAGACAGAGCTGAGACACAAAAAGCACAGAAGCACACATTGATCCAGGAATCCTTTCTATGTTATATGGTAATAGCGGATGATCTGCCTCCTCTGGATGATGTCACAGCTAATAGAACACGAGACCAGGTGTACCTACTATGTAGTAAAAAATGACAGAGAAAAAGTTAAAATTATAAAAAATAATGCAAATTGGAGAACAATAAGACAACTCAGCAGAGTGAGAAAAATAGATCCTCATGTCCTCCAGCAGCCTAAGCCTATAGCAGTATAACTACTGAGATAGCTCAGGGTAACCTAAGCCACTCTAACTATAAGCTTTGTCAAAAAGGAAAGTTTTAAGCTTAGTGTCTCACGTACCAAAAATGGGAGTTGGTTCTACAGCAGAGGAGCCTGATAACTTAAGGATCTGCCTCCCATTTTACTTTTAGAGAATCTAGGAACCACCAGTAAACCTGCAGTCTGAGAGCGAAGTGCTCTGTTAGGAACATACGGGGTAATCAGAGCTCTGATATATGATGGAGCTTGATTATTAAGGGCTTTATAGGTGAGAAGGAGAATTTTAAATTCTGTTCTTGATTTAACAGAAAGTCAATGAAGGGATGTTAAAATAGTAGAAATATGATCGCCCTTGTTGATTGTCATCAGAGCTCTTGCTGCAGCATTTTGGATCAGCTGAAGACTTTGAACTGCATTTTGTGGATTTCCTGATAGTAAAAAATTACAATTGTCCAGCCTTGAAGTAACAAATGCATGCACTAGTTTTTCAGCATCACTCCTGGATGGAATATTTCAAATTTTGGCAATATTCTGGAGGTGAAAAAGGAAACCATGGAAACCTGTTTAATATGGGATTTAAATGACATGTCTTGGTCAAAAATAACTTTATTACCACAGGCCAATTTAATGCCATTCAGACTAAGTGATTGATTAAGAAGTTTATTTTTTAAGGACTCTGGCCCAAAGAAGTTGATCTTCTTTAAATTAAAACCAAAACTTAGCTGCACCTCCTCATAAAAACTTATTTGTAAGGATAATCTTAGTTAAATGTGCATTCAACAGAGGAAAGGACAAGCTTCAAACATGTCAACACCTTCCCACCTTTGGCAATAACCCTGGTGCTCTGAAGGACTATATTATAAGGATTATAATGTACTGTAGAAGTATGGTTAGCAGTCAGACTCCTCTAGTGTGTTTAAAAGAAGGGAAAAACATGCTTGCATTTTTTGTGATGTCGAAAGAGTTACATTTGGTTTTACTTTCCTTCCCTATATAAAATAATAAAAACATAAAATTATTTGCAAAGTGAAACATAAAGTTTGCCTGTTCTTTATTTACATTCCTAGGCAGACAGACACCAGACAAAAGGTGATCCCCCACTAAAGAAAACAGAACTATTAACCTATAACCTACAACCTAAACACATATAAACTATTTTTATGGGTTTGTATTATGAGAAGTATTTAGAGAAATTATATTCAACCTTACCATATATGGTGATACCGCGAGGTGAAGCATATAATTGCTAGGACAGGACAGGGTGTAAATACAGGCTAATTTTTGTTTTTGCAGATGACTTAAATTATAATTTTAAACACACACACACATCTTTGTTTAAAATACAAAGTTGACGGCCGTGCTTTGACTTCAATACACATTCATTTTCAAGCCTTTCTATGGCCTAACCCTGACCCTAACCTTTACCAGTATATACTTAAACCCAAACCTAACCTAAACCTAATTGTCACCTTAGTGCTAAGCCTAACCCCTAGCCCAGAAAATAAGAGAGGACCAAAAAAACTTTATATCAAAGTCCTCACTTTTCTAGTAAAATTAGCAAAACATGTTCTAGCTCAGCTGAAAGCACACACACACGCACACACACACACGCACGCACCCACACACACACTCGAAGATTACTGAAAGGTTATTTTTTTCAGTAACTCAATTCACTAAAGATCAGCACAGGCTGATGATGTTTTAAAAGCCTTTGTTTCGGTTAATTACTGTATGATTTACTATAGGCTATATATAGTAAATTAAATACATTCTTAGGTAATGCTTTATTCAATGTGTTTTAGTTTTACCTCACACAGTTACGGTGTGAAAAATTACACAGAGGCAGAACAAGCAAAAATAAGTGACGTGTGGCACAAAATGGCAGAAAAGGGACAAGACACAAATATAACATGCCTAAAATTACGACAAATATTTGATGTAACCAACATGAATCACACAGACATGGCTCCCTGGTTAACATTCGACCATGCCCAACACATAGTGGTCAACTAATAAAAAGGGGAGATATTTTCATCCGAGCTAAGGCTTCTTTGGTAACTTCATGGTCAAACTGAGGAGTGTGGTATAACTTTAAAAGGTAATCCCTACACAGGGTCCGGAATGACACGTGAAGGCTCTGGGCACACAAAGAGTCAGTGTGTGTGATGACCCGTCGGTGCCGCGACGTCAGTGTCTCCGTGTCTGAGCCGAGCCGGCCGGTCGGGGCCAGCAGCGCCGCGGCGGCAGCAGCAGCAACGTCACTCCCTGACAGGACAGCGGCATCAGAGCAGCGCGGACGGCTTTCCGGGCAGCAGCGGCAGCAGCAGCAGCAGCAGCAGCTGACCTTAGCGGAGCAGGACACGTTGTCTGGAGGGCAGCTCGCCTCGGGTAAAGCCTCTCACTTTACTTGGGAAAATGCTTTTTATTCATTGCAGCGCGCGTGTTCCGCGTCCCTCCCGGTCCGCTAGCTTCACGGGGTACCAAACGTGGCGAGTACACAATGACTAGCAGGAGCTTCCCGCATTGTCGCTGTGGTGCCGTGGCCATAAACCGCGTTGCTATGGTGTTGAAGGCAACATCCCACCTGCTGTTGCCGCGACCCGGAGCCGCTCTGAAATGTCCTGAAACAACAAAGCGCCTTTCGCCTAAACAAGCTGCTGAAAACGCAACTTGAGCGTCGAGGTTTTTACGTTTTCTGTTTCCTTTGCACTTCTAAACTTTTGCTTAGAAAAAAAAAAGTTATTCCGACGTACTTGTAACTACGTTGTAAAAAAAAAAAAAAAAAGTATGTGCACCCTTTGAACGTCTCGTTTTGACATCTTTTATGTGTCTGGCTGGTTAATATGATGAGCTAACACTCTTCACTGTAAGAGCTGGAAACATGAGTACTGTTTTGTTTTTTTGCCAATTAAAATCTGAAAAGTGTGGCGTGTTTCTAATCTGTCCCCTTTTACTCTGATACCCAGCATTAAAATCCTTTGCCAGCCTGGGGTGATGTCTCTACTAGCACATGCACATCTAGAGACTGTATTTTTGCACATTCCTGGTTAAAATGTCTCCAGCTCAGTCAGACTGGGTAGAGCATGTTTGTGGCCAGCAGTTTTCAGCTCTTGCCAAACACTCAGTTCAGTTTAGGTCTGGATTATGTGTCATTTTGATGCCTTGCTGAATAATATTCCGTTATACCTCTGATATCTGTATGTTTAGGGTTGTTGTCCTGCTGGTAAGTGAACCTCTAACCTAATCTCAAATATTATTATTATTATCATTACTATTATAATAAAAAGCATCCTCACAACATGATGCTGCCAACATCCTTTCTTGTATGAAGGGTGCTATGCAGGGATATCCGTCACTAGGCCTGGACGTTGCAGACAAAAAGTATGTTGATAAAATGTAAATGATATTGATTGATATCGATAATTAGCAAAAACATCAAAACATCTATTTTGAGTGCAGCCCTGACCATTTTAAGCTGTTGCTTAATGACCTATTTTTGATAAAGAACACACAAACGTGTAATTCAAGCTAAACCTTTTATTCCACCCACTTTTTTACTCAAACTGCAAGTTTAAAAAAAAAGAAAGAAAAAACAACACTTGCTCGCTGAACTCTTTGAAGGGGGCGGAGCTTACTGAAGGTTGCTGGGTCTGCGTTTGTGATTGGTTGGGAGGATGTAATGACTGACATGTATTAACCTACATGATAGACTAGAATGCAAAAGGAAGGACAAGTGTTCTGTTGCACTTTTTATTGGCCCTTTTCATTGTGTATTGCACCACCTATCTATCTATCTATCTATCTATCTATCTATCTATCTATCTATCTATCTATCTATCTATCTATCTATCTATCTATCTATCTATCTATCTATCTATCTATCTATCTATCTATCTATCTATCTATCTATCTATCTATCTATCTATCTATCTATCTATCAAATTTAGCAATCAAATGCTTTTTGAGTGAATTATCGTTCGGCCCTATCCGTCACACACAATGCATGTAGACCAAACATTAATCAAAGCTACTACTCTCATCTGACTGGACATGTTCAACATGTTTGCTATGGTGGCTGCACACAGGACTTCCTTATGTATAATTTTCTTTCCACTTAACAAGCACTGGTTTATGATGTTCTAGTACATAAAACCTCAGTTTAATACATTGAGGTTTGTGGTTTTTACACGACAAAATGTGAAAAAAGTTAAAGAAGTATGAGTATTTTTGTCTGTTATAGAAATGTCTGTCGGCTGCAGTCGGCAAGTTAACATATGGACAAAGATATCCGCTTTCCCAGTCAACGTGCGGCGTTAAGTGACAACAGACCCCCCATTTGCATGGAAACAGCATGCATGGCTGTCATACCAATTCTAACTGCTCTCTGTTTATCTTCATAGAGTCTTAAGTAAAACCGCGGATCTGAGGAGTCAAGCAAACCAAAGATGGTGATTACCAGCATCGCATCCCTCACAAGGACTTCGCCGGCTGTGGCCACAGAAAGCAGATGCTTGCATTGAAGGTGCCCAGTGCGTACGCTCTCTTTGTGGTTATGCCGTGTGCTCTGTGCCTCAGATTGACAGACATGACAACGCCAGGGCCCGCGATACAAAGAAATTCCATTATCCCTATCTCTTGGCGGCCGTGACGGAGGAGGAAATCACCGTGCTATTCTGACGCGGGGCCGGGAAGGAGGAAGAACTATGAGTCAGAACGGAGGAGAAAAGCTAAGGAAAAAAGGAAAAATAAAACTGTCACTCTACAAATCTGCCTGTAAACTTTGTAGACGGCTTGTGTGCTTATTTTAAGAGCGGTGCCAGATGCCGAGTTGGCTTCTGAAAGTATAGGACTAAAAGGAGACCTGGCATCTTTTCGGTGCTCTAAAAATGATAAAACCTTCTAATTAAGCTGCGTGTATGTGTGTTTGAACTTCAAGGACTAGAGCGAAAGCGCTGAGAGAGTGCAAAGTGCAGAGAGGGTCGCGGCCAAGGAAAGCTCTGTTCATTGTGCTTTAGTTTCCACACCTCCTTATCTCGGCCGTCAAGAGGGAGGATTCTGTTCTACAGTAACTTACCCCTGAGCAATAGAGATAGTGGTGGGAAAGGAGGGGTGGGTGGAGTGAGAAGAACAGTGAACGACTGTGAGGGAGTGAGCGTGCTTAACCCAGCCTTTGAGTGACTCTTGTATCCAAGGACGGAGGTAGCAACGCATCCGAACGGCACTCTTCGCCCACGGAATGCTGTGAAGAAATGAGGCAGACGAGCGGGGACTCGGTGGCGCTCTTATAGACTCAACAACCTGCCTGGCCCTGCTTCCCAGAACCCCCCCCCCCCCACCACCACCACCACCCAGCCACCCCCCTTGGGGTTTGATGCATCTGTCTGATACGCTGCGGATGATGACTGAGCGGATCATGACAGCAGCCAGAGTGAAGGATACGCTCATGTAGCTTGAATGGGAGTTTATCTTTTTTTTTTCTTCTTCTTCTTTTTTTCTTGATATTTAATTTTTAACAGGTCGAGGCAAACCCAAACAAAATCGTGTTTCCTTTTTATTTTTTTATTCCCCCTCTATCGGTGTCATCGCACCTAAACCGGCCCACGTTTGTTGTATGTTGTTGGCAGACGAGTGCGCAGGAGAGGAGGTAGTAACAGGTGCCTCGTGCCAAGGTGAATTTGGAGGTGTGGAAGAGAGCTGGAGATCATGGGCAAATCAAACAGCAAGCTCAAGCCAGAAGTGGTGGAGGAGTTGACAAGGAAAACCTACTGTGAGTACTCCGAGCTCCCGTTTTTTTTTTTTCTTTTTTTTTTACTTCAAAAAGCCTGAAGGAAGTTCTCTGAACTCTAGAAAGATTAAAAGGAATGAGTGAAAATGCGTCACAGAAAAGAAATCCCATCGATTTTAATGCTGCAGTTTTCTAACGATATTCCCCCACCCACTGTGCACCACCCAGGCTGTGCCGTGACCAGCCGTGCATGCTGGGACTCATCGCTTGTTGGCTCTTATTGACCAACCGGAGCTGCATCTAAATGTCAGCTTTGATTGACGTCTAAGTTGTTTTGTTGCAAATTGTAATTTGTCACGAGTAGAGAAGAAAGTTCTGTTCTGCTGCTTTAAATCACAATGGGGGCGTGTGGAAATGTCGAGGCTCTGAACTATAAAGAAATGCACATGGTTCTGGTGTCGTACAGTGATGCACTGATCAGCAATTAGTAGGCCAGTTTCTAATCACTGGTTTTGTGAATGATTTTTAACCCACTCCCACTGCCTAAAAAGAACTGTAAATAAGAACAAAATGCTTTATTGTGCTTTCTGATCAAAAATGTACCAAGTCCTGGAGCTGTCACTTTCTCAACGTGATTTATGCATTAATATAGTGCTAGTGGAGAAAGTATCTTTATTATTTTAAGCTAAAGTTTATGTTTTGAAACAAGGTACTATCTTAAAAAAATGACTTTTATAGCACCAAATCTTCCATTGTGTTTATGCAGCATCCATTCAAATTAAGTTACAAGGGTGTCCAGCTTAATTAGGATCTTATTTGCTGTTAGGCTGTGTTAAATTGTTGAATTATTTACTCCTTGTTACTACAAAGTAGCCTCTCTATCGAGATCCATTATCAGTTATTTATGAGACGTCGTCATTAATACTTCAGCATAAGACAGAGTTATGATATAGTTCACATTTTGTGCTTCCAGTAGTGACTTTTGTTAGATTTCAGCACATTTAATGTGCATTATCCGTGCTAGAATTACTAAGTGTGTGTTCTCTGTAAAGTGAGTGGGCCCCAACTTTTAACCGTGAGATTTCCAAAATGCTTAAACGTTATTTCTAATCTAGCAGGGCTGCACAATATCAGAAATCGTGTAACAGTAATATAGCTGCTAAGTATTACGATGACCAAATTGGTTACAATTAACCCACATTTTCCTGTATCTTTTACCTCTGTTCCATTATTATATTGTTCACACTCAGATTACCTTTAAGAGTCACTCCTAATGGACAAACAGTTGAAATATAATTGCACCCAACCAAAAATTGCAATCCAAGCCGTCCATTGCAGTGTTGCAAGCACTGGAAATGCAATGATCATTGTGCTAGAAAAATACAGATTTGTTTTAACCAGCTTCTTAACACCTTGTGGTCCCTGGAGAGTTACTGATACCGAATATAGCTCGCTGAGTATTCCTCACTCATTAACAACAGATGAGCCTTTTTGTTCAGGTTTGTGCCTAGATATGGTGCGTTCACTGACTGTCAGAAACCTTAGATTTTTTAGGGTCTGACGGTCTGATCACAGATCAAGGCTGGTCAGGCAGACAGTCGGCTGATGCCAAAATCTGCCGATTTCTCTGTGCATTTCAAATACTCTTCATGGATCCTGTGGTTTTAACTGGAATCACTTAAAATGTTATTTTTTATGTGGAAATTCTTCTCAAGCTTCAGTCTTAGAGCTTGACTTAGACAGCGAGCTCGCATAAAGGAATAAAAGAAGACTAAAAATAGGTATTGCTTCTGACGCCCTGCCAACTTGTTGATATCTATTTCTCTTCTCTTTTTTTAATCTAACAGTTTTTAAATCAAACCTGAGCAGAAAAAAAGATTCATATTGACAACCAGGAGCGTTTTGCTTTGAAGACTATATTTGAATCGCTTGCGTTATTTTGGGAGCCCAGGATTATTAGTGTTTGAGCCGCAGCTACGGCGTGCAGGTGTGGGTGGGAGTTGACTTCCATTTGCTGCTTAATGACAGTGTTATTTGTGTGGATGGCGTCTCCGCAGCAGAAGCAAAGGAGGGCTGTTGTCGCAGGAAATTGCTGTGCAGGAAGATTGGGCATCACGCTGGGCTGGACTGCTCGCTGGCCCTCTGTGCCCGTAGTCTTTCTCTTTCTTTCGTACCCTTTCACCCTGCCTCTCTCTTTCGTTTTCCCCCCTAATTGCCCTCCTTGAGTGGGGAATGGAATAGTGTAATTAGGATCTTATCTGGTTAGCATCGCTCTTATCTGGTTAGCATCGCTGCTGAGGGGGGCACCAAGCTTTCCCTCCTCCGTTCTGTTGCCTGAATTCAGACTCTGCCATTTCTGCCTTCTTTCATCCTATTGCATCTCTCTCCTGCCCTCCCACAAGGAGCCTCATCTACCATTTTACTCAGGGCTTTCTCTTACTTCTTGACAGATTGGGGACTTAAATTTCTCTGTGCTAAGGTCTCTTTTCAGTTGAGCGGTATAGGAGGCTGCACGCTTTCCCAGCAAATAATACCCCGTGTTTTAACAGACAGCAAAAGAAGCGAGGCCTGGAGAAAAAAAAAGGCGTGTTTATTTTAAAAGAATCTATGGACGGTACGTGTCTTTCCTCCGTTTTGTTGTGAGTTCATGCATTATTTATGAAGCTTTTTTAGTTCAATTATTTTCACGTTCCAGCCAAAGGCACCATTAAGCTGTGGAGATTATTTCTAAAAGCCAGTGTTTTTCCTGTTACCACTAAACAGAGAGAGCTTAATTCCACACAGAATCTTTTTTATTTTTTGCCTTAACAACCACTCCGGCACCACATGGACAGAGCAGCAGCCTCTGCGGGATGTAGGGCAGAGCCATGTAATGTCACGGTAGTTGAGTAAGTCCTCAAAGAGATAAAAGCGCTCGCACTGACAGAGTCACAAGCAGGCTGTGTTCTAGCAGACTCTGCAGGACCCAACAGGCCGAGCTGACCCTAAACCTGCCTGCCAGTGCATGATTGGGTCGTTGCACGTTAGGCATGAGCCGGCATGAGTTTCCCAGAGTATCAGAATTTGGCATAAAAATTCATGATATTTACACAAAATTTCAAAACAAAAATGTATGACATGCTCTAAATACCTTTAGTTAAGTCAGAAGAGATTATTTTTCCTTCTTATGAAAAATATCTTGGCAGATTATTACTGTTAAAATAATATTACTGTTAACATTTAATTGTTTTTTTGATACATAAACTCACCGTTATAAAGCTTCAATCCATGGCTGAACAGAGGAACCGAATTGTTCTTGCTGTTACCTTGCAGCAAGAAGGTCCTGGGTTCAAATCCTGGCCTGTGGGGCTTTCTCTGTGGATTTTGCCTGTTCTATTTCTCTGGGTGCTCCTATCTCTCGAAGCCAAAAAATGTTTAATTAAGTGTAGTTTATGTGATCTGCAAGATGTTTGTAGGTGTGAGTTTGTGAGTCCGTGGATGTTTGTCTTATGTGTTGGCCTGTCAGTCCTATACGGCGCACCGTGCCTCTCACCAACTTCCAATGGAGATAGGCGTCTGCCAAGGCCTCCTGCCCACAGATGCATGGGTATAGACCATGAATTGATGGGCATTCAATCGCTTGTTAACACAAATATTCAATCAGGCTGTCCCTCAGCAGAAACTTGTTAGCTAAGAATAGGACTACAGTTCATAACGTTTCACCACCAACTCAACATTAACAGATTGGAAACGCGTTGCCTGGTTAGACGAGTCTTGATTTTTAGCAGCAACATTCAGCTGGTAGGGTCAGAATTGGACAGAAAAGACGTGAAAGGATGGAGACATCCTGCTGGCTGGTCATGGTGGTTTGGGCCATATTATCTTGGCACACTTTGGTCCCTTTGGTACACAGTTTGAACATCACAGCCTACCTGCCTGAGCATCGTTGCTGATCATGTCCATCAATTTTTTTACGACCACGGCGAACCATTCGGACAAAGCACCATGTC
This sequence comes from Fundulus diaphanus, assembly GCA_037039145.1. Classification (NCBI taxonomy): domain Eukaryota; kingdom Metazoa; phylum Chordata; class Actinopteri; order Cyprinodontiformes; family Fundulidae; genus Fundulus; species Fundulus diaphanus. Next base: position 38,731,019 of record CM073127.1, on the reverse strand, counting down.
ACGCTCAAATCAACTCAAACTGGATTCCACGCACATGACGAACATTACCCTGTTGTCCACTGGCCTCTGCAGCCACCAGACCTCAGTACACCTTGGGGATGTGGCCGAACGGAAGACTTGTATTAAGGATGTGCGCCGACAAATCGCCAGCAGCTGCGAGAATCTATTACATGAAATCCCTTAGGAACGTCCAACACCTTGTTAAATCTATGCCATGAAGAATTAGGGCAGTTCCGAATGCAAAAGGAGGTCCAACCTGATTCTTGCAAGCTGTCCCTAATAAAGGGACCGTTAAAGTGTAGATTTAAGAGGAAAATATAGAGGAAACACTTGTGGAATTTAGCAATCAAATGCTTTTTGAGTGAAATGTTATCCCCTTTTGCCTGTCTGCTTTTTAGAATAGCAGAAGTAGAAGCAACTGGTATTACCTGGCTGGTTATCTGGGTTATCTTCCCAAGTGGGCAGCCTGCAGTCGGCTGCTCAGCAGACACGGCACTGGTAGTTAGCCAGCTGTTGTCTGAATTAGTGGTGCCCTAATAAGATTGGGTTAGAATGGTTGAGATGGCCTTCAAATTTTATCACAATATTTGTTGGAGTAATAGTAAAAGTGATCACGAATGGTTTTAATAAATTCACTACAGCCTCACAAAAACTGATATCTGTCCATCCGTCCATTTTCTGTACACGCGTATCCACACAGGGTCGCGGAGAGGCCGATACAAATACAGACCTGCGGTTAAAAACGCTGCTTCAGCAAAGAAGTTGCTTTAAATAGTGAAATTATACTGCTAAACAGCACACAATAACTATATTCAGTAAAACGTACGGATATTGTTTGATGAGGGAGTCAGCACTGAATAAAAAAGACACAGCTCAATCAGTAAATGTATCCCCTCCAACTCCAACTCCATCCCTCAGGTTTCAGGATTATAAAACATACCAGAGTTTATCGTTGTGGCAAAAGAAAAAAAGAAAAATCACAATTCTAATCACAATATCTTTCTTTCCAGATAATAATGAACAGAATGATAGTTACTCTGAGAGACACAACTACCCATTTGTTTTGTAGCCTTCTTTCAGCCAGCAGACTGGCAGTGCACAGCAACAGGTCGGGCAGGACCATGGTGGAAGATTTTGGTGGTTTAAAATGGGCCCATTTCTATTTCCCATCACCTCTAACTTTTTTTTTTTTTTTTTTTTTGTGATAGTAGTAGTGATGGTAAATTGTCCCAGTTTCCCCTGCACTGACTTTAAAGGCCAGTTAAATAGTAGCTTGACCAACCTCTCAGTTATGAGCTTGACCTGACATTTCATTTCCTGGAAGAGGTCACATGTTGGGCTTCTTGGCTAAAAGCTGAGCAGAACAAGCTGAGATGGAGACAAATGTAAGGAAAAGCTGCCTCTTTATGACGTAGCGTCTATGTAATTCTGCTCTTTTCTGGGAAATGATGTGCAGGTTTCACAGCGAAGGTTTTTCTTTCCTCAGGTGTTGTTCAATCTAACGCTGTTGGCTTCTTTAATATCACTTATTTACAAGTGTTTTATGGTGGGTTAGAGTAAATCTGCTGTTGCTTTCTTTTCTATGTCGCACACAGACGCAGGAACCACGACAATGAAGTTCGTTTGTTCTTTTTGGGTTAAACATTACATTAGATGATATTAGTGTTTAACTAACATGCTGCGTCTTAAAAGCTCCCCAGCTCGGTAGAAGCGGGACTTCAGAAGAAAGTCTCACGGGGCGGCTCGGTTAAACTAAAGTTATTGATTTTCAGCCCTCATTTTCATTAGGAAATCCCCGGGACCAGAGAGCTGAAAATTGCTTTGGTTAGTTCAGAGAAAGTAACAAGTCAAGGGGAAGCCACGTGGGACCCGTCGGTCGGATCCCAGCAGATTGTGCTGCCTGTGTGGGCATAAAAACATATCCTGCTGCTGCTGCTGCTGCAGAAAATTATTCTCCTAAATCTGTGGGCTGACCTTCACGCCCTCTCGGACACGTTTGTCGTTTCGGTGACTGCTGGGGTTTTATTTTTCCAGCTTCTCTACCTGTGGGTGACTGTTAAGTCTTTTTAGGTCTGCTACTTTCCTATAATTTGCATCTGTGCTGATGGCCGTTTTCCTTAAAGGACATGTGTTGGAAAGGTTTAGGCCAAGATGATGAACTGCTCGGCTAAGTTTTTCTGGGACGAAGCTTCTTTCTAACGTCACTCTTTTCTTCTCTTGCAGTCACAGAGAAAGAAGTACAGCAGTGGTAAGTGTGTACATTTCCTTGTATTGAGCCCTACATCAGGCATTTGAGAGGAGCCCCGCCATGTTGGCGTATTCTGTCCAGGAGTTGGTTTTCTCAGTCTATGAAAAGTGTTTTTAACAGTCGATTTAAAGCCATCTCCCTCACACTTCCCCAAGGACGGATAAGTTCTGAAAATAGAACAACTTCGAAGCGTCACTGTGGCTAAATGACTTTGAAGGCTGATAATACAGATACAAACATTTCCATGATGCGTTCCTCCCTAACCTTTTCCCTCTACTCGCAAAAGGGATGTCTGATAAGACAGGAATGTTGGGGGGGGGGGAGTGGTTGCTTCTTTGGAGGTTTTCATGAATGCAGAGCTTTGGAAAAGTATTCACACCCTGCAAATCTTTACAGTTTACCACATTACAACCAAAAACTGTAGTTATAAAGTGTGATAGACTAACACAAAGTGGTGCATAATGCTGTGGAAGATCATGCATGTGCTTTAGAGATTTTCACAAAGAAAAATATTAAAAGGGTGGTGTGCATTTGCACTCAGCCCCTTAAATCCCTTGAAGAACCACCTTTAACTGCATTTCCAGCTGAGGTATGTCTGGTATTGGTTCATCCCAAAAGTTTAACGTCCTTGTTTAGGAAGATGAACCTCCACCGAAGTCTCCAGTGCTTTTGCTGTTTTTTCCTCCCCCGCTATTGCCCTGTATTTAGCTCTGTTCATTCTCCCGTTGACTCTGACCAGTCTCTGTCCCCGCTCAAGAAAACATCCCCACAGCATGATGTTGCTACTGTATCTCTGTTTCACGGCGGGGATGGTGTGTTTAGTGGGATGAAAAGTGTTATTTTTTTCCACCACGCAGCATTTTGCTTGTTGGCCAGAGAGCTGGGTTTTGGTCTTTTCCAAGCAGAGCGCCCGCTTCTACACGTTTTCCGTTTCCTCCAAAGAGCTTGTAGCAAACCCCAATGTTTAAATGTTTTGTCTTTCTTTGACATCATCATCTCCTCACTCTTCCACAAAGGCCAGATTTATCGATTGCATGGCTAATAGTTATCCTGTGGACAGATTCGACAACCTGACTTATGGATTTCTTCAGCTTCTCCAGAGTCATTGCTTCTTCTCTGCTCAATGCTCTTCTTGTAAACTCTGTCACTCTTTAGATATTCGGTATAGCGGATTGATTAGTGCGCTGAGAGACCTGGATGTGCTGGATTTTTTCCAATTGAAGGAGGCTGAATGCAGATGCTCGCCACAAATTTCAGATTTCAGTTTATTTATCCTTTTCCTTACACTTCTCAATAATGTGTTGTTTTTGTCTTGTAAAATACATTAAACTTTGGGGATTTTACAGGACAAAACAGGGAAAAGTGTAAGAACATTTTTGCAAAGCACTGTAACACGGGCACAGAGCCTCCACAACGCTGCAGATTAGTAATCCTTCCTGTTAGTTGTTGTAGCTATTAGTCAGTGTGACCTCTACCAACATCATCCAGTTGAGCTATCTTTGCTTTTGTATCCTTAGTGTCTGTTGATTTGGAAAAACTGGGCTATTCAGGTGAAAATGATGCCACATGCATGAGAAAGCTTCATTACAGACACGACTCAAGTTTGGGTATAGTCATCACTTCTCTTTGTTGTCCACTTCTGCTAAAACAAAGAACAGCGGACATCAGAGAAGAGACCACTGTCTGGAAGCCATCACTCTTCCAGCTTCACACTTCAGTTCTCCTGCCCCGGTTTCGCGTTACACGATCAAATTCAGCATGCATGAAAGGAGCTCGGACTCAGAGGTAGCTGCTCTCCATGTCCCCCTATTAGGAGCAGCGCGGAGGGAAGGAGCCGGGCCACTTCCCTGCCACGCAGCAGCAGCAGCGATAGATATCGCTACTGGAAGTTCCAGAGTCTTCGAGCTGGCCTCTCTCTCGTGCTGCTCGAGTGCAATTGGGTGGAATAACCCAGCCCCCCCCCCTCCCCCTTCCCCGCCCCCTCCAACCTCCACCCTGCCGGCTGCGCAGCTTGCTAGCTCGCCATCACCCTCAGTGTCTTTCACAGAGATTTTTACACGAGTCCGCACTCTAAGATCAGCAGCAATCAACACGGCCAAGTGTGAGGGATGAGAGGGAATTTTACCAGGGGAAATGCCAGATGGCGTGTAATTAGAGCACAGGCACAGACAGAGAAGAATTAGCTAGGTTAGATAAATGCCTGCGTTGTGCGTTAAGTTTGCTCTCTCTTTAATTCTCCTCTAAGGGAACATCATTAGTATGCCTGCGGCCTACCTGAAATCAATGATAAAATCCCATGGCTCAGTGATGTGTCTGCCAGCGAAGCAGGAGCAAAGGAAACATCCTGCACAGCTCTTTAGCAAGCCACCGTGGTAGATGCCAAGGAGAGGTTGCTGGTGCCAATAATAAATACTTTATCACTGTCAGATCACCAGCAGGGTCTGATACAGTGCGTCCAAACTGTTATGTTCCTAGACATTGCAGCATCACACTACATCAAGTACAGTCTGACTGTGTGTGTGTGGGTCTCAGCACCAGTGTCATGACAAAGATCTGTTGAACATGATGTGTTCCTGGCAACAACAAAAAAAAACAGAACCTGAAGCTGGTAAATAGCTGAGAGTGAAAACCCGTTCACTCCCTGGTGCGCTTCTTACTCACCGGAGTGTGCGTTCACCTGCTCCAACTGTGAAACGAAGTGTAGGGAAAACCCCGATATGTCAGCAGGAACTTGGGCACCGTACATCAGGTCCCTGTGACTTCTCAGGCAAATCACGTTAACTGAAATGAAAGCTGTTTTATTTAATGAAAATGTAATATATTTAACTATAATCATAAGATGAAATGCAGTTATATGCAATAAATAGACGGTGCTTTGTAAAGGTTTTCACGTCTTTTCCCAATTTCTAACAGTAAAACTGGACGCTTTGTAACAAGGGACATTTTTATTCCTTCAGTTAAATACAATAGTAATATTTAATCAGTGTTGAGGGAATAGTTTGCAGCTGTTTGGGGGTATGCGTTTACCAGTTCTGCACATCCAGAAACAGACGTTTGTGCTCGTTCAGCTTTGCAATAATTGAAGCTCTGCCAGGTTGAATGGAGAGCGTTTGTGACGATCTAATTTCAAGCGTTGCTGCAGATTTTCCTACAGATTTGGGTCTGCACTTTGACTGAGACCAAATCAAAGTTCTAAAGCATTTCTGGTTGCATGTTGTATTACAGGTGAACCGCCACACCGGTGTCAGGTCTCTGAAGGCTCCAACAGGTTTTCTTCCAAGATTACCCTCTATTTACCTCCATCCATCTGCCCAGCACCTCTGAGCAGGTCCTCCAGAGTTAATATAGGCCTTTCTGCTCTACTCCGTTTGAGGTTGTGCCATATTTCCATTTTTAGATGATAGACTGAGCGGTGCATTATGAGATTTTAATCTAAGCGGATAAATCAGCTCTGAACTTGACCACCACTTTCTCCCTGTCTTCTGGGTGTCTTGGTCTTCATGATGCTGGTTGTTAGATGTTCTCTAACAAACTTCTCCGGCCAGAAACAGAACAGCTGGGTTTATAAAAGATTAAATGATTAAATTAAGTCACAAAGGTGATTTATGAAGGGGACTGCAATTTATCTAGTAGTAGCAGAGGAAAGGGGGCTTTTCAGGATTTTATTTGTAAACAATTTTGAAAGCCATATATCATTTTTCTTTCTCTGTTCTGTGTTGGTCTATCTATAAATTTCCATTAAACCTGAGTGAACTTTGTGGTCGTAATTTGACATGTAAAAATAATCGAATATCTTCGCAAGTCTCTCTATGTTTCCTTAGTTCAGACGGTTTTATACGTCTCTTAAAAGTGCAGTGCTACAGAACGTGCTAAAAACTGTTCAGCAATTATAAGAAGGGTTCAATTCCTGCTATGCCAATAAAGGCTTTGCAACTGGTTGTTGGAAAGGGCATAAATACACAATCCAATTTCTGGTTAAAAGGTAAATAGCAAGTATACATATTTTTTTCAACATTTTATTTATTCATTATCTTTTGGGAGTTGCTGGCCTCATTTCCTATCAGAAACGAACTACTTGGTTAAATAAAAACAACTTTAATTCTAAATTTGGCAGGGGCTGTGAATAATGTGAAGACCGTTTATGACCGTTTTTAGGAGACAAATTTAGGTTTTTCATTAATTAGTCCATACACTTTTCTGGTTCTGCAGCATTAGTTTGATCCTATTTTTTGCAAATCTTACTGTCATGCAGGAGCAGTTAAGATTTTTTTTCCACACTCACTGTACATTTACACATTTAAGCCTAGTCATTAAGGTGGTCTTAAGATGTTGAAAGTAAACCATGCTTCTGGCACTCTCGAGGCAAATAAAGGAGTACCTGAGAGATTTAGTACTCCTTTTAGTTGTAGCCCATTAGAAATAAAAATGTTATGTCTAAAAATAGAGTAGCACCTGCTGAGAAAGCACTGAAATGTAACTGTTGTATATGATGAAAGGTTTTCCAGGAGGATGTTTTTATTCCTGCAGTTTATTTAATTTTTACATGTGAACCCCTTTGTCTGATCAAAATGAGTAAACAATAGTTTCTTATAAAACGAAGAAAAGGTTTGAACCAACTGGTGACCTGCTTTTTGTATATTAGTCCACAAGAGGGCACAAAACACATTAACAGATAGGGATACTTCTTTCTTTTTATTTCATTTCTTCATTAGACAGAATCCACATATCAGTGTTTAAGTTTAGATTCAGAGGCGTTTCTTTAACAGCTGCCATGGAGTTGTTGGCTGACTGTGGTTGAGTTACTTTGCACACAACCTTATTCACCTGATACAGTTGTGCCATCTATGGATCAGAATGCAAACTAATTCAGGGATTTTAAAAGGTCTGGAGCACAAGTCAGTTTTCTTGTAGCCAGGTTAAACTGTGAGCTCCAGACTTACTGTAAACGTAACTAAAGTTCTATTTATGCCCTGCATGCTGTTTCTTGCTTAGTATGTTTATTAGAATATTCCGACTTTCTGCTAAGAGGAAAACAAATTAAATGAACTTAAAAAAATATATTATTATTTTTATCATTATTTATAGTAGTAGCATTTTTTTCAGAGCTTGGAAATCGATTGTAAGGCCACACAAGATCTGTTTTCGGAAGCGAAGAATTATGACTTGTGATAAGTGAAAGCCATTTAGAAAAGAAGCCCCGTTCGCTTCTTAAAAGCCGTTGTTTTGTCAGATGTAGTTGCTTTGAGCTGTTAAATCTCATATCCATATTTGGATCTAATTTTTATGGCATTTGGTAACAACAATGAAACATACAGGAGCCATTTTTTGCAATACAAACACATGTTTTGCACTCAAAAGTGTGTCACTAATAACCAAATAAATAGTTTGTGTGTTGGGTCACCGGTTATAAATTTGCTAATAATAATCACAAAATAAGAGAAATACATTTTAATCTGTTTTTAGATTTACACTTTTTTTCTTTGCTCTGTAATAGCAGCTGGGATTTTCTTTTTGCCTTGCAAGATTATTTGCAGGGACATGGAAACTTATCAGAGTTGATGCATTAAGGGAAATACATTAAATTAAGGGAAATACAGGGCAATCCTGGAAGATGATCTGTTAAGAGACTGCACAAGACCTGAGATGGAGGTAGAGGTTTACCTTCCAAACTATTATCAAGAGCCAACATATAGTTTTTTCTTTCATTAAACCTTTATTTAACCAGGTGAAAGACCCATTTAGATCAAGACCTCTTTCACAAGGGTGACCTGGCCAAGAAAGGCAGCAGCACACACAGTGGACAATTTAGACAATAATAACAAAAGCGAAAATTAAAACTGTAAAGTGTCAGCAAATTGACAAAGTGCAGGAGTTATTGTTACAGTAACAATATATAATTTGAAAGACGGGCACTGTATGAAGGCTTTCCGTTGTTGGTTTCTTAACCTAGAGGGGAAGGCTTTCAGTGAAACCAGTGCGGACCGTTTCAGTTAAGATTGGAGGGCATTCCAAGCAGAGAGGGCAGAGAAACTGAAAGCTTTCTTTCCCGTTTGAGTTTGAACACGAGGAACAGAGAAACTCAAAATGTAATTTCATCATAAGGCATAACGTCTTTCAGTTCTCTTAAGAAAAGTGCATAAATGTATAGGAACCAAGCCAATAAGAGCCTTGAAAACCAGTCATCCAATGTGTATATCGCCTCAGATTCAAGAAAGGCATGCTATTAGTTCTCAGTAGTGATAAATGTGATAAATCAGTGATAAATCTCAGAGCGCAGTGATGCACCGGAGTCAATGTTTGTAGGCCACTGGCTGAAGCACATGCATAAACACAAAATTGTTCTAAGCATTTACAGGCAAAAACGTAGCTCACATCAGAAGCTTATGAGCTCTGAGGGAGAAACATGACTTCCTGTAATAGAAATCAAGCTTCAGCCTTTAATTTGGAGATGAAAGTTACTATTCTCTGGTACTCGTAACTGGTGACCAGCTCAAGAGTTTTTCCTTGGGCTGTTCTGATTTTCAGTTCTCCGACAGGAAAGAGGAATTTGAAAATTAGAGAATTTGGTCCAGACGAATCTGCCCTGCATAAAGGTGGACTAAAGAAATCCACATGCCTGCACGATGGAGTGAGAACAGGAAATTACAGAATCATCCGGACTAAAATGGTAGGAGGCATTTGACAAGTTTGCTCACAGATCAGTAATGTAGATCGAGAACAAGATGGGTCCTAAGACTGAGCCTTGAGGTACACCTTTTGGGACCTCAAGAAATAAAGCAATTGGCAAACCAAGAAGAGAGTTTCTAATAAGAGATTGTGACCCACAGTGTCAAATGCCTGTGGTTGTAACGTGACAAAAGGATAAAATGTTTAAGGGGTAAGAAAGCCCGAAGAAGGCATTTTGTATGTCTTCACTGCCAATATAAAGTATAAAGGATAAATTAACCATAATAATGTGCCAATCAAAGTTTAATATCGGTTGCAGGATTAAATTTTCTGTAGTCAAAACTGCAAACTGACTAAAGGATTCACATGAAGAGGGTTGGGTTTGGATTATGCCATGCATTATGTCTCCTGCACTTTGAACACCAATGAGGTTATGCTCTGCATTATAGCGAGCTGGGCGTTCATTTCACTGCATATCATGAGATAATGCAAATGTGAGAATTACATTGTTCTGCTGTCATCTGGCTTCTCTTCTTGCTAGACTTTTTTCATTCTTACCACAACTGCTTCTCAAAGCAGCTTCCCTTCTCTTTGACTTATATGAAGCTGGTTGTGTTATCTCCCAGGCAGATTAAAAGTAAAGCGTGCCAGAAGAGCAAGGAACGAGCGCGTGTGCACGGAGAAGCTCTGTGCTGGCCTTCCGTTTTCTTCAAAGCTCTTCCATGCCTTAATTATAGCCTGGCCTTATTTTTGAGAGGCTTTAACAGAATCAGAGATGCGCATACAGCGCTCTCCTATGTGCACTTGATCAGTTTTGCAATGTTTTATACAACCAGAGGGGCAATCCTCCTCGATTTCCCCCGTCTGGTGCTCATCTAACATTTGTTTTTCTAGAAACTATCACTCTCTATTTTGTTCCTTGAGCTGTTAGGTTCTGCAATGAGTGTTTTTCCGTTACAAAAGCTCTCCCGGAAACAGCCTACCTCTGAGTGACTGCGCTTCAAATTGCTTGTGAGATGCTTCTATTTTTAGGCTAATAGAGATGTTAAGTCGCTCTACAGATATGTCATTTCCAGGAGCAATAGGAAGCTCTCCGACGTATCTATCAGCTCCATATATTATCAAAGATGAGCAGAAAGGAATTTGATTAGCATTAACAACCTTGGGCTCGCTATTGGATTAGAGTGATTATCTTATCTATGAGTGAGACAAATAGCTTTGCACTTCACCTTTTTGATCTGGCACATTCTTTCAAGCTGAATCAGTGATGCTCGCTGTCACGGTGATGAGGTGACGTCAGTCCCCTGTCCAGGTTCATCTTGGTTATCTAATTGCAGGACAGATGTCTTGATACTTTTTGAAACGTTTCGACCTTGATTTTGTTTTTCAGGTACAAAGGCTTCATCAAGGATTGTCCCAGCGGGCAGCTGGATGCTCTGGGCTTTCAGAAGATATACAAGCAGTTTTTTCCCTTTGGAGACCCCACCAAGTTTGCTTCATTTGTCTTTAATGTGTTCGATGAAAACAAGGTATGTACTCCATGTTGTGCGGATTTGAAGTCACTTGTGGTTACGGGGGCTATAGTTCAATTTTCTTGCTATAGGTTAAAGTGAATAAATGGGCATTTGTGATATTAAATTTAAATATATTTTTCTCCCTCGAATCTTATTTTAGCTTTTGTTTAAAAATCTAGGGCTTGTCTTAGTGCAGCGTGGCAAACATTCACACTCATTTCAAATAAAGACTGTCTGTCAACAGTATTAAAAGGGAGTAGACTTCTTTGACAACATTTTGTCATGTTTGTTTTGGTTGTTGGACCAGAATGCAGACACGAGCCAGGAAGCCACATGATGAAGTGAAGAATGATTTAATAAATGAAGATAGTAGCTTACTGGGGTAACCAGGAGCAATACAGACCGGTAGCAGGCGAGAAACAGAGGGAATGACAATGGAGGCTCTGACAATCAGGGAGAGGAACAAAGAGGAAAGCAGGAGGGCAGGTGAAGGCAATCAATCAATAATTAAGACTAACAGGTGCAAGCAATAAACGTGAAGGAGGAAAGATGACGAGGCAGAAACAGAAATCAAACAGAAACGAGGAAATAATATAATCAAAATGTGAAACTCTATGGATAAATAACTGAAGACATGAGCCAAAAGTAACAAAATCCAAACACAAATATAACCAAAGGGTATTTTGCAGGACCGTTACAAATAGATTTAACCTCAAAATGATTGTGGCCTAAAACATCCAATGGTATTATTTCAGTTGTCTTATATAATTAATAAAAATGACCACCAAGCTTTGTTTAGTGAGGGTTCCTTAGCAGTCTCATAGAGCCTGGAAAAATGTGAAATATTTTTATCATTTTCCATACATAGCTGGTTTACTAGCGACTAGGCTTGTGTCCAGGTGGGGTGTCTGTGTTCTCGATCTCTCTTGTTTGCAGCATTCGGCATCATGGCTGTTTTCAGCTCTGGGCTGTAAGACGGCTGTAGTGAACACCCTTTTTGAATTGTTTGCGCACGCTGCTCTTTTAATTTCTGCTTTGCATTTTTTTATTTGCTTTTGCTGAATCTTTAATATTTCCATATGGTGGGTGAGGTATGCACTTATCCTGCTTATTTACAAAGTCAACAAACTATTTAAACTTTACACTCTTTTTGTTTCACTAGCCTTCTTTCTCCATGTTTATCTGAGCTTGTATGGAAGCCTATTAACCAGAGACTTAACATTTTTGTGTTATGCAAGTCATCCATGTCATCCATCTGCCATGGCGTTGGAGCAACCTGTCACAAATAATGTAAATGGTTGTAGTGCCATCTTCTGGCTTGATTGTCTGCCAGTTTAATACTTATTTTATATCTACTTCAGCTATTTTATAGTCATCACCAAAGAAGTCTTTTGGCATCTGCTCAGCAGGAGCAGAACCTACTGAAGGTTCAATGTGGTTCAATGTTTTTCAAAGACAAAAAAGTGATTAAAAATAGTAGTTAAATATGTTTGGAACTAAAAATTACTTTTATGGTTTACGAATTTTAATACATTGCCTGAATCCACACTACATAAAACAAACCTGACAGTTATTAGAGGCACAAGTGAACGAGGTGAATAAGTGACTGAAGCTGTTTGTGACTCAAATTCAGGGAATAATTTTAGTGCAACAGCTTATGTCATATTTATTGAACAAGGCCAAACTCTTATTGTTATATTTTATATTTTCTTGTGACAGCTGCAAATAATTATTCAAATTATGTTTAGGCAGAGCAACAATAAGCGAGCAGCTCCTGGGGAGCCGATGTGCCCCCTGGAGGTTTATTGACTGTCAGATAAGGGGCTTTGTGCTGGAGAGATCACACCAACCCCACCAAGTCAGCCGATTATCTTTGACCCCCTATTAGCGTTAGGCACCCTGTAGTCAGAGAATGCATTGATCTCAGGTTTTATGGCTTATGTCATCCACAGTGCATGACTTAGCTACTAGGCAGATGTCTACTAGAGATAAAGTCAGCTGATCTCAAAGGGCATCAAGAGCAGCTGGCTGTTCATCCTAAGGAAGAGCAGAACCAGAGGGGGTTACAGGTAGACGGCTGATGTGAAGGAATGTGGAAAAACTGTTGTCATACAACATCGGTCTTTGGTATTTCTAACCAGAGGATGAATTAGGCTAAATCCTGAAAGCTGCACTGTTTGAAGCGCCGTTGCATATGTTTCTTTTCATTTGGGTGTGTGTGGGAATTTCTCTTTTATTTCCTGGGAAGGCTGCAAGAGCCTCAGTTGCAATCCCACAGACTTGCCTGTCTGGGTCCCTTAGAAGACCCTTACTCCCCGGGCGCCACACGGTGGCAGCCCACTGGCCCCTGAGGGATGGGTTAAATGCAGATGACAAATTTCATTGGAATGTGCAAACTTGCAGGAACAAATAAAGATGACTGATTTAAAACCGATATAAAAGCTGGAAGATGCCAATCAGAGTGGAGTAGTTTCTCCCTTGTTGAACAAGGATTTCTTCCACATTCATTCCACATTCATCAAGATGAGGGATGTTGGGAAAATTTGTAATGCCCTGGACATCAAAACTCGCTGATTGTGTTTGTTAGTCTGGAGTCTTAGAAAATGAACCAGTAGCATCCATCTCACTAACGACCAGAGGTGACATATCTCAGCCTCAGGAGAGAGCCAGGTGCGGGGCGAAAAATAGCAACTCACTTGGAGCAAACGTCTGGCCCAGTTTTCAGCACGATGCAGGAAGGACACCATGAAAGAACTGAAACAAAGTTGATTAAAGCACAGTTACCCAAAGTGTGGTAGGTAGGATGGTTGTCTTGTTTAGAGCTGATTGCAATCTGATTCTGTTCCCGTCGCTTTTGTCGCTCATTAGGACGGACGCATCGAGTTCTCCGAGTTCATCCAGGCCCTGTCAGTGACCTCCAGGGGGACTCTGGATGAAAAGCTTAGATGTAAGAAGACACTCTTCTCCATATTATACATCAAAATGACATGATTTAGCTTTAATTGAGCTTCACGTTTTAAAGAGGACTCAAAAGAAGACCAACTGTGAAATATTAGAAACAGTATCCTTCAGCCTGGGTTTTTGATCCTTTCAAAGAACTAAAACATCTTGAGAAGAAAAACACACTAATCAAATTCATTATATCTTTTTAACATGTGATTTAAAAATTGCGCCTATTCTGATCTGAAAGACAACATTTAGCAAGCGTATTCTTACCAATTGAACTTTTTCACATTACAACCTAAAACAAGATTGTGCTGTATGACAAAGCAACACTAAATGGTGCCTAATTGAGAAGTGAAAGAAAAAATTATATATACAGTGTTTAAATTATTTTACAAGTTACAATCCGAAAGCTGTATGGGATGCATTGCCCTCTGAGTCCGTGCTTTGTAAAACCAGCTTTCAAAATTCGTCACAAGCAGCCTTGCACATCTAGAGGCAAAATAACTAAAGAGCAGTCAAATTGGAGGGATAACATCTGTGAAGAGCAATTTAAATTCTTATTGGATTCTGATGGGACTCCAAAGTAGGTCTGAACTTTGTCCCGGCCATTCTTATACATGAATATGCTTGAACTAAACCATTCTACTGTTGCTCTGGCCATATGTTTCATTTTCCTCCTAAAATGTCAACCAATGCCCCTTCTCGGGTCTTTTGTACCTACTAGCAGTTTTTTTTCTCCCGATAACCCTGAATTTAGCTTTTATTTTGTCATGAAAACCATAAACTAATTGCCGATGTTTGCAGTCCCCCAAACCTGACAGCATGTTTGAAATATTTTCTATTGCAAATTTTTCACTGTTGGTTCCATAATGGCATGAAGTAACAACGTCATGTCTAAAAATACAATTTAAAGCACTTGTTGCGTGGATTTTTGCAGTACAGTCACAGCATTTCCAGTAACTAGTGTACTAAAGTAGCTTATTTGATAAAGGATAAATGTTTTAGTTTTAGAGCAGGTTCTGTGTCTGCTTGGCACTGATTGTATGCAGTGATGCATGTATTCCCAACAAGATTCTGATGAAGGTGATGAACCTTTAAATACTTTTTATTTTCACTTTTGTCATCATTGCAATACAGTAAATACCATAATAAAACTTAAGTTAATATCACAGTTGGACTTTGTCATTTGTGTTAGTCTTGTGTTTACTAGGTGAATTTTGAATCTGATTTAGGGCTGTCTGAGCGAAGCGGGCTAAATATGAACGCATGCAACCATTCGGAATTTTACTTGTCAACAAAATATTTTTTGCTTGCACCCCATAATTATCCACTACTACTACTAAAATTCAAAAACAGTCAATGAAGTATTGTGATTCAGTTGTGACAAAATGTAGAAAACATTTTTTCAAGCTTTAATATTATTTAATTAATTAATTTTCTCTGTACAGGGGCCTTTAAACTGTATGATCTCGACAACGATGGCTACATAACTCGGGATGAAATGCTAAACATTGTAGATGCTATATATCAGATGGTGGTAAGTCTGAAGCCGCGTCTCTTTTCTGCTCCTGATTTGTTAGATGGCGCTGAAGCGTAATTATATAATGTCTCTCTTAGGGAAATACGGTGGAACTGCCGGAGGAAGAAAACACGCCAGAAAAGAGAGTGGACCGCATTTTTGCAATGATGGACAAGGTTAGTATAGAGTTCTTACACTTGATGATGATGTGGCCCTTTATATGACCTCCTTCATTTAAGCATTAAACATTACTTGACACAGATACAAGTGAAGTAATAATTATTAGTTTAGCATTAACTGGGCTGAGTCTGCCTTTGTTGCTACCCTCGGAGCTTCGATACAGGCGCGGTTAAGCTTGGAGCTGTTAGTGGTACCCAACACGGTATCACTAACACTGCCTGCAGTTTATAAACATCATTTATTGTCACCTCCAGTGCTAGCCCTCAGTGCCCACACTCTCAGTGCTAGGAATCTCTCAGCCGCAGTGAAAGCTGAGATGCGGCTCACTGCTGCCGGCATCAGCCAACAGGACTACCTGTGTAGCTCTTAGCAGTTTCTGAGAGGAGGGTGGCTACCAGCAAGGTTCGCTGCACCTAAAATCAGTTTATCAGCATGCAACAGGAGCAACACACTGCCTGCAAAACGATAAACAACCCCTTAACCTGGTGTCATTTTAGCACTTTACAATAATTTACACAAGATGACAAGCTCAATAGATTTTATATTTCATCGGGATTTTCCGAATAAATGAGCACAAAGTAGTGATTCAGCCTCCTACGTAAAATCTTTACCTCAGCACAAATATAGCTGTTCTGTGAAGGCCTAAAGGGTTTGTTAAGAGTAAATAAACGAGCAGCATTGTCAAGACAAAGGAGCACGGCAGGCAGATCAGACATTTAGTTGCGGAGAAGTTGAAAGCAAGGGTTTGGTTTTAAAATAATATTCCAAGCAACGGAGACCGCTGTTCAAGCCTTCATCCAAAAATGGAAACCTACCAAGACATGGTTATCAAGCCAAACCTTCAGGTTGGGCAAAGAGAGCACAGCCAAGAGGCCCATGGTAACTCTGGAGGAGCTGCTTAGATCCACAGCTCGAGTGGGACAGGTACTAACAGGAAAGGAATTAGTGGTACTCTCCACAAGTCTGTTCCCTAACCATAGACTGTCTGTCCACACAGTTTGAAAACGTTTAAGGGGTATGAATACTTTTGTCGGGTACTGTAGGCCGATAGCTTTTTTGGCTGATAAGTTTACATTGATGATTCCAAGGCTTCAGTCTCCCTGTGTTTCCTGTTACAGAATGCAGACGGGAAGCTGACTCTGCAGGAGTTTCAGGAAGGTTCAAAGGCAGACCCTTCTATTGTTCAGGCGCTGTCACTCTATGATGGACTCGTGTAGGAATGTATGGTGAGTGGAGGAAGAATGAGCTGGACCACTCCTGAGCTCCTCTCCGATCCCAGGTCATACTTTAAATCTCTGTTAATGCATAATAATAGGATTCCTAGTCCGCCAGAGCCGACCGTGGAAAAAAGAAAACCGAGGAAAAGGGGAGGAAGCCACTGTCTGCTCTCAGTTTGCTCCCATGAATTATTCAAATGGCCCATTTGTTTACTGGCAGAGCAATATTGTTGCAGGGCCGAATGAAGATGGAAACAGCGTCACATCTCACTGCCTAATGTAATGCACTGGCTGCTGCCAATTGTGGCTGACATCCTGCTCGGTGTTTTGTCAACTGTGAAGCAAGCTTGTGAAGACATATGCATTCTGTGTAAATGCTCTGTTTGGTTGTTATCTAGCTAGCACCAAACACATCCAGGTATATTGACACTCCTCTTCAGTTCGTCTCGCAACTTTTCAGATGGGTCCATTTCAGCGTCCCCCCCCCCCCCTGCTGTTCGCACGCCAGAGCGAGTGCCTACCCGTCCTGATCCCCAACAAGGAGGACCACAGACCTCTGTTGCACAGCCATGCATTCACTGTGTCCACTTGTCTGCGTGTATTCACGATAAGGATAGAAAACAGCATTCTCCTCTGATGTAATGGAGAATGCACACTTGCTCACCCAGCCCTAGTCATCGGCCAGTGCTGCAGCAGCTGTGTAGCACACCGGTGTTGCGGACAGTGTTCGAACGTCTCTGGGAACGAAGTGCTGGACAATCCAAGGAACAGAACCCCCCCCCCCCCCCATCGATGCTTACGTTCTCCTCGTCAGATCATCAGAGCAGCTCAGAAGGACCCTGCCGCCGCTGCTTCATCACCACACGGAGAGACTTTAGATCTTACTCTGGAATAATGTGTTATGAACAGTAACTTAAAGCTACAAAGCCGTATAGTGTATATTATAATGTAAATATAATGGTAATTTATTTTCTGCTTTGCTGCATTTATGGGACTTTCCTCATAAATATAGAATGATTTTTTTATTTAATTTTTTAATCAAAGGTGTTGAAACGTATTGCACTGTATTTCTCCTTACCATTGTTGGAACGTTCCTTTCCTCCCATTCGGAGGTTAGTTTTCCTGAGAGCAGAGGAATGTTTAAGTAGCACAGAGTTTTCTATGGATGATTTTTTTTTTTTTTATTGCGTCTGCTGCCTGTGCACCCTGTTGTGTTTTAATTTCCCCCGTTAGCATGAGCGGATACTGTTGACCCCGTTGCACAACTACATCCTGAATGACACGGCCTCAGCGACAGAGAGCATTCCCACAGCTTTACATCAGAACTGAGGCCAAGCGTTGCTTTCTGAGAGCGCTGCACTCCACCCTTGGCAACACAAAGCCCGGGTCAGCGAGAGGCGCAAACAAGACTTCAGCTTTGGTCGTAAAGCTTTTGCGAGTGTTGTAGCTGCAAGTGTCTACATGGTATTTGTCCTGTGGGAGGCCAGAGCATGTGATGATTCCTCTTTTTTTTCATATTTAAATGATTTATTTAGAATATTTTTATTTTAGACCATGTTTTATCAGCTTCACTAATAGTTATTTGCCTTATGCAAGTTATAATTTACTAGATTATAATTGTCATTTATCTGTTACACAGTGTAAGAGCACAGAATAAAATGCATTTAAGTGGCTAATATTTATATTTCTGTATTTTAGTTTTGAATGGCTAGAAAACAGTGTTTAATTTTTTTATATAGCTGTATTTGGGATAAACTTGCGGGGCTGCTTTGTAGCGTAACGTTTGTTCAAATGTTTGTTTGTAGAATTTCAAATGACCTTGATTATATTCCTATTTGGAGAATATCACTCAAGTTTGCACAGATTGCATCAAAGCAAAAATGGGATGTGTTGTGGGGTCAGTTTGCCACTGTGCAACGTCACATATTAATGAAAAGTGTCATGTTGAGCTTCAGTGCCTGTTTTTGCTCTGCACCACAGAATCTTACATGCCATCCTCCTCTGTAGTGTAAGCCCGCGCTGTATGGCCGTGTAATGAACAATGAAGTACATAAAACCTCGGCATGTGGCGTTGATGGATGAATTAATGAGACCTGTCGGCTTCTGAGTTTCTCTCGGCCCCGCCGAGTCACTTTTTGTTTTCTTCTCATCAAAGACAGATGCATGAGATACCAGAAGGGAGGAAATGTCCAGATTTTTGACTGTTCTGTCAGTTTTAGGCCATCCTTCACTTATTTTGTATGTGTAGCATGTGATACTAAAAAAAGTGCAGTAAAACACAAGTGTGTTTGAAAATAAACCCCCAGCCTTGTGCTTCAAAAACAAACTGGTTCAAGTACCGCATACTTTGCAGGAAAACATTCACCTGTTTCCATTCACATATTCCACATGCAGCAGCGGTTCTTGACACGGGCAACAAGGGGCGCTGCAGCCGGTGGTAGGAGAGGGGCAGCGAGCACACTTTTGGTAACAGTTATTCTATTGCTCATTTGTATTACCCGGTAACTAGGGAGAGGATGTCACCCTGTGCTGTGCGAACTCTGAACACAGTAATATAATATGGCTGTATGTTGCAGCTGGCTGAGGACAAACATGGTGGTATTTAGTTCTAAGCCTCTTATTCTGTACTAAACTAAAGTCTTTTTTAGCATGATATAGTAAAAATGTGATCTACTGTAGTTCAACCGCTACAATATTTATGCCCTTTTTTTTGTTTCAGTAGCCTTAAGGCAAATTATAGTAAACTAATGCTCCCAGGTTGGGTTCCTAAACTTTTAACTCGATGGCATAGTGATCATCAGATAGGCTAGCCTGTCACTGATAATGGTTTCTATTCAGTTCAATGAAATTTTATTCATCTAGCACCAAATTCACAACAAATGCCACCTCAGCGCACTTTCCAAAGTCAATTCAATCAAATTCAGAGATTGATTAAATTTTCTATCCAAGGAAACCCAGCAGATTTCTTAGAATCATTGACTCAGCGTTCACTCCTTCTGGATGAGCATATAGCAACAGTGGACAGTCACCTGCATTGTGTCGTTGACTTTGCAGCAATCCCTCATACCAAGCATAGATGTAGCGACAGTGGAGAGGAAAACTCCCCCTCCAGCAGGAAGAAACCTCCAGCAGAACCAGGCTCAGGATGAACGGCCATCTGTCACGACCGATTGGGGTTCAGAGACGCACAAAGATCACAGAAACACTGTTCCAGGGGTACTTTCTATTTTAGAGAGGGTAATGGCAGACTAGCTCCAAAGGAGGATGTGTCTCGGAAACAAACACAGCTAAGCAGATAAGCTCTGAGCCAGTTTTCAGGTCTAGATAAAAGAACACAGTTGCAGTAAAAGCTCAGCCAATAACTATGTCTAGGAGAAAAAACTGAGTTAGACTCTGAGAGGCAGGGGCAGCTGGATCATCTATAAGATAAAGCTGTTGCCAGCAGCAACTCAGCCAACCTGCCCCGCAGGATGTCACAGCTAAACAACGCCTGGCCAGATGTAGCTACTATGAAGAGAAAAAACAGAGAGGACATAAAGTTCGAAGATGAAATAACAACAGTGAATGCAAAATTGAAGAATATGCCTCAGAGCTTCATATTGACACAAAGTTACTGTTAATGATTTTCAGTTTTTCTTTAATGAGCTTGGTTTGCATTTGATCAAGTCTCGTTCCAAATCTACAATACTCGAACTGATCTAACCTAAACTAAGCGGTTCTACGCTGAGCCAAGGTTATACGCTGAACAGACTTTGTAATTTATGAAAACAAAAAATTGTGCTTCTTCTATTTCCTAAAAGATATAAAAAAGTTCATCTAATTTTGGTGAGCTAAATGCCTCATTATATCTCTCCAACTGTATACATGCAGTCATGTGAAAAACACTAAATATTGAGTTCTTATCAAATAATCACACATCAATGACTTTTTAATTCATCTCGGGAAAATAAAATACTTAAAATACAGGTAAACACCTAAATTGACATTGTCAACAAAAATGATTTTTGAGTAAAAAGGGTTAGGACCCCCCTCCTCTCTAACAGGTAGTCTTTCCCTATAGGCAGACCGAGGGTCCAGTTTAAAGCATTCCACATCTGCTTCAGCTTCAATTTAATCACAGATGGTTTAACAAATTTCCTCCAGCAACCTTTGATACACGGTAGAATTCCTGGTTGATTCAATGATTCGGAGCAGAGCAGGCTGCAGCAAATCATTCCCAAACCATGACACTTTCTGCCTCACAGCTGGTATGAGGTTATTTTCCTGGAATGCTGGATTTGGTTTTTGCCAAACATGTCCTAAACTGGTGAAACTTAACTACTCTGGGGTTCAAATAATTCAATAAGTTTAGCCCTATCTGTCCAAAGAACATTAGCTTAGAAGTACTGCTGGTCCTTGTCTACTTTCTCTCTAGAAAACCGTAGCCTTCAGGTTTTTCTTGGAAAGCAAATATTTCCTCCTTTCTCACCTCCCATGAAAGTTAAACCTGTGCCGTCTCTTACTTATGGTACACACGTGCACACAATATTCTTCCTAAAATCGTCTGACAGCTCTTTCAATCTTACTATTTGTCAGTCAGGGGCACCCTTGGGGTAAATCTTTGACTTAAGCCCAGAAAGCCTCCTTTAAAAGGTTTAGTAACAATCTTATTATGTATGTGTGTGAATCTTAGCAATTTTAAGTGGAAATAAATGTGGGGGTGTCCAAAAATTGCAAGTTATTTTCTTCCGTTTTTGTTGTATACCTATGTTACTGGGATTTCTAAATGTTAAAATACATTTTTGTACATATGTCCAAAATATAAAAAAAAGAAAAGCACAATCAGGCTACGATTTGTTATTCTAGTTGTTTCATATATCTACATCTATAAATGTATCTATAGATGTCTATTTATTAGTGTTTTGAAAAATGATGATCAGATTATTACTAGTTTTACTGATTTACTTTATGAAATTACTTAATTATATATATATATATATATATATATATATATATATATATATATATATATATATATATATATATATATATATATATATATATAGCTCATTGTCATATTTTATGACTGAACATTACTACCTAGCTGGAGGTTGGAGCAGCCTGATTTTCCACTTATCAAGAGGCTTCTTCTCGGCGTGGACTACGTATAAAATTAGACCGGTGTCAGGCTGAATATAAACTCCGGTTATTTTTAAAAACGAGGCTGTTACTGGGACAATGTTGTCAGTGAGTCCAAGATACAGACTGCAGACCCACATCTAATGCGCGGAAATCTGTTTAAAACCGTGTCACAAGGGGCCCCTACGCGATTTACAGAACAAATCAAACTAAAAGTTGGACTATTTAGTCGGTGAGGTCGTGTTACAGACGCACAAACTTACAAGCATGAAAAAGAGAAAGAAAGAAAGGAAAAAAAAGCAGGTTGGGTCTTGCGAACCTTTAATGCCATCTCCGCCCCCGGTTTGAAGCGTCAGAGCACCAGCTCTCATGGGGATCTCCAGCGGATCTCCAGCGCACAGCCAGTCCTCACGCTTCTCCAAACTTTACGCACGGATGTCCTCCGGTGGAAGCGGCGCAAACCCGATTTTGATGAGTTTCAGCCGAGCTGCGGTGTACCAAATAACTTTTCTCTTTACCTGGAGCCGTCCCAGACTCTTTTAAATAGCTTTTGCATGTCATTTTTTTTAAAACTTTTATTCAATTTCTGTGTAATAGATTTCATTCCGGTGGACAAATGCTGTAAACTTCGGAGGAATAAAAAATGTCCGGTGCCTTATTGAAGTGCTTAGTCTTGGCGCTCCTTGTCAGCGTGCACAGACTCTTGGCAGATTCCTTGGTGCACCCCCGGTTTGAGGACGTAGATGAACCCAGTGACAGCGCCTCAACGCTGGCCTTTGTCTTCGACGTTACCGGCTCAATGTACGACGATCTGAAACAGGTGATTGAAGGGGCCTCACGGATCCTGGAGAAGACCCTTAGCCGGAGGACCAGACCCATCAAAAACTTTGTCCTGGTTCCCTTCCACGACCCAGGTACGGTCTTATTAAACACAAATCTGTCCCAGAAAGGTGCAAGGAATACACTTTTATGTATTTTTTTAAAGTCTGCAATATGTATGATGTACCAACCCTGGCAAGAGTATTAATTTAGCTTCTTTAGACATGTTGCAGCCAAAATCTCCATTGTATTTTATGCAGATTTTGTGTGGCAGACCAACACAAAGGAGCACATAATTAGAAAGGGGAAAGGGATTTTTTTTCAACTTTACCATAAAACTTTACTATAAAACCTGTAACACACTCGAATTGAGCCCCTCTATCAAGCCATCTGTCGCTGTGAATACAGCTCTTTTAGGGTTTGTCTTTGCAAGCTTTTCACAAATAGAAAGTGACATTTCTGCATAACAGATCAAGATCAAATAGACCGGATTGGAGAGCATACCTGAACAGCAACGTTCAATTCACAGATTCTCTAATAGATGTAGGTCTGGACTTTCACTAGATAATTTTAACACATAAATATGCTTTTTGTAAACCATTCCATGGTAGCTCAGGTTGTATGTTTAGGGTCATTGTACTAGAAGGTGAACCTTTGCCCCTATCTTAAATCTCTTGAAGCCCTTTAGTAGATTTCCTGCTAGAATAGTCTAGCTAGCTAGCTGATGATAAGCTCCACCTTATCATCAGCTTTGGCTTCCCTGCTGAAAAAAAGCATCCCCTGGCATGATGCTGCTTCCACCGTGTCTCACAAGGGTAATTGTGTATTGAGTATTATGCCCACATAGCTACACTGTCTTATGATTATAGTCCAAATTGTTCTGACTGGGGCACCTTCTTCCACGTATTTGTTGTGTCTCCTACATTGCATGTGTTAAATTGCAAACATGTGGTCTTATTCATACAGTCAAGACTAGTGAAGGGCTCAATTAGCATCTACTGTGTCGTCAGATTCGCAGCTGAGCTTGAATGGTCTGCAGCTCCCCCAGAGTCACATTGGGCCTCATGACTGTTTCTCTAAAGAAGCCAGTCAGTTTAGGTGAACTTCCATGTGTTGGTTGATTCTTTTTATTTCCAGATGATGGCCTGAACAGAGTCCTGTGAAATGTACATCGTCTGGAATATTACTTTATAACCTAATCCTGTTTCAAACTTCTCCAAAGCCTCATTCCTGTTGTCTGTTGATTGCTCAACCACAGGGGGACTAAGTACTCTGAAGCCAGTTGGTTAGAGTAGATTTTATCCTGAGGTGTTAGAGGGAAAGGGGACTAAATCCAAATGCATGCAACACTTTTCACATTTTATTTTTTTTATTTTATTTTTTAAATATGAGAACAATGTATCATTTCACTTCTGCTTCGTAAGTTCACACTATTCTGTGTTAGTCTGCGAAATAAAAATCCTAGTAGAATATATAGCAGTTTATGGTTATAATAGATCAAAATGTGAAAACATTTAAGGGATATAGATGCTTTGCAAAGCATGTTGTCCATTTTTACTCAGATTCTGTGAGTACATCAACCAAGTTGCCATAGTAGTATCATTTACATTTCCAATGACATGCTGTCATGTTGCACTAGATTGGACATTTTAATCACAGAGAAAAGCTTCACACACACAAAAGGTGGAAATTGTAGTCTGTACGTTCCAGAAGCCCTCTCTCGTGAATAGTCCCAGTAAACCCAAACGCAGGAAAGTGTTGAGCTTGTTGAGTAGCAGGTAAGTGTCTTCCCCCACCAGCATCTGTCCTCCTTGGGAAAGCTTTAGCGAGTGAAAATAAGAGTGCTCCAGTGGTGTTTGTGCTCTGATGAGAAGCATATGCCGACTGCTTGTGTGTAATTGCCACATTCGTCCCCCCTCATCTCAGCACACAAACATACAAACACACACTTGCTTCCCCCACTCCCCAGCCTCCGGAAAACCCTCACAGCCCCCCAGTTTAGCCAGCCTTGGGGAGAGAATGTGGGGGTGGCGGGGGCTAACGCCACACATGCTGTCTGTGTTTAATCTGCCCTGCCCTCGGGGACCTTGTAAACTTCCAGGATCGCAAAGAAGCAGCCGCGGCTGACAAACAAAGTCGTGACAGTGCTGTCAGTGTTTTACAGGCACCGACAAGGAGGAGGAGGAGGAGGCAGGGAACTTGAAAGGCAGCAATACTGGGGAAAAAAAGGCTTATGATCGAGTGTGAAATATCATCAGCCCGACACATGTCTGCAAGCTCCCCATCATTACTCGTATAAAGACATGTCAAAATGGCTTTTGATAGTTAAAAAAACAGTGACAGACAGAACTCATGAGGCTCCACCCCACCTGACGAGGGTCGTCTTTGTAAGAACCGCCACATGCAGCAGCAACAGAAGCAGCGTTCAATAGGGAGAACAATACATTCATTGTGTCATTGCTGATGTTTACTGCTTCACTGACTGACTGCAGAGATTGTCAAAGCGAGCATCAGGCTCCAACCGGCTCTTATCCATCATCTTGAATCTGCCGCTCCTCCAGACCTTGGGAAGTCACTCAGAAGAAATGCTGACAGCAGCACCGGAAAGTGATTACTCTGTCTTTGTCCGTCTTTTGGTCAGATTTCAGTGATTTGTTAAAAAAAAGCACAAATGTAGTCATTGTTACTACATGAATGTATTCTTCTGCTGCGCTCAATGTCCAAATTAGAGCCATGTCTCGCACAAGAAGCTTTAGGACATGTTTGGGTCCTTATTAATTGGGCTGTTACTTATCAGGCAATTAGTTGAGTAAATTTTCTCAGTGGCTGAGCTAAATAAAGCAGAATAAATCTTTGTCATTGTAACATGAACATACAAAAGGGGAAAACTGGAGTCTGCTGAGGGGAAATACAACTAAATCTGCTGCTCTGGTGGGGATTTACGATGAGTAGTCTGCTCACATAACATATTGAGATGACTTTATGGGAGTTTTTCACTCAAAAATTAAGATAAATCTCTTCTTTGTGAAATTTTTCCCCTCACAGATATTGGCCCTGTGTCCATCACCACTGACCCAAAGAAGTTCCAGCAGGATCTGCAAGAGTTATTTGTCCAGGTGGGGAAGAAAGCACACAAAGGCTTTACCTCAGAGACAGTAATTTGTATAGCTCCACTATCCAAACTGCCCTGGGTTAATACTACCCACTGCTGCCACAATGAGCTGATTTTGGCAAATTCTCTAATGAAGGGTAATAACAACACAACTGGAGATAAGACAAGCAAATTCATTCAGCAGTGTGCATTTATCTCCACAAGAGAAACTGTCTTTCTCCACGTAGTGCTGCTAGCTTTAAAGGCATTATGTTTATAAAATGAATGTATTACAAGATCCAACATGTTCATCCTGACTGTCACAATCTGTAACAAAAGGTGGGCTCGTTGACAGCCTCTTTCATTTGTAACACAAGTAAGTTTGTTCCTGTCCTACAGGGCGGGGGCGACTGCCCTGAGATGAGTATAGGAGCTATAAAGAAGGCCTTGGAGGTTTCGCTGCCTGGATCCTTCGTCTACGTCTTCACTGATGCCCGGGCCAAAGACTACCGGCTAAAAAGAGACGTTCTGCGGCTGGTGCAGCTCCGTCAGTCACAGGTACTGCTCTCTGTTCTTTACAACAAAGCTCAAGTCCACTCGGATTAGATAGAAAGTAGTCTACATACATCAATTTCCAAGCCTTGCCACTGATTCTCTATGGCAGGGGTCACTAATTAAAAATCAGCGGGGTCCGAATAAACTTACTTTAAATAGTATTTAACACTGAAATAAAATGTTTATGCATCCACATTATACATTGACTTTTTAAACAAAAAAATAACAATGTAAATAGAACGTTATTCTATTTTAATAAAAGAACCACAATCTTTCACAGTTTGGTATATAGACAATTTCTTGACTTTCACATCTTTTATAAAACAACTGAACTTTTTGCAATTTCTTTTTTATGGCGACGGAGAACTTTAACCCCTGAGTTAGACACTGTCGTTGGACAACATGCAGTAATATATAAATGTTTTAAATCAGGTTGGGTCCGGATTAGCCAGCAGGTGGGTCCGGATCCGGACCCTGGTCCGCTAATCCGTGACCTCTGCTCTATGGGATTTAGACTAGGAAGGCGAACCATCACTCTAGTTGCAGAAAAAAGTTTTTTTTCCCCCCAGGTTAGCCCTGTATTTATTTGAATTAATCTTCCCATTTACCAGCTTCCCCATCTTTGCTGAAGAAAGTGTAGGAATTGTTTTTTGAGGGTGATGTGCAATGTTAGTTTTCCCCAACACATAATGTGTTTCAGTGAAGCTCTTAAAGTACAAAGCATTGACTAAGGAGGCTGAATACAATGGTCCTGACAGCTTTCAGGTTTTATTTGCTAACATTTTTGAAGACCATGTATTCTTTATCTACATCTCAGTAATCTGTTATGTTGGTTTTTGATCTATCACATAAAATCCCAAAGGAAAACATTGATGAAGTTGTAGTTCTAATGTAACAAATTATGAGAAATTTCAAGAGCTGCAGATACATTGTAATTGACTCAATAAACCTAAACCTTTGTCTCCTTGTTCCGCAGGTTGTATTTGTGTTGACCGGAGATTGCGGAGACCGCTCCCAGCCCGGTTACAGGGCGTACGAGGAGATCGCCGCCACCTCCTCAGGACAAATCTTCCACCTGGACAAGCAGCAAGTGAACGAGGTAAGAGCTTCAATGTAACGACTGATAAAACCACGCAAGCCGTAATGCAGAAAGGTTTTAACATACCCAGAAACAACTACTGCTAACGCTCAAGTGCAAGCCACCAGAACTGACTCCTGGATAGGTGTTGAAAAGTTTTCAGAAAGAACTGAACGATAGCCTCCGATAACTGAGAGTTTGCACATGCAAACTACTGTTAATGTGAAGGTTAAGCATTCTGTAAAAGTTTATTTTTTATTCTATGGATGCAAATATGTTTTGGCATGCAAGGAATTAAAAAACACAGATCAAGACATAATCTTCAAGCTGAATGCACCGATAACACTTCCTGAAAAGCTAAAAGTGTACCTTAGCAGTCAGTTTACACAATGATGCAAAATACTGTGCAATTGCATGAACGTATCAGAAAAAACACTCCCTGAGAAGTTAAAAAGTTTACACATAGTTTTTAAGTCTATTCGTTTTCCATTTAATGTTCTTGAATTGTTTACCTAATGGAAGTGGGTGGTTGAGATCTGGGGCAATATGTCTGACCCTATTCTGGACTCTTGTAGCATAAACCTTGTCTAGCTCTTGTAGACGGCATCCCACGATCCCCTGGGCTGTTCTCACCACCTGTGCTGAATCAATCCTCTCCTATGCCGTGCAGCTTCCATACCACACTGTCACGCTGACAACACGAGATGCTTTCAATTGTAGCCCTGTAAAAATTTAAGAGCATTGTTAGACATACTTTGCTTAGCTCATTTGAATAAAGACTTTAGAAATAGAGAATCATTTACCTTGAATATATGTCTCAACGTCCATCAGCAATACACTCTCTCTCTGTAAACAACTGTCTAGCTTGCTTGAAAAGTATAGACACATTGTCCATGAAGCAAATTAAGGGTAGAAAGTTATGAAGTCAGCTGTGCCCTCTGTGCCTTGTGCCAGTTAAGAAAGGTGGGGTCAAGTTACGGTCTTGCAGTCCTTGTTAGATTAAGAACACTGATGCAGTGTTTTATATATATATATATATATATATATATATATATATATATATATATATATATATATATATATATATATATATATATATATATATATATATATATATATAGCTACCGGAGAGCTGTCCAGTAGTTGTATGAAACGCAGAAGTAAATCAAAGCAGCTAAAAGTCTTAGTTTTCACACATAGTCAATCTGCTTTTCTCTTCAGCATTTGAGTGCAGTAAAGTAATTCAGTTGTCAAAATGTGATTGAGCACACTGCTCTATTCTATCACTATCTATTGCTTTGGCTTTCAACAGTCTCTTCAAGCTAACACATGTTGCGTTTGGAAGGGAAATCAGAATACAGATGTACAATACGTCTGTTTAGCTCAAACCATAAGAATAGACATTGCTGCTGCAGTAAAGTATTGTACAAAAAGGAGGAGACGGGATAAACGAGGAGGCCGTGATTATGCTGCTAAGCACACCTGGACCTTTGGGAAAGGTAACAGTGCACCTTCCATCCTCTCAGTGCTGTCCACATGGGACGGTACGTTTATTCAACATATTCCAATTAGAAAATTTTGCCAAGAATGAGCCTGTTTTCTGTTTACAGTAGACCGTGGTGCTCTGCAGTCCCAGGCAACCTGTTGTCGGGTTGTGCTTTTCTCTTTTATTCTGCTCTGTTTGTGTTAGAAAGATGTGTTCTTATCTACTAACTGATCCTCCCTGAACCAGGCTGAGAGGGCAGCCCTCATTTTTCACCTTCCCTAAACGTAGTTCATACACGGTCATATATTTTTTTCCCTAAATCCCCTGAATGAGGAGGCTTTAGTGTTTCTAAAACAAGTCGCTAAAATCTTTATTTTTTCTCACAATACTGTTGATTTTAAAGCACTTTAAACACAGAAGATGTAATTTAAAGGTCCATCAAACATCGCCCACTCTTCTGGAAGAAGGACAGGACACAGATATTCTCTTGTTCCGCCGCTCATTGCTGTTATCTGTGGAAACTAGAGAGTCATCCAACAACCTATTGCATGGTGGCACAATTCCCATGCGTAACAGAGGTTATGACAGTGGTAGTCACTTTTATAAGTGGTAGTCACTTTTATAACCTCACTTTATGGATGGCTTCGTACACAGTTGATGACATACAGTTTAAATGTTGTGACAAAAGGCTCTATCTTATGCAAAAGGAGTCCTACAGTTTTATTTCACCAAATCCCTTTTTATCACGTGAAAAAGACATTTTTGGCACATTTGGCTAAATTGTGCCAAGATAACAGCCCTACCTGGTACAATAGCCCACTAAAACCATTGTGGATCAAAGATTTTGATAAATACAATCTGAGGTGTCTTCTGGGTTTTCAAAAGGATTTTCGCTTTTTCACTGTTTAGAAAAAACTTCTGGAGAAGTAAAAAAAACAACTTTTTTCTTTGTTTAATCACAAATAAATCAGACATAGTAACAGCTGTGATATGGTTTCACTGAAATAATATTTTATGTCTTACTGTTACACTGGTACCAAAAGGTTGAATTTAGACTTGAAATTATGGAGCTATTTTAGATTTATTTCAGTTGTGTGTTTTCAAACAGAAATTGCTTGAACATTTTCAAAACTTTCTGTCCTAAGATATGATTACCTTTGACAATAAATGCATTCCCTTGATAAAGAGGTGTTCAGAAATGATGCTTCTAAAGCCTCAACTGAATTGGCAACATTTCTTGTTGTGCATTTTGGTGTTAATAAGAGGTTAAATACCAGGAATAAAACTAGTTCATTTTCTTTTTCCGTGTTTGTGCACACACACAGAAACCGCAAACCTAATAATCTTGCCTGTGTTTTTGAAGAAATGTGTCAGCTTAGATGTAATACATCCATGCCATCTGGTAGTTGCACAGCTATTCATAGCTGTGTAAATTTTGACCAGGGTTCTCCAGGCTTTCTGCGCCGTTGTATTTCCTTCCCGGTCTGGAGACGAGCGGCAGCGGAACAAGCGCAGGGCCTATCTGACTGCTACAACAGCACATTCAGTCTAATCAAACGATTCCCGTGCTGATATTAAAACTTCCTGTTCATATGATACGGCTGAAGCATTCTTTTATATCGGAAGGAGCTTGTAACAGAAGCCCCCGTGTCTGGGGCCAAAGACAGCGGGGCTCACTTCCCAGTCAGATGTAAGAGAAGCCAGAGTTTCCTCCGGTAGAGACACTGGTATCCTGCATGTCAACACAGGGGAGGGCTGGGAAGTGCTGGGCTGGAGCCAGAAGTTCTGGATACTGGTGGCCCACTGAACCGGTGAACTCTCAAGTGTTTGTGTGTGTGTGTGGCTCTGTTTCCTGTCAGGCCATGCTTGTATGTATTGCACATGTTCGCCTGCGTGTGGGGCAGCTCGGTTCATTATCACACCATAATCCTGCCAACTGTTTAAAGACCGTCCGAATGGGATTTTCCTGATGGAGTATTGGGAGACTGGATTCAGTCTGCCGTTCACACCCCACCCCCACACGGTTAACCCTAGACTGTTGTAAATGTTTTTGCAGATCCTCAGTGTATGGTTACACATAAAACTTGTGCATACTTCATACTTTTTTTTTTCTTTTTACCTGTTTGATTGTGTGGCATACATTGTAAGAAAATGTTGCAAATCCTTTAATTCCCAAAAACCTCACAAGTGCTACCGCTTTGACCAAAACATAAGAATTTAATAATGTGCAGACAAATGACACATACAGAGCCTCTTTTTGTCAGTGTGCCGGGAGGAAGTGGAGTTAATACAGAGCACTTATTTTACTCTCTAATCCCAGGATACCCTCTGTAATGGTTTTGCTCGTTCCAGCGCAGCTGCTCAGAGGCATTGACTCAAGGTCCTCGCTCTACAGCTCATTCTCACGTCGACATAACAGTCTTTACATCTGACTGCTCGTGATCTCAGGGAGAACGTGTAAACGGAGAGGGCGGGCAGAGGAAAAGCGCACAATGCTATGCTGGCGTGTGAGCTGTACGTTTTATAGTAATGTCTAAAATCCCTTTTATGCAGCGAGAGCAGGCAAGATAGGTTTAGCTCCAGAGAACTAAACCTATCTTGCCTGCTTACGGACAGGAAAAAAGTTGTAATGATTCATTTTTTTTTCTAGCAAAAGTCTTTTTTTCACGTTACAAGTGTTTTGTGTAATAGCCAACACAAAGTAGTGCACAACTGTAAAGTGGACTAAAAGCGATACATGGTTTTCAGATTACAGATAAAAATCTGAAAAGATGATGTTGCACGTCATGTATTCACCCCACCATCACTCCGAAACCCCTAAATTAAATCCTGTGCAACCAGTAGTGTCAGATAGAGACCAGATTGTTGTCTTAATGCCAGAAAGAGCCCAACAGATTTTATTCTCACAAGTGGAGCATTATCGCTTTCGCCATAGTGCTCTGCTTGATTTATATATGTAAATAGTTTTATTATGTAGGGAATAATTCATGTTATGTGGACACTACATTGAAAAAGTAAAAGAGGAGAGAGAAATGAGAAGAAAAAAAAAGAAATGGAGAAAAGGTGAACGAAACAGGAGACTGAAGAGAGATCGACAAAACTTCGTCAGTCTGCTTCATTACCTGCAAAGAGAGATGTAAAAAGAACAGCACAACCAATAGAACTGCAGGTACAATACAGCAACATCTTGATACCATCACAGAAGTATATACAGTATTAATCAATACAAAATTTATAACGTGGTAGCTGAAGATAGTCTCTGCACTAAGCGGAGACTTGAGATGTTCTTGGGAGAGGGAGCAGTTGAAACCCAACCTGACAAAAAAAAACACAGTCTCAATCACTCACTCCCACCCCAGTGCCCCCCCACACAATAGACAAACACTAAAAAAAAAAGGGGGGGGGGGAATACACACCTTTGCATTCACCCCCCCCCCCCCCCCCCAGATGTCTTTACCCTCCTCCCCCCAAACAGAGCCCTACATATATGTGTGTTGTGAAAATGTAAATGAAGATGTCTAAGATGCATAATAAAATTGGGATGTCAACTGGAAGTGGTACCCTCCAACAATGCCTGCCTCCCCAAGGTCCTACATGTGAGGCAGCGTGATGGAGCAGGCAGAGGGAGAAGTCGGGATTGGGAGGGAAGAACTGAGGAGCCTCATGTGAACCTCCGTTCCCCGAAAACCCACCCGGAGAGGGGGGCACCGCCAGCCACACCACCCGAGGCCAGGGACAGCAAGCAGGGCCCGTGAGCCGACCACACACCAGGACCAACACCACCACCCCCAACCCACCCACCAAACCTAAAATAAATAAATAAATATAGTAAATAAATAAATTAATTAATTAATTAAACAAATACATAAATATAACCCCTCTGGTTAACCAGCCCGCCCGAACCATGCAGACCCCGCTCCCCGGATGGAACCCGCACCGGGAGATGACATAGACCAGGAACGAGATAGGGAGCCGAACACGGAGCGCTCCAAACAAACCACATCCCCCCCCCCCCCTCCCCATCCAAAAATATAATCCCACCCCAACACTACCATTCAAACAACTCTCAACACACATACGACAAAAGACACCCAGGGTGGGTTCGTCCCCACTCCCGCCCCACTAACAGAGTGCAAACCCCTTGAAGGGGAAAGCATCTGCCATTAGGTGGTAATGTCCATGCCCCCCTACCACCTCAACAGGCCCAGGGCCCCCCAGCACACCAGAGGCCCCGGTAGGGCCAGACACCCGGGCACGCACCGGCCCACATCCCATGCGGCATACCCCACAGAACCTGAACCCCCGAGGCTCCGCCAGGACACCCGCCCAAGGGCGACACACCCCAGGAACCCCGAAGCCCCGGACCCACCCAGCAGAGCACAGCTATCAGACCAGTAACCCACGTCCGTCATCGCGGAACCCCCCAAGAGCCCCGCAAGCGTCCACCAGAGACCCCCCGAGGACCCCCACCCCCCGCCCAGGCGGGGGCAACAGACCCCAGGGTCAGACCCACCGGACACCCCACTCCGAGCACCCCCCAGAGCCCCAAGACTCAGCCCCCCCCCCCTCCCGAAGCAACCTCTGCGCCTACAGGACTCATCCCACAGCCCCCCACCCCCACTAAGTGATGGAGCTGATCAAAGGAGCCCAGAGAGATCGATCTAATGCGGTTGTAGATGCTGTCTCAAGAGTAATGTGATACAACAAAAGATCTCTATACTGATTGATACTGAGATTTTTTTTGCTTTTCCAATTCATGAGGATAGTTTTCTTTGCGATATATAGGGCAGTGAAAACCATGCAAACTATTTTATTTTCCAAAGAGCTATCCTAAAAGTTACCAAGCAAGCAAACTGATGGGGAAGGTGAAATTGAAAGGTGATTTCTAGTCATTTTGAAAGTTTTCAGACATATCTGAGCCCAGATGATAAATCCTCTTCCCATTTCATAATAGGAAGAGATAGAATTGTCTAATTTAGTTAGTGTCCTGTATAATTTAGACAGTAGTTTTGGGGGACTTAAATACAGAAACTCTAATATATTTGTTGGAATTTGTATACCACCTTTAATATGCTTAAATTGTGTTTAATTTAATGAGACAGGTCAAGGAAAGTTGTGGAGAAGTTTAGTACAGGGTCAGATGATAAAATTAAAAAAATCCCAAACTTTTAATTTATCATGGAGCACTGTTCATCCATCATTTGCATAAGTGCAAATCTACCTAGACACAGGCATGCATGCAAAGTGAGTGACAGACCCGTGGTCACTCTGGAGGAGCTGCAGAGATCCACAGCTAAGGTAGGAGAATCTGTTGATAGTGCAACTAAAAGGTGTACACTCCACGAATCTGGACCGAATGGAAGAGTGGCGAGACAGACACTACAGATACATCTTTTGCCGGTGGATGCTGTTTGATAATAATACAGCTAATATTTTGTTATCAATGAATAATGAAATAATTGGATTGGGTTGGATTGAATTGGATTTAATTAAATGGATTAGGTTGAAGGATTTCAGTTTTTCTGCGGAGAAAGGTGCACATATTTGTGTGGAGTGTCGCCCCTCTGGTTTTCTCATTAAGTGGATTGAATAGTGAGTTAAGGGGGTGGTAATGGTTCTCATGCATAAAATGAAATGTGGGTAGCATCCACTCCAAGTCTGAGCTGCCTCCCCCCACTACAGCTCCTTTTGACATCATGAGCCTCTGCGTGTCGAGGCCCCCACTGAGAAGGAGCAGGGGCTCCATCTGGAGCGGCCCACTCTATTTGTAGCGGGACATTTCACAGCAAATGTCTGCGGTTGTGGTGTTTAAACCTGGGTAAAGACTAAACTGACCCCTGCCCACCGGGACGTCTGGAGTCAGGCTTCCTAACCGCAGCTTGGATACATATTTTTTTCTCTCCGGGTAACATACATACACGAGTCAGGGGGAATCCAGCAGCACTGCAGCTTGAGCTACCGCTCCTCCTCTGACCCATCTGTTGAGCTGCTCTGACTAACAGAGGGGAGTCCTTCCTGTAGGCCTGCTCATTTGAGACACGCAGGATGAGGTTACGCGGGACTTAAGATCTTTTGCCTTCCTGGTGTTTGAGATGGGGAGTGGCTGCGGAGCCCCACCGTGGCCTGGGCAACAAGTTGTCCCATCACCGAGCTGCACTTCCTTTAATCTAAGATCCGAGAGCAGATTAATGCCAACTCCTCCTCTCTGTCTTGTACGAGGAGCTGTCCCGGGGCAGACGTAGGACTCTTGGTTCGCAGTTTCCTGCTCTGCTGGGGATGACTGCACATGTGGCAGTCATTACAGCTGTTGCCAGTTTTAAAAGAGAGACCAGCTGCTGTCAGCACTCAATCGAAACATGTAGAAAAAGCGAAGACGCTTAAATACTTCAGGTGTCCTAAAAGATGTGTTTTTTTTGCTGAAAATAACACGTTTCACTTTGTTTCACTTGTACACCCAGTCTCAACATAAAGACGTAAGAGGCACACAAAAACAAAACATGCCTGAGAGGTTAAAATAAATACTAGACATCAGTTGCTTGTTAAGCTTTCAGAAGATGGAAGATTTTGGGTCTGTTGTGGCCAATGAAAGGATAGGCTGTGAAATGTCAATGGCTTTAGCTGGTTCTGTTTCCATTTCAGGGGAAAACGAGAGAAAAACCGTATTCGGGAATCAATACCGTGATAATTACAACACATAGGGAGTAAAACAGCTGTCAAAACTGAAAGTCAGTAATGTCAGATGTGTCTCCTGAGAGCTGCTGAGAGACTTGACACTCTGAGTAATGACTGCTTTTACCATTAGGTGTAATCAACCTGTCCGTGGTTATTTCAGTTCTTGGATAATCTTTCCTTTGAGCGCTGGGATGACTAAGTGAGCCCAATGTGTCACCACCTGACCTATTCTGGCTGTTTAGGTTTTATGGATTCCCTGCAAATGTGTGTCACAGCCAGCGACTTCTGTTTCTGTTATCTTTCATTGGTTTGATCCAAAGGGAAAAAATGCAGCTCAACATGCAAGTTTGTTTCCAAAACACAGCCAGCAGTGCCACCCCCAGATCCATCATTGCTTTTCGTTCTGAGCAGGAAGCTGTGATTCATGAAAGCTGTGCTTCAGGAGAGAGACTGCTGCCTGAAAAACTTCCACTGTGAGAGACGCTCCTCTGGGAATATATGCTTGAGAGTGCCGAAAACTGTATGTTATCAGTTTGACAGCTGAGACGTTTCGCTTGTCCTTTGTTTAGGCAAAAAACCTCTCTCTGGAATACTTTAGCGATGAAAGAAAAGTCTAAAGACAAAGAGCAGGGAAGGAAAGGCATGCCAGGAAAAGTCCCTCCAGTTCCCGCGCTGTGTTTTAAATTAAGAAGGAAGATCTTAGGTTAACCTAATGAACATGCCTCTTGTTGCATTTAAGTGTTTTTATTGTTTGTTTGCCTTTGTTCTTATAATGCCGTTTCTTCACTCCTGCCAGGTTTTAAAGTGGGTAGAAGAGACGGTTCAAGCCATGAAAGTCCACCTGCTGTCCTCCAACCACGACAGTGCCCAGGAAAACAAGTGGGAG
This sequence comes from Fundulus diaphanus, assembly GCA_037039145.1. NCBI lineage: Eukaryota > Metazoa > Chordata > Actinopteri > Cyprinodontiformes > Fundulidae > Fundulus > Fundulus diaphanus. The sequence continues at coordinate 38,695,024 of CM073127.1, read as the reverse complement.
CTGCCCTTTGACCCCAGCCTCAGGGAGGTCACTGTCTCACTCAGCGGACCAGCGCCACAAATCGAGCTCAGCGACCCCTTTGGTTGTTACACGGTTTCTTTCCCTTCCATCTTTACAGACCTAGTCTCAAAATTACCAGTTAATTCCTAAAATTTGCACATCTTCACAGTGGCTTGCCAAAGCATAAACCTTAGTCACGTTTTCTCTCTTTATAACCACAAATTTCCATTTATTCTGATGGAATGAACCTGCCAAGACGTGTTCGTTCCTTGACCTAAAGACCAGGAAAGGAGATCACTAATCAGAAAATCAGCCATACAAACAACGGTCACTCTGGAGGAGCTGTAGAGATCCACAACGAAGGCTGGGAGAATTAAATATTAGATATGCATTCCAAAAAAACTGGCCTTTATCAAAGTGGGGAAAAGAAAGTGTTGTGGAAATAAGCCAGAAGAGTTTACTACTAGTTTGTAGTTTGCCTCAGGCCATGTCGGCGACACAGCATACGCCCTCTGGTCAGATGAGCGCAAAAGGAACTTTTTGGCCAACATTCAAAAAGCTAAGTATAAAAAAAAAAAACTGACCCTGCACATCAACCTGAATACACTACATTCATGATTAAACATGGTATGGATAGCATCGTGTCAGTCGTGGACATGCTATTCTTCTGCAAGGACAGGAAAGCTTGTCAGAGTTAATGATTAGGTCTACGGAGCTTTAATATTGCTGTTCACAAATGCTTGCCATGCAATGAGTGAGCTGGAGCTAATTTGCAAAGAAGAATGGGCAGACATTCTTCTGTGGGTGGACAAAGCTGGTAGAGAAAATCCCCAAAAGACTATTTGGCCCAAAAGCTGGTTCTACAAACTATTGACTCAGAAGAGCTGAATATAAATGCATGCCACTTTGTTCAGATTTCATTAAGAAATTATATTTTTTATCAGCTTTCTTCTACTTCAAAGTTGTGTGCTACATTGTGTTGGTCCATCATATAAAATCACATTAAAGTAAACTGAGGCTTTGGTTGTAACCTGGTAAAAAGTGGAAAAGTCTTTTACAAGGCACTTTTACACTGAGTAATCTCTGTCTGTGCTTCTTTCCCAAGGTCGGGTAGTTGGTGCTGAGCAGGGCCTTAAGGAACTGTTGAATATTCCCAACTCCGCTCGTGTCATCAACGTGAAGTTTCCCAGACCTGGATCCTGGAATCTCAAGGTACTCTCTCCTGAGAATAGAGCATAAGAAATCTATATTTTTGGTTATTTTCATACAGGCAACTAATTTAACTGTGCTACTTTATTTTCTTAAGGTGAGCTGCAGTGGGCGACATACTCTGAGGGTTACAGGGGTCAGCAGTCTAGACTTTCGGGCTGGCTTTTCCACTTCACCTGTTTCAGAGTTTAACCACACCAGAGAAAGGCCAATTAAAGGTGCCAACAGCCTTCTGGTAGCTTTTTAAGTTTTATGTAAAAGGGAAAGTGTGTTGAAGATGACTGACACACAATATATCCTTTTCTTACAGGACTTCCATCCAATGTCATGCTAAAATGTACTGGCCTGAAGCCTCCAGGTTACCTGAGCCAGGTGGAGCTCATGTCAGCCTCGGGACGCTCCTTACGCACAATCCCCGTACCTCTGCCCACCGACATGGGCCAACAAGGCCTGTGGACTCTCCCGGAGTTCCGGACCCCACCGCAGAGCTTCTTCATCAAGGTAACAGGCAATGATGAGACGGGCTTCCGCTTCCAGAGACTATCAAGTGTTTCCTACACCAACGTCATTCCAGGCAAGGCTACAACCAACAATCACTGCAGAAATATTTCACCAAAGCCACTCCAACACCTCATCAATCTCTCTAGTAAACCTTAACCGTTGTTTCCTCCCTCATCTAGATCCCCCAGCAGTGAGAATGCCTAATGAGGTGAAGGGCTTTTACATGCAGCCTGCTGCCATCGGTTGCTCAGTGCAGAGTGACATTCCCTACAGGCTGAGATTCACCAGAAGTGGGATCCTTCTGGGAGAGGAGAAGCATTTTCAGTGAGTTTTCTTTCTGCAAAATTTGGCGCTGCTTGAGATGCTGCATCTTTAAGCACTCATGATCAGCTTTAAAGGCGCTAATTAAGTTGCTCCCTACTCTCCCCAGTGAGCCTGGCTGTAAGGCATTAGTACTGCCTGATTCTTGCATTTTATTGGCTCATCTGTCAAAAACGAGGTCCACGCAGTCCCTTTTGGAGAACATTACATATTCGATTGTGTCATCCTAAACAAAATGAAGCTTTTTTTCTGTCTGTCTATAATCTTGTTTGAATTACATTTATAAAGTGTTTTGGTTATGGTTAAAACTATGTGTGGTATCCAGAGACGGGGACTAGAGCCTTTGGCTTTAAACCAAGTTGCACTTAAGTTGCCTAAACTGGAACTGCAAACTTGACACTGACTTATCCTCTACAGATGGTTCAGATTTAAGATCTGAGACTTGATTCTCATGAACAATTTTTATCTCATCTAATCAAAGGTCAACCTGAGCCATTCAGTCTAAATAATTTTAAAACATGATTAATGTTTTCACCTACGTTAGTGCAGTGCGTGCAACTCTAATGCCATAGTGCACATGGGCCTGTGGCCTGGTGGTAGGGAACCTCTGCTCTAAACCGTATTTGGCAAAGGAGTGAACATTTTAAGCAGGGGGATTTTCAGGTGTTAAATATGTCAATACAAGGGCACTAATGGTTCTTAAATATTCGATTTATTCCCTTATTCAGCGTTAACAGCTGTTAACCTGTTTCTAACACCTTAACCTAAAAGCATAGTTTCCTTACAGCTTACCTCTGATTTTGCTTTTTTGGTTAAACTTAAATGTGTTTTTCAAATAATCAAATAGAACCTGATTATAAAAATCAGTTTTCATATGATTATTCATCTTCAGCTGTGATGAGGAAAAAGCTGTCCAAACAAGGCTAGCCCCCCTCATTTAATCACAAATAACCCAAAAAAAATCTAACATTTTTGGGTCACATTCACCAGCCATTACCAGGTTTGATGACTGCCATACCTTCACAATCAAGAAGTAGCTTAAATAGAACCTGTCTTATGACATGAAGAAGGCTAGAAGAGCACAGAAACCAACGAATCGTCCTCCAGACTAAAGAAATTCAGCAATAGATCAGGAACAAAGGTGTTTATATCCATCAGTAAAAGGCTTCTAAAGCTTTTAGAACTCTGGAAAACCACAGTGAGAGCAAATTTCCACAAATTGATAAAGGATAGAAGCGTTGTGAAACTCACCAGACTACCAAAATTGCATCCTGAGCCTGTTGACAACTCATCCAAGAGGTCATAAATCACACAGAACTGCATCTAAAGCACTTCAGGCCTCATTTGCCGCAGTTAAGGTCAGGGTCCAGGATTCAGCAATAAGAAAGAATCTGGGCGACAATGGCATCCATGACAGAGACCAGAACCACTGCTGAGTAAAGATAACGCAAAGGTCAGTCTCACATTTACCTGAAAGCATCTTGATCTTCAAGACTTTTGGGAGAATATTCAGTGGACCAATGAGTCAAAAGAGGAACGTTTGTCTCACCTCTGATTGATGTGAAACTTACAGCACGTCATTAGTAAAGAAAACTATACCTGCACTTGCAGATGGTGGTTGTAGTGTGACGGTTTCGGGCTGCTTTGGTGCTTCTGGACCAGACGACTTGCTGAATGTGATGGGACCCTATATTTTGCTCTCTATCAGAAAATCCCGTAGTTCAGTTACGTTGAAACTTAATCTTGGTTTAAGTTTGACAGTAACGCAAAAACATGTTTTCCACTGCATTTTTATTTTTTACAGGGTAAATCCTATACCTCATGAGTTTTCTAAAAATGTCACAGGAGTTCATAACAGTATTTTTATTATGCTAAACTGAATGTTCTGGAAAAGTAAACATTACGTTAAATCATAATGTGTTATAATATGCCTAATGGTAATGACTGAGTTCATAATCTACAGTATTTGTGGGTTTTAGGCAGACCGGGCAGCACCCACGTCACAATGTTCATCTAAATCATTAGAAACTTGAGACGTGACTAAGAAAAAGATGACTTGTGAAGGTCTCTGGCTTTTAAATTTTGTTTTACTCCCACTTACCAAATGTGTTTTTAGGAATTCTGCTGTAGCATCTTGGGATATTGCACATGCATCCGGTGAGGATGAAGGCACGTATGAGTGCGTAGCACAGAGCAGCGCTGGACAAGGACGGGCTTTAACGCAGCTTACTGTTCAAGGTACATGACACACACAAATGACTTTAAGTTCTGGAGATCAGCACGCATGCATCACTGTCTTTGCAGTGCTTTGAAATAAGTGCCGGGCTTCTTTTTAATCCTTCCTTTATGTCTAAAACATCTACCAGACGGCGAGCATGCCAGCACAAACATTTGCTCTAAAAGGTAAACTATTTCTGTTCTGTTTGCTCGCCGCTGATAATCCCAGTTTTGTGTTTTGCTTGCGTTTCCACAAAAACAGAGCCCCCTCCGGTCTTGAAACCCGCGGTGAACGTGACCTCCACTGTGGGAGGCGTGGCCGTGCTGTCTTGTCAGGTGGATGGCAACATGCGTCATAACCTGACATGGCGTCGAGCTGGCCGTGAGATCTCTGCCCGGGCAGGGAGGGTGAGGCTGCTGGCCGACTCGTCACTGGAAATCAGCGGAGTTGGGGTTCAGGATGCCGGCGCGTATCAGTGTGAGGCCACCAACGCCCACGGAGACAGCAGGATCACAGTGTGGCTTCTTGTCCCAGGTACGGAAGGAAGATACCCTGTGGATCATCTGCTCAAACACTTAACACGCCGGGGCCTCATGGCTCCACTCAGGCTCCCGTCATCTGGTTTCCATTACTCCCTTAACCTCCTCGCAGTCTGAGTGAGCTACTTCCTTTACAGAAAAAGAGCTCATCAGCCAAATGTGATGTTTAAAGAAAAATGTGTTTTTCATTGTGGACATGCCCTCAGCGAGTATTGAAAACAGGCAAATAAATGGTCATGATGTCAGACGTTTAATCGTTTCAGATTTGCTGTTGTTAATCTTGAGATAGGAAGTTATAAATGACATCATGCTGCCTCGACAACACACTGACTCATCGTTGTTGCTTTGTTTGCTTGTGTTTGACTCTAATTGCAGAGGCTCCTTCTGTAGAAGTTCAACCCCAGACCCAAATGTTCTCCCGAGGGGATGAGATCCGCTTCGTCTGCTCAGCGTCCGGCTCGCCCCCTCCTCAGATCTTCTGGAGCCATGGAAACGCGGTACTAGCTAATCAGCCGAGGTAGGGGAATGCTCAGTCAGCTCAACACCTCTGGCACTGTGGAGGACTCAGAGTATCATCATAATCCATATTTATTGTGCCTGGAAAAATATACATTGTTCAATTTGTTCAACTTTTTCACATTGTTTCAGTTCACAACGAAAAACTTCAGTGTATTTTGTTTGGATTTATGTGATTGACCAACACTAAGTAGTGCATGTTTGTGAAGTAGCGAAAAAAGTGAACCATGGTCTTTCCCATTCTTTTGCAAATACCAATCCGAAAAAGGTGGCTAGGACATATATTCACTCCCCTTTACTCTAATGCTCCTAAAACAAAACCCGGGCTACCAGTTGTCTTCAGAAATCCCCTAACCAGAGTAAATCAAGTCCACCTGTGTGCAGTTTGATCTCTGTTTAAATCCAGCTGTTCTGTAAAGGGCTTAGAGGGTTGTTAGAGAACATCAGTGAACAACCAGCGTCAGGAAGACCAAGGATCACAGCAGAGGTCAGGCAGAAAGTTGTGGAGGAGTTTAAAAGAGGGTTAGGTTACAAACACTATTCTAAGAACCATTGGGTCCATTATCTGAAAAGCAACAGTATGACGCAACTGTAAACCTACCAAGATATGACCATCCACCTACACTGACATGCTGGACATGGAGAGCATTAAATCAGAGAACCAGTCAAGAGGCCCATGGTGACTCTGAAGGACATGCAAAGATCCACAGCTCAAGTGGGAGAGTATGCCGACAGGACAACTCCACAAAGTTGGTGGCTAAGGAAGAGTGGGGAGAAGAAAGCCATTGTTGAAGAAAAGCAATAAGAACTCCCATTTGCAGATCAACACAAGCCGTTTAGGAGAAACAGCAAATGAAGGTGCTCTGGTCAGATGAGACCAAACCTTTTGACCAGCATGCAAAACGCTTTGTTCAGTAGAAAACCAGCACCGCATGTTACTCATAACACAGCATCCGCACTGTTATACATGGTAGTGGAGGATCTTTATGTGGAGAAGCTTTTTTCAACAGGGACAGGGAAGCTGGTCAGAATCGATGGCAGGGTGGGTGGAGCTAAATGCAGGAAAATCCTGGAAATAAAGCTGTTGGAGAGAGAGGCTCATGTTACAGCAGGGCAGCAACCCTAAACATACAGCCAGAGTTACATGAAATGGCTTAACTCAAAGCCGAAACGTGTTAGGGTGGCCGAGTCAAATTCCTGACAAAATTCTAATTGAAATTTTAGGTGAAACTTGATGTTCGTTGATGTTCTCCATCCTGTCACACTGAGCTAGAGGCCTTTCTCAAAGAGGAATGGGCATAAATCCAAGTCTTTAGATATGCAAGGAAGAATAACACACACCCTAAAGACTTGCACTGTAGTTCCGGCAAAAGTGGTTCTGTATTGTTTTCTTTCTACTTCAGAGTTATGTGCTACTTAGTGTTAGTCCAGAAACATTTTATTCCTATAAAAATTTATTGAGGTTTGTGATCATAAATTGATAAAATGTGAAACAGTTCAAGGCCTATGAATACCATTGCTAGTCACTGTGCGGTGGGCACAAGCTCATGCTCAGGATCAAAAATATTAGACCATCTCGTGTAAAACATTTTCCTGAAACTCTTCTTGTGTGTCTCTGAACCCCAAACATGAAAGAAAATCCCCTACAGAAGAGGGACTTCTCTATCTCCATATTGTCGTCAGATAAACTGATTTTTGTCATTTGTATAATTCAGGTTCAGTGTAAGCAAGGATGGAGTTTTGAGTATTCGGGCAGCCCTGCCCGAGGATGCTGGGAACTACATTTGCCTGGCAACCAACGAGGCCGGGAGTGCCTCCCAGACTGCGTCACTAACGTATGCAGGTAATCTTTACAGATGTCTACTGGAAGTTACTGTTGTGGTGTAATAAGTCTTGTGCGTGTAGCCTGCTCTGCCTCACACAGATATTTCTCCTCTTGTCCCGTGAGTCCTGACAGTTGTAGATCTGTACTGTGAGTCAGAGCTGTCAGTCTGTGCTTGACAAAAACGTTAACACTGATGGAGTATGGCTGCCTCCTCCTACAGCAACCCTGGTGTTATACACCCCCGCAGAGTCTGAATCTCACAAACAACATTGATTTGTCAAAACAGAGATCGCATAGCATAAGATATGCTATATGCTCGTAAGATATTTACAGTATTCATAAGTCTAAGACTTTTTCATTTGGCTCATCTGTTGGAGTCTGGTCTGGACTTTGGCTGGGTCATTTTTCAAACATAATTACACTTTGATGTAAACTGTTTCATTTTGGCATTGGCTGTATGTTTGGAGCCTATAGCTTCGTTTACTCGAATAAAAGTAATAAAAATGCATCATGTAAACGCTGTTGCTATGCAGCAAGAAGGTCCTGGGTTCTAATCCTACCCTTGCCCTTTCTGCATGGAGTTTGCATGTTTTCCCTGTGCATGCGTGGGTTCTCTCCGGGTACTGAGAAGTGACTGTTAGGTTAATTGGCCTCTTTAAATTCTCTTTAGGTGTGAGTGTGTGCGAGAATAGTTGTTTGTCCTGTCTGTCTCTGTGTTGCCCTGCAATAGACTGGCGACCTGTCCAGGGTGTACCCCGCCTCTCTCCCATTGACAGCTGGAGATAGGCACCAGCAACCCCTCGTGACCCCACAAGGGATAGACGTGTTAGAAAATGGATGGATGGAAAGAGCTCAAAATTGTTATTTATTCAGTAATGTTTCACTATGATTAGAAGCTGGTGCAAGTCCCGCCTGGGTGTTCGGAAGACAAATGAACTGTACAATACAGCTTTTGTTTACAATTTTTTTGTTGTTCAGCAAAAACGGAAGTTCTTCTTCTTCAGTGTTTTTTTAGTGACTAACTGCATGTATCAGAGTGGGTCTATTCTGAATAAAGCCAGGTGCATATACATGCACATTATGATTGGATTAATTGATTGCGCGCCCACATAACTGGTACAATCCGATTACTTTTTGTTTTTTAATCTGAATACATTTCAATCCGATCGTGAAATTTTGTGCATGTAAACATAGCTAGTGTTCTGCTGGAAGATGAACCTCTGCCCCAGTCTTGTTTTTTAAGTGTTTTGCTTATTCTGTGTGGTTTCTGGTCCAGGACTGCACCATTCATCTACTATGACCAGCTGAACTGTCCCTGTTAAAGATAAGCTTTCTCACAGCATAATGCAGCCACCAACATGTTTTCTGGTGGGAACGTTGTGTTCTTGGTGTTGTGTGCTGTTAGCTTTCTGGCACATAGCATTTTTGGCTGCATGCCAAAAGGTTACATTCTGATCACATAATTGATCACCTTCTTATAGATGTCCCCAAAATGCTCTAGCTAAATTAAGTGGACTTTTCAGGGATTTCTTTTAACAGTGGGTATCAATTCTGATATCAACCACTGATTCAATTGAAAGCCAAATTATTCATAAAAAATGTGAAAATCATGCTTTGTTTCCCTTCTACTTCAGCAATTCATTGGTCTATCAAATTGAATTCCCATATAACACAGTTCATTTTGTGATCATAATGTGACAAATAGGGAAAAAGTAAAAGCACTGTGGATACTTTTGCAAGGCACTGTATCTATTTAACTATTTATATTTTGGTTTTGCCATAATATTAACATCTTTGGCATATTCTCCTCCAGAGGTGCCAAAGATCACAGTTACACAGCAGGTTGTTCTAGTATCTGCTGGTAGTGATGCGACATTGGAGTGCCAAGCCACAGGCGTTCCTCCGCCCCTCGTCCACTGGTTCAAAGGTAAGCTAAAGGCAAACAGTGCATTCTTTACCACGAGTGTTGAGATTTTTATTTTATTTTTTGTCAAAAAGCAGCCTTTCTTCTTTGTTTGTGATTCCAGGTGAGCTCGAGGTGGGCTCTGCTCCTTTTGTAGAGCAGGATGTGCACCGCGGGACATTGCAAATTCGTGGCGTGCAGGAAGTTGATGCCGGTCAATATAACTGTGTGGCCAGCAGCTCTGCTGGAACCTCCACTGGGGCTGTTATGCTGGAGGTTGGAGGTAAGACTGCAAATCACTGTTTTTCATAAAGATTGTATTACTCTCAAACCCAAACAAAGGAAAAGTCATTTTTTTGCCACATACACAGCGAGCCCATTGTTTTCTGAGGCACCGACCGACATGAGCGCTAACGTGGGGGGGGACATCACCCTTCCCTGCGTCGCCCGAGGATTTCCGCAGCCAACAGTGAGCTGGCACAGGAAAGACGGCAGACAGATTCTTGCAAGGACAGACAGCGGAAGCAGGACAAAGCAGATGGAGAACGGCTATCTTTTAATTCAGAGTGAGTGAACTTTGGCTCAGCAGGGTCTAACACTAGTTTATTTGCACTGATTAGCATGACTCAATCTTTTCAATTGAGCATTCATAAAAGGTGGCGTAAAGAACAAAATTGGCCCCCAAGCATCCGTTGGGATGATAGTGTCATTCACTGTCCATGAATGTCCTCTTTTATTACATCATTTTCAGATACTCTGAAGACTTCATTTGTTTCTATACTGAGTAACTCCTTATCAGGAGGATTGTTCAAGTAATTTTTTTGGGAGATGTTTTTTTTTTTTTACTTTCTTAATATTCAGATATTTATGCATATTGATTTAGTATGTTTAAGTGCCTTTAAAAGTGTGAGACTTGGCTCCCAGATTTGGGTTATCCTTCTACAACTGTCTCACAATAGTTTGCTGGAATTCAGGTGAGTTTGACAGCACTGGTGTAACTGAGACAACAATACCCCCGCATCGTCATCTGGGCTTTCCCTCATTTTTAGAACACATAGCAATAGTTAATTTTAGTAATCTTAACAGAGCCTAAAACCCAAAACTTTGGTTGGATTTGATGTCAGACAAACATATATCTTTCAATATAGTTTGTGTAAGTGTTTGGTGTTAACTCTGTGCTGTGACCTTTTGACCGTGTGTTCATTGTTTGATCACTATGATCCTTTGTCCGCAGAAACTAAATGTTCATAGTGCTTAATGTAATCCTGCAAAGGAATGGGCATGTTTGCATGGACTGCTTCTGTCACTTTTTCCATTTGGGGCTCCTGTCTGACCTAATTCATTCAGTCTGTCGCATGGCTTTAATTTGTACCTGTTCTGTCTTAAGCAGCAAGCCATCCACATTCTGTAACACACAAATCAACCCCTTGTTTTTTCTTTTATTGCTTTTTATCCTGACTTTTATCATCACTTATGTCATTACCTACTTTAACCATCAGCTGGCTAGCTTAATGCAACAATTTAATTATAGGTCAATTTTACCACATGTAATGTGCAGGGAATTCACCAAGGAGGGGATGTGTGTGTCAACTGGCTGGCATCTGAGCTAAGCCCATTAATCCCCCTTTTTTTCTATTTTTGAAACCAGTAATTACGGTGCCGTCAAACCAATAATAACACTGGTTATTGAGGAAGGGTCTTAACAGCCATTAGGAGAGGCTTGATGTTCTACATAAAGAGTTTTCTTAGTATGAGTGTCAAGATGTTCCTGTGACACATTTGATACATTTCTAAAGACGTGTGCTTTACTGTAGATGTGTGGCTGCATGACGAAGGCATATACATCTGTGAAGCTAAGAACCGGTTTGGAACCATTAAAGCTGAGGCCAGCGTTAGTGTGACCGGACTGGGTAAGCTTTTCAGTAGCAAAATCACCAATTCAAAAGCCTAATTTTCACACTTTCCTATTGCATTTATTGGTGTTTTTCCTAACTTTCTTTTCCTACAGAGCCTCCTATTCTAGGTCAAGCTCCGCCAATCATCACCACAGGCATTGGCCAATCTCTTAGCATCCCTTGCACGTTGCTGGATGGAATACCTCTTCCAGAAAGACACTGGTCCAGTAATGGAAAACCTGTACGCCTGAGTGGATTTTTTCTGTGTCACAATATTTCTCTTCATTTCTTTTAAGAGTTTGTTTGTTTTGCTTTTTTCCCCGCTTGAACAGGTCCAGGTGACTGGGAGAATGTTCATAAGGAGTGATGGGAGTTTGTACATAGAAAGAGTCCTGCCAGAAGACACTGGGACTTATGTCTGCACTGCAGTGAATATAGCAGGCTCCACTAACATTACAATCAGCTTGGAGGTCCAAGGTAGGAAACTAATGAAACAGGGAGCAGCTTAGAAAGCTTATTCACTCTATTAGTAGTAGGCACCATATAGGCAGATTTCCACTATGGGTGCTGGACCAAAGTACAAAATGTTATATTTTACCCTGTCAATTATCTGTGTGGCATTAAAATCTGTGTGGCATTCAAATTCATGTTATTTTTCTAAATTATGACGCTGAGAGACTCATTTTTCTGCACGAGGGTTTGCCCACAAAACCAACAACGTCCGGAATGTGGCTAAAAACAGTGAAAGCTGACTAATTCAGATTTTTTTACACTACAAATACTGTATTTTTTAATGAATGTATTTTAGTAAAATATGCAGTTTCAAAATTTCAGTTGGAAGAAAGAAAATATATAACTGGATATCATCTGCATAGCAATGATAGGAAATATCCTTAAAAGATGACAGTATGAGACCAAGTGGCAGCAGATAAAGTAAAAAAAATGAAAAATAACAACAACAATGGCCCCAGAACAGAGCTCTGTGGAACATCAAATTGAACAGGACAGGATTGGGATATGAAAGCAGATTCAGCCAAAAAGGTTGATCTTCAGACGAGTATAGAAACAACCATTTTAAAACAGAGCCTGAAACACCAGCCGACATCTCAGCCTCTTTAGCAGGGTTGGGTGGTCAACAGTGTCAAAAGCTGAAATCAGGTCTAACATAAGCAACACAGTACATTTCCCTGCATAAATATATAATTTGAGACTCTAAGAAGAGCCGTTTCACTTGAGTGGGATTTACGAAGCCCTGACTGAAAGTGGTCCAGAATGCTGTACTGATCAAGAGTAGCATTTAACTGCTTGACCACTGGCTGGAAATGGTCTAAAATGACAGGACGAGCTGGAAAAGGAAATGACTATCCAGATGTAGGTAGAGGAATAATTTTTTCACACCTTACTGACTTTGTCTGGGAAATAAAAAAGAAAAAGTAGACAATCCTCATGTGAAGACATTGGAACAGAAGGTGAAGCAGGTGTAGTAATTACCCTGATGGTGTTGAAAAACAAGCTAGAGTTACCTTTGCTCCTAGCAATCATATTAGAAAAAAAGGTTCCCCTTGCTTCTCTGACTGTATTATTAAAAGAAGCTAAAAGATCCTGAAAGTACAGGAGATTCACCTGTAAATGTAATTTTCCTCCACAAATGTCCAGTTTCTCACCATAAAGCAGATACTATCATTTACCTTCCATGGTGTGGAATTTGAAACAGGCAATGATCTCTTTTTAACAGTGTGACAGCTGAGGAAAGTTACTGCAAACTTCATTGGAATGTTAGATCGGCTTTTACGTGAAATGCACTGATCACTACTCTCAAGTTTGTGCCAGAGACAGAAAAGGCATTCCAGTTGTAAAAATATGAGCTGTAACTTTCAGCAGCGAATGTATAAACAATGACTCTGTCATTGGTTACATTTTATACACAACCTGTATAGAGTCACTTCTAATCTTATGAAAAAATTGTAGCTGTAACAAACTTTAAATCAGTTTCACACACAGTTGTTTTTAGAGAAGAAAAAAGTAGAGGGGAGCTCTAATCAGGTTACAACCTAGTCTTCCATGGCTGTAACGCGATTATTTCACTGTGGAATACTCTGAAATCTCATAAAATTAAAATCAGTATTTAAAATTCACTTCTAACTCTAAATGTGTAAGAATCCACAGATTTTTTAAAAATAATTATAGCTTGTGCGAGATGCCAAGAATCAGCAGAAACCACCCCCACACATATGCCATTGAAGTGTGTTAACTTCTTTCAAACTTAAAATAGGTGAGGCTTCATAGTCTTGGGTTCCTGTGATTATTTTAAGTTGTTTATTGAAACATAAACGCTGTAGAATATATAAATATTACCAGGTTAAATTCCTCAAAGCTGGCTTTGATGGCAGCGTTGCTGTCTCAGCCGGCAAAAAGCAGAAGCAGACGTCATTGCTTCATTGAATTCCTTTCGATATTATTTTCACTGAGATGATCAGGTTTTAACAATGTAATTGAGTGTAAATTCAACATTAGCAAAAGAGTTTCAAGTACATGCAAACACGAAGTATACTAAGATACTAATTACTCCTGTTTTATGATAGAAATAAAGCTTTGACTGTCAAGACGTTTTAACAGGGAGATGAATTAAATAAAATTATGGGAGTAACCAGTAGTTCAGGGTGCATTCAAAAAGCACTACCTCCTTGTGACCAATAGTTTGGTCTGAATTTGGTCTGAATTCCACATTATTGTCGCTCCACAGCTCCTCTCTTACCTCTGTTCAGACGTGTGTTTTGGTGCTGTCTCCTTAAATGCAAAGGAGGCACCCAACTGAGTTCAGGGGTTCAGTTAAAGTGGGGGGGGGGGGGTGTCAGCAATCTGTGCAACAATCAGCCAAGGACTCTCTTGTCAATCTGGCACTTTCACTTGTATCTCATTAAAGAGACTTAAAAAAACCACACATAAACAGCTACAAACTTTATATACCTGGATACATTTAACAACCATTTGCCTAATCAGTAGTCACATTTAGTTTAGAGTTACAACCCTCATATAGTTAGCTGAGCTAGCCAAAGTTTGATGACAGTAATCAAAAGTTTTAACAAATCTTATCATGTCTGCAGATCTATCACAGTGCACCTCAAGCTACCTCCCCTTCTTCACCCTATTGTTCATGCTTCCTGCTCAGCTAACAGGCTAAATTGATCCATCAAACACGTTAATGTTTGATGGATCACAGTAAGACTGCTTTAATCTACAGTCTAAAGCTTATTTGCTAAATTTTCTGTTTACACTTCCTCACTGCCGGGCACTGGCATTTTTGAAAATAGGCTGACTCAGCGCTGAACACAAAATTTGTTGATGATTCAACCACCTGCTCTAATCACAGAGAGGGGATTCATTTACTTCAGGCTTTGATGAGTGGGCGGTTTTGTTCTTAGGCACGTATTGAGAGACAGGGCAGATTATAATTCATCATCAGTTTGTAATTAAGGCATAGCTCAAACGCTGTGAATACTGGCAGGCTCTGTGCAGTGATGGTGCTGTGGACAGGCCCTTCATGGTCAGACAGCTGTGTTTTACAATCTACTTCCTCCACAGTGCCCCCAGAGATCAGAGCTGGCCCATACCAGTACATAGCCAACGAGGGGGTGGCCATTACACTGTCATGTGAGGCCAGCGGAGTTCCCAAACCAGTAGTTGTCTGGTCCAAGGTAGGTTATCACACACACAATAGTCAATAGTGATGGCAATGCTTAAATTAAATAATCTTCTTCTCTTAATAATAAACTAATGTCACATTCGATGTATTTAGTTCCAAAGTTTTTAATAAAGCAAACAATTATCACTACAAGGGTTTTAGAAGCATGACAAGACTGTTGAGATGCCATTACATTTTACACAAATAACTCGTAGCCACTGTAATTTATTGTGATTACATTAACATAAACCTTTTTTTACACTCTTCTTTTGTGATCTAGTGTTTTCTTTTGTCTGTTAGAGCACTCTTAAAAACCAACAACAATAGTTTGTGCTGTAATCAAGCCTTGATTATCCTCTGAAAAGAGAAGATGTAACCATGGCAACTCTACCCTGTTGCCACTTGGCTGTGGAAAATAACTTAGGATTTTATAGTACCTTCGAAATCTATTTAAAACCTCTTGTGTATAGCTTCTTCACATCACGAAAGGAAAACCCAGAAGGTTTTGTGCATCCAGGCAGAAACGGAGCACTTTTTTTCATCTAGGATGCATTTTCTTGCAAATTAAAGTATCATGCTGTCCAACGTCTCTGTCCGCTTTGTGCCCATTGACAGTGAACAGTTTGATTAATCAGTGAAATAACTTCTCTACGAGCAAATGGTGATTCACATGTTCATATATTTAACTTGATACAATGAATGTAGCAACTAAGGTCAGTAAAAGCAGTGACATGATCATTTCTAATGAAGACATATAGTCAGCTCTCGTTGTACCATTCTTAACATCTGAGGTAAGGTCAACAAACTGCTGTTTCCACATACTCAACTTGAATCTGCTTTTAGTTTTCAGACTGCTACACTTACATTAATCCTATTTCTGGACAGATAAAATAAAATCTGTAAAAGCATTTTGTTATGTTCAAGGCAAGCACTTTCACAGCTGGCTGCATTTCTCAGTGCATATTACAAACAGAGAGCATTTTAACTGGTGCACTTGACATCAAAGGCTGAGATTGTAAGCCGTAAACTAAGCCGCGTGACTCTGCATCAGTGTGGATCTAACATTTACAGTGGATTTTGTCTGAGGGTTACGCCTGCCATTCTTCTAGGGAAGGCAGCCTCTGTCCAGGGACGGCTCCTCTCTTCAGCCCGATTCTGACGGACACCTCCACATCCCCCACCCCACTTTTGATGATGCAGGCATCTACATCTGCACTGCCACCAGTCCTGTGGGCTACGCTAGCCGAGAGATCCAGCTCAGTGTCAATAGTAAGAAAAACTACATGACAACGAAGTCCTTGTTGTATGTTGCTTACCCCTTGAACCTTTTCACATTTTGTCATGTTACAACCACAAACTTGAAGTTTCTTTTATCAAGATTTGATGTCAAAGAATAACACGTAATAGCACAAATTGGGAAGTGGAAGTAGACACACCACCCTTTACGATAATTGCAGCTGCATGTCTTGTGGAATCTGTGAAAAGGAGTTTTCAAATATTCTTGGACACAGATCTTTAATTAGATTTAAGTCTGAACTTTGACTGGGCCATTTTAAAACATGCACATGTTTTGATTTAAACTAGCTCTGGCTGCATGTCTAAGGTTGTTGATCTACTGGAAAGTGAACCTTCTGGCCAGCCTAAAATGTCTTCCAAAACAGGTTTTCTTCCAGAATTGCCATTGAATTTAGCTCTATCCAGCTTTCCTTTCAAAGTTGAAAAAGTATTTCTACAGCATGATGCTATGTTTTTTACATATAGACCAATGAATTCGACTTTGGTCTTATCTGACCAGAGCATCTTCTTCCAAGTGTTTGTAATGTCCTCTACATGACAGGTAGGGAACATAAATGATCTCCTCCAAAGCTAAAATTGGCCTCATAGCTGCTCTTCTGTTTAATGCTCTCTTTGCCTGGCTTTTCAGTTTAGGTGGAGAGTAAGGTCTTGATAGGCTTACAGTTATTATTTGTTCTGTGTGCTCAATGAAAAGTGAGATGGGATAGTGTTTTATAACCTAATTCCGCTAAAAACTTCTCCACAACATTCTCATTGAGCTGTCGGCTGTCTTTCTCGGTCTTTATGGTCTCCTTTATTCACCAATGTTCTCCAACCAACATTTGAGGCCTTTAGAGAACAGCTGGATTTAATCAAATGAAAATGCAATCACAGGAACTCTCTGCTGAAGTCACACAGTTGCACTGAGTTTCATTTTGACGGATCAGAGTAAAAGAGTCTGAATAAAGACGGCACACTTTTCAAGACTTTCACCCCTTTTACCTGTTGTTTGTTCCCCACAATTGCTTGCTACTTTGAGTTTGTCACATAACATCTCAGTAAACTACACTGAAGCTTGTGGTTGTAGCCTAACAAAATGTGAAATAGCAAGGCAATGTAATATGTTAGGTGACTCACCTCTCAGAAGACAGGTGACAGATTCAACATTTTTAGGAGACCCAGAATGATTTTGCCATTACTTGTTCCTCCATTTTGTTTTAAAGCTGTTCCAAAGATAATGGGCGTGAGCGGCCATGACAACATCGTAAAGATGGCTGCAGAGGTGGGGACTGAGGTTGTCCTCCCCTGTGAGGCCCAGGGAAGTCCTTCTCCATTAGTCACGTGGAGCCGAAATGGGTATCCCATCCCCCCCGTCACAGCTGGGTAAGAAAACGATTTTCTCTGGAAACCAGTATGATGTCATACTAGACTTAAGTGGAACACAATGAAGGTTCTCACCTTTGTAATACCAATAACCTAGCCAACATCTCAGTCAGCTAGCATTACAAGGACATTTTGCTGCGTAGACAATGTCATTCGAAATTTTATTGGATGATGCCTTGAAAGTGGAGCAAGGCAGAGGCAGTGACAGTCTACTGAAAATGCTATGTGTAGGCCTCACCCACAGTCTAAACTGAGGAGGAACATCTGGCTCCACATGGCCTGGTTCCTTACTTTCATGTGTGGTCACCCAAGGTGCTGACAGGCTGACCTATCGGAGAGGCATATTGAATAGATCATAGACAAAACCAGACAGCAAACGCCACATGCTGTCTGCTTATGAGATACAGGCTGGGGTAGGGTAGATAGGAGTATGGTAGGGGCTACAGCTGAGAGTCATGCTGACTCAGTTACTCTAAGACTTGTGTGAGCTAGATGGGAAGGAAAGAGTGGGGGATGCCAGGAAGAGGGATGGAATATGAACTGAAAGAAAAAGATTCAAGCCCCGTCTGCCTGATGCTTGGATTCCCAGGAGTGTTTGAGCAGTAAAACAACATACTGACTCTTTACTAGTTCTGTCTGATGAGAATAACACATCTGTGAGAACAACCCCCACATCCCATGGTTTGCATATGTGGGACCTGTGGAAACAGGCGGGCCGTGTAAAGATTTGTTCTTTGCAGCAACACTTTGTGACTCTGGGGAAATGACTAGAGGGTGCTGACTGTTGAAATAGTATGAAATATCTATTTATTTTGCCTTGTAATTGCAAAATTACCCAATGCAGTTATAAATGAGCACAGAGACTTTCAAGACTAAATCAAGAGATATGGTGTTTTGGAGAAGTAATCATACAACTTTCATTTTCTGTCATATTACAAAAACATTCAATGATTGCACTGCTGTAATAGACACCAACCTGAACAAATCATCCCCGGGGTGAAAGTTGGGGGTGACAGTACCATGCTATAAGGATCCTTCTCTTTAGAATAGACAGGGAAGCTGACCAGGGTTGATGGGAAGATGGATGGCGTCAGACACAGGACTGTTGTGTAATAAAACCTGTTTGACACCGAACAAGACTGAAGGAGAAGGTTCACCTTCCAAGCAGAGCAAAGATGGCATAACTTGGCTCAAAGGATGTTGGTGTGTTAAAACAGCCAAGTCTAAAACCAGACCAAAATCCAACTGAGAATCTGGGGCTAGACTGTTATACTCATGTTAACAGATGCCCTCCATCTGATCTAATGGAGCTTGAGCTACTTTTGAAAGAAAAGCAAATCTGTTTCTAGATATCCAACGCTGGTTGAAACATACCCCAAATGACTTGCATCTGTACCTGCAGGGAAGGAAATACTGTTCTGCAAAGTGTTGACTGAGGGGGGCGGATTCAAATGCATGCTAAGCTTTTCAAGTAAAAAAAAAATATTTCAGATTTTCAATCTACTTCACTATTATAACCAACTTTGTTTTGGCACATACCATAAAATACTAATACGATACAGTGACATTAATTGTTAGGATGTGACAAAATGTAAACGTGTCTAAGAGGTATGAATAATCCCCTGGTTGGTTAATTTTCTACCCAGTGCTGATGAGGCTGATTTCCCCCAGTCAGCCTGAACCAGACTCTGCACGCAGGTGATTTGACCCCAGTGTTGGGAGTGATGAACGAGTGAGAGGGATGGCTCAACTCCTTTGTGTCTGAGCGGTGCTGAGCATAAGTGCTGCAGTCTAAGCGGGCCAGCCAATTGGTTTTGATTGTAGATGTTGCCGCTGCTCTTACAGAGGTTGGGTGGGGGTGGGGTGGGGGTGGGGGGGGTTGATATTACAGCATACAGGCTGCTGAAATAAAGAACTCCTTGTGCCTGCAGCCGGGTCTCCACTTTCATGTTATTGTTATAATTTGGTTGCTTAGCAGAAACAGTTATCTGAGATAAATTGCAGGGGTATGTTTACTTTTATGAAAATCATGGAGTTATACAGCTGTACAGCTTCTGATGTAATTTATACTATCACAAAATCATTAAACATGACTGACCTACATTTAGCTTAACATTCATTTAACTCCTGCTGCTGTTTGGGTAACAAAGCATCCTTTTGACACAAGGTTTAGTGTAAGTGATTGCCACAATGTATGGATGTTTATCTGTGACAAACACCCATAGAACAAATGGATGGTTTCAACCCAAACAGTGCCTTGCACATGCTTGTCTGAGAAACAGAACATTGATTACGGAGACCTGAAGGACCTTGTGTTTTAACATCATCATTTAGCCAACCTTCTGATGTCCAGATGTTCTGCATGTCCTCAGCCCTCAGTGATAAACAAACCACTGTATTGTTCTCAGCAGGAAGCAATTAATTAAGCTTTTTAAGTCTTTGACCTTTCCCACAGTAATATGATCAAGGTCAAGCTTCCCTTGCCTTTTTTATACTGCAACTGTTCTGGGCAATTGTAAATGTGAAATGAATTGTTCACTGAGAACATAACTACAGTCTGGTTGAGGTCCAGATGTCACTTCGTCATATCTGTCAGTCTTCACAGACCCGTTTTTGCTCTATGCGCCAAAACAATGACATCAGCAAAGGTCACAACTCACAACCAGCTGCCTAATGTATTTCCACTGTTACATTTACAGCAAACACTTTCATAAAACATTTTAAATTAGCAAACGATAACAAACTAAGCAAATGCCCTTATTGCATTTTAAGATCAAGGTTTATATGATAAAGTGTTACGGAGTTCAGTTGTAGTATTGCCACCCTTGAACTTCTACGCATTTTGTGACATTACAACGATAAGGTTCAAAGGATTTTATTGGAACATTATTTGTAAAGCCAGCTTTAGGTAGTACATCATGATGTGGAAAGAAATGGTCAAGAATGTCATGAAATAAATTATTGTTGACAGAAAGCCTTGATATTTATTGTTTGCACGTTGCCATGAGTCATCTTAAACAACACAATGTAACTCCAAGTGTTCTCTTTTTTTTTTTGAGCAGTATATATTACATTATTAGAACATTTTGTTCCTCAGGACAGAAAGTGCTTTTTCAAAAGTATTTATTGCAGATCTCCTGTGAATCATGAAGCGTTTTCTCCATTGCTTAACTGTTGTACCCTACCCTTCCCTATAGGTTCACTGTTTTGCCTTCAGGCTCTCTGAGGATCACTGACGTACGTCTGATTGATAGTAAACTGTACACCTGCACTGCAGAAAACCCAGCAGGGAATGTGTCCCTGAGCTACAGTTTACACATTCAAGGTAACTTGGTGGGGATACATTTGTAAATCAAACTTCATCTCAAGCTCAGAGCTTCATTGTCATCATGGTGACAATGATTAAAGACAGATGCTGTCTTTAATCTGACCAATGTGGAGACAGCACTCAATACCAGTCAATATTTAAATAAGGAGGGTTGTTACTGAGTCGTA
This sequence comes from Fundulus diaphanus, assembly GCA_037039145.1. NCBI lineage: Eukaryota > Metazoa > Chordata > Actinopteri > Cyprinodontiformes > Fundulidae > Fundulus > Fundulus diaphanus. Next base: position 38,674,262 of record CM073127.1, on the reverse strand, counting down.
TTCCAGTTCACTGAATGTATTTCTTTCTGTTCTCAGCCAAGCCCAGAATACAGCCAGCACCATCCATCCTGAAAGCCATGCTTGGCCAAACAGTCGCTCTGCCCTGTGTGGTCCAAGGAGAGCCGCGGCCTGAGATTAGCTGGTTCCACAATGGCAAGCCTGTTGGCAACAAGAACTCCACACCTCTAAGGATCCATCCGGTCGGCCTTGCTGACCAGGGCACATACCAGTGTGTTGCCAAAAACAGCGCTGGACAGGAGACATTAGATATTAAGCTGGAAATACTTGGTGAATATCCTAACTTTACATCTCCAGTGTTAAATACCAAATTACAAAAATGACTTGTATCAACACACTTTTTGCCCTAAAAGAGGCAGTAATTTAATAGATAAACATGCACATGGTATGCCAGAATAGCCTGAAGTTAGAACCAGTAGGTACCTAAGGGATCCCACGGCGGTTGTGAAGTTTCTGATTGCCCAAGATGAACAACACCAAGGGAAGACTGTCATTAGCTGGACTGTGGTTTCAATGTTCAAGACATAAGTTGCCATTAATACTAAAATCAGTGATTCTGTGTTTGGAGTGGTGCTATAACCACAAGGGTTGGATTGATTATGAGGGGAATTCTATTAAATTCAGTGATGGATTTCTGTTCAGCATCTGGTGACAGATGGGATCTATGTGTGCATATGGCTAAGAGGACAGGATCCTTCCCATCGGTGTTGTGGAAGGACGCAGCATTATTACTTCTTGCATCAGGATGTGGAGAGCCATAGGCTGTGACTTCAGGTCTACTCTGACAATGCTGTTTTTTTCATTTCCCCTTGTAGGCATGTCTTACCCTTGAGATGGCACGCTGGTGCAGTCTTTGAACAAGATATTTGCCTCTGCACACGAGACACGTGTGGTTTTTGACTGTCTGAGTCATGTCCTCCCCATGGCCAGCTAGAGCATGTGTGGGATAAATTTGGACTCAACTCCAACCCAGTGCTGATCTGCTGAATCTGAAGGCCAGTTACAAAAGATGTGAGCTGACTTGCCGTAGGAGAGGATACAGTGGGTCTACCACTAAGTTTCATGCATCATTGGTCGTATGAAAGCCGTAGGGTGTGCCAAACCCCGCTGACACTGGACCAGCAGCGTGCCGATACTGCTGGTGCAGTTGGCAGTGACTGTAGTACGATGTTTGTTGATGACCCTAGAGCACCTTTGTGATCTCTCAAATGTCACAACAGAAGTTAGTCATATGCCCAAAGGATTCCTGATTATGTGTTTTTATTTCTACACAAGGAATGTCTATTTTTCCTCTACATTTAACTTCTCGGTTGTCTTTGCACTTTGAACTCATGCTTCATCACGGTTCTCTATGTCCACAGAGGCTCCGTCCTTTGCAGAACCTGGAGATGCCATCATGGAGAAAGTAGTGAACAGTAAAGTCGTCATTCCCTGTCGTGCTAAAGGTATGAATTGATTCATACATGAGTGTGACTGAAAAGACTGAAAGGCTGCACTTTAGCTGGCTGAGAGGTTACTTGACCACCGTTAATGTTTCTTCTCTTGCGGATGCGTCAACAACATGGTGAGACGAAAAATTTTAATTTTAATAAACATAACCCTTCAACCTAAAGTCACAGTTAGTCACTTGACAATTGTTTGTTATTAGGATTCCACATATCTGACCAACATAAAGTATTATCTAACAGTGGAGTGGAAGAGCTTTAAAAGGTATAGCCTGCTTTTGTATTATGCTTCCTCCCCATTGTTAATAAAGGCTCAACTTGGCACTAAACCTGAAAAACAAATGATAACACTGTTGAATGCAAGAATAGTTATATTACTTCTAAAAACTAAACACATACGTATGTACACAGTGTTGGTGGTACTTCCATCCCATTATTTAGATTTTACTAAATAATGCATCTGGCCACAGTTGCTGACTGTTTAGTTGCTTGGCAGTACTGTTTCATATTGACTAGCAAAACAAATGGCTGCCCCCACAAAGATCTTCTACTGCTCTCTATGGTTATATTAATGGTATGTAGAATGTAATTGCATGACAAGTATATGGTTTACTAATGTTTGTTGCTGACCAATCGCCTTTTTTGTGACTCTCTCTGTCTCTGTCTCTGTCTCTGTCTCTCTCTCTCTCTCTCTCTCTCTCTCTCTCTCTCTCTCTCTCTCTCTCTCTCTCTCTCTCTCTATATATATATATATATATATATATATATATATATATATATATATATATATATATATACATATACAGTATTTCAGCCATAGTGTTTGTAAAACCATATTTTGCTTTTATTACAGTTGCACAGAGACTAAACACTTTCCCCATTATTCTTTGCAATGTAGCTCAAGCTTGAGGATCTGTGAACATTTTTCTTGAGTCTTGCTACAGATTTTCATTTGGATTTAGTTCTGGGCTTATTCTTTGCATTTCTTAACAGGGTTCCTTCGAGGGTTACCCTAGATTTAGCTTCATCCATCATCATATCAAGTCTGACCAGCTATCCATTGCCACCACTGTGTGTTCAGGGAGATGTGCAGTATTGGTTTTAGCCCCTCATATCCAAGAGTACCCTACTGCAGCAGCAGGGCGCCACCATTTTTACAATCAATGTCAGAAGTTCACACGGGAAGTCTAGTGAAGTCGCCGAAAGTCGCTTTTGAAATGTTAATTGCTTTGATATGTGTGATCGCCTGACTGTGATTCTTGTTCTTCATGGCTTGAAGTCACTCCCGAAATCGGGAAGTCTCAACCGCTGGAAGTCTGCTCCAGCCGGAAGTCGGTCCCAACAGGAAGTTATCAACAGGGCATTTTGTGACTTTTCTTCTTGCCACTCTTCTATAAAGTTCTAACTAATAGATGTCCTGTTGACAGATTTCCTCACCTGAGTAGTGGTTCTCTGCAGCTCCTCCAGTTATCTTGAGCCTCTTGACGTTTTCTTTTGGTTATGCTTTACTTCTTACTCTATCAGATTATATGGGCGGACATGTTTTGGTATGTTTGCAGTTGGGCCATACTATTTCCCTTGTAGGCTTATAGTATAAAGCGTTTTGTAAGATGTTCACAGCTTTGGATATTGTTTTATAACTTAACCCTGCTTTAAACTTCTATACAATTTTCTGTGTCCTTTCTGACCTTTCTGTTCCTTGGTATTTGTAAGGCTGTTTGTTCACCAGTTGTCTCTAAGAAACCTTGGAGGCCACAGAACAGCTGTACTTAGCCTGAATCAGGTTGACTCAGTTCACTATAAATGACTTCTGGTGGTTAGTTGCACTGTGTTTTTAGGGCTATCAGTATAAAGGGGGTTAAAGACCAGCACAAAGCACTCTTCTCAGATTTACATTGGTACCAATCATTTTCTTCCAGTGAAGTTTGTTTTGGTACCATGACAAAATATGAAAAAGTTTATGTGGTTGGAAGACGTTTGCGAGGCACTGAAAATTGGAACTATATTTATGCCTTTTAAATGGGATGTTCTGCTTTCGCTGTCAATTTGCATCATGACGGCATCCTCCTATGCTATCCTCGTGTTCAGAAATTGGTATACTTAAGCTATGGTAGCCTTTCCAGGAACTTTGTATCTTATCAAAGCACACAGGTGTAGGTGCCTGTCCCTGGAATCACTGAGTGATACTTACAAGACAGCTGCTGCAAACAGGCATTGTTTGTGTGGAGCTCCATGGTAACCAGCTCAATGAGAGAAGGTGAGGACTGAGTGTAATGTGGGGCAACAGCTGGAACGTCGGTCTGCCGGCTGCCCAGCGAGCCACATCTGCTTTCCTGTGTGTCGCGGCCTGCTGGGACAGGAATCCTAATTACAGGCTGCTGCTGGCAGATAAAGGACAGAGATGTCTGAGGTGCTCTGTGAAGCAGATGAAGATGCTACACAGGAAGAAAGATACCGCAATGTGCTTTATGGGGCTCGTGCAGAAGTACTTGATGTTCCAGAGAGGCAGTCAGCGGCAGGAAGCAAGCTTCCCCGCATTGTTCTCTTGAGAGCAATCTGTTTAAACAGTTCTAATAATGATAATGCAAATCTCTGGCAGAAGGACATTATTAATACAACAAGTGGATTGTGCAAAATGGAGGTAAATATTTAAGAAACACATGGAAGATATCCGCTAACAACTCTGAGAATAATGCTACTAATGAGATCTGTTAGTATGTAAAACAGAACATCTGCATGCCTTTCCTCCCAGCAGTGACATAATGAATCTGCATTAAAGCCATTTAACTGTAAGCATCTGTTAAAAGAAGCAGCACATGATAACATTGCCTGCGGGATCCTGGGGTGAGCCTTTTACAGATTGTGGAAAAGTTTTTTTTTCCCCCACCTCAAGGCTGGCGTTTGTATGTAACACCTCTGGAAATAGACCAAGTGGTGTTTCCTCCAGGACCGCTGCTCTGTCACTCTGTTGTGTGGAATAGAAAATCCTTCTTTTTCTCACTTTCCAGCTTCCTCCAGTGGACCATTTTCACCTCTCCTTTTAACTCAGTAATCCGGCAAAAAGAAACACACATCTGTTTCAAGCTCCTCAATTCTATCGTCACTCCCTTTGAACTGCTTGTTCTTTTATTTTCTTACACCTCAAAGCTTTCGTTTCATTATTAGGTAAAAAATCTGGAGGCCAAACTCTTAAATATTACATCTCACATCCCTCCAGTGTACTTCTTTTTCTGTTTGATGTGAGCCTGACCTTGGAAATATAATGCCTCGGGGCTGCAAGGACTCTAACCGTTTTGGCAGCGTCTTGCTTGCTGTCCTGCAGATAAATGGAGAGCTGGCATTTTCTGGTCTGGGCTTTGTGCCCGATTAGTTCTGTCGACAATCGGACAGATGGGAGCAACTTTTCTTTTTGTCGGGCATGGTCAATATAAGGCTCATTTTGTACTCGGAATCTAAATTACTTTCCTCCCTTCCACCTGCAGGCTCACCCCGCCCCAGGGTACGCTGGTTTAAGAATGGCCTGGAGATACATCCAGAACAATCTGAGTTTTCTGTGGCGAGGGACGGCGCTCTTGTAATTAGCGCAGCATCTGCCAGCCACAGCGGTGACTTCAAGTGTGTGGCAACCAATGAAGCGGGCTCAGTAGAGAGGAAGACCAGGCTAAAGGTTAACGGTGAGGACCTATTGACAGCTGCAGACCTGTTTTATCTTCCACTTACAACAGACGTAGTTACGACACAAATCCCTTTGTTGTGTGTCTTTAGTTCCTCCAGAGATTCAGGATGATGGGCAGCCCCTGAACCTCACCGTCACCTTGAAGCAGCCCCTCACTTTGGGCTGTGATGCTTTTGGCATTCCCTCCCCACTAATAACCTGGACTAAAGATGGCCACACAGTGAGTGTGTCACCTGTATGCTGTTTCCTTTCCATCTTTAGCTGCACAATGCCACCAAGTGGCTGATGTGTCCTTGACGGTGAAAAAGGCAGAGGTTCACGGATCGGATCACTGTGTGTGTGCAGGTGGACAACCCTGGCGTGTATTTGCAGAATGGGAACAGACTGCTGAGAATCTACAGGGTTCAGCATGAACATGCAGGTCAATTTGCCTGCACAGCTCAAAACTCAGCTGGAGAGGCAAGGAGACAGTACAACATAATGGTGCAAGGTGAGCTCATTAACCCACTGTCAATGTGTGGTTTAATTTATCTGGTGAAAATGTATATAAAAAAACAGCAATACTTTCCACAATTTCCCATGTTAAATTGATATTTCATCCTTCCATTGATGCATGTATGTTAGTAATCTTTACTTTGAGTGAAATATTCTTTCTGTAAGTAAATTTTGAGATTCAACTAATAAAACTCCTTGATAAAGTTTCTAAGATTATTTATTAATCATTGCTACATATTGACACAAAATAAATACCTGAAATATATATTTCTTTGTGGGTAATGAATCAGGCTTTCACTATTTAAATTGAACAATTTAAATAAATACTGTCTTAAGATTTTTTTTTATTAATTTTATTTATATAATTTTATTCCAGCTCCCCCAGTGATTTCAGGAACAACCCGACTGCAGGAGCTAACTGTGGTGCAGGGTCAGGAGGTGGAGTTCCAGTGTCGAGTTAGTGGGCGTCCAGCACCAAGAGTGGAATGGAGCCGAGATGGAGAGTAAGGGGTCAATAGCAGCTGAATGACGACCTTCGGACGCACTCGAAGGATGGAACGTCACACTAGTTTGATCAATGATTCTTTTATCTGTCTCCAGAGTACTGTCCCCTGATGGAGACCCTCACGTGGAGTTTCTGGAAGATGGCCAGGTGCTAAAGGTGAAGGCAGTCAGACTGAGAGACCAGGGCCTTTACCAGTGTCTGGCCAGGAACAACGCAGGAACTCAGATGCGGAAGTTCAGACTTACAGTGCAAGGTGTTTGCTTTTTATTGTACTAAGACCCACAGCAAAAAGAGTTAAAAGTATTCTAAACAGTCAGATTTACACAGCAGAGATTAAAGTAAAACCTTCCCTCATGTCATCATGAACAAACAACACCGACAGCACATTGATTGCATGAAGCACCTAACGGTTGAGTTCATCTACAGAGTATATAATGAATGAATCCACTTCAGTCCAGTCATACATACAGATTCAGATTTAATTAGATTCCGATTGAATCCTAGTTATACAACAACGCAGCTGAAATATGTCCCTTCTTTCGGGTAAGCATATGGCAACAGTGGAGAAGAATGACTCTCAACAACTTAAAAGTACCACTGATCATATTCTACATTACAGTAGGTGTTAGTGAAGATATGTCTCGTAATAAAACACTGGTAGGGTATCATTATTTTGCTTCATAGCCTTGGACCGCTGGTGTATCAGCACGTAATTCTGTTTGTGGGAGGCTCTGTGGATTTCTCCGTCACTTTCAGAGTTTGCTCTGTGCTTCAGTGCACTATGCATTTCTTGTCTAGAGGGTCCTTAGTGAATCTGTTCCCATGTGCTTTGCTTTAGATTTACTGATTTGTCTCTTTCTCCAGCTCCTCCCATCATCAAGGGCACAAATGAGACTTCAGAGATGTCAGTGGTTCTGGGTTTCCCCACAGTCCTCTCCTGTAATACTGAGGGCTCACCTACTCCCAGCATCACATGGCTGAAGGATAATCAGCCCATCGTTTCCACCCCTCAGATGACGTACACCTTGGGTGGGCAGGCTCTGCGCCTGGGCTCAGCACAGGGAGACAGCAGCGGCCTTTACACGTGCAGGGCCACAAATCCCGCAGGCACAGCCATAAAGCATTACTCTCTCAGTGTTCTGGGTAAGACATCGTTATATCAGCGACATTTAAAGGACCCAGAGTAACTACTGTTGGATAATCGAATATTTTCTCCATCTCGTCAGTCCCACCGCAGATAGAAGGAGACTCCTTATCCTTGACATTTTCTGGTCAGGAAGAGAAAGTGCGGATAAATGGGAGTTTAACTCTGTCCTGCTTGGCCAAAGGCTTCCCTGAACCCAAAGTTCAGTGGTTTAAGGATGGACAGGTTGGTGTGTTGCTGTAGATGTTGATTCAAAGCTAAAAACTCTTGGATGTTCACCCTGTGAGATCTAACCTCTATCGGCCTCTGCTGGTGGTCAGTGTGCATTACAAGGCAGTCAACAGCAGAAAGATCCCTTTGCACAAACCACCCCCACTCCAGATTTGGTTTGATGAGTAGGCATGTTAATTATAGCAAAAGCATGTCCAAAAAGAATCCAATAATTAAATGTCACGACTTTGACAGTAAAATACAGTTGTTGTTTTTTTCCTCTCTCAACCCCACAACATTAGATCCCATCTATCTATCTATCTATCTATCTATCTATCTATCTATCTATCTATCTATCTATCTATCTATCTATCTATCTATCTATCTATCTATCTATCTATCTATCTATCTATCTATCTATCTATCTATCTATCTATCTATCTATCTATCTATCTATCTATCTATCTATCTATCTATCTATCTATCTATCTATCTATCTATCTATCTATCTATCTATCTATCTATCTATCTATCTATCTATCTATCTAGAGATAGAGATAGAGATGGAGATAGTTGTTGCAGAATTTTCTTTTTGAGTATTTGGTCAATTTATCTGTGGGGAGCTCCAAGTCTTTGGAGTTGCCAGGCCTCTTTGCCATCACCCAAACCTTTAGCTCCCTTCACAGATTCTCTGTCAGATGAATTTCAGGACTCTGGTTCGGCCTCTCCAAAACATAATTATTACTTCCAGTCAGACCAAACATGTTGGAAGTCTGTCAGGCTTATGAACAATTGTGTAATTTCTGTAAATGGACCACATCATCAGCAGCAATCAGCAGGATGTTCCTAGTTCAGTGCCATCCACTACATAACAGTTAATGCATATATGTTTTTATCTGGCAATTAAGTAATACTAACATAAAGGCAGCTCTAGTACCAGCAGCATATACATTTAAAGAATGAATTGCTTTTAATCTCATCATTCTTTTTTATACTGACCATCTCAAAGAGTTATGCAAAATGATTTCCAATCTGGTGCATGTATATTTGTGTTTAGGTGCTGACCGGAAACTACCAGGCTGGCATTCAGCCGAGTGGTCACCTCCTCCACATAGAGAATGCTAGGCTTGCCCATGAAGGACAATACACTTGTGTGGTGTCCAACTCTGCTGGAGAGGATAAGAGGGACTTTCACATCTCCGTTCAAGGTATGCACACAGTTGGTTGGGGCAGGTTGAAACTTCCTGCTGAAACAATCACATTGTTGAGGTAAAACATTTTGTTTGCATTAGTAGAAAGTGAACAGACTCAGTGTGCTGTCTTCTTGTCAGTTCCACCAATCTTCCAGCGGGTGACAAACCGTGAAGCAGCTTGGGGTTTGGGACATGAAGGGGACAATGAGGACAGGTTGGAGAAGCAGGACATTGTCTTGGGTCACTCAGTCAGCCTGTCCTGTGAGAACAATGCCATCCCTCCACCAAAGCTCAGCTGGTACAAGGATGGAAGACAGCTCACGTCTGCCGACGGAGTGATGCTGCAGCCTGGTCAGTGGGAACTCCTTTAACTGTGATCTCGGACTTGCTGTGCATGACCGAGATCCCATATTTATAATTCAAGCCGCTGTAAAGGGTAATTTGCTCATCTTGCCAGGAGGACAGGTGCTACATATCCCTCGAGTGCAACAGGAGGATGGCGGAAGGTACACATGTCAAGCCGTGAATGAGGCCGGAGAGGATCGCATGCATTTTGAGCTGGAGGTCCTCCGTAAGCACACAAACACACTTTTTGCTTTGATATTTGTGATAAAATACATGCGTTCACATTTATCTTTTATTGATTTTCTCCCTTTCATAGTTCCTCCTGTTATAATGGGAGCATCACAGGAGTTTATGGAGGAAATGGGAGCAGTGGTGAACAGCACTGTGGTTCTACACTGCGACGCAACTGGGCACCCCACCCCGGCAATTTCCTGGCTGAGAGATGGGCAGCCGGTGCACACAGACTACCAGCATCACATCAGCAAGGACGGAACACAACTTCAGGTTTGATGTATTTCACTTGCAGAGTTTTATCAGCCTGTAGATGGGTCCAGCAGGGGATTTCGGACTGAGGAATAACCCAATGATCTCAACTCTTCAGCTTCTTAGTGTGCAGGTTTCAGACATGGCTGACTACCTGTGTGTGGCGGAGAATAAGGTTGGAACAGTTGAGAAGCATTTCAATCTGGCAGTTCAAGGTAAGACATTAAAGGTTTTCACACCCCATTCAAATGTTTACATTTTCTAATGTTACAACCACATCTTCATTGTATTTTAGTTGGATTATTTTGTGATAGACCATCACAAAGTAGCGGAATTGTTATGTGGAAGGTCACAGTGGAATACTGATTTACAAATTAGTGAACAAAGAGCAACACACCAAACAGGTCAGTGATATTATTAAGCCGTAAAGATGGTCAAAGTGTGGCTAAATCATAAAACAACATCCTAACATCTAATGGTGCACTGTTCAATTAATCTGACCTCCAAATGTGGAAAGACTGCGCTACAGCTGCAAACCTCTCAACATGGCCGTCCACTTAAACTGTTTAATTGCAAAAAACGAGACATTGTTGAAAGACAGCCATGATAAGTTACATTTACAGTTGCCCAAAAACCGCTTAAGAGATGCTGCAAACATACGGAAGAAGTTGTTTTGATTAGATCAGATCAAAAATGAAACCTTTTGGCCTGTATACATAGTACCACGAGGAGTAGAAAACTAACTGAACACATCATTAAACATGGTGGTGGCAGCCTCATGCTGTGGGTACGTTTTTCTTCATCTGGCCATGGATTTGATTTGATGAGAAGGTGGAGCTAAATACAGGGCCATTCTGGAAGAAAACTAGTCAGGGGCTGCAAAGACTGGAGTGGAGCAGAGATACACAATCGAGCAGGGCATCATCCCTAAACATGCAACCACCGCTACAACGGAATGGTTTACATCACACAATATTAATGTGCTGTCCAGGCTAGGGCTGGACGATATAGAAAAAAAGCTTATAGATAAAAAAAAATGCATATTGATCGATATCGATAATTATTGAAAATATTTAAAACCATATTTTATGTGCAGCTCTGCCTGGACATTTTATGATATTGCTAAATTATTTAATTTTAATAAAGAACACAAACACAGAATTCCAATTAAATCTTTATTTAACCAACTTTTTTAACCATAACAGAATTTTACACTAGTTGCTCCTCAGGGTCCATTCTATTTCTAGTCAATTGAGAGGCTGATGCAGGGCTGAGGTCTGAGGTTGTGGCGTGTAAGGACACAGATTGCAGCTCATTTTGCACTGATTCCCTGACACTCGTTGCACAATTTAGGGAGCGCTGTCAGAGAAAAACTTGCGTCCCGGAACTTTATATCGCGGATCAAGAGTGGCAAGTAATTGTTTGAAGCCAGGTTTTTCAGCTGCAGACGTATCAATCACTATGAAGCACGTTACTGCATGCGTGATATCCTTACGCCGCTTGGACGCTTTTCATTTTATCACAAAGAAGGGAGCCCAGTTTAGCTGCTATACCTGCTTTGTTTTGGAAGAACTTCCAGAAGATTCCTAAGAAGACGCGCAGCAGCGCGGGGCTGAATGGGCTCGCGCTGCTGCGGGTGTCAGCGACTTACGTGATGAAACAAGTTGGTTGCGTTACCAGACTTTGTTTTTACTGGTTCCTTGCAAGTTTTACAAATCACTGTGGTTTATTTCTGCCAGACTGGCGAACTAGTAAAACCCCGTTTTGGGACCGTTTCCTCCGCCGCTACTTCGTGCGACATATTCACGTGCTGTGTGTTGTGGTTTGAGAGGGCGGCGCTTTGTGACGGCGTGCCTGGGTCCGCGATTACGATTGGTCGAGAGGAAGTAGTGACTGTGGCATCAACTAATATGATAGGCTGAATGGAAGGAAGGAAAACTCTCTATCGAAGTTTTATCAACCCTATTTTTTTCTATCGCGCCACACGTCTATCGATCGATATATATTGTTATTGAATTATCATCCAGCCCTAGTCCAGGCCCAAACCCAATAGTGTATTTTTGGCAGGATTTCTAAATTATTCTTCTGACTAAGCTTCAGCTGTTTTGAAAATAAAAAAAAATATGGGAAAAAGTTTTCAGGTGTGCAATGCTGAGAGAGGCATGCCCCACAAACTCAGAGATGTCCTTTTCATAAATGGTGCCTCTACAAAGCATTGCCTCCGGGGTGCCAGTTTACGCAAGCGTGCTTTGCTTTTCCGATTTTTATTTGCAGGAAAGAAATCAAAACACCATACATCATCTTTATTTCATTATGCATTCTTCTCTATTAGTATGCAATGTGAAAGTTTGTGGTTGTAATGTGACAAAATGTAAAAAAGGTTCCGGGGCATAACTACTTTTGCAATAAACGGTATGCCTCTGAATGCACTAAACTAATGTAATTCTCAGTGCCTCCTAGAATAACTGGTCCTAAAGAAGAGGAGGTGAGTGTGATCGAGGGCCTCATGATGTCATTGCTGTGTGATGTCCAAGCGTACCCTCCCCCAGAGATCACCTGGACCAGGGATGGGCAGGTTCTCCATTTTAGCACCACAGTTCACATTCTGCCAGGTCAGCAAGGGGTCAGCTGCTCAGATAATTTTGACATCAGCTACATGATACTGATCCTTTAATCCAATTCTCGCACCGAGATTACATCTATATTTATAAATTTAAACATGCATTAAAGGTGGCCAGATGTTACAGTTGCCTCGGGCGAGACTGGACGACGCAGGTCAATATGTGTGCACAGCCAGCAACTCAGCAGGGCAGGACCAGAAGAGCTTTCTCCTCAGTGTTTATGGTGAGCAAACACACGATGACCCATCTGCACATTTCAGATTCATATACAGATGATCAAATCTCAGCACTCTGTCCATGCAATGAAACATGTTTATCTTTAAGCAGCTGTGACTGGCGACAGGTTGGCTTTGAATCATACTGAGTCTAAATAGATCAAACTTTCCACTGTCTTTAAACAAACAGTCGCACCCTCCCTGAAACATCCGCATGATGCTGAGAATGACGATGTCACCCCTCAAGTTGGCTCTTCGGTCATCCTGCGTTGTGAAGCTCACGGTGTTCCTGAGCCAGAGGTCACGTGGTACAAGAATGGGCGGCAACTGGCTGCAGGGAACGGGCTGAATATAAATGGACAGCAGCTGGAGATCGTAGGAGTTCAGGTCGGAAGAAATGCATTACGTCAGGGGTGTGTCAGGCTGGGAACAAAATAAAATCTTTATAAGGGCATTAAGTGGCTCCGCATGACGTGTTCATCAGATTGTTGATGTTTGTTGTCTGAAGAGCACATATAAAGTATGAGCCAGCAGAGGATTGTATCATCTGGCTGCCTACAGCCTTCCTTAAAAAATACTAAACTTAATGACAAATATACACATAAATATATCTGCAGGGTTCAGGCTTTAAATATAGAGCCTGCAGTTTAATTAATACACAGAGATGGATGGATGGATCATGGAAAAATGGTTGGCTAAATGGATGGTTGGAGCATAGAATAGTGTAGGAAGGAAGGAAGGAACCTTGTTAAACCTTTTTTCTTTGCAGACTACAGATGGTGGCATGTACACATGCAAAGTGTCCAATGTGGCTGGACAGGTGGACAGGACATTCAGGCTGACAGTTCATGGTAAGAATCTCTGAACTGTGCATTAACACTTTAAACGTGTGTTTAGGAAAGGTTGTGGGTAATATGTAAGGGTTTCCTACACTCATTACCTCCCATAGTTCCACCGGTGCTTGATGGGCCACAGCGTGAATCTGTCAATTACACCCTGGGCTCCCATGTTGCCCTGCTGTGTGAGGCCACAGGAGTGCCTGTCCCCAGCATCACTTGGCTGAAAGATGGAACTCCTATAGGTAAGAGTGAGGCAGTGATGGGAGAAATAGGAAAAGCAGGAACTTTCTATCTGTGACAGCGAAAGTAAGTGGACGTGCTTGCCATCCAGAGAGCAGTCTGCAGTGGCAGTGGTCCGTGCGAGGTAACAGGCTGGAGCTGGGCCCTCTCTCTCTGTCTCATGCTGGGACGTACACCTGTCTGGTAAAGAACAGCGAAGGTCAAACACAGAAGGACTACACACTCACAGTGCTAGGTAATCACTTTTTCCTTACGTCCTCTGATTTATGCTGACTTTGTGTGAGAGCAAGGAATTAAGGGAGGCATTTTTATGTAATCTGTATGGCTCCCAGTATCGCCCACCATCCTGAATTCTGACCAAGCATCTGACGTGAGTGCACCCATGGGAGAGGCGCTGACCCTGGACTGCAGAGCTAATGGAGTCCCCACACCACGCCTCAGCTGGCTGAAAGACGGCGAGCCTTTGGTGGGGTCGGACACCCATCGCATCTCGTAAGACCCCCACCGCTCATCTAAGCAATTAGCACTTAAAATGTCTGAAGTGATTAAAACCGCTCTATGAAGGTTTCTAAGTATTACAGTATGAATCATATTACATGATAACAGGCATGTCCAAGGGAAGCACAGACAAATGGGTTTAATTCCACCATGACGGGTTCTATGAGCAGCTGCGCCCCAGCTGTTCTCCTCATGGTGTGATCATCACAACCGCATCAGCCGGAGAGAGAAAATCTGTGTTTGTCTGAAAGCCACGAGAAGACGTCATTCAACATGATGAGAAAAATAACGCTTAGATTCAGAGGTGGAGTAGATTTGACGGGGACATGCGTGTGAAATCATTATGTTGGTGTGTGTTTGTGTGTGATCCTGCAGCTCGACACCGGGTGGCAGCACACTAACTGTAAGGAAGCTGAGCCCTGAGGATTCTGGGACATACACCTGCTTGGCTGTCAACAATGCTGGCCAGGAGAGCAAAATCTACACACTTGTTGTTTTAGGTTGGTTTTGATCAATTATTTGTCCTTGTTAAAGTTTAAATGTGCTGACACAGGCATTTCTTTTGCCTCAATGGTAAACATGTTATAGGAGCCTTAAAAAAATTGTTTTCATTGCAGTGGGATCATTTCACATTGAAAAGTTTAAAAAGTCCATCCAATAATTTAAATACATTTATTCACTGGTTTAAAAAATCCCATGTTAAAAAAATAAGAGTGTACAACAAAACCACCGGTTGTACGATACAGTGTAGCAGCTGACAGGGAGAGACACAGACAAGAACCTTCGGAGGTTTTTACTGTTGTAGACAAAAAAAAACAAAAAAACACAACACAGCACCATTTCACGTGCAGTTACATTTTTAAATACTGAAACGGCACTAAACCTCTGAGCAAATGAGAAAAAAGCTCCACTCTGTCCCCTCTTCTGTCTCTTCTAATCGGAGGGCTGTGGGCGGCGGCGACCCTCAGTATTGGCTGACAGGTAGAGAAAAAGAAGGATGAATAGACACTATGCAGTTTATTTTACTGTATTAGATAAAAATAACATATCAAAGCATCATTTCACCTGGAAGTATTCACTACTGAAGCTAGATTAAACTTCTGTGAGCAAATGAAAAACATGAAAAATTATGCAAAAATGAAGTGCAAAAGCAACAAGGTATGAGAAACGATCCCATGTTCAGCCTGTTACATCTGTCTTAATATAAAAAATGATTCACTCTTAACAGCAGTATTTAAGTCTGTGAATCTAAAATATTATAAGGTGTATGCAAGACAGAGGATTTTTGGTTTTGATCAATTCCTGCTTATGCATATTCCTGAGGAAAACAAAGATTGTCATGATCATCTGGGTCAGTTTCCTCTGTAAAGTCAGATCTTTTGGGTTTTTGCATCAAACAAATAGAAAATGTGAAAACAGAATGAAAATAATTATTTTTCTAACGGCTAATTTTAGGGTGAGTCCTAGTTCTGTATTACACTTCCCATTGTTACAATTCATTCACTGTACTTTGTTTCCTTGTTTTAATCCCTCTTAAAATATGTTGTCTGTTAATTTTCTCAATGGGTAAAACAAAAAAACAACAGACAGACAGACAGGTGCTAGGGATGCAAGTTATCGATTAATACGTTAATCTAAAGTAAATTGATCTTATCGATGACTGCCGGTTAATTGATAAGCGGCCATTTTCTTTAAAGCACTATTTTCTCTTGTATCAAGTGAGTCTTTCTATAACATGATGGGCTATTTTTTTTTTTTTTTTTTTTTTTACAATTAGCAATTTTAAAAGAGGCATGTCCTTATATTTTACAGTTTATTGAGCCACTTGTATTAAATACTGACTGAATAAACAAAAATTGGAGGTTTCTCATACATTATTAAACTTGGACATATTTATCAAATATAACAAAACAGAGCATTTGCGCTTAGGGCACCCAAATGGCTAGCACTGCCCCTGCCTGTCCAGGGTGTACCTCATCCAATGATGGACAGAGGTTAGGGGGTGCCATCAATTCTGTTAAAACACATATTTGTTATCCATATTTTTTCCCTCATTGAATAAATGTACTCAAAGGTTGGGGTAAATTTTGATTGTTGTATATTTTCCAATTTGAGATTATTCTACCATAATAAAAGATCTATTTTGATTTTTTTTTACCCATCATTACCATGAGTGGCAACATGTTTGTCCACAGCTGTATGAAATAATTTCATCTAATTTAAACTTGCTTTGGTTTACCATAGTCCCACCATCTATCGCTGGTGAGACCACAGTCCCCAGAGAGGTGCAAGTGACTCAGGACAGCATTGTGACCCTGGAGTGTCACGCGGCCGGAAACCCTCCCCCTCAGATCAGCTGGCTGAAGAACGGGCGTCCACTTCTCCTCTCGCCTCGCACACGCCTCCTCTCTGGTGACTCTTTACTGAGGTCTGTTTAGATTATGGCAGATATCTTGTAAATAATTAGATTATTAAAGATGAAGTCACTCCTAATGTTCCTCTTTTTGAAATGAAGGATTGCTCCTGTGCAACAATCTGACACTGGGGTTTACACATGTGTGGCACGGAGTCAAGCCGGCCTTGCTGAGCTCAGCTATGATGTGGAAGTCCAAGGTAAAATTCAAACATCTTTTAATTGTCCTTAAGTACAGAACAAATAAATGTGGATCTGAAGAGTGTATTGAGTGTGTGTTCCTGGTCTGCAGTGCCCCCTGGTGTTGATCATGTTGAACCAGTGGAGCCAGTTACAGTAGTCCAGGGATCCTTAGTGACTTTAACCTGTGAGGCACACGGGTTTCCCCTTCCCACACTGACCTGGATGAAGGATGGACAGCCGCTGTCTTTACACAGAAACCTGTTGCTGGATGGACAGGAGACGCGGCTTCAGCTGCCTGATGTGACTCGTTCAGATGAAGGCCTTTACAGCTGTGTGGCCAGCAACCAGGCAGGGAGCAGCACCAAAAGCTTTAACCTCACTGTTCTTGGTAGTATTTATTTTTCTCTACATCTTAAAGTCATACTGTAAAATTCAAGAAACAATGAAATAAAACCTTCTCTGCTGTGATCCAGAGCCTCCAACGATTTCCCGCTCCAGCTCTCCAGAAGAGCTGACCATACCAGTGAACAGTCCCCTTGAGCTGGAGTGCTCTGCTGTGGGAGTCCCACCGCCCACCATCAGCTGGCTGAAGGACGGTCGTCCTTTGGAGGGAGCTGACATCATTCAGCAGAACGGACATGTTGTCCGGATCAGCAAAGTTCAGGTATGCAGTGCCCTGCGAAATTACTCATTGTACTTTTTTTCTGTTACAACCAGACACTTTGCTGTATTTATTGTGAATTTATGAGCATAACAGTCATACAGAATGTAAACAATTCATGGTTTTCAAATGTTTAACAACAGAAAAAGTAAAGGTGTCCGTATGCCACTGATTTGTAGAACCATTTTTTTAAATGCAATTACAGCTGTGAATCTTTCGTGTTATGTCAGCTTTGCACTTTTAAAGACAAATTATTTTTCTCCAATCTCCTTTGCAAAACAACTAAGGCTCCATATGATTGGATAGTGTGTTTCTCCTGAGAGCAATTTCTAACACATTAATATACTTTGATCAAAACAGATTCATTGTAGCTGAGGCAGCATGTTTTGGCTTGTTGTCCTTCTGGAAGTCGAACCTCTACCCAGTATCAAGTGCTCCTATCATGCCATAAACTGTTAACAGATGTAACTACTGATGATAAACCTCACATCACCATAATGCTGCCACCACCATGTTCCACCATGGGGACAGTATGTTTTTGTGTGGGTGAGGCGCACTGTAGGGCAAAAACATTATTTTTGGCCTCATGTTTGCCACATGTTTGTTGTGGCTTAAACTTTAAACTGCCATTCTTATGGCTGTTTTTCAACTACTGCTTTCTTCTTCCCACTCTTACCTAAAGATCAGATTTCTGGTCTGCACAACTAATAGTTGTTCTGGTAGCAGATTCTTCCACCTGAGCTGTGGATCGTGGCAGCTCCTACAGAGTTACCATAAGACTTTTGGCTGCTGCTATGATTGATATTATTCCTACACAGTCCAGTCATTTTGTTTGCAATTTTGCCAGAACTTTTTTATTTTCAAACAATAAACTAAATAGACAGGTTTTTTTGGATATTTTTAAAAGCCCAATCCTGGATATAACGTCTCCCCAACTTTCTTTCTGTTAGAGAAGAGAGAAAGTTGTGGAGAAGTTATATCCAGAAAGTGTCTGCTGTGTTCTCTGGTCTTCATAATGCTGTTTGCTCTCATAAGTTATCTAACAAACCTCAAAGGATCTCACAGAACAGCTGGAGATGCTGACTCAGGTGGATTCTGTGTACAATTTAGATGACATCTTGGATGAAAATTGGTTGCGCTAGATTTTATTTGGGGATATCAGAGTAAGGGAAGCTGAAAACAAATCACACATCACAGTTTTCAGTTTTGTATTTCTCAAAAAAATTAAGGATGCACAATATATCGGCATTAACATCGGTATCGGTCAATGTTAGTCATTTTATAGCATATCAGTATCTGCCCAATAAGTAAAACTGGGCCGATATTAACAACCGATATTTTTTTCCTTCTATTTGCCCTTTGTGTTTTTCATAAGGGGGAGGGGATGGGGTTGTCATGAGTGTATTTTTTTTAAATGAAGCAGATAAAAAAAGCAGTGTGTAAGTCTAGACAATAACCCATATTCAAAAATTCAGTTAGCAAAGTTTTCCGTCAGTATCCTTTCACAAATATGTGTTGGCCTATCCTTTGTGTTGGCCTATCACATAAAATCCCAACAAAATCAATTTAGGTTTCAATTTTCATAGATATTGTGGTTATATGTAAGAAAATATAAACACAGTGAAGATTCTTTAATAATTTTAGAAGATATAAGTATTACAGCTTGATTAGCTCACCCTAACAGTTGAATCTAAACTGCATGAAGGAAAGGTTCATGCAGTTTAGAAGGAAAGGAAGGAAATGATTTGTTTAATTGTTTCAAAAAATATGTTTTTCACATGGTCACAGCTAGAAATATTTTTAAATAAAAAACACCTGAGTACTCATCTAAATACAAAGAAGAATGTCAATAAATGGAGGTCATAATATAGATAGCACCAACTTAGGTGAAAAGCAGACTGCTCTGCCAGAAGCATTCAGGCTGATGAATGTTCTCTCTTTTTTAAAGGTCGAGGATGAAGGTCTCTACACCTGCTTGGCAAGCAGCCTAGCTGGAGAGGATGGAAAAGGCCACTGGGTCAGAGTCCAAGGTGACACAAGCTACTCTTTCTAAATCATTGACATTAGAGAAATACATTATACGCTCGCTTTCATTTCCTATTTACAACTAAGACATAATTAATAAAGCTCTAAAACATACTTACCATAGAGTTATGCTGTTTGCTACTACACTACGCAAAAAATGCACTGTGAGGGAATTTAGATTTTTGATTGACACAGGTTTTATTTGTAAAACTCTAAACATGCACCATTTATTCCACCTCCTGTTTTGTGCTTTAGTAAATTGAGGCTTTCATAAATGTAAATAACTGTTAATATGAATGCCGTAAGTAAAACTTCTAAAGGCACAATCATCAACCTTCTTTTTGTCTCCACTAATCTGTGACTGAACAGCATGTATGGGGACATTTTTACTGTTCAGGTGAGGTATATGGGTCTGTGTTCAGGCTGGTGGTTGTGTGGTGCATTCTTACTTTTCTCCAGCTGGGTGTGACGGGTGGATAGCAGCACAACTGTTTGCCATCTCTACCAAATTAGAGGAGTATCTAAGGAGCCAGAAGACGGAAGGAAGGCGTCAGAGCATTAGCTCTCCCTGAGCGATAACCTTTCCCGTCCAGAACCTGGCCTGGGTCTTTCTCACGTCAGTTCCTGAGAAGATTCCTCCATTCTTGTTCCAGTTCCGAATCCCATGAGCCTTCCTGACACTTCTGGTGACCTCCGCTCCTCTGGCTCCACTGGCGTCCCGAGTAATCCACCTTATCACAAAACCTGTCCACCCTCCAACGCTCTCCACCACTGAGCCGTCCACCACACTCCACCCACAACTGACCTGTGAGGAGCGACAGAGGTGCCTCACAGCCAAACTCTGCCTTTACTGCATACTCCATTTCAGGTTTAATCGTCTTACGAGGCCAAAAGACATTGTCCACCAGTAATTCTGGGGGTCCTGGTGGGTGCAGTTCATGATAGTGAAATCCCTCAGTTCCTGTTGAAAGCAACTGTAGTCACCAACAATCTACATTTTGTAACCTTATCCCATATACTGTGATTTACTGTCACCCATAAAACAGAGCCACTTCATCTCATCATGTCAGGCAACCACCATGAGCAGAATTTGTTTTTTGTTTTTCCCACTTAAGTCTGACTTTGTCCTAGAATACCCCTGGATGGCCACCCACAATCCACACATCAACTGGAGAGATTTCCACATAGAATCAGGAAGCTGTTTTTGCTTAGCCACCTGCCCCATCTCCTAGTTCCTCCACTCCACCTTGTTCCACCACTACCCCTCACCTGTCCAAGGTTCCCTCCAAGTACCATGACCTTCATAAGGTATTTAGAAAAGATTTTGCCCTTTCTCTTCCCCTTTACCATCCATAGGACTGTGCCATTGACCTTCTCCCTGGTGCACCACATCCATCAGGCTGCCTGTATAGAAACAGTTCATATTGGAAGTTGATGCCTCGGACACCGGTATCGGAGCCACCATGTCTTAAAGTTCCGAAACCACCATTGAGCTTCACCCCTGTACCTTCTTCTCCTGCCAGTTCACTCCTCCTGAGAGGAATTATGATGTTGGTGACCGGGAGCTTCTGGCCAGCAAGCTCGCCTTGGAGGACTAGAGGGATTAATTGGAGGGCACTCAGCAACCCATATTCATTGGACAGTCTTTGTTGTTGCCTATGCCGCCCGCACCAAACACAAGAACACCAAAAAATTGCAACTTGCAACTTCTTTCCACTCCCAACCGACCTTGGTCCCACATCGCCCTAGACCTCATCACAGGTCTCCCTCCATCTAAGAAGAAGACGGTCAACCTAACCATCATCGACAGGTTTTCAAATTATTTGATCTCTTTAGTCTCGCCAAACTCCCATCTTGACAGTCCTGCTCCTGTATAACTACATTTTCCGATTACATGGCAAACCTTCTGAAATAGTTTCTGACAGAGGACCACAATTCATCTCCCAGGTTTAGTGGGACTTCTGCTGTAGCCTGGGAGCAAAGGTCAACCTCTCATCCGGATTCAAACTAACGGCCATTGAGAGCAGAAGAAACAGGAACTCAAGAACATCCCCGGTTTTTCTGTAAGAACTGTCCAACTTCCTGGAGTCAACATCTTGCCTGGGTAGAGTACGCTCACAACAGTCACATCTCCACCACCAGAAGATTCCCCTTTGAGGCCCCCTTGGGGTATCAGCCTAACCTCCTGCCATTGTCCTTTCTTGATACCATCTTTGCCCTCTGTCAAGAGTGACCTTAAGGCCTGTAAAAAGATCTGGGACGAGACTAAGGCAGCTCTGGATAGATCCTCTAAGACCTTCCCTCTTAAGGTGTATTCCACGAAGTTGGCACCCAGGTTTTTAGGCCCGTTCAAGATAGACTCCACCATTAACTGACTCTGTAGTGGGATGACGGAGAGTCATCCCACTACAACCTCCAATAAAGCCTCCAATAAAGAACTATTTTCTGCCTGTCCCCATGTTTGCTGCTTCAGGTTCAAAATGGAAAGCATGAATGTGACACTTCATCCTTTTTTTCATAGATTGTATTAGTTAGGCAGTTACTTCTTGCAGTTAGAACACGTCAGTTGTAAATATGCCCTCACCTGTGTGTTTGTTTGTTTTTGTTGTTCCACACCTTGATCAAAGTCTGAGGCTTTACTGAGTTCACCATTCACCAGGGGACTTGAGTCTTTGAGTGATTCATTTCTGTCAAAACCATTTGTATTTGAATTTTAGTCCCACCGACACTCCTTGGCTCTGGTGACGTGAAGACGGTGACCGTGCCATTTAAAGGACACCTGACCTTAGAGTGCCTGGCGGACAGTAACCCCCCTCCAGATATAGAGTGGTACAAGGATGATGCCAAGCTGCAGGTACAGAGTTGAACAGTTTAAACCTGAACAGTTATATAATACTGAACTTGTCTGACTCTCACTTTGCCTTTTCCTTGTCTCTTCCTGTTACATCAGCTTGGGGGTCGTATCCAGCGGCTGGCGGGAGGTCAGTACCTGGAGATTCAGGAGGTGAAGCCTGAGGACAGCGGCCAATACAGCTGTGTAGTTACGAACATGGCTGGAAGCAAGAGTCTCTTCTTCACAGTGGAGATTCTCTGTAAGTCTAACAAAAAATGTTGAAATATGTTCTATTCTAAAAAAATATATCACACAACTAAAAAGTTCTTACATTTATCTTCATTTAATTTCAAATACTATTTAAGTATACATTAAGTTTGTCTATTCTTCATAAGTGTGCATTAAGGGGATATCCTAATACGTTAGGGACATCTTTAGGTGCTTTTGTTTTTTCACTGATTTCATTATTTTATTTAGTCAGTGTGTAAGCATGCCATGTCAAACTATTCAAACCATTTGAATAGTTCCACTCTTTCAACCAAAAACCTCCTTGGACTGTAATCACAGCAGAAACTCCTTTAGCACATGTCTCCATCAGCTTTGAACATCTAGAGACTAAAATCTTTGCCAATAGTTTTTTTTGGGAAATAGCTCAAGCTCAGTCAGATTGGATGGAGATAATAAACAGAGATGTTCAAGTCTTGGCACACTTAGTTTGAGTTAGGTCTGGACTTTTAGGAGACTGTTTTATCACGTCAATGTGCTTTGATCTTAGTAGGAATGGCTGTATGTTTAGGGTCATTGCCTGCTGGAAGGTGAAGCTCCACTCCACTCTCAGCTGCTTGGCAGCCTCTAAGCATTTTGTTCCCCATGATTCCCTATAATTAGCTCCATACATCTTACCATTAATTCGAGATATTCCTATCCTTAATGAAGACATGCATCCCCAAAACATGGTGGGAATGTAGTATTTGTACTGCTTTCTATCAACAATTGCTTTCTATCAGCCATGCTTCCATAAAGACCAGATTTAGGGAGGGCAGGGTGAATACTTGCCGTCATGTGTATGAGTTACCAAGGTCCTCTCTGCTGCCTCTCTGATTAATGCTCTCCATGCCCAGCCTGTTTGTGGGCTGTGGGTGGTCATGTCTTAATAGGAGACCTCTCTTTTCAGATCCTGCTTCAAACCTCTCTGCAACTTTTCAGCTTTGTTCACTAGCGTTATCTACGAGGCTTGTTGTATTTATACTGAGATTAAATTGCCCACGCGTGAACTTTATTTACTATTTCGATGTTTTGAGTGGTATCAGAGTAAAGAGGTCCGTTTATAAATATCCACCATGATTCTCAGATTTGTAATTAATGTATTTGCAAGATGAAGGTTAAAAATACTTACCATTTTCCTTCTGCTTCACAGTTAGTTTCTCTCATAAGATCTATAAAAAATAAAGTTTGTTGTTTTAAGGTGATACATTGTGTGAATACATTTGCAAAGCTTTATTTGCAATCCAAATCCCAACATGATTTTGTTTTTTACATTGTTCTTTAAAATTCAATTGTATGCTTTTACACACTTGACTTTTTTGTGTTTCTGGCTGGTCTATCCATCCATCCATTTTCTATCACATCTTATCTGTTGTGGGGTTGCGAGGGGTGCTGGTGCCTATCTCCAGCTGTCAATTGGTGAGAGGCGGGGTACACCCTGGACAGGTCGCCAGTCTATCGCAGGGCAACACAGAGACAAACAACCATTCTCACACCTAAGGACAATTTAGAGAGGCCAATTAACCTGACAGTCATGTTTTTCGGACTGTGGGAGGCAGCCGGAGTACATGGAGAGAACCCATGCATGCACAGGGAGAACATGCAAACTCCATGCAGAAAGACCCAGGGCAAGGGTGGGACTTGAACCTAGGACCTTTTTGCTGCATGGAAACAGTGCTACCCACTACGTCACTGTGCAGCCCCCTGGCTGGTCTAATGTTTATTAAATCTGTGTTGCTTTTATGGGAGCTATGTTAAATTATGTCTCTAGGTTTCAAAATTGTTTAGAATGAATGGGTCTTTATCTGTTATTCCAATCTGCGTAGTTATGCACTGTGATTTTTGGGAATCTTTTCAATCTGCCAAAAATTTTATTTTATTTTTTTATTTTTTTTTACAACAATTCCTGTATTCAGACTATCATCCCTAACACATTTTAGAAAAGCTTGCTTAATGCTGGGGTATCTAAGCATGTTAAGCTATACCTGCTCGTCTCTATTTTCAGTACCACCAGTAATAAAGGAAAGCAGCTCCTTGGTAACAGTTCACATTGGCCAGGATGTGGTGTTACCTTGTGAAGTTGAAGGTGACTCCTCGCCTGCAGTAATATGGAGGAAAGATGGCTTCCCTGTGCCTAAGGATAACAATAAGTATGTCCTAAGATAACTAGGCAAGACATTTGTCACTTGCTGCAGCTTCAGATTCACTTATTGTAGATTATTTAAAGTATTACATCTTTTTGATTGATCACTTTTTAATTGTGTGTTTATTTCAGGTACACAGTGATGTCTGAGGGCTCCCTGCGTTTACGTGAGGCTCAACTGAATGATGCTGGACGCTACTACTGCACAGTGTCCAACCAGGCTGGCTCAGATCACCGTGCAATGGATCTCCGAGTGTTTGGTAAATACCTCATGTAGTTTTTTTTTTTTTATTATCATTATTAAGCTGTCTCTGTAACTTATGGTCCATACATAAATAACAGTAGAACAGTCCTGTAAGAAAGAAGTATTGGTCCATCTAATCTAAAGCATTTCTCTCTCTTCTTAGTGGGCCCTTCTATCAGTCCAGGTCCATTCAACATGACGGTAACCACTGGAAATAGAGCTGTGCTTAATTGTGAGACCACAGGTATACCACCGCCAAAAATATCCTGGAAGAGGAATGGTACTCCACTTGTCATTAACCAGCAACCTGGTGCATATAGGTAAACACAAAGCTGTGGATGTATTCACTTCTAATACGACTAAAAAATGCAACTGGGCGGCGTCACATAAACTTGTTCTACCTGCGTACCCTTTCAACCCAGGTTACTGTCATCTGGGTCTCTTGTTCTTTTGTCACCATCCGATGAGGATGAAGGCTATTTCGAGTGCACGGCGGTCAACGATGCTGGAGAGGAGCGCAGGGTGATCAAAGTCATCCTCCAAGGTAATAATTTGGAGTTTTGAACTACAGCCAAATTGGTGCCTCAGACCTTTGAATGCTTGACTTCTCTATTCCTCTTTAGTCCCACCTTCTATTGAGGATGATCTCACAGCTGTGAAGGCTGTGAAAATGTCCCCTGTGGTGTTGCCTTGTCATGCTCAAGGACAGCCTCAGCCCACTGTGACCTGGACGAAGGGCGGAGCCAAACTGGGCACCAGGGGAGGAAGTTATCGTGTTCTTCCTACTGGTAAGACAACTGGTTTGAGTAGCTCCTCAGCAGGCGTGGGCCACCATTATATTCCCACACTATGATAAGTGATTTTAAATTAAAAAAAAAATCAAACATTATAACATGATCTAATTGTTTTTATTTGGAACAAAGAAACAAAGTCCTTCTGCTGATGAAGCAATTATTTCTGAATAGTTATAATAATATTTGTATGACTGTAATTTCACCAATAAATATATGTTATGCATAATATTATTGTAGTGATAATAATGTGACCCAATATTTGCTTATTAGTTTTATTATGATATACATTTAAGTAAAAATGTAGGAGACATGGCTGCTAAATTTAATGGTAGTTTTCAATTGCTTATTGCACAAAATAGTACTGCACCTTTTTGTTGTGCTGCTATTTATAGAGTAACACAACTATAACAAGCTCAGAGTAGCTGGTTAATTAGTCTGGCTTGCAGGGAATTGCTTGTAGTTTTATACTAGCCTCAATAATAGTGATAACTTCCCATATTTTTTCAGCCAGCTGACCAGCAGTGTGCCGCATTGTGTAGAGGGGAAGCGGTGTTACTCAATGCTCTATATAGCAGAAAACTGTCACTTCCTCTGTCTTTTCTCTAATAGGAATTCAAACCACAGTAACACACTGAGCCTGGTTCTGCTGGAGGTTTCTTCCTGTTAAAGGGGAGTTTTCCTCTCCAATGTTGCTACATGCGTTATGATGGATTGCTGCAAGTCAATCACTCGATGCAATCTGCTGGCTTTTCTTTGATAGAAAACGTTTAACCAATCTGTCTGTATGATTTGATTTTCTAGCATCGCTCTAAAGTGCTTTGAGATGACGTGTTGTGAATCGTCGCTATATAACTAAAATGGAATTGAATTGAATTAACAGTGTGTTGTAAAATTTAAGCTGTTTTGAAACTGTAACTTTTTAAGATCATAGTATGCCTTGATACCAGTAACAGGTCCATGCCTGTTCTTCAGGTCGTTTTGCTCTTTACATTGTAAATCCTGTTGGACTGAAATAACGTCCCTTCAGATTTAAATATTTGTTTTTCTTTGCACAAATGCAATGTTATAAATGAGCATTTTGGTCATGTTGATGCAGGGGTGCTGGAGATAACTGCTGCTCTGCCGAGTCATGCTGGCAGATACACATGCTCAGCCCGAAACCCAGCTGGTGTGGCTCACAAGCACATCTCCCTGACCGTACAAGGTAGGCTCTAACGGACCTGAGTTCAGTCACTGGGTAAAAAATCAGTAATCTTGTCATATATCATGTGTCCTGTGAAATAACAAACTGTGTCCTTTTTTACGTTCCTAGAACCACCGGAGATCAGGCCGATGCCAGAAGAAGTACAGGTATTGTTGAAACATGGAACTGTTCTTCCTTGTGAAGTTCAAGGATTCCCCAGACCAACAATCACCTGGCAGAGAGAAGGGGTCCCTATATCCACTGGTAACAACAATGAGCATTTTCTTCTTTAACAAAGTCAACTGTAATGGACAGTTTGTACTGATAACTTTTAGAGTCAATCAACATTATTTTGACATGTTTA
The DNA here is from genome assembly GCA_037039145.1 of Fundulus diaphanus. Classification (NCBI taxonomy): domain Eukaryota; kingdom Metazoa; phylum Chordata; class Actinopteri; order Cyprinodontiformes; family Fundulidae; genus Fundulus; species Fundulus diaphanus. The sequence continues at coordinate 38,647,228 of CM073127.1, read as the reverse complement.
CTGCTGGGATAATGGCACTGTCATATACCTCACATGATCATTACTTATTCTGATTTTATTGATCACGCCCATGTGACTGCTACAGGTCACAGGCTGGCTGTGCTCTCAAATGGAGCTCTGAAGTTCTCTCGCGTGACTCTTGGAGATGCTGGGACCTACCAGTGCCTGGCAAAGAACGAGGCTGGGGTATCTGTAGCTAGAACCAGACTGGTTCTTCTAGGTAAAATGAGCTTCAGTCTGTATTAAGGTTAACAGTTTCTGCATCAAGGCTTTGTTGTCACAATAGATTAGCCGCAAATTTTACTCTGTATTACTAAAAAGTTATTTTAAGCACTTATGATACATTTATGACTGAATTTGAATTTTCTCTCCTGCTTTTTACCCAGTTCCACCGGTGCTGAGTGTGCCTCGAGTTGACTACACTGCTGTCTTGGGCCAGCCAGTCAGTCTGGAGTGTTTGGCTGATGGTCAGCCTCACCCTGAAGTTACCTGGCAAAAAGACAGGAGACCTGTGGTTGACAGTACCCATATACGTATCTTTGCCAATGGAACTCTGGCAATTATTTCCACACAGCGGAGCGATGCAGGAATCTACACGTGTACAGCTAAAAACCTGGCTGGCAGAACTAGCCTTGACATGAGGCTAACCGTTCAAGGTGAAAAAGGGGCTTTGTTGAACTCCACCTCATGTTGTGTATGACGTATAACACATTCACGTGACTCATGTCATTGCATTTCAGTTCCACCCATGATTTCGCCAGCACAGACAGAGCTGTCAGTCATTCAGGGGTTTCAGGCTCTACTACCTTGTGCAGCTCAGGGCTTACCAGAACCCAGAGTGTCATGGGAGAAGGATGGTGCTGTTGTCCCAAACCTTCTTGGAAAATTCACCATCCTACGATCTGGAGAGCTGATTATCGAGAGGGTGGAGGTCAGACTTGGGATCATGCTGTTTGTACTGTTCACTAGAGATGCATGAGAAATCTGACGGTGATCGGCTCGGTCGGCCCTGACCAGTTGATTGGAAAGTGAAAAATACAAACTTCTTTCCAATCAGGCAACAAGCCTGAGCGTCAAAGTTAGCTGTTTCAGTATCAGTAAGTTTGGGGGGGAAATCAGAGGTGGCAGAGAGGTGTGAGAAACTATACAGTCTGTACAATATTTCATGGCCTACATAACAAGTCAAAAGTTTAGACTCACCTCTGTCATTCAATGGCTTTTCCCTATTTTTAGGACTTTCTGCATTGCGAATACATAGTGAAGACATCAAAACAACGACTCACAAATATATAGAATTATGTACACAAAATTGTGAAATAACTCAAAACGTCTCATATATTTTAGCTTTGTCTAACCCCCACCATCCCACCTCCCTTTTTTGGGAGATCACTGCTTTGGTCAATCTTGGCTTGCTGTTGATGAGTTTCATGAGTTTAGCCACCTGAAATGGTTTTCCAACTGTAGTAATAAAAATAGTAATAAAAATAAAGACAAACCATTGAATGAGAAGGTGAATCCAATCTTTTACTGGTGGTGTATCTGTGGTTTGTTCAGGCAAAGATTGGCTCGTTTAGCAGATAACAAAGAGGCGGAATTTGTTACCACAAAGTTACTCTGTTTCATTTTGACCTTTCTAGCTCTCTCAGACATGAAAATGTCATTAAAGGATCTGGAGGAGTCCATTTATTGATTGAAAAGGGGAATAGTAAACCGGGCTCTGCAGAGTTCATCTGAGGGTCGGTATTTTCTAGGAATACACAGAGAATGCTGTTACCAACCAAAGCACTTATACACACATCATAATCACCCAGTTATTCTCCTAACATTCATACATTGATATACAGATAAGGCTATAGGTGAGGTGCCTATAGTCCAAGGCAGCATCAACACCTGATTCAGGAAGCTGGACTCACAACCTTCTGATTGCCTCTGCTCCTAACAGGAATTATAAATCATTGTTTATGGCAAGAAGCCTAGAAAGATCTATATTTTCAGTCCTATATCATAGCTGATAAAGATATATCAAGATCGGCTAAAGCAAATATCTTTGAAAGCTTTCCCAAGCACTTCAGATCTGCAACAAAATGCTGATCGGTGCATCTCTACTGACAACTGCTTAATAATGCACATTTGGTTCAAGCTGCTCGCAGGGGAATCCGTTTTGACAGTTTTCTCTGCGCAGGCGGAAGATGCTGGTATATTCACCTGCGTGGCCACAAACCCTGTGGGCTCAGTGAGACGGGACGTCCACCTGTCCATTAACACCAGGCCTGTCTTTAAGGAGCTGCCAGGTGATGTAACCCTGAACAAGGGGCAGAGTCTGGCCTTGTACTGCCACGCTCAGGGAACACCTCCTCCCACAGTCTCCTGGACTATTAACAACAAACCCTACAAAGGTACTCAGTTAGAGTGCAGCAGGGTGGAGTGTGCTCCTCTGTGATGGAAAGTTGTTTTGGTTTATGACACTGTTTTGGGTTCTAATTCCATCCAAACTGTTTCAGGGGCCATTATAGATGAGGCAGGGAGGAGCTCAATCCTCACTGAGAATGTGACTTTGAATGACGCTGGGACCTACGTGTGCTTAGCAGAGAACAGTGTGGGCTCCATCAGAGCGCTGTCATTTGTCCGTGTCAGAGGTGAGATTTTAATTGGTTATCTCCAATTTAAGCTTTACGTGGGGATAAACCATGCTGTACTCATCTCCCGTGTTAATGATTTATTCTGTGCCCCTGCAGAGCCTCCAGTGTTAAAGGGTGAAGCCCACACATCTCAGACAGTTGTCCAGGGGGGCGCTGCAATGCTCGACTGTCCAGTTCATGGAGACCCCAGCCCCGTCCTCCGCTGGCTTCGAAACGGGACACCCTTACACCGCCTCCTCCGAATGAAAACATTCCACAATGGGTCTTTGCTCATTTACAGCATCACTGTAAATCCTTTCTGCTTTTTGCATATCATATCATACCATATCCATTTTGATAAACGTTGTAAACTTAAGTTTGAATAATTAGGCCTTCCTATATAAAAAAAAACTGCAAAAAAAGTTTTGCATCATTTATCCAATTCAGGCTTCATTTGAAGTCCCCTTGGGTGTAGGGACAGTTTGTGACTGCCCCTCGGTGTCCCTGCTTCCATCCAAATCAGATTCAGTTCAGCCGCAGAGGCTAACAGCATTAGCCACAGAGCGAAGTGAAGAAGAGGGCGCTAAATGTTGCCAGACTCGCCCCGCCTTCGTTCATCTATAACCTTGTTATGGTCTGTAGCTGAAGCTGTAATTGAACAGCCTGCAGCTGAGACTCTCACAGATGGATGACTGTCCTTCCCACGGTGGTCTCTAATGTTAAATCCCTGGACCAACCCTGTCTGCCATGACAGTTTTATGGAAGAAAATCAGCTGCTTCTCTGAACATGTTAACTTTTCAATGCTACGTTTTCTTTCTTTGCAAAAGTAACAGACTCATAGATAGTTTAGTTTTTAAAGATTTAAAGATTGTGATGCCAGTATTAGATGGTGGAACACTAATTAAATAAGTAAAAGTTGTCTCCTCCTACTGTTCGATCCACAGGCAGCTGATGAAGGAGAATATCAGTGCGTGGCGGAGAGTGAGGCTGGAACAGCTGAAAGGACTATTACTCTCAAGGTTCAGAGTAAGTTCAGATAATGTGCATTGAATAAGAAATCAGTAACTATAGAGATACGCTGATCAGAATTTCCAATCTCCAGATTTTGTTAAGCTTTACCCTGCCAATGCACATTCACAACCTCTTTTCTAGCATGTCTACCATGAGCAGCCATTCGTTATTTGCATTAGCAGACAGGAGGTCATACTGTGCATGTGAGAGGGCAAATAATATTTGTTTTACTGTTGTAGTAAAATTTAACTTGAAATTTTAAAATATTTTAGTGCTAAAACATAAGAGAGAGATTAATGGTGTTAGCCTGGTTAGCATTACTAAAATGATGTTCTATGCATGTTTTCTGGAAAAGGTAGAACTCTGAGATTTAGAGGGGGTGACAACATCTGCAAATCTAGCATTTTCCATGATAGAGAGGTTAAACACTCAAATTGATCAAACATAACTTTGTTGTACTTCCTTTAACCGGGGGCAGATTACGTTTACAATGGATCTCTATGGATAACACATGGCAGCTTTCTCTTAATATTGCACTTTGATTTTGTGTGACATAAGAGTTAATTTCCACATAAAAAACAAAAAACAACTAATTCATGCTGTTATCATTGTCTCTTCCTCTCTAATGCAGTTCATGGTGGTTACTCCAGCTGGGGGGAGTGGGGTCCATGCAGCAGTACATGTGGCCAAGGTTTTCAAGAACGAATGAGACTGTGCAACAATCCAGCACCTGCAAATGGTGGCCGCTCCTGCAGCGGTCCAACCACTGACTCAAGGAAATGCCAGACTGGTTTGTGTCCAGGTAGCGTTGACAGACAATTTTCAGTTATCTACGTTTTTACTTTTGATGGCAAGGTAACGTATAGGAACCACCTGTAAAGGCATATAAAGCTCCTACTATCTCTGTGTTGGGGTTTCTGCTGACAGGTGAGGTTCCACGCAAGACTAGAGGCAGTCTGATAGGGATGGTGAATGACAGAGAGTTCGGTGTTTCCCTCCTGGAGGCCAACATTACAGACAACGAGGAACAAGGCACCAGCACTCTGGACGCACGTCTGGACAACATCCCTCCCACCGTGGGTGAGTCACTGTACATAATGTACTGCAGCTTCATCTTCAAAGGGGTTGTTCCAGCAAGTCACACTCTTCCCTCACCCTTTTGTGTTTCAGTCTTGGGATTTAGATACCCTTTGTAATAAACCCCGCCGATTAAAGTGCTCTGGATGTAAAACAGCCTCCATTTGGACAGAATAAAGTGTTTCATTCCTTTTTTTGACTGTTTTTTTTATAACGGAATGACATTTTAACAATTTTTTATTAAACACTTGGATAAATAAGTGATACATAAAAGTACACCCATCTGTAATTTCTCTGCTAGGTGGAAATGAAACAAATGGAAAGTGTTTGAAATGCCACGCTCATCCTATTTGAACTGTGCTGTTTCGCTGTGGTCTAGCAACAGGAAAATAACTAACGTTTTGCTGTAGGTCCCTTGCTGCAGGTTCTGGTGTCTGTTTTCACTCCCGTCTATTGGACCACTGTGCTTCAAAGGGGAGCCACCAGAAACGGCTTCTCCTTTACACAGGGTCACTTCAGACAGGAGTCTCAGCTGGAGTTCGAGACCGGTGAGCTTTGGCCCCAATCAAGCGTTCATATGTTCAGCATGATGTTTATTTATTGATTTATTGGTTATGCGATCAGAACAGTATAACCTGTCAATTTAACATAATATACGTGTTAGGTACAAGATTTCTTGCCAACAACAAATTCAGACTCAATGTCTCTGCTAGACAATACAGAGCAACATTAGTCATAACGCATCATTATGGAATACATTAAAAACCTAAATAAAATATCAAAATAAAACGAAACAAAAATTACAAAATTAAAAACTCATAAATTTCAATATAAAAAGTATATATATTTAAATATATAAAAAAAAAATCAACATTACAGTTACTAAAAACAACATTGTTAGAGTATGTCAGAGTATCTCTGTTGTGTTTTTTCCAGTCGCCTGTATTGGTACTCAGTGACCGCAGGTTTAGTTTTGTTTCAGCCAGACTTTCCACCTTTCTTTTTTTATTTCTGTTCTTTAAATTCCTTTAACTCTTTTTACACTTACAATGCTTGGTGTATAAAATATTTACTCAGGATTTTTTTTTTGCACAACAATGAGGTGATGAGGTGAAAATGTCATATTATCTGCCGTTTAATGAAAAGTAAAAAACAAATTAGAGGATGTTATTTCTTGTACTTGATCTGACAACTGAACACTCGTTTCTAAGGGCAGCCAGCAGATGGCAGCACTCACCTCCTCACATTATCCAATATTTAATGTGATTCTCACAGGCGAGATCCTCCGTCTGACCCATGTTGCCAGAGGATTGGACTCTGAGGGAGTTCTGCTGATTGACATTGTAATCAACGGCTTCGTTCCTCCGTCATTATCATCATCTCATCTGGGCCTTCAGGTGTGTTTGTTGAAGTGATTATGTGTATCCGAGGACCTCAATTATATCTTGAGTTCCTTTCACATCACTCTGCAAAATTGGATCTGTGCATATTCCCGGTGCTCTTCGATTCGTCTGGCCTGATTTCACCTTCCTCCCACAGGACTTTGATGAGTCATACGTGCAGACGAGCCAAGGACAGCTGTACTCATGGTCATCGCAGACCCACCAGAGAGGAGGAAGTCCCATGGTGCTGCGCTGTAATCACACCATCGTTTACGAGGGCCAGGAGGAGCGCCAAGGCCCTGTACTTCAGCTGCTCAAGGTTTCCGGAATAAACAGTGTCTACAACATATTCACTCTCACTTTGGACTTCCATGTCATGACCAGCCTCCTCGTACCAGGTCTGGAAAAAAACAAAGAATGAGTTAACCTCTATCATCCCATGAATTATTGAATCTAAAATGTTGCATTTTTTTGCAGATGGTTACGAAGAAACATGCCCAAAGGGCTTCACTCTTGACGCAGCCTCCTACTGTGCTGGTATGCTGCTTTCCCCCATTTATGTCTCATTTGTTTTCTGGCAACATACATTGGCATCTTTCTCTCAGTGCTGCAGTTCTGTTAATGTAACAAAATGTCTTCCTGTTAGACGAAGACGAGTGTGCGCTGCTGTCTCCATGCTCTCATTCGTGCAACAACATCATGGGAGGATTTACCTGTGCCTGTCCCACTGGCTTCACTATCTCCACAGAGACCAACACATGCAACGGTGAGACACACAAAAAATAAAATAAACCCGCTGGACGGTAATATTTTATGTAAACAAAATATCCTTCTGTTTAAGCCGTTTACTTGTCATTTCATCATTCTGTTGTTTGATTTTATACGTCCCACTTAGATATTGATGAGTGCTCCCAAGGCTCTCATATGTGCCACTACAACCAGCAGTGTGTCAACACAGTGGGCACGTACCGCTGTCAGGCCAAGTGTGGACCAGGATTTAAACCCAGCATGACAGGAACCAGCTGTGAAGGTTTTATCACTGTTTATTTCTGATACACTGTCCTAGAGGCATTTGTCTCCTGTTTAAGCACTCATTGTTCAACATTTGTTAGTGCTTTAAATCATTTTTTTTTATTTTGGTAATTTCAAAACTACAAACTTGAATTTATTGTATTTTATTTATGTAACTTAATCTCAGTAAAAATGCAGCTGTTCTTTGAAGACCCTAAAGTTTTGTTAGAGAACATAAGTAAAAAAAAAACACGTAGCTGCTGCTACCCCATCTGTTTAGTCAGAATCAACTATTTATTTTTTTAAAGAAGAACAGCAAGAAGTGCCTTATTGTATTTTCTCTGGACGCTGCTGCTTACATAATTATTTTTATACTGTGATTGGCTAAAACCAACCTTTGGTAGGCAGGCACTAGGTGTCACTTTGCCCAATCAGCTCTGAAAGTTCTGCTGAAACTCCACCTTTTCCCAAACAAATTAAAAGGCAGCAGTCCCAGATTGATAATTTCAGAATGTGGAGTGCTACACATTATAAATCTGGCTTGCCAGGTTCATATCTATGTTCAAATAACACACATCCTGATAGTAGTATTTTGAGCCTGAAAAGAACTTTGCACCAGGCATGATCACTATACACAAACATAAATATTTTTGTGCCACCTGCCGGACGGCAATGCATTGCAGGAAAGTGACAGCACGGCATGGCTGAAGGGTTGTGGTTTCATTCAGCTCTGTTGTGTGTTATATGTCTGCATCCTGAATCAGTGTCTGTCTGAAAAAAAAAAAAATCACCTTGGTAACACATGGTGACAATACAAATTCTTGATTTTTGAAAAGACTCAACGGTGTGATAGCAGGGAAAGATGGTTCTGCAAAGTATTGACTCAAAGATTCAAGTATTCTTTATTGTTACCATGGTGAAATGTCTTTTTGGCCACTCTGGCACACAGCACACATAATGAAGGCAAACAAACAAACAAACAAACAGGCAATGAACAAGGGTTAAAGTGTTTTTTTTTCATTGTAGTGTTCAAGAGAGATTAAAAAATAAAAGGATGATTCAAAAGTTGGTATGAACTAGTTCTCCTTTATAACAGATAATGAGGTAATACGGTGCTTATTGTGCAATGATGATTTCAGGCTTCATTTACAGAAATGTACATTTAGATGTTCTGAGATGATAGCGTGCAGGTAGGCAACAACATTAAGGTGATTGTAGCATATGACGGGCTACTAACAGGGGGTGATTTAAAGCTCTGGACTGCAGTCTCCCATCAGGGGGCGATTGCCCTCACAGCTCTTGGGAAGAAGCTGTTTCTAAGCTTATTTGTTTTGGCTTTGAGGCTTCTGAAGCGTTTGCCTGATGGAAGAAGGGCAAACAGCGCATTGCCTGGGTGACTCATAGGGTAACACAAATGCACGCAAAGCCTGTTAAATTCTTTATTTGTAGAAAACGGGAAAAACTATTATTTTTCTTCTAAGTCACAGTTTTGTACTACTTTGAATAGGTTACATCAGATCCCCAAAATGACATAAGGTTTGTGCTTTTAACAAGACAAAATGTTAAAAGGTATAAAGTGTATAAAAACCTGTAGAAGCCACAGTAAATAGAATGCCTGATGAAACTTTGCATGCCAAACATGTGTTCCAGATGTGGATGAGTGCCGGGAGTCTGCTATCTCTCCGTGCCACCATAAGTGCGTCAACACTCTGGGCTCCTACCGTTGTATCTGTCATCCTGGATACCAGCTGTCAGGACATCGCTGCATTGGTCAGTCACTCCACTCTTTTTCTCCTTTGAAAGTTACATCATGTTTGAAAGTATTTGCAGGGGTTTGGAAACAGAGGATCTGGAGTGCGACCGCAGTCTGCGAGTCTGAGAGGGGATCGACCTGACGTCAGACACAGATAAACAAATATGTTTGAATTTTTAGAGCCGACTGTGGACAGAGTCTGGTAGTGTGGATTGATCACCAACCAAACTGAAAACGTATGATGTCGACAGCTAAACACAAAGAGAGGCTAGGACACGACAGCTGCTGGAAGCTGGTGTTTGTTTTCTCTTCAAAACTTTATTTGTAACTAAAACAAAATTAGAACCATAAATGCAAAACAACAGCAGGCATAATACGTACAAACTATCAACTAATTACCATCACGCATTGATAAAAAGAAGAAAAAACAAAAAAGGAGACGAAACTCAAATGTAAGACTAAATTATAGTATGTAATTAAGGGCTTTATTGAAATAAAGCAAACAATTGAGATTGTGATCATAAAGGTCAAAATTCTGTTAAATTAATGTGTCAGTAATCTATAGAATAAAATTATTTGGTTGAGGCTTAATTTAATGAACTGACCTTTCTGATCCAAATAGAAATAAATAAATCATAAATGTATCATAAATTAGAAAATATTTATTCGCACAATCAAATCCAAACATTAGATTCTTGTCAGTTTAGATAAAAACAATAACATTATTAGATTAAAATCAACATTGTAAGTATATAAATAAATATTCCAAGCTCTCAGCTCAAGTTTTATGAAAAATACTTACTTTACTTTTTAAAGTATTTTAACTTGCACAGTTTTTATTGTATGGAGTCGAGCAGAAATATGGCCTGTCCGAATTCTGAGAATTTTTATTTTACTGTCACCTAGTGGTCTGTGTGTTTACGCTGCTGCCCTCGTAAATTTTGATCCCCCAGCATGTGCCGGTGTTAAAGTGTAACTCCCCCCCCATACCAGACCCAATCTCATACTTGAAAAATGTGCCCGGCGAACCAGGAAACGTACGGGGAGGGCTGGTCTGGGCCACTAGTAAAAGCTAAATAAATGCGAAATAAACTAACTGAATGGTACACTGACAAATTGCTAACCTGAAAATCGATAAAAGGGCCGCTTAACTCACTATTCAAACTGATGGAAACGGAGCTGTTTTTATACTCCACAGCAGCAGCGGTACTGACACGTCAGTGTCTACAAATGACGTCACAAAAACTTTTGAACCAATAGCAACACTGATTCGAAACTTAATGCAAGACACCCACTGAAACTTAGGAGGGCGCTACACTGATGGTTTTAGACACAAAAGCAGGATTTTAACAAATATTCTGCAATTTGTCAAAATAATGACCAGGATATACAGACAGCACTATAAGACAACCATGTGAACAGTTTATTAGCAAAAAAAGTTGATTGGGGGGGGGGGGGGGGGTTACCCTTTAAGTGTGTGATCCCCGGTCTTTCAGTCTTGAAACACAACTCTGTTGAAACCATTCTGTTACTCTGAACTCCAATTTTCATCAGATCTGTGAAAGTCATGTGATGTGTCCCCAGCTTTACATGTCTGCTATGATATTATTCGAACAGTTGAGTGGGAATGTTTGCACTTTCCCAGACATCAACGAGTGCATGAGAAATGTTTGCCCAGCCCACCAGCAGTGCCGCAACACCGACGGAGGATATCAGTGTTTTGACAGTTGCCCGGCAGGAATGACGACAGCAGAGAACGGAGCTTGTGTAGGTTAGTGACTTCCACACACGACTTGTGTCAAGGGATGTGTCCATCAGGATTTTCCTCCCTGATACCCATCTGAGTCATTTAAAGAAATCAATGGCACATGCATGCTTGAAAACACGGTACCTTTGAAGTGCAGTAAAATACCACTACATGTAATAAACTTACTCATTGATAAGACTCTGGACACTGAATATTCTGTAGTTCTTGTCAGTTACTCTGTCTTTTTACCCCACAAGCAAGGCAAGGCAAATTTATTCATATAGCACATTTCAGGACAAGGATAACGCAAAAGGCTTTACATGATTAAAACATAGGAAAATAAAAACAGACTAAAAGCAAGTTGGAATAAAATGTAGAAAAATTGAAACTAAATAAAACATGGGAAAATGAAAACTAAAAGTAAATATTAATGCTTTTAAAAACAGTTATTAGATTAGATTAGATTAGATTCAACTTTATTGTCATTACACAGGTACAGGTACAAGGCAACGAAATGCAGTTTAGGTCTAACCAGAAATGCAATATAAGCAAGTGCAGGATAAACAATGGTTCCATAAGTACAGGACATGGGTTTTCACAGAATAAAAATAAAGATGGATACTATTATAAATAGAATTTTACTGATAGATTTGTCCTATGAATATAATATGTAGATAACTAGTATTGTGAACTAAATTTACAGCTGGATATGTACCGAATATAATATACAGGTGGATATTACTATAAATAGAGTTTTTACAGATATGTACAATAGCATAATATACAGATGGTTGTTTTTATAACAGCGTTTACAAGTGAATATGTACTATGAATATATGTACAGATGGCTATTACTATAGGCAGAATTGTGAGCATAATATACAGGTAGCTATTACTATAAAATGAATAAATAAAGTTCGGACAGAAGCTATCTAAATTAAAGTGCAGTGGAAGGTAATTGCATATTACAGTTACAGTACGGTATTGCAAATGTATATGTAAATAATTGGTACTGTGAATAAACAGTCGGCAGTGCAAATCAATATTCAGTCAAGGTGAGTAGTGCAAGATGCATGTAAACAGTTGTTACTATAGTAACAGTCAGGAGTGCAAGTGAACATTACAGTCTTGTAAATAACAAAATGGAGGTAGGTGTGAGGAGGGAGAGGAGAGTCTGTCAGTATATGAGGGGGGTGGGATCAGCGAGGATTAGAGTTCAATAAAGACACAGCTCTGGGGAAGAAGCTGTTCTTTAGTCTGCTGGTTCTGGTCCGGAGGCACCTGAAGCGCCTGCCGGAGGGCAGGAGAGAGAACAGTCTGTGGGCTGGGTGAGAAGAGTCCTTAAGGATGCTGCGAGCTCAATGTAGGCAGCGTTTCTTCTGGATGTGCTCAATGGTGGGTAGTGGAGTCCCAGTGATGTGCTGGGCGGCTTTCACCACCCGCTGCAGTGCCTTGCACTCTGTAACAGAACAGCTCCCACACCACACTGTTGCACAGTTGGTCAGGAGGCTTTCTATTGCACAGCGATAGAAGTTCACCAGGATAGTCGAGGATACCTGATTTTTCCTCAGTCTCCTCAGGAAGAAGAGGCGCTGGTGAGCCTTCTTGACCAGGCAGGAGGTGTTGGTTGATCAGGACATGTCCGCCGAGATGTGGATCCCCAGAAACTTGAAACTGGAGACACACTCAACAGCCATTCCATTGATGTGGATGGTGTCGTGCGTGCCTCTTGAATCTTTTCTGAAGTCCACGATGAGCTCCTTCGTTTTGGTGGTGTTGAGGAGCTGGTTATTCTCAGTGCACCATGTGGCCAGGTGCTTGATCTCCTCCCTATAGGCAGTCTCATCGTTGTTGCTGATGAGACCAATCACCGTAGTGTCATCCGCAAACTTGATGATGGAGTTGGATGCGTACACAGGCTTGCAATCGTGGGTGAAGAGGGAGTATAGAAACGGGCTTAGCACACAGCCCTGTGGTACACCAGTGTTGAGTGTGATGGACGTGGAGCAGTTGGAGCCTGATCGGACATTCTGGGGTCTGTTGGTCAGAAAGTACAAAATCCAGTTGCACATGGAGGTGTTGATGCCCAGATCTCGAAGTTTGGCTATTAACTTAGCCGGGATGACAGTGTTGAAAGCTGAGCTAAAGTCAACAAACAGCATGCGTGCATAAGTGTTCTTATTGTCCAGATGTGTGACCACAGAGTGCAGTGCCATGGAAACTGCATCCTCTATGCTCCTATTGCTGCGGTATGCAAACTGGTGTGAGTCCAATGTTGATGGTAGCAAGTCTTTTAGGTGTGCCAGGACCAGCCGCTCAAAGCACTTCATTACGATTGGTGTGAGTGCTACAGGGCGGTAGTCGTTAAGGCACTTTGGGCTGGAGTGTTTTGGCACTGGCACAATGGAAGTGCATTTGACGCATGTTGGTACAGCTGCTTGGGCAAGAGACAGGTTGAAAATGTCTGTAAAAACCTGTGAGCTGCTCCGCACATGCCCTGAGCACGCATCCAGGGATGTTATCTGGTCCAGCTGCCTTGTGCCTGCTGATCCTGCTCAGTGCATTGCAGACAGTTAGACTACAAACTTAAACTAATGATGTTTCAGTAAACAGTTTAACTAGAACAGTCAAAAGAAATCCTAAACAAATGTGTTTTTAATGTTGATTTAAAAAAACTCAGGCTTTCAGCACTTTTACAGTTTTCTGGAAGTCCTACAAGAGAAATCGTCACATTTTGACAACTTGTCACCAAAAGTCTTCAGTTTTATCACTTATTTCAAACCTATACTGTATCTCAGCCAAGACACACATTTATACTTCTCAATAAACTCACGTCCTGCTCTTGCGAACAATGTTTACATACAGTTAGCTAAAGTTCTCAGCTAATATTACCATGTTTGCTCTGTTTTGATGACTCGGTGGAAGTTTCTGGTAAAAGTGCATAAACAAAATGTACAGAAAAAGTTGTTTGACCCGTAGTCATCTTTTTAAATACTGCTGTCTGCACAACTACTTCTACACTGGGAATTGTCCGGGGTTATCTGAGCACAGCCCACTGAGCAGTGACCTGCCACCGACACCTAATGCAGTCTTTATTTCATTGTGAATGTCAAAGTAGAAACTTAGATTGTTAGGAAAAGCCCAGATTTGTTTGAACAAAATAATACTATGAGTTTACGGTTCTGCAAGTCTTCTCACAAAAATAGGCCATGATTATTAATAATGGGCTTTGCAACACATGGCTCTACACCTCACAGAGGATGTGGCTTACTAAATAACAACTTCAATCAGAAGCTGGGTTTTGTCAGAGGTTAGTGATACCAGTGTTTAAAAAAGCCTTGATTGGAATCCAAAACCTAGGCTCGGATCGGGAAATCCCTGTGTGTGTTTACTTTAATTCACTGTGGAAAACTGCAATTACTAAAAATAAAGAGCATTTCGAGACACTTGACACCAAGCTGCATTTAGCAGAATGTCTGATGGTAATTATGTGGACTCTGTCGGTCCCTCAGAAGGAGGTGGTAAAATGGTTTCTCCAGGGTGGATCCTCAAAAAGACCAAAATATGTATTACAGAGAATTCATAGTTCCAACAGCAGAGGAGACGTGGAAAAGTAATTAGAAAAAAACAAAAAACACTTTTTTGTCTGTTTGATTCCGATTTTACTGTTAGTTTTGTTTTTAAAGTTTGTTTTAAGCACCAAATTAAAAACATTTCTGTGAAATCTGAAAGAACTGCGTTTTTTTTCTTAGACATTGACGAGTGCCAAGATGGAAGTCATATGTGTCGCTACAGTCAGATCTGTCAAAACACAATCGGAGGCTACGGATGCGTCTGTCCTAGAGGCTACAGGTCTCAGGGAGTCGGGCTTCCATGTCTGGGTAGGACCTTATTTTTGTCTGTTTAATGAAAAGCCCCTTCAAAAGGATCCCACATGGAATCCAACCTGAATTTTCATTACCTTTCAGACATTGATGAATGCTCGCAAACCCCAAATCCTTGTGCGCACCAGTGCCGTAACGTACCTGGCAGCTTCAGGTGTCTGTGCCCTCCTGGGACCATGCTGCTGGGGGACGGACGCTCCTGCGCAGGCCTGGAGCGAGGCCAGATCTTCACCAACGGCACCAGACTCAGGGCCAGACTCCGCCCACAGCTGGTGTCATCCCTGGGCAGGCCAATCATCTCCCGCTCTAACGGAGCATCTCGCATTACCAGGCAGAGCTGTCCTGTGGGCTACACCAGCAAAGACGGTGCATGTGTGGGTAGGTTTGATGCCTGTTTTCCGGGAGCATTTAACAAGGACAAAACAGCCGCTTTCAAATGTTTTCTGAGTGTTCTTAACAATTTTATGTTATTTTCGGCACAGATGTGGATGAGTGTTTGTTGAAGAAGCCATGCCAACATGAATGCAGAAATACAATTGGCAGCTTTCACTGTCTGTGCCCTCCAGGGTACAAACTTCTGCCCAACGGCAGGAGCTGTAAAGGTAGAGCTTCCTGAATCGCACCGCTCTGAACGTCATAACCTTCTAACCCCTCTCTAAATAGCAGATGAGTTCATATCTCCTCTCTTTAACAGACATTGACGAGTGCACTGAACAAAGAATTCAATGTGGACACAATCAGATGTGCTTTAATACCAGAGGGGGATACCAGTGTCTGGATACACCCTGCCCTGCTTCCTACCAAAGTGGGGGACGTCCTGGGTAAATACGATGTACACTTGTTTATGCAGTTTAGCAGACAGATTGGTCTCCAGATATAAAAGTTAATTTTGGCCCAGAAATTTTAATGATTTTGCTGTTGGTTCAGGGGGAAATGTTAACAAGGATTGATGTTACTCAGTTATTCTGATTGAACTAAAAGTGCTAAATGGTTGCTTTAGAATGAAGTTGTGATCTAAATTGTTCCGCTTTTCTCAGCCATGTGTACCTCCAAGAAAACACTTTCTATCTTCATTGTTTTGTGTCAAAAAGGCTTCAGAACAATGATTGCTGCATCATGAGATTTTTAAGAACCTCAGTGAGAGGTTCTGTTTCAGAACCCACAGAAAAGCTCTATAAAGGTTAGGACAAAATAAAAAAAAAAATAATTTAAGGGATTATGGTGCCCCTGGTGAGGAGCTTGCTCTGGAATTGCAGTAGAGAATGTTTCTGCACGCACAGTGAGGCAGAGAGTTGTGGATACTTGTTCGGTGTCACAAAGAGCAGCAAAGAAGCCATCCCCTCAAGAAAAATATCCAGGACTGCCTGAGATTCTACAGGAAGCACTAAGGCTGAACTGCCGAGGACTCGGGTAAAGTTATTTTCTCTGATGAAGCCTCCTTCCTTGTAGTTGGGAGATCTGGAAAACCAATTGTTTGGAAGAAAAGTGAACACTACCATGAGTCCTGTTTCATGCCAACAATTTTAAACCATTTGCCTGGTTGCCTTTAAGTCCAAAGGAATGTGATCTCTTACAATTTTCCCAACACACTGCTATAATGAAAGAATGGGATCAGAACCTGTGGAAAAAAGGAACCTTGCTCTAGGAGCAATTTGTTGATGAACAATGTTTTTTTTCTCAGCATAGTAGAGCACTGAAAACATTGAAATTTGGATCCATGTCCAGGAATCTCCCTGGATGTTAATCCCATTGAGAAGAAATTGATAGTTTCCATAAATTTGATACATTTCTCTATAAAAGCCTTATGAAATGTTTATTATTGAAATATCATGGAAACATCTGATAAAGAGATCTAACAACACTGAAGCCGTAAAATTGGTTTAAAGTGTTTTCTTCAGTTAGAAACCTTTTGGCCACATATATACAAGCACATTTAGTATTTTGCGTAATAGATACGTATTTTCCTCTTTCCTCCTCACTTTTAAAGGACCTGTTTCCGGCCCTGCTCTCTGGACTGCGCCACAGGAGGCTCTCCTCTGCTCCTGCAGTACAAGCTGCTCACGCTTCCATCTGGCATACCGCCCAATCACAACGTGGTACGCCTGTCAGCGTTTTCAGAGTCGGGCATCCTACAAGAGCGTACCTCCTTCACCATACTTGAGCAAGAATCGGTTACGGGTCTGCTGGGACGAGTGTTTGACATCAAGGACGAGGCCGGCAGAGGAATCATCTTCACTCGGCGGGTTCTGGATAGACCTGGACTCGTGAGGCTCAAGGTGCAAGCCACCACCATCTCAGAACAAGGTCGCATAACGTATCAAAGCATCTTCATCATCTACATCTCCATCTCGCCGTACCCCTACTGAGCCCCCATGTTGTCCTCCCCAGGGGAAAAAAAAATCAGACCATGAATCGCTGACATTTAAGTTTTTTGTAAATTCCCTGCAAGAAAAAAAAAGACATTGCTTTATTGTCGCCATCAGAGAAGGCTTGTCATGTGACTACAGAGCTGTGCATTCTGTAGTGAATATGTCTGCTATATGCCCTTAATGGGAAAGAAGTGAGACTTTCATATGCATCAGCAAAATCCGATGGAAAATGCGAAAAGGGAGCATTACAATTTTACAACCCAGACGGTTCCTTCCTCCAGAATTTTCTGCAATCCATTGTTTTAGTGTTTGATTCTCATGTGGAATATCCAAGTTTGGTACAGAGATATTTTTATAGTTCGCACTCCGAAGTACTAGTAAACTAATCTTTCTACAGCTATGAAATTGTTTAATGTCCCCCCCATATTATTTATTTAAGCCATTTGAAACGATCTTCTTTAAACAAACCTGAACAACATGTGGTTTGAGTTGTCGTAGATCTACTGGTGTACTGGC
Organism: Fundulus diaphanus; assembly: GCA_037039145.1. NCBI lineage: Eukaryota > Metazoa > Chordata > Actinopteri > Cyprinodontiformes > Fundulidae > Fundulus > Fundulus diaphanus. The sequence goes on along the minus strand of CM073127.1, from coordinate 38,629,859 downwards.
ACATTGTTATCGGTCCTATGTGATTTTCTACGCTGTTTTATTTGATTTGACCTGTCAGAAGGTGCTATGTTGAATGTCACTGAGGTATTTTGAGTTTGTGTGCATGGTGCTGCTGTCAGTAATAAAAAGGCAGTTTTTAAAAAGATTGATCAGCGATTCACATGCTGCTTGGTGCTTGCATTATGAGATAAGCCACAGTAGATTAATACTTTTCCTCACCCACTCCAGTTGATCTGTTAGAAAGCCGGAGCCATAAATTAACAAGATAATTCACCTGAAAGTAATGAACTATGAAGATTATTTCTAGATGTTTATTCTCCAAGTTTAAAACCATAAAAGCCCCTATTGCTGTAATTGTGTCAAATATTTGTATGAATAAAATGCTTTTGTTTTTACAGTCCTGTAACAAAATGATCCCTGTTTATCTTGATTTCTATTGTACACCATTTCTGCCCCTTACTAGGTCCACCTCGGTTGTGTCGGGTTGGACCCCCTCTTTGCCTTAATCGTTTACAGCATAAATTCAGCAAGGTTTCAGAAACCATTCTCCGGATATTTTGGAGTTCATATTGAAATGGTTGCATTTCATAAGCGCAGCAGATTCTTTGGTGAATTACCAAAAAATAAAAAATGAATATAGCTGCTGCTAAAATCATTTGCATGGACCAGAACCTTTTCTACATTCTAAACAAAATTTGATTTCCATGTAATGGTAAAACTCAGACCAAAGTAAATACATGCATAAAGTGTATTAACAGTTCTAGAAGTGTTATTTCTACATTGTTTTGCTATACTGTATATTGTAATACAAAACATCACTCTAGCCATTCTAGGATCACAACGACCCTGCTTTCTATCATCTCAAACCAGCCTGCTCATTGTGCTCTGACATCAACAAACTATGTTCATCCTCATAAAATGCTACTCACTGGAGATTTTCTTTCAGAACATTCTCAGTAAACCAGATAAATAGCTATGTGTGAAAATCTCAGCTGTGTCTGAAATACTAATGCCAGCCCATCTGTTAATAATAACCATGCAACGTTCAAAGTTATTTAAATCTCCTTTCTTCCCCATTCTGAGACTGTTTCTATTTCAGCAAGTTGTCTTCCCCAAGCCTAGATGCCTAAATGTACTTAACTGCATCATGTGATTGACTGACTCGCTGTCTATATTCACAAGCAATTAAATAGGTGTACCTAATAAAGTGGCCAGTAAATGTATAAGCCAAAAGCAGTTAAAATCTGCTCCCCACACCTGAGGATAAAATCGGCTTTTTACAGCATCTCTGCCATATCCTGCTGCCAAACAATCCTTCTGTGGGACAGCAGATCTTTTCTAAAAGGAGCATTTATCTCTGCTGTTAATCTTTCTGTGTTAAAAAAGTAAAAGCACAAAAAGACTTAGCCCTTAAAGTGTCTTTAGTGTGAGGCAGTGCTGCTACGTACCCCCAGAACAGCTTTAGTACCCTATTGACACATTAATGCTATAAATCACAGACATTCACTGAAGGGATGGGAATTTCAGTCCGACTTTTATCTAGAAGCATATTGGAAATATCTGAAACTTTAACAACTTAAGCTTTGTTCCAGAAATAATGAATTTTTATACTTTCAGTACAGTCACTGCAAGTTCACTCTCCTGGTTTTTAATAGGTTTAAAATGCCATATAGATTTACGATAACCTTAGATGTCGAAAAAAAAAAGAAGATATTCCACAGTGTCCTTTTCTATTGAGCAAAAAACAAAAAAAAAACAAAACAAAAAACATGTTTGTACAATACTCGGTCCACCCCAGCTGCTTCCTTTGGACTTAAGTTGAAAAGTAGGGGCCAGGTGGATATTGTACCAAATTAACCCCAAAGTCAGACTAGTCTAACTACATGTTAGACTTCAAACAGGTCAGTTGGCATTTTCCATGTTAAAGTTCCTGACAATGAGGAAAAGATGGTGATGGAAAGCCTTTTTTGGAAGGGTTGCCAGGAGAGCATCTCTTCTCTCTAGAAGGAATATTGTCTGTAACTTAAGCTTGCCGACCAGTCCAGGGTGAACCCTGCCTCTTGCCCATTGACAGCTGGAGATAGGCACCACCACCCCTCGCGACCCCAATAGGGATAAGCGTGTTGGAAAATTGATAGATGGATGACTTAAGCTTGCAGAGTTACTTCTGAGTGAAACACAAAGTTGCACAGAGGAGACCAAAGTAGAAACAAAACAAAACGTCAAATCAAATTAGTTTACTTATATAGTGCCAAATTACAACACATTACAAGGCACTGTACAGAATCAATTCAATCAAATCACACAGACAGATTTATCAAAACTTTTCTAAGAAAACCCAGTAGAATGCATTGAGTCACAGACTTGCAGCAGTCACTCCTCCTGAAGAACCACGTAGCCACAGTGGACAGTCACTTGCATTGTGTTGTTGACTTTGCAGCAATTCCCTCGTAGCAAGCATGCATGTAGCAATGGGCTACAACAGGCTAACAAGACAGGCATATCAGTAGAATACTGTCATACCAACTGTCAAGCATGGTATTGTTGGTGGAGTGACAATTCCTGCATCCAACAACCAGGCATCTTCCAAGCACTGGTTTGACCATGAACTGCTTTGTATACAAAGGTATTCTAAATCAAATGTGAGACCATCTGTCTAAAGAGAGCAGCTAATCTACAAACAAAATGGCTCAAAACAAACACACAAAAATCAAGATCTTCCAATGAACCAGTCCAACCCTAACCATTACTATTAACCTACCATAACCCCTAATCTAACCTAACAAGACAAGACCTCAACCTGGACTTGATGTCTGGACTTCAAGGATTAATGACATGGACATTCATGAATGTCCACAAAAATCTTTCAACATTTAAGATAAGATAAGATAGTCTTTATTGATCTCACAATGGAGAAATTCACTCGTCATTTAACCTGAAAGTTTACAACTGAGTAATGACCACAACATTTTTAATGTATAATGATACATAAAACCCCAGAAATTAAAATGTTTGGTGTTTTGGGTACACTAAAACTGGAGGCAGACCAGAAGCAGCAATTTTTTTTTATAATAAACACAGACTGGCACAAAGAGAACAGGATATCAAACAGTTTGAGCGTAACAGAGGAATACAGTACTGAATGATGGAAGCCAAGAAGCTTAGATACTGAGGGAATGTGGAGAATGACATTGAAACCAGGTGAGCTTAATTACATGGATAATGTGTCATGATTTAGATATTTGTTTTGCTTTGAACTTTTCTGGACTCTTCTCATCAGCCTGTCACCTCTCAGCCACCAGCCACTATCCAATCAGTTCAGTCAACAGTCAATTAGCCCACATCAACTCCACCTGCTGCCAGTAATTAGTCAGATCAGCTCACCTGTGCACCTGCTTACTTTTACCAGCTTCAGAGGACATGTGTAAACCCCAGAGAAAATGAATGGACATTTTAAGGAGGACAAGGATATGGTAGGCATAACAGTTGAGGAAGCAAAGCATAGGGTGAGATGGAAGCAGGTAATCTGTTGCTGTGGTGAGGGAGTAACTGAAAGATGAAAAAGTTTGGTAAAAAAGGGTGATTTGTTTTTATGTAGTTTCAATATAAAATATGTGGGAATTTTTTAAATCAAAGATAAATATGGGCACAGATCTGCATCAATACAGATAAAGAGCATAGTCACAAATTCGCAGATCAAGGTCTTGTGATATTGGGGATTATTCAGCCCCTGCAAAACAGCAAAGTGCTACACTGATGTTGTAATGCTAAGCGCAACAGCAGCAAAGTACCAGCAATGAAGAACCCATTATATAGTTCAAGTGCTTTCCTAACACTTCTGGGAATTACTGGGTTACATGGTAGATATGTGCCATATTCCACATGAGCTAATGGGTGGAAACTCATGGAAAGCAGCCAGCCTAGCTATTCAGCAGATTTAACGAGGTGCTGTCAACTGTGCAGTCCAATTCTGAGGCTGGAAAAATAACCAAATCTGTGTGAGCTTTAATATCTGAAGATTCAATGACTTGTTTGGTTCTGGCTGAATCCTAGGTTTGACTGATGGTAGACGACCTTACATGATTTGGTTTGGTTGACATAGTTGAAAGGTAGAGGTATATGCATACAGAGAAACTAAAAGTTGGCTAAACAACGGGTTGTAGAAAGAGTTGAGCAGCCACTAGATGTAAACTGAAAACGTCTTTGGTGACTGGCTCATGTAAACCCTTTCACAGCACTGAGGTGGAACGTTCAGAGAAAGAACCAAGAAAAAGATGCAACTTTTTCATGTCAACACAATACAATAAACTGTATTAATATAAGTAAGTAATCAAGATGAAACTCAGTCGCACAACCAATAGACTATTGGAAGTAAAACATTTTTTAACTATACCAATGAGCGATTTAATCAGAAATTTAAAAAAATTGTAAAGATGTTTTGACTATTTATTAATAGATAGTACAAGATTACATGTATGTTTAATCCCACTAAAAAGAGGTATAACTGGGCAAAAAGAAACAGAAATGAAGCTAATTTCCACAAATGAAAAATATTTTCTGAATAAAAAACAGTGTCAAAATATTACTGAAGCTGTTTAAATGTTGAACTTTCATCCAAAGTTTACAGATGTCTCAAAAGTTTAAATAAACGGCTTCACCACCAAAGATGCCATCTTTCCAGAAGAAGCAGAACATCTTAATTGGGCCCCACACCTGACCGGGTTTCTTGACCTGGTTTTTAGGTGAACACATGTGATAATATAATTTTTTTTTGTAACTTATGTTCCCTGTGGCAATATTTTTTCCTGCAATTTCGATAGGGCGGCGCCATAGCGCCCCCTATTGACAAGTCACTAGCAACTGCCAGGTCAGATCTGGTGTAATGATGAACACTACAATTTTAAAGGCCTTTTATTTTGTTTGGCACCATTCCTAGCTCTTTTTTTTTATTTTTAATGCATTTTGATATAAGAGCTAGGACAGTAAAAGCAGCAGCAACAGGGACAGGCAGTGATATCTATAGTTTGTGCATTTGTTTCTTCGTGTAATGGACCTTTTATGTGAATTACACAGATGTTTAATACAGGGACCTGTCTATCAAAAGTTTGGGTGGATTATGCAAATCAGACCTTTTCAAATAAGGAGGTCTTTGTCACAGGGCTTAAACTAACAATCATTCTAAATAAGTAACAATGCACATCCCAACACTGACCAATCCCTCTAACAGGAAGAAACGACGTGATACAATATAAAAATACAAAGATTATTTTGGATTAACATTCAAGACCCAGAAGTTAGATCAGTCTCTGCCATTTATTGTCTTTGCGGAGAGGAAATCTCCAGTGAGGTCATCGTCTTGGGTAATACCTCAGCTGCTCAGTAGATGGAGCAGGGCTCAATTTTTTTAATCCTCCAGACACTGAAGCATTTCCCTCACACCCAGCATGACCGAGTATTGTTGGGATCTCCGATGCCACTAATTTCATATCTTAAACTTCTTGTTGTAGCAACTGACTTCAGAGGAACAACAAAAATAAAACTAACCACACCAAAAGAGAACCATATCTGTGTCCTTGTATTTTTAGAAGTACTTGTTGAAGATGGGGAACCTCTGCAACTTGGCGTATTTTATGTAGTGGCCTGGCTTTACCTCCTCCCCAACTCATTTCTCAGATAAATATAGGAGGAGGTCAGAGAAAGGTCTTTGCTGGGACACTGCTGATCCCTCGGTGTGTGTGCGTGTGTGTGTGTGTATGTTTGTGTCTTAATGTTTACAGGACGTAGCTTTGCGTTTTTAGATTTCTTTGACAAGCATGAGCTTTATATGCAAGTTAGATATTACTGTTGAGTTTGGAAGAAGAATCCGTGGGTTTACTATTTCTTTTAGGCATCTGCTATTTTTTTTCACAAATCCTTTTTCATTTTGCAAAGTATAGAATAATGCACAATAACAATAATTGTATCAACAGTAACAGTATCAACACCACTTTATATATACCGTTAGAGTAATTGTCTCAATTTAGGTCTGCCAAATCCATCTTTTGTCATAAATGGTTTTCATTGTATTTTTTTCAATACAAATATGAATTTCGGATCATCATCAGCACAGTCATAATTTACATTGAGCCTTTAAAGACACTTTTGAACCTTATGTAAAGACATAAGGATGATAAAACTAATATTAATGAGTTTTTACATTTTTTGTGAATTTTCCCTCAGCCAGAGACAGTCAAAACTATACACACAGGCTGAAATAAATTCACAGACCTCCATTAATATTTGGATAAATGTCCCTTAACTAGCTGTAGAGAACCCACACACGTTTTTAATCCATCGGCAAGCTTCTGGACATATTCTGCGTGGTTGTTTGGCAACTTGTTTTTGGTAGAGCTCAATTAAATTTGGTTGGTTTTCTGAAATGCACAAGGCTTTCAGGGAGCCATGAGCCATGAGTTCTGCACTTTACTGGGAGCTTCATCCTATCCTGCTTTGTCTATTCCAAATGCAGTTTTGATGTGTCTTTGGGGACATTTAACAGAGATTACTTAGATCTCTGTTAAAGGTGAACTTACCTAGTCCCTGCTTTAAAAGTTCAGATGAAATTTGCCCACATGGACAAGTCAAACGCCTTCTGAAGAAGGTTTCATGCGTGACAAAAATTAAGCTACTTGGTTGTAATGACAAGAAATGTGTTATTCAAGAGATGACTTCAAAACCTAAAAAAAAAACTGTCCAGCTCAAGTATGGTGGTGGTTATATTACACAAAAGTACATAAAGTGCATAGAATAATTAAGAAGAGCATTCATTATTCAGCTGAACTTCAAGGCAACAGCAAGACAGTAAAGACAGTAAAGACTTGGAAAAACTGGTTATTCCTGCAGGATCATGGACCTTTCTGGAATGGCCCCCGTCCTCAACCAAGCTCTACGTTTGTAGACTTAGACTAAAGCCAGGAAACCAACCAATTTAAATTAATTTAGGGAAAAAGGGTCTATTTTCCAGTCAGAAGTATGCCAACACCTGGTTCATGTAAATCCTGGAGTGGTTGCGATTTCACCACAGACCAAACAGAGAGACATTGAGAATGCACATGCTCACACCTTGGTGCAACTTATTAGGGCAAGTTAACCAAGCATGCATGTTTTAGTATGTATAGGGAAGTAAGAGTATTCAGTGAGACAAAACAAAACATGCATGCACAGGTGCAAACATGCAAACTCAACACAGAAAGGCTTTGTTGTGTGGCAACAACGTTGCTGCACAGTGCAGACCTGGACTCCAGCAGATGCACGTAAACAAAAAAAAGCAGAGGTTGCAAATACCTTGAGGAGCAGAGTTCAAGCAAAACGGAAAAAGAAACACGTTCCTCAGAAAAACAGCAGGACCACGCTCAGACCTGGAGGCGAATCATTCATTAAGTTTTCATGAAGCTTCACAAACGATGTGGGTGAACTACTGTAAGGCAGATGGAAGGCTGTTTCCCCTTTTCCATAAAACACCAACTATTAGTGAAAATGAACGCTGAAAGCCGAGGAATGGCCACACGTTCCATCTCCCCTACTGCTTTACACACTCAGGATGTCAGTACTTGATCAGTAATGAGCACAACGTTGCTGCCTATTAGAAGATATGTGCAACGGAGCTGAGAGAATCGTTAACAAACCTGATCTGCTAAACAAATTCTTCACTTCAAAGTTGAGTCAAACGTTTTTTGTTTTCTAATATTTTGCCTCAGATTGAAATCATAGAGACCTGTATTCACATCCCAAAGCCAAAAGAATATCCTGCTGCAAACATAAGAAATTTCATATAAATAATCATATTAAACAACTGGAAAAGTTTGGGTTACAGTAATAATATTTTCTTGGAGTTTCAGTTTTTACAACGTGCCCTTTCATTTGCCTCATCAATGCTGCCTCCCGGCAGCTGTCTTCAGGAAAGGGGGGGGGGGGGGGGGGGGGCTCTCAACAATCTGACAGGTTTTATATAATCCAAGCTGGTTCAAACAGTGATACAACAAGCAGCTAGAAATACAGATCTGCCTCATGAGAGAGTGAAAGGCAATATGTTTATCAGGTGGCCATCTAGTAAATAACATTTGCTACAGGGATTGATGAGAGTAAAATATCACACTTTAAAACTGTTATGTGATTGGGGTGTTTTGAATGTAGTATTATCTGCAAATAAGTACAAAATGAGTTAAAGTAAATTTAGATTTTAGAACCTTACAAAAGAAAAGTTAAACTTTTCTACAAATTTTCACTGTCAACTTTCTTGACACCCAACAAAGGTGTTATTAAAATAAGTAGACAAATGTGATTTTCCAAAACTGGAGTCCAAACCAGTAAGGAGCATGAGTAATGCCCAAATTCAGACAGTCTAAGCTTGTGTGTCTGCGAGCATGAGTGGGGAAGCTGAGTAAAACTGTGATGTGGCGACCCAGAGCTAACGGTAAATGTGTGGCGCAGGATGTTGAGCAGAGGCAGCAGCGTCAGGCATCTGCATTGCCTTGGAACAGCTTAAATACAGCTGCAACCTTTTTTACATTTTGTCACATTACAAACGCTGACATAAATGTACTTTAATTAGATTTTGTGTTATAGACTAAGACAAAGGACCACTTATTTTTAAACTGGAAGGAAAAAGATATAAAGGTTCTAAAATCTTTTACAAAAGAAATGTGAAAAATGCAGCAAACATTTGCATTCAGCCTACTTTACTAGACAGAGAGGATGTGAAGATTAAAGCAGGGATAGGTTAAAAAACAATATCGCAGGCTTTGAGCATCTTATGGAGCACTGTTCAGTCCATCATTGGAAAAAGGAAAGAGTATGGCACATTTACAAACCTATTGAGGCAGCCCACATAAATTGATAATCCAGGCAGCGGAAGATATAAACAGAGAAGTAGTCATGGTAACTCCATGAGGACTCCTCATATCCACAGCTCAGGTGGGACAGTCTGAATACAGGACAACTATTTAGTGAAAGAATGCAGCTATGTTCCCTCCTCAAGTCTAATCTTTATGGAAGAGATGAAAGCCATTTGTAAAAATAAATAAATAAATAAATAAAAAAGGGGGGAAAAATCCATAAAGCCATGTGGGAAAAGCACAGCGGATATGATGGAATAATGTGCTCTGATCGTTAAACATAAATTTTATGGAAAACCAACACTGCACGTGAGCCTGGACACATCGTCGCCACTGTGAAGCAAGATGGTCGCAGCATCATGCTGTAGGGATGATTTCCTGCAGCAGAGACAGGAAAGCTGCTCAGAAATCATGGGAAGATGGATGGAGATAAATACAGGATAAAAAAAACGTTAAGAAAACGTGGAAGAGTCTGCAGAGGTTCACCTGTCAACAGGATGACGACCCTAAACATCCAATTAGATGGAATGGATTTAAGCAAAGCCTATTCGTGTGTAATAATAGTCTAGGTAAAGTTCAGATCGCCATCCATTTGAGAATCTGTGGCGAGGTTCTGGTAGGAAGGTAGAAAAGGAAGATTACAAATGAAGCGGTATCCTGTTTGAGTTTCAATCAATGTCACAAGGTTTTAAACAGTTTAAGTTTCCAGGAGATTCTTTGGCCAGAAACACTGTTAAAAATAAGCCCTGAGCACATGTCCGATCCTTTCAGCAATCCCTTGACCTGTCTATGTGTGAAAGACTACTCCTTCATACTGGCGGAATATAAAGATGTTGGCAAGACGTTTGAACGGCATTTATAGATTCTGCTGGCACGCACTTTGTCAAAAGCTTGAAGACAATTTTACAACACCGACGTACTTTCCAGATGAAACGTATATCATGTTTCCAGCTTCAGATGCTTCTTAAGCCCCCTGATCATGTTAAGAATCAACGTACACAGCCAGTATATTCCTACCCAAGGCTTGTTGAATTTCTTCCAAATGGCTGTACACAAATGAAAAAGATTAGACGTCAATATTTACTTGTTGCCATAGAACCAGAGAGGTACAATTGCATGAACGTACAAAAACGGAGCCAAAAAGGGGATAATGTGGAGAAAGGCTACTACGAGTAACTTAGACAGTAAATTATAATATGCATTTATGTCATTGAACTTATTCTTAGTTGGAGAAATGGTTAAAGAGTTGAACGTGGGCACAGATTCATATCTGGAACAGAAGTGTTGAGAGAGCGTATGAGCTCACAAAGAGCCAGCAGCGACATGAAAGCCCCCAAAGCCGTCTTCCCTCACAGCGTGGCAATAAAAGCCCAACATGCTGTGTGGCAGATTTCCTTTACATCATTCTTCTCAGCCAGCTCGGCAATATTTCTCGCACACATGAAGGGCCTCCTCGCCAAGCACATCAGTACATTTTCGAATGTGCGTTTACCTTTTACGGGACCCGTGTGAGACTTCTTTTGGCCGTGTGGAGGATTCGCAGTCAGTGATGTCATGACTGGAAGAAAGTTCTGTCAGAACCACACACACACACACCGCTCTTACATTTCCAAACAGCTAACAACAGGAATTGCACTGGATTGTCTGTGTCAAAATAACACCATGGGATGCTCTAAGCATGTTGGTTGGATTGAAGCTCTTGTGTGAGTGCATGTGCCTGCTTGATTTTTTTTTTTTATGTGAGCAAGAAACTGACTTCATTCCCGCAAGACTCACCACAGCAGTTCCATCCATCCTGCTTCCCGGGTCTGCCAGCCAAGTCCTGTTTCCTACCATTACTCCCGGCGACATGTACATGGAAAAGGGGGAAAAAAGGGGGTTGGGGGGGGGGTGGGCTTGTATCACATCAAACGTTTGGTTGTTGCAAATGGAAAGAGGTAGAATGGCAACCACATGCACGGCTCTCAGAGCCGAAGTCTCAAAGCTACTGTTCTGAGTTCGGTTTTACATTTCATTTCTTTCACATCAGCCCAGAAAACGGCAGAACCACAGATTTTTTTGGTTAAGCCTCACACTCATATTTTGTTTCAGAGAAAATGACTTTCCAGACTCAGGGGAGTGATAAGTATTTACGGAAGGTACAAGAAAGCCACTGTTGTGTGATTGCGCCAACTTTGCTTTTGCATTTTGATTTTTACAGATTGTATAATGCAAATCCCCCTAAATGAAGCTTTCTACCGATCCTATGCACCAATCGTATTTTACTTCCACTATCTGACTGCTGAAAGGCTCCGCGAATCAGAGGACGATTTGTAAGCTGTGTTGTAGAGGTATTTACACAGTTTGACCTTTTTCACAGTTTGTAACATTACAACCAACAGCACTGATGTATTTTAGTTGGAAGTGATCTGTAGGACACAGCACATTTTTGGAAGAAGGTGCTCTGGTCAGGTGAGACCAAATTTTAATTGTACTCTGGTGGAAGCATCACAGCAAGGGAAGCTGGTCAGATTGCTGGGAAGAAGTATAGTGTTAAATCCTGGGCAATACTGCAAGAAAACCTGTTAGAAGCTGCAAAGGTCTCAATATTAGGGTACAGGACTGCTTCCAGGGGGACAGTACAACCAGCCAGAGATGGTTATATGTACTGAGGCCATATGACTTAACTCAAAGCATCTTCTATCCACATAATTGTGACTGAAAACATGCAGCCACACCTGAACATGGATGTTCACACACCAGGTATGACCAAAATAGAACTTTTCGGGCAATACAAATGTGTTTGTGTGAAGGATTTTTAAATCAAGGAGGGAAGGATACAAATGCGCGGCACACTTTTCTGACTTTTATTTGTAATACATAAAACAACTGTATCCTTTGTTTTTGCTTCCCAATTATGCACCAGTACATGTTTGTTCCTCACATGTCAAAAGGTTTTAGGGGTGTAGATACTCAGCAGTCGGTAGAAAGCAAAACACAAAGAGCTGAAAACAAAGCAAAACACAGCGCCAATCAGAATGTAACAACGCTCTGTAGATATCACAGTCAATCAATAAAGAGCTGATGATAAGAACGTGGCCTGAGCATCGTTCCCCCTCCCCTAACGAGCTGAATATTGGGCCGGCCATTCAAGTTTGCTGCCCCCTGAGGATATTCAGTGTCTGGTTAGTGAAGCCACCATTTTCCAGACGCAAAGTTGCTTCGCTAATAACTCTGCAGAGATTTACAGCCCAGACAGAGCAGGTAATTGTCTATTTTTGCCTCAGTTGTTACTTTGAAAACAGAACCCATGCCGTGAGGAGCTGATGCTACAAAAATAGTTTCCACGCCAGTGCTCGAGGCTAAGAGGTAGCACGCAAAGAAAACAGCACAATTACATGTTAGATGCATCATTATGAGGCAAAATCCAGGTATATTCTAAAGAAAGCAAACTTCTCTTTTTCATCTGCATCTTCTGGGGAACAGCACAAACAAACAAGAACAGAGACAGCACGTTTCAAAATTAAAATACAGCATTAGTTCAAACTTATTTATCTTCATAAACAGCAGGGTAGAGATGCTACTTTTCTCCAAACCTGAAGCAGGGACATTAAACTGCGTTCCCTGTTTTCAGCCAGATGCCTGCCAGCCCATGTCTGTAATCACACAGTTGTAAAAAGGACTTTTTAAAGCTCAAGTTGTTCATTAAATGAGATTTCCACAGCTGCTCCCCAATCTCCAGACATCAGCAACATCAAACCTTTGAGATAAGCTTCAATGCACAAATATCTTCCGTATGATCAACATCAAGTTGCAACTTGCAGACTGCGGCTCACAACTCTCATTAGTCAAAAGCGTGGGGTGTGATGGAGCCATCGTTCTTATTAATAGCCTCAAAACACAGATGTGCTGAATGATGAGAACAGGCCACACAGTGGCTGGGGTGAAAATATGGTAATGACTCTGAGCATTTACGCCAGGCCCCTGAAGATCAAATGTTTCAGTTAGGCAGTGTTTGTGCTTTAAAACTGAGGTATAAGACTGGATGTTTGATTCACCGGCAAAATGTTATTTCCTGTCAATCATCCCATACATCATCAAGAAATCTGCAAACGGAGTGAAATGGGGGGTGACATCAGTGGACCCACTCCCTTTCTAACTGCAAACACTGAATTACCTCAGAAGACAAGAATGAGCCGAACATGAGTTCAATGAAGCAACGTCCCACCACTTCTGAGAGTCAGTCAACACTGCATATTTATTTTAAAAGACTGAGGCAACCAAAAGACAGCGTCCCACGCGGTAAAATGTGTTTGCCTTGGCAGCTTCTCCGTTTAGCTATCTCCTCTCCTGTAATCACATTTTGTGCTTTGGCTCCATTTTACAGGTTATGTGTGATCAGGATGGACTGAAGTTGAGATTTTCCTCCTGGAGCTGGGATGACTAGTGAGTCACTTCCACAGAGATTTGACCTCTTCTAGCATGACCCCCTGGAAGCAGGGTGGTACTACAGGCCCTGACAGCCATTCATCAAGGCTAGAGCCCTGGGAAAAGCTCTGGAGTATGGCTACAACATGCTTTCAGGCTTCCCATTCAACACTGAACATGTCATGCTTCTTGAAATCCAATGCCTGCTTATATTTAGCATGTCCTCTATATTTCATAACCTGAACTACCCCAACTAATACTCTAGACCAGGGGTCACGAATTAAAAATCAGCGGGGTCCGAATAAAGAAAATCAACAACCAGTAAAGGTCCGGACACATTTGTAATTACAATCCGTTACTTCAAACAGTATTTAACACTGAAATAAAATGTTTATGCATCCACAAAAAATAACATAAAAAATAGAACTTTTTTCTATTTTAAAATCCAAAGTGCTTTTTTAAATAGAGAACCACAATCTTTCACAGTTTGGTATATAGACAATTTCCTGACTTTCACATCTTTTATAAAACACCTGAACTTTTTTTAATTTCTTTTTTATGGCTTAATGAGACAAGTGAGCTTTAGGCTGCCCTGCAAGGATTTTAAACCTTAGTTTGATTGGCAACAAAGCCAACCTCAAGCACATATCAAGGTGCTCCCTGTCACATTCAATATAAACCAATATTATGATCATACAAGGCCAAACACAACCTTGGAAATGCAGGACACATCACCAACACTATCATGACATAATACATTTTAATTTGACACAGATTGCTTTGCCCGTTATTGTTCACCAATTAATAATTACAGTTTATAAAAAGGCATGATTTAACTTTTTTGAAGTTTAATAAAATGGTTATATTTTAGCCCAGTCACTGGAGACCTGTCCAGGATGAACCCTGTGTCCGCGCTCCACTTTAACTTCATAAAAAAACTCTCTGAGAATCGCCTTTCTCTGGCCTCACCCAGGTAGAACCCGTTCTCCAGTCCATGTTGTAGCTGCAGTTTATTTGTTTTATCTTTTTGATGTAGTTTTCTTAACAATCTGTAAGCATCAAAATCCTTGTCATTTTATTTAGTGTCCTGGAGCGCAGCTGCTCATCGGGTGATCACTGCTGCATACCGACAGCAGATACAGCTCTGCCTTCTTTGTTTCAGAACAGCGCAGGGTTTTTTTTTTTTTTTTACTTTTTCCGAATCGGACCCAGTCAAATGCGGGACATCGTTTCACAGTCCGACTCTTCTTCTTCAAGGGTCATGCTAAATTAGCCTGAGCTAGCGCGTTACTCTTCTTTGTGTTTAAATAAAACATAATAGCGAATCACGAGGAGATCCCTGGTTGGTCGCCGCGTTTATCAGCGAGGGAATAAACGCTGACAGACGACTTGGCCACAGGTGGAAATAATTCATTAATTAACTGCTGGAGCAGATTGAAACTAACCTGACAAAAGCCAGCTGTATGTCGCTCCGCCTAGCTCCACTCACATACATCTGGGACACCGCCATAGGAATTGCCTTTACAGAAGGCTGGGCCTTATCAAAAATTATTGCATATGATTGGATAAGCCACTTGTCTGTCATCTTTATTGACGTGCTATTTCAACCACTCACACCGAAGCTAACCCGTGACGCTGATGATAGCGACGCAGGAAAAAAAAAAATAATAATAATGTGTTTGCGGCTGTAGTGGCATGCGTTTTATTGACAGTGAGCTGACAGGAAGAGGGGGGAAGACAGGCGGCAAAGCGCCGCGGGTCGGAGTCGATTCCGGGCCGACCGCGTTGAGGACTAAAGGCCTCCTAACATAGTTAGCGCTAACCGCTAACCGCTCCGGGGCGCGTCCGCTGCAGACGCGGACGCGCCCCGGAAAACAAAACTTGCCAAATCCGGTCGAGAGAAGGGCGAAAACATCGTTTCCACCAACAAAAGCCTTCAGAGGCGTTCTCTGATGTTCTTTTAATGAAACTATATTAGGTAGATTGGACAACACGGAAGAAATAGCAGCATCAATGTTAACGCTTGCTTCCTCGACTAGCCGCCATTGCTATCAAAACAGTCTCACGTCATGGTCGCGTCTCCAGTACGTCACATCTATGAAACTCCAGCCCTGCGTCCTGATTGGCCAGACCATAAATTTGGTTGGAGAAATCACTCTCTACCGGCGGTGTCCCAGATGTATGTGAGTGGAGCTAGGCGGAGCGACATACAGCTGGCTTTTGTCAGGTTAGATTGAAACGCTTACCGAGGGAAGTTGTTGTCAGCTGCTGAACTTTCTGACCGGCTGGTTTGCATTAATCCAAAGAAAACCTTTGACCACCGCTACTTTCATTCATACCATCTGTGGCCAGTTTAAAATGCTCTCCCAAAAGTTAAAATGATGAACACCGATAAACCTCAAACTGGCCATGTCCGCTTTGGAAAGACCCGCCCTGCTCTCATTCTGATTGGCTAATGTCTCGCCTCTGCCAGGTTTGATTGGTTGAGAGCAGCTTCAGTGCAAAACCTTGAATAAAAAGTCTAGACGGGACTTTTGCGCTCAATTTCCAAATGACGGAAATCCGTCGCAGCGACGGAGAACTTTAACCCCCGAGTTAGACACTGTCGTCGGACAACATGCAGTAATATATAAATGTTTTAAATCAGGTTGGGTCCGGATTAGGTAGCAGCTGGGTCCGGATCCGGACCGTGGTCCGCTAATCCGTGACCTCTGCTCTAGACTCATGAGACATAACATTCATAGGCTGTTGTATGAAAAAAATGCTCATGACAACAAAATTGATCCATTTGGTTGTGTTTTTGTTGTTGTGAACAACAAGACACAAGTAATCAAGCCACACAGTCGAATAATGATGTTCAAATGTTTCATTGTGAGCAACCAGTTGCCTAAAGCCTATCATTCATTTTAAGATCAACTCTCCAGCGCAGCCCTCTATTAATTTAAACAGTGTCCCATACAGAGGCGCAGAGAATGGCAGCCTCTGGATTACGCTCTGTAGTGCTTTGTGTTTTTTTATTTTTAATTGTTTTCTGTCGTCTTTTTCTGGTAACCTTTACCAGACAAGAGTTCTTAAACATCGGACTTTCAACTGCTCACACTATTCCACCACTCCTGATTGAACCTGGAACGTTCAGTCGGAGGAGCAGGGGCCTGTATGGAATCTACTGGAGACGCCAGAGGGGAAAGTGTGCAGGCGCACTGGTTAGGATGAGACAGTGAGGTTTTCGCACTGCGCTCCCTTCTATCCACATGACAAATGTTCGCTCTCTGGCCAATAAAACAGATGAACTGATTTTCCTCAACAGAACAAACCTGGACTTCTGCAGATCTGCCACACTCTGTTTCACCGAGTCCTGGCTCACCGAGCACACCAAGAAAGGTGGACTCTTAGACTTAGACTTAGACATCTTTATTTGTCATTTTGTATGTACAGAGTGCATACAGAACGAAATTTCGTTGCATACAGCTTGTAAATTACAGCCTCAGCCTAATCTTTTCTGGAGCTAATGGGAGAAACACGGCAAGGTGGACTCTTTGTCTACACAAACGAAGGTCGGCAGCATACAGAAGCCACAGTGTTGAAATAATCATGCAGCCCTATTTTAGAGACATTAATCATGTAAATAATTTTTATTCACAGTGGGATTTTTTCCTTGTTTGTCCTGGTTGCTGTTTATGCTCCACCTCAAACAAGTGAGGCATTACTACACCGGGCTGACCAGATAACTAGGAAAAAAAAGATCCAGACTCCCTAATTATTGTTCATGGGGACTTTAACAGAGAAAAGTGCACAGGCGGCATATTAAGTGTCACACCAGGAGCGTTAACATACTGAACTGCTGCTAAACTGCATTAAAGGATGCCTGCTGCTCTGTCCCCCGTGCATTTTGATAAAGCTTTAATTCAGTCCATATCGCCCAGGCCTATGGTGCAGCCACAACAACCTGGAGCTTAACACGTTCATAACTATCGAGATGCTGTGTACTCCTTGTTTCCCCAAGTGATACCTGTAAAATCTGTTTTTAAGGGATAGAAAGCCACAACCCTTCTCTAGAACTGAAAAAAGTAGATAGATAGATAGATAGATAGATAGATAGATAGATAGATAGATAGATAGATAGATAGATAGATAGATAGATAGATAGATAGATAGATACACTACAAACAATAAAAATAATCTGAATAGAATAAACAAGTAAACAAACAAAGAAAACAGATATTGCTAGATAAAAGCTGTTCCATAAAAGAGCTGTAGCCCACCTAAAGGTAAGGGCCCCTGAGTTCTTATATAACTCAAATACTAGTAGTTTGTAAAACCCTAATTAGTTGCTCTACTGAATAAAGTTACACTATTTTACCTAGTCAGTAATGATAACCTCAAACACACAGATACACAGCAACGGCAATAATCAAACTGATATGAATGAACAAACTTTGAATTTACTGAACAATAGTACAGAGTTAAACAATCAACAACAAATTCAAATGTCCTATACTGAAACCCCCCTCGTTGCAGGCCTGTTGGGTGAGTTGAGAGCGATGAGGTACCTTTACTTTCACACACTCGCGAAGGTCGACCAGCCCTAGGATGTCCAAGACGGCGTGGGTCACACTCACGGGCCTCCTGATATCAACACGTATCCGCTCTGCCCTCCGCTCCTCTCCGACTCCGGGAAACACAAATCCACTTAGGTCACTCTTCAAACCTATTTGCTCCTTACTGAAAATGTTCATGCCCCAAACCGGGAACATAAACAGTTTTCTTTCGTCGGGTTGACTTCACCAGTCACACACGCAGAGCATTCACCGGGCTAGCGAATGCTAAAACGGAGCTCACTCGGCTATATTCCAGGGTTGTCCTCGGTCTGAAAACATCCAAGAGTTCTTCAAAAATGTGGATAAGTAGGTCTCCGTCAGCGACTATTGGATTAACAGTCCAGAAACTACTATAACCACCACATAAATCCAACGTGCTTCCCTTCGTCCTCTCACTCGCGCGCACCAAAACCAGAAGAAAAAAACAACTCAACCCTCCTTCACTTCCGCCCACACACCGTCAAGTCCAAACAGGAGCAAACGAGTGACAGTAGTACACATGCACATCACTTCCCATAGACCTTCAAAATAAAATGCATTAACAATAATGCAAAAATACTCTTACTCTGATACTTTTAAACAATTTTAAACACATTAACACCTAAATGAAATGTATTTATATAACTTAAACTAATTTATTCATACGTTTTAACCATGAAACTGATCATGAGTATTTCACATTTTAACCTCGTTACACCCTCCCCCTTCTAAATGTCTGATGCCCACATCAGACCAAGTCTATAAGACTAAGTGAATAGTGCAACTAGTTGTTACCAATATGAATAGTAACACCTCTATGAACTATTGTAAGAGGTTGGTCAGTAGGTCTGCCTGGTCGGTCATATGTGAGTCTCACGACAGGTTTAACCGTTCGTCGTGACCTAGGTGTATGTGTACTCTGTGTACTTGGACATAGATCTTCATCATCACTCGAGACATGTTCAGGCTCTGACTCTGATTCATGGACATTTTCCGGTCTTTGTTCATCCTGAACTGGGTTTTCTTCGCCACTTTCTTCGGGTGTGTCCTGATTGGTTTCAATTCTTTGTCTCAGCATGTTTTCTAAGTACGTTCGGTACGATCGCCGAGGATGGAAATACTCAACATCCGAAGAGTCGGGTGAAAGTTCACTTTCCATCCGAGCTGAATGTTGGTCTTGAGTAGGTTGCCTTGTCCATTTCTGTCTAGTGCCCGACCTTCTTTGCACTTCATCCTTTTCTTCAACTCGCATAGGGATTCTCACGAGATCCCCAATAGGCAAGAGATGGTCTCTGTGGAGTGTCTTAACTTTGCCAGTGCCGGTTTGGGGTTTCAACTTGTAAACAGGCAGGTTTGGCAGTTGTTGCAGAATGATGTAAGGGACATCACACCAACGATTCACAAGTTTGTGTTTTCCTTTCAATCCGAGATTTTTTATTAAAACTCGATCTCCAGCCTCAAGGTGTTGGTATCCCAATCTTTTGTCATAGGCCTTTTTGTTCTTGAGGTGAGATTTTGTGGAAATCTCAGCTGCCATCTTGTAAGCATCTTGGAGTTCTTTTTTAAGCTTTGTGACATAGGCAGAGTGTTGTAACTCTCCGTTTTCATCAGGACCTGTCCCAAAGCATAGATCAACAGGCAGTTTAGCTTCTCTTCCAAACATCAGGAAATACGGAGAGTATCCTGTGGAGTCACACTTTGTGCTGTTATATGCATGTACAAGATAAGTGACATGCTGACTCCACTGCTTTTTCTTCTCTTGACTAAGTGTACCAAGCATTGAGAGTAGGGTGCGATTAAACCGTTCAGGTTGTGGGTCGCCCTGAGGGTGATACGGGGTTGTACGGGATTTGCGTATCCCCAAAATCTTCAGTATGTCTTTAATGAGTCTTGACTCAAAGTCCCTGCCTTGATCAGAGTGAATGCGTGACGGCAATCCATAGTGAATAAAGTACTTCTCCACAAGGATTTTTGCAACAGTGAGAGCAGTTTGATTTTTTGTGGGAAAGGCTTGTGCATACCTCGTGAAGTGGTCTGTTACCACGAGTACATTGCTTATTCCCCTTGAGTCAGGTTCCATAGAAAGGAAGTCTATGCACACAAGGTCCATAGGTCCAGTACTCAAAATCTGATGTAACGGAGCTGCTCTTTGACTTGGTGTTTTCCGCAGAACACACTCTCCACAGTTTTTTATGTATAGTTCCACAGCTGAGGCCATTTTTGGCCAGAAAAATCGACTTCTGAGCATGTCTGTGGTTCTTTCCACTCCTAAGTGCCCAAAATCATCGTGCAGCGATTTAAGGACAACTGTACGAAATTCAGCAGGGAGTACCAGCTGTTTGATTTTCTGCCCAGTGTGATTGTTGCTCACGCGATGAAGCAGCCCATCTTTTATAACCAACTTTCCCATTTCTCTTTTCATAACAAACATCTCAGGATCTGACTTCACATCTTCAGGCCATTTACCAGACTTCATCGCCTGCATTGTGATCTGGATAACTCTATCCTGGCTTTGTGCTGTTATGAGCTCTTGTCTTGACATTTGACTGGGTGTATTCAGCTGAATGCTTGTTGGATAGGCATACACTTCTGGAATACACTCTGGTGGAGCGCCAAGTTGTTCAACAAATTTGGGGGAAGTATTGAACAAGTTGGGCGCACCCACACGTTTGCAAATTGACTTGACACCAGAGTGAGAGATACTCTGCCACTCTTGGTCTTCTCCAGGCTCCATCCTGGACAACAGGTCAGCATCGATGTTGTTTTTTCCCGGTCTGTAAATTATGTCAAAATCGTACACAGACAGGTCCGACAGCCAACGATGTCCCGTTGCATTAAGTTTAGCTGTGGTGAGAACATACGTCAACGGGTTGTTGTCCGTGCGCACGGTGAACCTTGCCCCATATAAGTAATCATGGAATTTTTCCACAATCGCCCACTTAAGGGACAGAAACTCCAACTGATGGATAGGGTAGTTCTTTTCAGAGGGGCTCAGTTTACGGCTTGCAAAGGCTACGGGCCTCAATCCTTCTGGATAGTCTTGATATAGGACCGCCCCCAATCCACTCAGACTTGCATCCACATGCAACACGTATGTCTTGTTTGGGTCGGCAAAAGCCAATACTGGGGCATTTGTCAGACAATGTTTGATCTTCTCAAATGCCTCGATGCATGACCCATCCCATCTCGATCCGAAAGGCTCTTTCTCATCCAGGTAAGTGTTCTTTTGTGCTCTTGTAGGACTCTTCCCTTTTTGCTTGGGAGCATAGCCTTTTGTGAGATCTGTAAGTGGACGAACAATTGATGAATAACTTTTAATGAAACGCCTGTAGTACCCACAAAATCCCAGAAAAGATCTTAGGGTCTTCAGGTTGTGTGGCTTAGGCCAGTTAGTGACAGCCTCTATTTTATCTGGGTCAGCTGCGATGCCATCAGCAGAGACAATGTGCCCTACATACTTAACTTTGGTTTGGCAGAACTGACATTTGTCTAGTGATATCTTCAGCCCCACTTCTTGGAGACGATCAATGACCTTTAAGAGCCTTTCTTCATGTTCCTCCAGTGTTCTCCCGAACACTATCAAATCATCGAGATAGACTAGGACTTGAAGGAGGTTCATGTCACCAACCGCTTTTTCCATCAAGCGTTGGAACGTTGCGGGGGCGCCAGTAATGCCTTGGGGCATCCTTGCAAACTGATAGAAACCCAGGGGGCATATAAAGGCTGTTTTTTCTTGGTCCTCTTCCTTCATGGCAATTTGATAATAGCCACTTCTCAAGTCAAGGACAGAAAACCACTGACTACCAGAGAGACAGTCCAATGCTTCATCAATCCGCGGTGTCGTATATTGATCAGGAATAGTGCGGCTATTGAGAGTTCGATAGTCAATGCACATTCTTACGTCGCCATTTTTCTTTCTTACGATCACTATCGGGGATGCGTAAGGACTTCTGGACTCTTTGATGATGCCTGCAGCCAATAATTTCTGAATGTGGCGGCGGACGTCATCAATGTCTGCTGGAGCAATGCGGCGGGAGCGTTCACGAAAAGGTCTTGGATCTGACATTCGTATGTTGTGCTCCACCCCTTTAGCTAGTCCCACATCCAGCTCTTCAAGTGAGAACACAGTTGCTCGTTCAGACAACTGTCTACACAGTCTTTCCTTCCAGGCTTCAGGGACAGGTGAATCTGCAAAGTTAATCTGACTTGGGTCAAAGGCTTGGAGCTTGGAGTCATTGCAAGGCATGGAAGTGGCAACATCCGCAACACAGAGCCGACCAACCACAGCACCCACCGGTAGTGTCACATTCTTGAGAGACTCGTTCTGGATCAAAACTGTGAAAGGATCTTGTGCAACTGCACTGCTTGGTATGGCCATGGGCTGGATTAGTACTTCCGCTGGAAGCGGATTGTTTATTGAAGCTTCGACCATGAGGATGTCTGGGGGTAGAGGATGATCCAACATGGCTGCACATTTGGCTTTGAGACTTGAACCAGCAGGAACTATTAGCACTCCTGGGCCCTCCCATTTAATAAAGCCAACCTCATCATCTTCTTCCTGAGGAGGTATGAGGCTGCTTGTCTTTTCACTTGGGTAAAAGCTTTGAACACTTAGAGAATTGGCAGGAATTCTGTAGTTGTCTATACATAGCTGGGACAATCTCTTTGACAGACTGGCTTTGGCATTTGTTCCAATAATGACTGGTGTCTGGTCAGGACCTGGCGGATCTGGACAGATTAAGGCTAATACAGACATAGTCGTTGGGGCTCCAGCCACTTTCTTGGGAAACTCCATGTCTACAATAACATAGCCGAGGTAAGGGTAGCTTGATTCACTTAGACCCCAAATGTCCAGTTTTGTTACAGGATGAATTATAGTATTTGGCAGGTATCTTCGGTACCACGACTCAAAGATGATGCTCACACGAGAACCACTGTCCAGAAGTGCATTACACAGCTGTCCATTCACTTTTAATGGCTCGATTGAGGGCGGGCCAATTAAACCTTCGGGTATGCCTGTCGACTGCCAGGTGTCCACTGCACTTTTTCTCACTGTGCAGGATGGATCTTCTGGTGGGCTTTGGGCATTGGCTTGGGGGGTACTTGCTTTAGCTCTCTTGAGTGCTTGCAGGAGTCTTTGAATAACTTTGTTTTGGTTCTCGGGCCTGTTACATTTGCCTGCCAAGTGACCAGTTTCACCACAGCGATAGCAGAAACGTTCTTCAGTCTCGTTTGAAGACTTTGCAGGCGAGTTAACGGCCATAACATTGGTTGAAGTCTGACTCTGGTGACTGCTTGTCTTGGAATTCATTTTCTGTTGCAGGTGTTTGACTTGCTTTCTCAAAGCCAGAACTTCAGAATCCAAACTTGAAGCACTTTCTTGTTGGGTTGTATGTTTTTCTTCTCCTTTAGACTGACTTTGAGTGGTAAGAGCTGTAAACATAGATTTCACTTCTTTTATTTCAGCTCTTAGATTTTGAATCTCTGACTGGTTACTTTCAGCTCGAACTTTGGCTTGAACAAGGTGGGCTGACTGGTTGAGCTTTGCTTTTGAAGCCTCATATTCCTCTTCTTTCCGGATTTCTTTCAGTAGGTCTAGAAAGTTTGGAGGATTGGCTTTCCTTTCTCTCAATCTCAACTGCAACAGCATCAAGTCAGCATTTACTGCACCTTTGAGGAGCTGATCCACTCGTGCTCGGTCCATGTCATTGACTGGCAGACCGCCCCGCTGTACTACTTTAGCCAGAGCACGCTCAAGTCGCCTTAGGAAGTCCGATAACTTTTCACCAGGTTGTTGCTGCAATAGTCTGAACGAGAAGTACAGGTCATCACCAGATTCAGCCAGACCAAAAGCACTCTCCAGGGCTTCTAAACATTCACTAGCAGTGACATCAATATCTGAGAGCCGTATTGCTTTTATCAGTTCAAGAGCTGGGCCTTTTAAACTTTCCATAATCCTTCTTCTTTTGTCTTTGTCTGAACCAAAAGTTTCTTCAACCATCAGGTGAGCTTGTTCTAGCCAATGGTCGAACTGTTCCTCTCCAGCCGGAGTAGGTATTGTTCCTGAAAAGACGCGCAGCCGCCGGTAACCTCCACTTTCTGATGTAGGTCTGTTTGTCTTGTCCATCAACTCTGAAACAGCACGGATAAGTGACTCTGCAGAGGAGGTAGGTGGTGGATCAGGAAACAACGCTTGTACATCATCAAATGTTTTTCCTTCTGAGTGTAAAAGAGTTTTTAGTTTTACTTCAAAGTCATTGTCAGGAGCGGGTGAGTGGAAAACTGTGATTATTGGCCATCTTGTCGAACCATCAGCAGCTAGCACTTCTGGGGGAACCTTTTCCACTTCTACTACTTCTCTGCATTCACACAGCACCAAGACTTCATTGTCTGAATCACCCAGGATCCGTCCTCTTACTTTGACACGACCCAGGCATTTGACACTTTGAAAAGCCTCTTCAATTGATGCTATCTCTGTGTTTTCAGGGACCACTGTTAGCAGAGCATGGTTCTCATCCAGTGCTTCTCCACGACACCACTTCTTCAATTTGTCTACAAGTGTGTTCGTCATATTGTGTACTTAATTGAATGTGTATTTAAGTGTAACTTTGTGTAGACACAAAACAGTAAAACATTAAATTAAATCCCAGCGGTGCCTCCATTTATGTAGCCCACCTAAAGGTAAGGGCCCCTGAGTTCTTATATAACTCAAATACTAGTAGTTTGTAAAACCCTAATTAGTTGCTCTACTGAATAAAGTTACACTATTTTACCTAGTCAGTAATGATAACCTCAAACACACAGATACACAGCAACGGCAATAATCAAACTGATATGAATGAACAAACTTTGAATTTACTGAACAATAGTACAGAGTTAAACAATCAACAACAAATTCAAATGTCCTATACTGAAACCCCCCTCGTTGCAGGCCTGTTGGGTGAGTTGAGAGCGATGAGGTACCTTTACTTTCACACACTCGCGAAGGTCGACCAGCCCTAGGATGTCCAAGACGGCGTGGGTCACACTCACGGGCCTCCTGATATCAACACGTATCCGCTCTGCCCTCCGCTCCTCTCCGACTCCGGGAAACACAAATCCACTTAGGTCACTCTTCAAACCTATTTGCTCCTTACTGAAAATGTTCATGCCCCAAACCGGGAACATAAACAGTTTTCTTTCGTCGGGTTGACTTCACCAGTCACACACGCAGAGCATTCACCGGGCTAGCGAATGCTAAAACGGAGCTCACTCGGCTATATTCCAGGGTTGTCCTCGGTCTGAAAACATCCAAGAGTTCTTCAAAAATGTGGATAAGTAGGTCTCCGTCAGCGACTATTGGATTAACAGTCCAGAAACTACTATAACCACCACATAAATCCAACGTGCTTCCCTTCGTCCTCTCACTCGCGCGCACCAAAACCAGAAGAAAAAAACAACTCAACCCTCCTTCACTTCCGCCCACACACCGTCAAGTCCAAACAGGAGCAAACGAGTGACAGTAGTACACATGCACATCACTTCCCATAGACCTTCAAAATAAAATGCATTAACAATAATGCAAAAATACTCTTACTCTGATACTTTTAAACAATTTTAAACACATTAACACCTAAATGAAATGTATTTATATAACTTAAACTAATTTATTCATACGTTTTAACCATGAAACTGATCATGAGTATTTCACATTTTAACCTCGTTACAGAGCGTTGACACATTCACACATAAAATCCAGCAAATGACCCAGTAAATCAGACCGGTAGAGCATCAGAAGCATGACAAAATACTATATACCTACTTTATTTAACAATCTGATTGAGGAAGGCACAAATTAGTTTTTAAATCTGTTAAGTCTGCTAAAAATTGGTATGTACACATGCATCCACCCCCTTTTGCTATGAAGCCTCTAAAAGGTTCTGGTGAAACCGATTGCCTTCAAAGGTAAATGGTTGCACCAAATAATTAGTGAAACAAAGTCCACCTGTGTGCAATCTAAGTGTCTCATGATCTGTCAGTATAAACACAGCTTTTCTGAAAGGCACCAGATGCTGCAGCACCACTAAGGAAGAAGCATCACACCATGAAGACCAAGGAGCTTTCCAAACAAGTCAGGGACAAAGTTGTTGAGAAGAACAAGTCAGGGTGGGGTCATAAAAAATATAAAAATTTTTGCTGTTCTCCCATCATCTTCAAATGGAAAGCACACGGTACTACAGTAAATCTGCCAAGAGAGGACCGCCCACCAGAACTCACAGAGACCGGGCCAAAAGGGCATTAATCAAAGAGGCATCACAGAGACCAAAGGTGACCCTGAAGGAGCTGCAGAGCTCCACAGCAGAGACTGGAGGATCTGTCCATAAGATGACAATAACCCATGCGCTTCATAGAGGTGGGCTTTACAGAAGAGTAGCCAGAAAAAAAACAATTAAGATGCCTTAACTAAAATAATAGTTAAGGCATGTTCTGAGTTTGCCGAAAGACATGTAGGCGGGGCTTTACAGGATGTCTCAAACCCCCTTTCCTGTCAGCCTACTTGGTGAAAAACAAGCCACTAGTGCCGGCAAGGCAAGTTTATTTATAAAACACTTTTCAGTAACAAGATGATTCAAAGTATTATATATGAAGACAAAAAACATCACACAGGCAAGAAAGGCATTACAGAGGCAAGCACATTGCAGTGGAATAGTAGCAGCAGGTCAAGATAGAGTATAAAACTAGTTGGATTAAAAACTCTACAACATTAACATTTAAAGGCAACTCTAAAAAAATAGGTTTTTAACCTGATCTGAAGGAACTCAGGGTTTCAGCACAACCCAGAAAAAAAAGACTCACAGGTGACCCCCAAATGTATGAAGGAAGGTAGTTATACACACAAAAGTTTTCAGTGTTTTGGTCCCATTTGTTGTTTGGTTCAAAAAAAGAGAAAGAAAAATATTCAAAGTTGTAGGCATGTTCTGTAAATGAAGTGGTGCAAACTCTGAAACAATCCCTTTTAATTCCAGGTTGTGAGGCAGCAAAGCATGAAAAATGCCAAGGCTGGTGAATATATTTGCAAGCCACTGTAGACTTACAACACTGAGCTGCAGCTGTCACCAGCACAAAAGACACTTTAGTATGATTTTATTGTTTTCGTGTGAATCACAACTTTTTAATCCAATTTTACAACCTTTTCTGGAAACTAAATTAAGTGTACCGGTGAGATTTACATTTTTTCCCCCTTCTTTCTACAACTGCTTTCATACATGAAAATGCCTGACTGTGTGTTTTTGTGCGGGTGTCTCCTACGGGCTGTCCTCTGCATGTGTCTGCTCAGCATACGTCTCACTATAAGGATCATTTAGTAATTAGTAAGAGCTGATTGTAATTAGATGTGAAATGTGTGGGTGAGTCAAAAGAAGCAAATACGTACAGTACTCCGACAGACACCACGGGCTGGCTAAGAATATTACAAAGAACATACATAATGCATTAAATGCTCTTTTATTTTCATCTTCTATTGTTCACATGGCTCACACTTGCTGGAAAAACAAGTTGAACAATTTGACGTTTAAAACACAAAGGCATCAAACTAAGTAAAAAAATGAAAACAAAAATAATAACAAAATAAAAGTAACGCAAAGTTTTCAGGGAAAGCTGCATTGAAATAACTGCTGTGAATTTACTGAAGGAAGAAATTAGCTAATCAGACATTTTACTCTAAAGGACAATCTGCCCGTTCCGTGCAGTTGCAATCCTCAATTGGATTGTTTGAAACAGTGGAGTGAATATTCTAGCTCTAAGAAGCTGCATTTTTAGTATGATGTAGGCATGTACTGTATCAAACAATTCAATCCACGTTTAAAGTTTTTACACCATCCAGTGTTAGTGTTTTAAAGTCCCTTTGACTGAGATGCACAGAAAGTGCCAGCGTGATCAGAGTTTTCTCTGGCTGTATGAAGCATTATATTTATAGCAGTGCTGCCCCTCCCAAAATTTTTTAGCACACAGCCTGTAAACTGGCTGAAAGAAGGCCCCTACACTTTTATTAATCCCAAAGGAAAATTAAACACTGTTGTCGCTCAAACTCTATGAAGCCTCAGACTGAAAACACTGTTGCTAAACTATTAATTATTTATTATTTGAATGATTTTAGTCATGGCATGGAAAATAAAGGAGTGCCAACCATCCAAGGTAACTAAAGCAGCAGTTTGTTTGCCATGAGTAGCATGCAACTCGGTGCAGGGTGGGTGCCTGAGCAGATAGCCCCACTAAGAAACCAGTTACTATCAGCTTGCTATACATCTGTTTTCTATTAAAGGCAGAAAAGAGTAAAATAATATTATTCTGTGCAAAAATCCACACAGTTAAAATATATCAACAGTACAGTGACGCAGAAGTTAGCATTCAGCTAATTAGAGTTAGGCTATTCTTAAAGAAAAATAATTGTCAAATGTGCATACATTTACCTGGGCATTTTTGTCCTGTATTAATATAGACAGTCAGCTAGGAATTGAAACAGGTTATTTTAGGTTACCCGGAAAACCACGCTTCAAATGATCAACATTGAACATGTTTTGATATCTGAAAACATCTGACCAGGGGCCCGTTCTTCGTACGTCGCTAACTCAGTTAGCTGTATTTGATTGTTGACGATTTGGCATGATCTTGGATCGTTTGGTTCTTCGAAAGACATCCTGCACTTGTTGTCATAGCAACATGTGCGCAAGTTTAAACCTGCTCAAGAGCAGGCTTATTTCATGTAAACAGGATTAGATCGCAGCTTTATAAGCGGAGGAGATAGGCAAGTCTGTCGTAGCCATGTCGTCCATTTTTACAACAGCAACCTGTTGCGGAAGGTGCAAGGATAATTTCAGAGCTTTTCGAATTAATTGCGTATTGTGCAATAGACAGGATCCTTGAGCGCAGCACGACAGTGTAATTGTAGAAAGATTTTTCTTGGTGGCTGTTATAAACAGACAAATACATCATTTAACAGTGGGTTTTAAAAAGAGGAAAAAGTGGTGTTGTCATGGTTGAGTTTTGGTTTGGCTTTGTTTTTCTGTTATTTTAATTTTTTCATCTCTTTTGGGTTAGGTTTGACTTTATTTATTGTTAGTTTTCAGTCATCAGTTATTTTCTGTCAATTTTCACTTCACCTCCTCAGCAGTCAGTCACACCTGATATCATTTACCAGTCAATTAGCCAGACCCTGGTTCCACCTGCGAAGTGTTCTATTTAACCTGCCTCTGCCCTCAGTTCAGGACTGGGCCGTACTGTCAGGGTTTTGTTTACCGATGAACTCAGGACGCACACACGGGACTAAAAGTTTGAGTCTTTATTGAAGGAAGTATGCTGGGTGGTGAGTGATGAAGACCGGAGGTTCAGGACTGCAGAAGGTCAGGGATGAATGTGATGGCAGGAGCTGACGGCCCGGAGTGAGAGAGAGTCACAGCTATACAGGCCGCAGGGAAAGCTCAGTACTGCTCGGCTAGCAGGCCCCGTAGCCACAACAGCTTAGCAGTTCATTGGAGACACCAGGGCACAGAGCTGAGCTTCTCCAGGGCGGCTAGTCAGGTTAGCAGAACTTGAGAGACACCAGGGCACAGAGCTGAGCTTCTCCAGGGCGGCTAGTCAGGTTAGCAGAACTTGAGAGACACCAGGGCACAGAGCAGAGCCTTTCCAGGATGGCTAGTCCAATTAGCAGTTCTCTGGAGACACCAGGACACAGAGCAGAACTTCTCCAGGGACAAACAGCAAAGTATGAGTCTATAGAAAACTGGCAGGACTAACCTTAAACAAGAAAAACAAATCTTCCAAGGCAAAAACGGGGACTGGCATGGAGAGGTGTGGATTGATGACGGCCCAGTGCTGAACTGAGGCGCCATGCGGGGCTTACCTGCAGGAGTTGACGACCCGGAAATCCTCGCATATGTAGAGATGTGCGAACGCCAGATGAGGGAGAGGTACACCAAGATGGCTTCTGCCCGGGACCCTGCGCCACCGATCCGGGCCAACTCCACTTCCCCCGTGGTTCACGTGGGCCTTGTTACAGCTACCCCGGAGCCCAGGGAGAGAAGCCGCACAGCCTCTCGTCATCTCGGTCATCACCTCCATGACTCGCAGCTGGCCCCTCGAGTGAGGCTCATCGTTCCACCTAGCAGAGCCCCACGCATCAAGGAGAGCCATCTGTGGGAGTTCTACTACGGTGACCGAGATGACCTTCTGCCCTGCTGGCCAGCTGCCACCCCCGAGATTGCCCCAGATTCCTCATCTGTCCCCTCCCGGCGAAGACAGCAGAACCACCGGCGCAGAGGGTCCGTCAAGGCTCAAGAGGAGGATCCGCCTCCAACCTCGGCGCCGCTCTTGAAGCCTGTAGCTTGGCGCCGCTCTCTGAAGCCTGTAGCCCGGCGCCGCCGCCCGCTGAAGCCTGTAGCCCGGCGCCGCCGCCCGCTGAAGCCTGTTGCCCGGCGCCGCCGCCCTCCGAAGCCTGTTGCCCGAGGAGATGGTTCCGCCTCCACCAGAAAACTCCGCTCTGCCGGCCACCGTAAGCTCCGCTCTGCCGACCACTGAAGGCTCCGCTCTGCCGGCCGCCAAGAAAATAGATCCGCCGGCCGACGAGGATGAGCCCAAGGCCTCCGAGGGAGCCGCTTTGCCTCAGCCCGAGGCCTCCGAGGGAGCCGCTTTGCCTCAGCCCGAGGCCTCCGAGGGAGCCGCTTTGCCTCAGCCCGAGGCCTCCGAGGGAGCCGCTTTGCCTCAGCCTGAGGCCTCCGAGGGAGCCGCTTTGCCTCTGTCCAAGCCTCGTGAGGAGGTCCAGGAGGACCTGCCTCCGCCCAAGCCTCGTGAGGAGGTCCAGGGGGACCTGCCTCCGCCCAAGCCTCGTGAGGAGGTCCAGGGGGACCTGCCTCCGCCCAAGCCTCGTGAGGAGGTCCAGGAGGACCCGCCTCTGGCCTCGGTTTCCGCCGAGACCTGTAGCTTGGCACCGCCTCCGACTGATCTGTTCGGCCAGAGCCGCAGATTGCGGACTCCGAGCCGCTCGACTCTCCCTCGTCGGGGCCGTCCACCACGGCGCCCGTCTCTGACTTTTCTGTTCGGCCGGAGACCGCGGTCGGCGGACTTCGAGCCGCTCGACTCTGCCTCGTCGGGGCCGTCCACCACGGCGCCTGCCTCTGACTTCTCTGTTTGGCCCGAGCCGCAGACTGCGGACTTCAAGCCGCTCGACCCTGCCTCGTCGGGGCCGTCCACCACGGCGCCCGTCTCTGACTTTCCTGTTCGGCCGGAGCCGCCGACCGCGGTCTCAGGGCCGCTTGACTTTGCCTCGTCGGGGCCGTCCTCCTCGAGGGTTTAGTCGGGCGATGCTGCTCCACCGCCTGCCTCGTCCAGGACGACCTCCACGAAGACTTTTTCTTTTTTGCTTAGCAGCCGTTTTTGCCTGAGCCCTTAAGGCCAGTGCCTTCTGTTATTTTTTGGGCTCGATTTCAGTTTTTGATTTACTTAGGATTTTGGGGTTTTAGAGTTATTTAGGGGTTCTTGTTTTCTTAGAGTTCTTAGTCTCTGTTTTGCTTTTGTTTTTCCTGCTCCGTTTTAGGATTCTAGATTTTGCCTTAGTTTCCAAGCTTTGCTTTGCTTCCTCATTTATAGCCTTAGTTCTCTGGTTTTCTCGTTAGTTTACTTATTCATGTTCTAGTTTTCTTGTTTTGCCTTAATTTCTAGTTTAGCTTTAGTCTCATAATTTTGCTTAAGTATTGTTTTTTACCTTAGCCTTTGAGCTTCAGTTTTGTGTTACTTTAGCTATCTAGTTTCTACATTAGTTTACCAGTTCGGGCCCTAGTTTCTCTGTTTTGTTTTAATTTTCTGGAATCGCATTAGTTTTATAGTTTTCTGCTTAGTGTTTTGATTTAAGGGATAGCTTTAGTTTTTCTTCTGTGGTGCTATCCCTGTTCTAGTCTTGCCTTTATTTTCTAACTCTTAGTTTAAATTCTTTATTTTTGTCGTGCGCTCGTTCCTTCCCTTTGGCGTTAAGTACGCCCGTTCCTTCCCTTTGGCGTTAAGTACGCCCGTTCCTTCCCTTTGGCGTTAAGTACGCCCGTTCCTTCCCTTTGGCGTTAAGTACGCCCGTTCCTTCCCTTTTGCGTTAAGTACGCCCGTTCCTTCCCTTTTGCGTTAAGTACGCCCGTTCCTTCCCTTTTGCGTTAAGTACGCCTGTTCTTCCCTCTGGCGTTGTCGTACGCCTGTTCTTCCCTCTGGCGTTGTCGTACGCCTGTTCTTCCCTCTGGCGTTGTCGTACGCCTGTTCTTCCTTCTGCCGTTGTCGTACGCCTGTTCTTCCCTCTGGCGTTGTCGTACGCCTGTTCTTCCCTCTGGCGTTGTCGTACGCCTGTTCTTCCCTCTGGCGTTGTCGTACGCCTGTTCTTCCCTCTGGCGTTGTCGTACGCCTGTTTTGCCTTGTGGCGATGTTCGCCTGTTCTGCCCGTTTTTGCCTTGTGGCGATGTTCGCCTGTCATGCCCTTTGTTTGGCTTACCAACATCTGTTAGACGCCCTTTGTTTGGTTTACCAGGGGTTGTTAGAAACCCCCTTTTAGTTCGCCCTAGTGGGTAGTTTTGGTTTGATTTTAGCCCACCATCCTACCTTCCCTCCACCCACCCAGGTTCGGTCACTTTGTAGTTTGTTTTGTTTGATTTTAGGCCGTCCGGAGTCCGGCCTTGAGGGGGGGTAATGTCATGGTTGAGTTTTGGTTTGGCTTTGTTTTTCTGTTATTTTAATTTTTTCATCTCTTTTGGGTTAGGTTTGACTTTATTTATTGTTAGTTTTCAGTCATCAGTTATTTTCTGTCAATTTTCACTTCACCTCCTCAGCAGTCAGTCACACCTGATATCATTTACCAGTCAATTAGCCAGACCCTGGTTCCACCTGCGAAGTGTTCTATTTAACCTGCCTCTGCCCTCAGTTCAGCACTGGGCCGTCATCAATCCACACCTCTCCATGCCAGTCCCCGTTTTTGCCTTGGAAGATTTGTTTTTCTTGTTTAAGGTTAGTCCTGCCAGTTTTCTATAGACTCATACTTTGCTGTTTGTCCCTGGAGAAGTTCTGCTCTGTGTCCTGGTGTCTCCAGAGAACTGCTAATTGGACTAGCCATCCTGGAAAGGCTCTGCTCTGTGCCCTGGTGTCTCTCAAGTTCTGCTAACCTGACTAGCCGCCCTGGAGAAGCTCAGCTCTGTGCCCTGGTGTCTCTCAAGTTCTGCTAACCTGACTAGCCGCCCTGGAGAAGCTCAGCTCTGTGCCCTGGTGTCTCTCAAGTTCTGCTAACCTGACTAGCCGCCCTGGAGAAGCTCAGCTCTGTGCCCTGGTGTCTCCAATGAACTGCTAAGCTGTTGTGGCTACGGGGCCTGCTAGCCGAGCAGTACTGAGCTTTCCCTGCGGCCTGTATAGCTGTGACTCTCTCTCACTCCGGGCCGTCAGCTCCTGCCATCACATTCATCCCTGACCTTCTGCAGTCCTGAACCTCCGGTCTTCATCACTCACCACCCAGCATACTTCCTTCAATAAAGACTCAAACTTTTAGTCCCGTGTGTGCGTCCTGAGTTCATTGGTAAACAAAACCCTGACAGGTGTTAAAGCCATAAATAGAAAATATGTAAGTTATTTATATGATGGTTTGCTTTTTATTTTTCTCATATTCAGTAAGAAGATTTGTTCAGGCCATTTTATTGTGAAGTTTAGTTTTACTTTGAAAGGCTTGCTTCCTGTCGAGCAGCGCTATTGGCTGTTCAGCATGGCCCTTTTATACCCCTTTTAAACCGACGCATGAACGTGCAGTTATCTCAGATAACTCAGTCCAGCGATACTAATCATAAACAAAAGGTGTGTTCGAAGAACCCAATTAGCCGGATCATGATTAGCCGGATGATGTCATCTTGGATGTGTCATTTGATCTCGGATGTTTTAAGCAACGTACGAAGAACGGACCCCTGATGACTGGTAGAATCATCTGAATCAGCTGAAGTAAATGGTGATCTCCAGAAGTGTTTAGAGGAAAAGACACTCTTTATTTCTGCTGAAAAGAACAATATTAACAATATTGAAAATCAAAATTTAGTACCAAGCGAATTTAAGAGAAAATATATATGTCAAATATGCCTTCATGTAAATGTACAATAGGATGCTAAGCTTTGAACGGTTGCTGTGGTTCATCCAAAGAGTATTATTGCATTTTCATTTGAATACAAGAAAAAAAAAAGCTCATACGTAACTGTGAACATTAAAACTGACATAAAACAACATAAGATCAACATAAAACAAACACCCTCACAATGTCACGATTTAGGTTTTTGTTTTTGTTTCTTGGCTCAGCCTTCACCTCTAAGTCATCATCCAATCAGCTCAGTCTCCCTCCAGCCATCAGCTCCACCTATTGCCTCTAATTACAGTCAACTCGGCTCACCTGTTCACCTGTCTACATATACCTGCCTCAGCCGACTCATCCCTGCCAGAACGCTCTTCTCAGCTTGTCATGTGCTTTGACTCTACCAGTTCCTGTGTGCTCAGCCAGCTGGGCTCTTCTCTTAGCTTCACTGAGGAAAGTTGCCTGTGTCTGCCTGCTCCTCTTATCAGGAACAAACTTCCAGAATCTGTAAAAGGGCTGAAACACTGAGTTCTTTTAAATCAAGATTAAACACACATTTGTTTGGGATTGCCTTTGCGTGTTCTAGTTAAATTGTTAACTGAAACATTAGTTTAAGTTTGTAGTCCAACTGTTTTTAAAATCATTATTTGCTTTTGTTTTAAATTTTCCAATAGTTTTTCTACCATTTATTCTGTTTTTATTTTCCTACGTTTTAATCATGTAAAGCACTTTGCACTGTCCTTGTACTGAAATGTGCTATACAAATACATTTGCCTTGCCTTTTCCTTTAAAAGAGATTTAAAAAAAAAAACAAAGACATTTTTCAACACCGCTGTTAAGCCCAGAGTGCAGTGCTGTTCCCCCTTTATTCATTGGTGAAAAATGAACAGAACCGTGACCTGGCTGGAGTTACAGCGAGCTAGCTGCATCATTCCAGATGCTGTGAGTATCACAAAACTCGGCAGAGTTCAGGCCAGTCAGTAAAATCCGATTTAGAAATGGTTTGGCAAAACCTCACGATACCATGGCCTGAAAGTCAGTGACTCAGTTTTACTACTCTAATTGGTTTTCACTTTAACAGTGTAGGCATCCCTGCAGCCATGCCTTCCACACGAATTTGATCCAGACCATGTGTGCTGTAACAAACCCTGTACTTTAACAAGCTTCATGATAGTTAGTCCTCGGGTAATGGTGAGCATCAAGAAACTGGTGGGTTTCTAAAAGGTCACAGAAACGTAAGCTTCTAGGACACACACACACACACACACACAAAAAAAAAATGAAGGAACTCTTAACTTTTAGTTCACTTTCTTGGACATTCCATCAAAATGACATCATATCGGACAGAAAGCCTGAATAACAATACAATCTGTCTCAGCAGAGATGGCTTTTCCATCAACTCTGTCATTCGGGGTAAAGGTCAAACTTGCAGTGTGGGTTCCAAAGAAGCAGCTTCACAGAGGAAGCAAATTGTAGCAATTTATACCGCTCAGGGATCAACTCCCACATATTTTATTATGGAATAACTCTTTCCTGTGTTAAGCTTTTCACTATCAAGGAAATCTGGAGGAAAACATCTGATGAAAGAAAAGTCAGAATGGAAACAAAAAAAAACAAACAAAAAAAACTATCTAAACAGTATCCCTTTTACACATGTGCTCCTCTTCCCTGTCGGCTCTGTTTGTAAGCTGGAGAAGAAGAATCGGGGGGACGAAGTTGATGTCCATTTCAACCTGTTTAGAGAGGAAGTGATAGAACCAGTCCAACATGTGTGATGGGGAACCAGCATGTCTAAACATCAACACTGGTGTCATCCACATGAAACATTACATAACAGACTATAGGCTGGAGATTTGCCACGTATAATACAGTGCCTTGCAAAGTTATTCATACCCCTCGAACTTTGTTACACGTTGTCCAACACAAAGTATAATTGTGAAGTGGAAGGAAATGTATATTTATCCTTGCAGGGTTGAAAAGGATGGGTAATGGGGGCTGGCGCATCTCTCCACTGGGACACCCTGGACAGGTCATAATAATCCATCACAGGGCAACCATGCGCGCACTCATACCTATAAACACTTTGGAGAGGCCGATTAAGCCATGTTTATGAACTGGGAGCAAGATTACAGTGCTACCAGCTGCTCCACCGCACAGCCCCTGGCAATATATACATGGTTTTAAAAATTCTTCACAAATCAAAACCTGAATAAAGGTTCAGCATGCATATGTTTTCAGCCAGGCAAAATAAGTGTTTGGTAGAACTACCATTTGGTGCATTTACAGCTGCGTTACTTGTGGAGCGGGTCTCTACCAGTTTTGCACATCCGGACACTAAAATGACCGTGTCTTGTTCTTTGCAGAATGACCCAAGCTCGGTCTGATTGGATGGAGAGTGTCCGTGATTTTCAAAACTTGCCAGAAATTTCTAGAGTTAGGTCTGGACTTTGACTGGACCATGCTAACGCATGAATGATGATTGTTTAGTAGATATTGTGGATTTGGCTGTAGGTTTAGGATCGTCAAGCTGAAAGATAAACATTCCCCTCAATGACAGATTGTAATAAGATAAGATAGACTTTATTGATCTCACAGTGGAGATATTCACGTGTCACATCAGCCCAATAATCAAAAGAAGGTGCCAAAAGGAGGAAAAGGTGCATGAGGTATATACAGTGCGTCCACATATATATATACAGTGGATCGAGAAAAAAAAAGAAATAAAGCAGAGACTTAAGATGATTTATGTACATTTAAGGTGACTTATATGCATATGGATTGACTTGTATATTAAAGTGGTACCAGGCAAGAACAACAGTGAGGTAGTGAGATAACTATAACAGCTGAAGTCTCTTATTTAACAGGATTATTGCACAGGTTATAATAAGTTTTTCCTATAGGATTGTCCTGTGTTTAGCCCCATCCATCATTGACCAGCTTCCCTGTCCCAGCTGAAAAAATGCACTGCTACAGCGTGGTGCTGCCACCACCAGCATTAGTTTTCCAACCATACAGTGTTTTCCATGTGGAAGACACTTTTGGACTCATCTGACCAGAACGCCTTCATCTACATGTTTGCTGTGTCGCCTGCGTGGATTGTGGCAAATTGGAAATGGGACTATTTATGGCTCTCTGTCCACAAATCAATGATAAAAAAGACTTAACAGTAGCTTCTTGTCCTGCCAATCTTCCTTAAATACTAGCTTTCTGGAGTATGTGACTAATAGCTGCCCTCTCAAAAGGTGATCCAGTATTAGCTGTTGACCTCTGCAGCATTTAAATCACCATTGAAGACTTTTTGTTTTTTAACTGGCTTTCAGCCACGTTGACCGAAATGCTTTTTTCTTTTTCTTTTAAACAGATTTCATTGTCTGTAATATTCGGTCTTGGTTCTTGTTTATGATTCGGTTAAGTTAGAATTTTCCTGCCTTACGTTTACTGTGTTTTTAGTTCTGAAGTCCGGTTTAGCCTGTTTATTTTATATTCTGTTCTGGTTCACGTTTATTAGTTGGTTAAGTATTTTCCTGCCTCTTGGTTTATTTGCGTTCTAGATTATTGAGTTCTGTTTAGCCTGTGGATTATTTTCATTACCTGTTTTCTGTATTAGTTCTGATTTTAGTTCTGCGCTTTGTTTTCATTATTGTCCTTGGATTTTGGTTTATTTCTCCAGCTCCTGTCAGTTCCGTAATTGCTTCCACCTTTGGTTAATTAGTTTTTCACTCCGTTCACCTGTTTGTCTGTTTATTTAAGCCTCACCCCCTCCTCGGCTAGTTGTCGGTTCGTCTCTCATTCATTCACGCACTCCATCATGTCATTCCCCTGAGTGCATCCTCTGTTTTTGGTCCCGTCTCTGGTAAGAGCTCCCAGCACCTTGGTTCTGTTTTATTGACCCTGTTCTGTCTGTTTTTGCCCAGTTCTGTCCGCCTGCCCCCGTACAAGTGTTGCCTGGATGTTTGCCTTACCTACTATTGGATTCTGTTCTGTTTGCCTGTCTGTTCCCCACTCCTCATCATCCCTCAAATAAATCAGTTAACATAGCAGTGTTTTGGTTGTATTCCGGGTTCACCTCCAAGCCAGATCATTACATTGTCTTTTGTTTTAATTCTCTTTTATCTTAATTCCTTTACTACCATGCTTTTTTTTAATCTTTTTTTGTTTAAACATCCATTTGAAACAGTCTTTGTCTAATGTTTTGATTTCATTTTTATCTTATTTGTGTCTCTGTCACAACTTTTACCATTCTCGCATGGGTTGTTGGAAATGTGCTATATAAACAAATTTGACATGGACCTCCTCCAGAGTTATCATAGGCCTCATAGCGGCTTATCTTTGCCTGGCCTGTCAGGTTTGGTCGACCGTCATGTCTTGGCAGACTTGGAGTTGTCCAGTTTGCTTTCCATTTTAAATGACAGACTGAGCAGAGCTCTATGACATGGTAAAAACCAAAGTTTTTTTGTTTTACAATTAGATTTAAAACTTTTACAACTTTATCTTTGACATGGCTCCAGTGTTGTGGTCTTTGTGATGACATTTGTTCACTACTGTTCTCTAACAAACCTCTGAGGCCACAAATAGAACAACTGAATTTATACTGAGATTAAATGTCCCACTGGTTGACTATTTTCTAATTAGGTAATTTATCAAGGTAATTGGCTGTCCTAGATTTTTTTTTTTGTGGGATTAGAGTAAAGGGGGCTAATTAGATATGCACATCACACTTTTAAGATTTTAATTGGTAAGAAAAAAATGAAAACAATGAATCATATATGTTCCACTTTACACTTATGCTCTACTTTATGTCAGTTTAGCACATATAATCCAAATAAAACTCATTGATGTTTAGGATTTTACTCTGCTAAATTGTTTTTAAAAAGTTAAGGATATGAAGACTTACTTCAGATGTTATTTTTGGGGAATGAATGGTAATTAGGGCCAGAGTATGTTTTCCCAGTGAGGCTTCTGCAAAGGTGCAAAGTTACCAAAAACTGGTGCCACAACTAACACCCCTAAATCAAATGTATCATTTAGTGCAGCTGTCTATCAACTATTTGCAGAAAGCACAAGTGATTTATGAAACAGCGCTACTTATTCCCAAAAGACGAAATAAGTAACACAGCTGTTCAAAACTTTTGGTGAATTTAGATGGAGGTCTTTTCGTTCAAGCAGCGTTGTCAATGAGGCATGTGATTGGTCCAAAAGTCATTCTGCAGCATGAGCACGACCCCAAACAAGCAGCATGAGGAGCTTTCTTCAGCCACGAGGGAAACAAGGATTCCAGATTTCAACTTTATCTGAATACCTGCTGCGAGCAGAGGAGCAACATCTGAAGTTCTCCTTTTGTTGACTTATGGAGGCAGAAAAGAGACAGTTTGGTTAGAGGAGTAAAGGAAAGATTTAGTAAAATAATAAAACTTTCTGGCCAGATAGCCTCTGCCTGTCTATTGTGTCAAAGCAGAAAACAAAAAAGATAAAGCAGATCCCGCTCTCAGCTCCGAGCGCCTACATCCCTGCAGGAGGAGGATATAACCTCAGCTTAAGATCATTTAATAAATCAAACAGCTGCAGACAGATGGCAAAAAGTTATATTTAGAGCATGTAAGAGAACGTAAAAACACAGCTGGCGGATTTATACATCAGCAAGAATTCATTTACAGGAAAGAATTGGGTCATTGGTGGAGTATTTTCTGACAAGACAAATACTTTGAAGATCATTTCAAGTTGGTATATTAAGAAAAAATAAAACAACCTAAAATCTAATCATCCTGATAATAAATCCTAACTATAATAATCTCCCAGACTGGCGTAATGGTGTCTGTCTAGGGTTCTGACCTTCTGACGGCACACTCTGCCTGGCCAGTGGAAATTACTGACCAAATACTGGCAAACCTGTTAAGACTAAATATTGCCACTAAGCACATGGAAGCTCTGACTAAAACATTAGGTAACTGTTTGACTTTCTCACTGTCGACAGAGCGGTTAAACACGTACTGTCTAATAAACACAATGTGAAGAGTTTAAATTTATCTGTTAGGTAACAGGTCATAAACAGTATTTTTTTTTCACCTGCAACTCATTCTCCCAGAAATTAACTTAGAATATTCTTCTTTTCCACCAATTATTGAGTATAAACAGCTGTCCAAACGAGAGTTTAGGTTTGATTAAAGGTCTGGCGGGAAACGTTGCTCTAAACCCGAAACAGTTTTTTTTTTTTTTTTTGAGACGGTTTACAACACAATGCTCCTTTTAACATCATCCAGGCGGGGAGCAAAAAAAAAAAAAAAAACATTTTAAAAGAAAGAAATCTGCTGCATTGCTCTGGAGGAACAGCTTCTCCTCACGACATCATTCATCTGATTTGCACCCTATTGTTCCAAAGGGATTCTGACTGTCAGCTCAGTAAGAGAGGAGGAAAAAAAACCAAACATGTTGCGTTTTACTGTACTTACTGAAAAAAACATGTTGGCAAGAACATTATTTCCAAACATCAGGTCCTGGGTGACATGTGGCATGTCCATAATCTATGAAAGCACTAATTATGACAATAAACACTTGACATCATAAACTGTGAACTGCACTCAGAGATTTTCAGGAGGGATGTTAGCAGAACGACTTTAGTGTTTCAACAGTGAGCACCGAAGGGAGCCTAGCTTCATTTGAATCCAGGGAAAGCACGATTTACAACTTTTTGAAGAAACCCGCACAGCATGAGTCACAACTTTTAACTTGCCTATGGGATTAACAACGTATTTTTTACTCGAACTGAATTGAATTTTAAAGAGCTGCTGTTCTGAACATTTCACAAAAGCCTCTCGATTCAAGTGGAAACTGAACTTCCTCCTGTACCTTGCCTGGTCAGTCCAAGTGCCCGAGCATAAAATCTCAGTCTAATCTCTTTCAAAATCCTTGCTGAAACAAAGCAGTGGGAGAACTAACAGGCTCCAAATTGCATGCATTTGTGTTTCCAAGATCAATTTCCAAACAAAACATGCTCTTGTTGATGTTTAAATATAAGAATGCAAGCCTGGGTTTTTAAATGTGGTCTTAGGCAGCGTATGGTACAAAACGCCTGCAGACACTGAGCCACATTATGATCTCAGCACTCTAGGAGAGGAGCAGCCTCTGCTGAGAGGACACTAAGTGCATACATGTGTTTGTGCAGAAGTGCAGGCCTATTAAGCTCCTCTTGTTTTCTGATGTGGTCCAAGAAATGCCTCACTGCACTTCTTAAGCAGTGTTTAGGTTGCAGCAATAAACATTTTGTAGCCAGATTTCTCCACACTGAAGAAGCTTATGGTATGAGGTCCTTATAATAAAAAAAATCCTTCCAGACATGTCTACTCATTAACCAGGAAGGTTGGAATCCCATTACATCATTGAAAGCTGCTTAATCTAATAAACGATCGGAAATTACTGCTATTGTTTTACGTCCATGACCTTCTCGTTAATACAGAACTCTTATCTGAGTTTCAAAAAGAAACTATGAAAAACTGAAATGATGCTCAACCCTGGCAGCTGAAGCGGCACACAACACATTATGTCATGCAGTGGAAAAGCAATTCCCAATTTGTGGCTCTTCTGGTTTTCTCCTGTGAGACTGGGGCCTGTCATTGAAGTGAGAGCAAGGAGAATGCTTTAATCTGGAAAATATTATTGGGGGTGGAAGAACATGGGAAACAATAACTGTAGGAGGATTCCTCTTCCATCCTCTGGGTTGTGTGATTTCAAGATATGCTCTAGTCTGCAATTTTGGCTCACCGCAGCCACCCGCCTGTTCCGTATCCTTTCCTGCTCTTTTTCCATCCCCCCCCCAATAGTGGCCTTTTTGCCCTGGCCGACACAGGAGGTAGGATGGCTGCAGCAAGAAATCCCACAGGTAACACTTTTAGTCGAGTTACCCTTCAGTTCAAGTCCTCAGATCAGTTAAAAAATTAATGTTTAAACCTTTCTGAAGTCAACACGTGACTCTGCAACCCCCCTACCATTAC
The DNA here is from genome assembly GCA_037039145.1 of Fundulus diaphanus. Classification (NCBI taxonomy): domain Eukaryota; kingdom Metazoa; phylum Chordata; class Actinopteri; order Cyprinodontiformes; family Fundulidae; genus Fundulus; species Fundulus diaphanus. Next base: position 38,587,915 of record CM073127.1, on the reverse strand, counting down.
AGCAGTAAGGGGAGATGCTGATCTGCCCTGTGTGGAAAGCTTCCCCTGTTCACCCGGGAGCTTGTTCTTCGCAAAAGGAGAAGCAATCATAACAAATGAAGCAAGTAGCTCTTCCTTTAAAGCAGGATGATTCCCTTCTGTTTTTGACATTCAGGCAGCCGAAGCTTTTCCGCCTGCTGATTAACTACTGTTTTCACAGAGGAAACCATAACAAATGATTTGTAAGCTGTTGCCCCACAAAATTCACTACAGGGACAGCAACAGAAAAAAAATAAAAAATCTAATCCACATTTGCTTCCTGCAGGGTTGAATTACATAAAATACCTCATAAAATGGTAATTCAATTGAGAGAGGAAAAAAATGAAGCAGCTCCCTATGCTGGATGTCTCTTTATAAACGGCAGTGATTAAATGTTTACAGATATGCAGCAAATATAAATGTCTGCGCTGATTTTAAAGGTTGAATTTTCATTAGAAAAAGTTGTTTCTTTTGTTTAACATCCACGACTCAATAGGACGTTGAACATTTAAAGGTGAGGAAAAATCCCTTATATGTGATTCTTGCTGTTTAGCGAAGGATGATCAAAGCCGGTCTGTGGCTTTAAAGTATAGCTTATTCAGACTGTGTGGTCTGTTTCCATGTGTCCCAGCTAAGAGAGCTAAAGACGTTCACATACAGACTTCTAATATTTAAATAGGCCCCAAACATCAGTTCCTCTGTGACTGATGTAAACCTCAAACAGTCTTTACTTCTGAAAGGGTTACAAATGATCACCATAGCAATTAGATACAACAGTATTCATACCTTTTCACGTTTTGTTACTTTACAACTGCAGACTTCCAACTATTTTATTGGGAGTTTATGTGTCACAAAGTAGTGCATAAGTGTGAAGTGTAAGGAAAACGATACATGGTTCTAAAAACTGTAGTGTGTGGCTGTATTCAGCCTCCCCATAGTCAGTGATTTGTAGAAGAACCTTTTGCTGAAATTACAGCTGAAAGTCTGTTTCTACCAGCTTTGAACATCTAGAGATGAGATATTTTACCCATTCTTCTTTGCTTCTTTGCACAATGACTGTGATATTTTATGGCGATATCAGTGGGGAGCAATTTTCAAGCATTGCCACAACTTCTAACAAGAGTACAGTGCCATTTAGGAGATTTTATTATAGCTCAAGTTGTAGCTAGAGTTTTTGTCCTGCTGCAAAGTAAACCTATTCCCCATTCTCACGTTCTGCGTCTGTTCCAAGTTTTCCTCCAGGACTGTCCTGACGAATCAAGAATCAGCAATATTTTATGTGTCACAGCGGCGAAATTTCTCTTTGGCCACTCTGGTTCACATTACACATAATGAAGCCAAAACTTACAGACAAACACGCATTGAACAAGGGTTACATTATTTATTTATTTTTTCACCGTTCAGAAAAGTCACAGATAACAGATAATGAGGTAGTATGGTGCTTGAACAATGATGATTTGAGGCTTTGTTTACAGAAAAGTGCATTTAGATATTCAGAGATGATAGTGTGCAAGTAGGCAATAACCTTGAAGTGATTGTAACGTGTGACAGGCTAGTAACAGTGGGATGATTTGACACAATGCTGCTAAAAATGATGTTTCAGTGGGATGTGCTGTGTTCATTTCCTGCCACATCGAGTTGTATATTCAGGTCATACAGTTCAGTTTTGGACTCATGCTCATGTTGGCATCTTCTTCAACACATTTCCTAGCCCTCTACATGGCTTGCTGCAACTTCTACAATCAACTTCTAGTGCCTTCTGTCATCACTGCTCTCTTCTTGTCACTCTTCCTTTAAAGTCTTATTTGTCTAGTCCACAGCCAATAGTTTTCCTGTCAACACATTCTTCTTCCTGTGCTAAGGATCTACGCAGCTCCGCCAAAGTTACCATAGACCTCTTGGCTGCTTCTCTAGATGCTATTTTGCTTGTCCTACCTATTCAGGTAGACAGTCATGTATTTTTAGGTTTGGCCACACACTCATTTCTGGATGGATGGATAGAGAAGGGCTCTGTGAGGTGTTTAAAAGATTGGAGTATTGCTTTTTTAATCTGACCCTGGATCAAACCTCTCCTTTGCCTGACCTGTCTTAAGTGTTCTTTGGTTCTTCATGATGCTGTTTAATGACTAATGTTCTCTACATAGCTGCAAGGTGGTACAGTGGGTAGCATTGTTGCCATGCAGCAAGAAGGTCCTGGGTTCAAGGTCTACCCTTGCATGGAGTTTGCATGTTCTCCCTGTGCATGCGTGGGTTCTCTCTGGGTACTCCGGCTTCCTCCCACAGTCCAAAAACATGACTGTTAGGTTAATTGGCCTCTCTAAATTCTCCTTAGGTGTGAGTGTGTGTGAGAATGGCTGTTTGTCTCTGTGTTGCCCTGTGATAGACTGGCGACCTGTCCAGGGTGTACCCCGCCTCTCACCCATTGAAGGCTGGAGATAGGCACCAGCACCCCACAAGGGATAGGCGTGTTAGAAAATGGATGGATGGATGTTCTCTGCATTTAGACTGAGATTAAATTACACAAACAAAATGTGAAAAGGTTAAATAGAGTGTAAGTACTTACACTTACAGTATTTTGGGGTTTTAGATTAAAAATGTTAGATCCTCTTGAGACATGGTTTAACTCTACCTTACTTAACCTCAAATATGCCTCCAGAGTACAACATCAATATCAGTAAAACCTTTATTTAAATTCAGTTCCATTTACCTGAAAAAGTCGCTTGTTACTGAGCTGTGAATGAAGTGAGTCAAAGTTTGGTATTTTAGGACTTATACTTGTTTATTTTATGGTTAGATGATAGATGACCCTCAGGCCAACTGGTTGAGACAGACGGCCACACACCCTACCTGTGTCTTGTACAATGTAACATTCATGCTCCCCTCTGTTAAAGTACACCTTACGACGGATTATTGGGTTGTGTCTGTAACACTTAGTGTTCACTATGATGTTCAGCAATGATCCAGGAAGGTGTGTTCAATCTGGAATTTGTAAAGTGATCATATTATATTTGCCTGGTGACTGATGTTCAAAAGTCCGAGGCAAACTTATGGGATAAAACAGAGGAGAGGGAAGCAAGGCTGTGTATGGATCTGTGGTGGCCTACAATCTAAAAGTATTATCCTTATGCTTTCATAACATTACCTCACCAAATGTTTACTGGTTTACTTTCAGTAATTTCTTATAGAGAAACATTATATTCGTACATTATACACAGCCCAAGGGTAAAATTTTGGAAACTTTTTCCACTAACTTTGTCTGTGAACTGGAAGTGTCTGATTTCACATGCTGTCAAGGCCACACAGTGGCAACATCTTTCATGGGCTGTACAGTGGCTGAAACACACACTGGAGTCCAGGAACTGCTTCTATCCTAAAGCATACCCCAAAATCTCAGTCTTACAAATTAATGAGTGTTTATTAAAGGTAGGTCCGTTTGAAGATTTTGATGGATCAGGATCTGAGTAAGACCCCGTGAGAAGGTTTTCCCCCATCAGTTTGTCACCTTAAGTCAACTCACTAAAACCACGGGGCACAAAAAGTCTTCCTTACCTTTGGGCTGAAAAGTACTTCAGAGATCATTGGCAGAGCTACTGATTACTCTAACACATTTAAGTCCCTTCCTGGATTGCCAAGAATTTAATATTTACAGCAGGGTTAATATTTATGGTAGGGTCATACAAACAGACATGCTTTTTTGAGACACACTGATGGAAACAGCCACACTTGACTGAGTTTGGTCACATAAACTGAGTGGGCATTCCATCCAAATTTAAAGGCAGTGGCACTCTCCAGGAAAGCTTCTCAATAAAATTAAAGATGGGTTAAATTTAGAACAAAAGACATGATTCATATTCAGAAATTCGTTTTGATCAGAGAGTTTTGCTTGTTCATTAAAAAAAACATTTCACTGTGCCAGTAATCAGATTTATTAAGGAAAAAGTTGAATCCCGCCATGCTGTTCACTGAACCATGCTGTAAATGGGGTGTAAAAATTGGAAGTCAGATTAAAGTGGCCATTTACTTTATGGTGGTAAATGGTATATAAACTGATCCAATTAAATTGGCATTCACAAGCAAGCAGAAAATAAAATGATCTCAAAACTCATTAGCTGGTTGAAGGTGAGCTTGGGCTTTCTTGCTAAATGTAAGTGAAACCATGAAAGGACAAGTCATCACATGTAAAGACCTAACTGAACTGGCTTTTCACCACAGAAACAACATTATTTATCAAAATGAATTTGTACTAAAGTTAATTGCTGGATAATTTTCTAGTTTAAAAAGATGAAGCTTACATATAAACTATTCTGGATCAACACAGAGATCTTACAAAAATGAAGCAAACCATCGGACACCACAGTAGGCGAGGTCTCCCGTCGCTATCTTAACTGCCACGCTAGTTAGCTTCATACTTATTTCCACAATGTTCACTGCTGGTAAATGCAGTCATCTGCTGATTTTGCCCTGATCATGTGACATGTCGGAGGGGGGGGGGGCTACATTAAAGATCTTAGCAAATACATAATCAGTGCAGAGAACATAATGTCTTTTTTACATAACTGAATTAATTGCTGCGTTCACCACAACACACCTCGCCCTTCATGCTGTAATAACAACCTTTCTTGGATAGTTTTCCATGTGGAGCCTTAGTGTTACCAATTAGTCTGAGTGGATCCATCATCAGTCTGTCTCCTTGGCAATCAATTTTGGCAGTCATGGTGAAAGAAGTGGCATTTTTGCAATTCGCAGAACCATACATAGCGAGTGCTTTAAAAAAAATCTGCCCCTTCCAGTCCACCCTCCTCCTACTCTAGAACAGCATACTGTACATGCATATTTCATTCGGAAACCTTGTGGTGTCCTTAACATATGGTTCAGGGTTTATTTCTGCAGAATACAGAATTCACGTAAGGTCCACGGAATAATAAATCCTCATTAAAATGAAAAACCCAAACAGACGTACTTTAAGTGCATGAACCGTGCTCACCAGCACTCTGTTCCATTGATGATCACTTAATATGACATCTCCTAGTTGTCACTTGTACTAATGCGGAAGGTGGTTTGTTGTTCATTAAATTATGATGTCATAGCAGAAAAGAGGTTTATGAGCCTTAGTCTCCCTGATGTTTTTTCTTTTTTGTTTTTGAAGCTAATTATCCATCATAGACTCCAGAATCTAAAACTCATGCTCCCTAGAAAACTGAAATGTGTTTTTTAGCCTTTCTTGAATTAGCCTGGAGACCACAACCACTACTGTTTTAGTTTGGGATATTGCATTGTACATTTGTCAACTGAAATTTAGTGGTTTTCAAACTGCAAAGGTTGTATGGCTCTTTTTATTTTTTATTAATTTCATTTAATTTAAGTCAAAGATGTTCTCCATAATCATACAAGGTGTCTTCTGACAGTGTTATTTAGGTAAATTCACCCAAGTTCAGTAAGGGCTAAAAAATATGTATTTAGTGGTAGTACTGATCAGTCAAAGATATGCAGCTAATCGGTCATAGATTCAGCCTATTTTGAGCCTATGGAAGATCACATATTGCGCAAAACTATTCAATAGTTTATGGAAAATTTGCCTAATGCACAAAACTACCATTAAAAATAACAGCACTAATTTTTATGCTTTTCACAGGTAACGTAATGTTCATTTAGAAATGCATGTTTTAAAAGATTACTGACACATTAAACTTCACAGTGAACAACCTACTGTGTTAACATGAATTCTTAGGTCTTCTACCTTTGAGCCAATAGAAATACAGTCAGTGGAAAAAGAAAACAAATATTATAAGTATCATTTTAACTCTTGAAGCTAGATTTAGATTATCCTAAAAATCCTAGACTTTTTCGAGGATGTATATCTTTTTAACCATTTTTTGTAAGGTGCCTTGCTACACCATCTGTTGTGTATTCATGCTATATGTATAAATAAACAGAAATGAGCTGAAATGACTTAAATTACCATTACTATTTAGCAGCCACTTAACAAGTGGGACGTTTCCATTCCCTGTGCATTAGGTTACACATCACTAGATTGTTCAGTTTGTCCTGTTTGGCACTGGCCTTTGCTTGCCTGTTTCAACTACTACCGTGTATGCTGCATCACAGCACCTGGATAAACTTTCACCTTCAGATTCTTTTCACTTGGATTCTTTCCAAATGAAGTAAAAAAGGCCAGACTTGCAAAACAGGCCTTGGAACCATACACTGAACCTTAAGTAGTCCTAGACAATATTAACTTCCGACCTGATTGTGAAGTAAATAATAATAAAACGTGAGATTTAGGTACTGGCGTATTAGGGAGTATAATGTTTGTAAAAAAACAAGCTCCACACAGATGTAAATGTATAAATCTCTGAATTACAACACATGAAAGCTCACCATGTGGTGCAAAATTCGTTTCCATCTTCCTAATGTGTTTTACAGCTAAGGCATTGTTAGGAACATTGTTAAGTCACTACATGAATTATGACCAGGGAATTGAAGACAAGGCCACACATGTTGCTCAGGCCTTCAGCGTCAGGCTAATGAAGTTTGATTGAAATCCCTTCCTTCTGAATTCTCACACGTTGCATATTTACTAGTCTCATTTGGTGGTTTCTGCAACCATTGGAGTGAGCTTGACAAAATCCTGAGCCAGCCCCATTCTTTCCACTCAGATCATAAAACCTAAAATTTTCCTCCCAGCAGAACCCCCTTGTGGCTCTAGCCTTTCAGACACAATGAATGCTGTACGTCAAGAACGTGGATAATTAGGCCATGTCTTTCCAAGCCACAAATAAAAGTGAGAATATTTCCATTGTAGTCTCTGTTTTACAGTACCATTGTATTCATCCTGACATACTGCAGAAGTAACCTGCTTCAGGGAAATCATGGCTGCAGTGAGGTTGTCTCCTTACCAAAGGCAGCAAGTCATGGTTATGTAGTAAGGCTGCATCAGATTAATATTCAGGTAGTCGACTCGTCTGTCAATATTTTATCAATCAGTCTATTAGGCAACCATTATTTTGATCTGTCTGTTTTGTGCATGCAGCTGCTGTTTACAAAAGACATTTTATTCTGCATAATGCACACATGTGCATTACACACTGTTTGGCCTACATTATTCCCGCAGTAAATTAAAAAGACTTAAAAAACACCTATGATATTTTGTTACATTCCTATGACATGGTTGGGAAGTTTGCAGACGGCACCACTGTGGTCGGTCTCATATCCAGCAATGATGAAACCCATTACAGAGAGGAGGTCCACAACCCGACACAGTGGTGCTCCAGCAATAACCTCAACAAGGAGGTCATAGATGGCTACAGGAGGTCCAGGAGGACTGAACACACTCCTCTCTGCATACATGGGGAGGTGGTTGCGCGTGTGGACAGCATAACATTCACATCTCCTCTGACCTCTCGTGGACTGTGAACACCTCCCACCTGGTGAAGAAAAGCCCAACAACGGCTTTTCTTTGTCAGAAAACTGAAGGGCATAGGACTTTCTACTCAGCAGGTCATAAACTTCTATGGGGCTACAATATAAAGCATCTTGTGTTTCAACGTGACTGTGTGGTATGGCAGCTGCATGGCACAGGAGAGGAATGATCTGGCACGGGTGATGAGGTCAACATGGGATTGTGATAAGTGGGATCAGGGAAACCATTCAGAAACATTAAATCAAACACTAATAGACTTGTAAACAGCTTCTTTGCTAAAGCTGTGAGGGCGCTGCTGAGAATCAAATAAATCATCAGCCCAGTTCATAGTCTGTTACTTGTTTACAAAAAGGGCTACTGGTTCCACATGTTCTTGATCCAATTGAGAGTCATTTACACTGTATCTCACATGCTAATCTCTATTTGCCTATTTTTAGTTTCTCAGGAAGGACTTTTTTTGTGGACATCCATGCAAATTCCGCAGTTTTTTTAATTTGAGGATTCACATTTTTGCTAATGTCTATTTGCACACTTTTAACTTCTCCAGAAATGTTTATCTAATACATTCATGCAATTGCACATTATGGTTATGATCATGATGATGAGGAACTTTATTGTCCCGAAGGAAATTTGTCTTGGGTACAGACTCTGGCTGCTACATAGTCCCAAACCATGGCTGTCACACTACATTCACAAATAAAAACACTACTATAAAAATTCCATTATAAGAAAACTAAATACACAAAGAAAGCATGCCACATTACATTCACAATAAAAAAAGCATGTCAGTTTAGTTTAAAAATTTGGATACCATTGCCTACTTCCACAATTTACTGTTTATTTTACATCATCCTGTAAACTGCCTTGTCTTTTTGTCTTGAGCATCAAATTGAGCATTTCAGTTTTTGCTAATGACTATTTGCATGCTTTTAACTTCTCAGGAAGTGTTGTTGGTGAATTTAACTATTTGAAAACATTATGTCTTATTGTGTCTCTGTGTGTTATGAGTGAATCTGTGTGAATTCTAAGTTGGTGTCTCACCAAAATTTCATTATGGTAGCATAATGACAATAAATATTCTTGTTTCTTGATTAATTCTTGTTTCTGATCACACAACTGAAATAAATTACTTGCTACCATTCATTAGGTATTAAAAACAGTGGTACATTTATTTTTATCAATCCACACTAACAAGATTTAGCTGCTGGCACCAAGACTCTCTAAGAGATCCTTTGGTTTGACCCATGTCCAAGCATCACGCTTTCTCAAGAGACTATGGCAAGATGAAGTCCAGTTGACCTGCTCTGTCCTAGCTAACTGCAGCGCAGCCTGTTCAGTGTAGTTCATTGACGAGAATTAATGTGTGTAAAACTAAAAACCCATGGCAGCCATGGCACATTTTTGTGTTTACTCACTGAAACCTTCCCATTCAGGGATGACACACAGCTCTGCAGTTTTTTGCTTTTTAGATGTCCATGCACTGCAGAGGTCCTGCAGGAAAAGGAGAGCTCTGCCTTGTGAATTTGCACTACTCTGGCTGCAAGAGATAGAGACAAAACTGTAATAACAACCTCCGGTAATGAGTTGCAGTTACAAAAAAGAAAATATTTACGTGGCTAAATGTATACGTCCTGTCACCAAAACAAATTTGGGTTGGCAATTTTTGTTGTCGACTGTCGAGTACGCGTTGGAGCCCTATTATGCAGCAGCAAAGGTCCAACAAGATGGAGCAGTGACAGGTTGGATGCCTGCGTTATGCCTGTCTTTAAACACGCCTTACTAATGATTCTGCTTAGTGAACAAGGTTAGGTCCTGCTGCTATTGATGGAGAAAGAATCTCCATCTACATGTTTCACATTTCTCTCTATTTAAACTTAAGGAATCATATGGTCGAGCATTTTGGCGGCAGTTTCTCCTCGAGTCAACGATGAAACTAAAAATGATCTGTTTTAGTTGTAACATGAGCCAAGTTTGCTTGGTGTTAGTCTTCAACAACCTTCAACTTAAACCACAAATTGTCATACAGATTTAGATTTCAAATTACTTTCATTCAATTCAATTTTATTTATATAGGCCAATTCATGAAACATGTCATCTCAAGGCACTTTACAAAGTCAAATTCAATCATATTATACAGATTGGGTCAGATTATACAGATTGGTCAAAAATGTCCTGTATAAGGGAACCAGTTGATTGCATCAAAGTCCCGACAAGCGGCATTCACTCCTGGAGAAGCGTAGAGCTACAGGGAGAGTCGTCTGCATTGTCCATGGCTTTGCAGCAATCCCTCATACTGAGCATGCATAAAGCGACAGCGGAAAGAAATGAGAAATGCATCTCTCAAAATTAGTGCTGTCAAACGATAACATTTTTTAATTGCATAATTTCAATAGTTAACTATTGACATTAGTCAATTAGACAAAATGACATTAGTAAAAAACATGCTTGTACAAAAATATTTTAATTTTTTATTTTTAAGCACTTTTCAGAATTGGAATGAAAACATCCTGGTTCCATGAAATGTTAAACTCTGGCCAATAATGGCTAAATCGCTAATCATAACGCCCTGATGTTTACTCAATGTGTAAACAAATGTGAAAAATAAATATATAAATGTGAAATAAATAAATATTTAATGCCGAAATTTATATATTATATATTTTTTTGCCTCTTAAACAAAGATAGACATGGTATTAAGCATTTACATATAAAGTAATACTAATTTTACATTTTAGAGACAAAAAAGACAACAAATTAATATGCATTAAAGTATGGTTTATGGGTTGGGTTTCTGCAATGTTATCAGCGTGTAAAAATCATCTTCAGAACCAATCTCTGCTCGAAATGGTGATCTGCAGTTATCATCAGTTATTACAACGGTAAACTGCAGAAAATAGAGGCAGAGTTGCTCTTCCTACCTTTACTCCCGTTGGCTCCTATGTCAGTCTAGAGGAGGATGTGCTCCAGTGCGTTATGAGGCGGAGGGATATTTCAGCTGGTTACACTCACTGTGTCTGTAGTGCAGCAGCACCACTTAATAGCTCAAATAAGCGACTTCACTTTCAGAAACACGCCCAAAAAACTGCAGCCCGCAAATCATGAAATTTACAAGCGACTTTAGAAAAAGCATTATTAGCAGTATTAAGCATTTAAATTTAAAGTAATACTAATTTAACATTTTAGAGACATAAAAAGACAACAAATAAGCATTAAAGTACGGTTTATGGGTTGGGTTCTGCAATGTTATGAGTATAAAACTCATCTTTAGAACGAAACTCTGCTCTAAATGGTGATCTGCACCACCTAATCTACTTTCAGCAGTTATCATCAGTTATTGCAGCCGTAAACTGCAGAAAATACGGGCAGAGCAGCTCCTGAGTTTACTCTCTCCTCCTGTCAGGATGAGCTGCAGTGCGTTATGAGGCGGAGGGATATTTCAGCGTCACTTAGTTTAGAGCCCAAACAATCGACTTCACTTTCAGAAACAAGCCCAAAAAACTGCAACCCCACAACTCATGAAATTTACAAGCGACTTTAGAAAAAATAAGACCAAAGTCGCATAAAATAAGTGGGCTTCACAACAGTGAGCATTATATGAAGTGTGTCATATCACTCCGCCCCTCTGGTCGGGTAAACAAATGTCCCGGCAAATTCTAAATTATAAAAAAGAAAAACCTACCGAAAATTCTCGCTTTCATGTCATCTCGTCATCTCTCTTCAAGTAGGCAATCCAACAAAAGAGCTGGTGGTGGATCATGAATTGGAAAGGTGAAAAAACTAATGTTTTTTTCACTTTTACCCGATGTATTGGAAAATCCAACTGCCATGCACGTGGACATTGTTGCTTTAACAATAGCTCTCACGAATTTCAATGGTGAAGTCCTCTGGAAATCCGAAATAATTGTTGTTGATCGCAGCTGCTGGGCTACTACAATAAGCTTGTGAAGCGCAGTGCCTCACCGCAACATTACGTCACAGGATGTGATGTCAGGCGGCGATTTTTGCCCAAAAATGGGCAATAATGGCCGCCCCCATACAGTGATCGAGACAACAATTTATGCTTTTAATTTCTTTATTTCTAAATGCATTTAATCACCACGGACGTATTACTTTTAGGTATAGCTAATGATCCACTGATTTGTCCTTGTTGACCGGACTTCTCCTTTAAAATGAAGCCAAGCTTTCGATCGCTTTACCAGATGGGGTGCCATTTTTTTTTTTTTTGCTTTTCTAGACTTACGCCTGGTCAAGTCGTACTTGCTTACTGAATGCCGTGTGCGTAACTTGCGTAAAAAACGTGACGTAAGTCGTGCTGCCCAGAGCCCTCGGCTCTGGTGCTGCCTGGAATCGATAAGAGAATCGTTAAGTGAGCTGTCAAACGGTGTCATGGAATTGGAACACATGGAACCGGTTCTGAACAGGAACCGGTTTTCGATTCCCATCCCTACTCTAAATATATTAAAATAATGTAAAAAGAGTATATATTTTGAAAAAAAGTATCTATTTTTTCTTGCATTTTATGTAAAAGTGCATGTCAAAACTTGTTTACACCCTTCTCTTTATTCAGTGCAAAAATCTTTATTGACATTAAATAAATCTAATATTTCTTATGATTGCTGACCTGCTTTTCTGCATGTTTCCACTGGTATTTTAACATTTTGACCCTTGTGATGAGCTCCAAGTATTTGGGCCAAATAGGCCTCTGTATCATCACTAGGGGTGGGTATTGCCAAAGAAGTCACGATTCGATTCGAATCACGATTCACATGCCACGATCCGATTCTATCCCGATGCATCACGATACTTGAATTATTGCGATGTATTGCGATGCATTGTGATATTTTCACTGAACACTGTTAGAAAAAAATACAGCCATTACCAGTGGCTGACTGGCTGTGTATGATCTGGATAGTGTCTTCAATTGATACATAACTGAAAGAAACTGAATTTATACATAGCTGTATTTATTGAAACGACTTTTGGAGGTATTGCCATGAAAACAAATATTACTATTACTGGAGTGGACACACTGACAAAAAGTGCTTAGGATTTATAAAACTTAAAATAACAAAATAAGGATAATCAGTGCCGTTTACATGGCCTCAGTGGTCCTTTAAACCAATGAAGTTGTATTCCACTTGTTTTTGGCTGATGTTCGCCAACCACTAATGCAATTTTATTTATTCATTTTTTTAAATAGCGTACCGCGCACGTGACGTCACCATCATGTATGTAGGGCATACAGGTAGAGAACGCCCGTAGCAACCGGCTATTACACGCGCAACAGAAACAGTGATATGACCGACTTTATAGCCGTTAAACTTTCCCAAGACGATGTCCCAGGCGCACGGATTACTGGTCGCACTGTCGAAGAACACACCAACCTTCTGCTCAAACGATGGCTTGAGTGTCGAGGTCTTAAAAAGACCGGAAAACGGGCCGAGTCGATCGAACGGTAAGCTTTGTTTGTTTTTTTTTCCTGCGCTGCGTTCATGGCGTCGTCGGCCGTTTTTTGTTTGTTTGTAATCACCGTCCAGGAATCGGTATATGTTAAATGTTTGTCTCATTTGAAATGTTTTTGAGTAAGCTATCCTGGTAGCAGGGTATCATGTTAGCGCCTGCTACCATGATAGCCTATATGCTATCATGGTAGCATTCATTATTAACATGTTGGCCACCAAAATACTCTTACCTGTTCACTACTTGATGTCGCTGGAATTGGGTCAGGATGTTCTTCGGTTGGGCCCTTTCCTCCGACAAAATGCTTGCTACATATGTAGGTGAATTTGGTAACTTTTTCCGGGTTGAACTGTTGTGTAGGCCGACCGCACCGGTGTACCCAGCGCACACATTTCTCCTTGGCAGTCTTGAAGAAAACATCCTTCATATGCGGCCGATCAGCGTACCTCGAGTCGCTGTTGCACGTTCCATAGCAACAATGTTTAAAAAACATGGTCTTAGATTTGGAAAAAGCAGTCGTTTACCGAGTAAAACCAAGGGTAACGCACGTCTCTTTTACAGCGAAACAGCGGCGGACTATGCAAGTTTGCCCTACTGCGTACCACGTGATGTGACGTCATCGTGACGTTACGTTTCTAAAAATAGCTCGCTCGTGGTACGCTATTAATAATCGATACTTGGCGTCAAGAATCGATGCAGTAGATCGCAAAAATAAGAATCGCGATGCATCGTCATGACGATTATTTTGCACACCCCTAATCATCACCATATTTTCCGCAAATCTGATTCAAGACTACAGGACTCTGGCTTGGCTGTTCCAGAGATTTAATGTAAACCAAAATTGTGTGACTAATTTGTTTTGCAGCCACATACAATGAGATAAACAACAACTTACCCTAAAAGTGAAGAAGATAAAAGAGGTGATTGCGGATTTTACAGGCATCTGTCTAACCGTATTTCCATCATGGGAGAGGAAGTGGAGGTGGCTGAGGAGTGTAAATACCTCGGCATTCATCTAGACAACAGACTGGACTGGAGATGCAACTGTGAAGTCGTCTACAAGAAGGGACATGGATTACTTTATTTGCTAAGGAAGATTATGCATCTCTCAGTGTTTGCAACAAAGTAAAGCAGATCGGTCTGGATGGTGTGATCTCATCTTCAGTCTTCTAAAGTAGCTGCATCAGGGACATCAACTTCACAAAGCTCAACAAGCTGAAAAAAAAAGGGCAGCACTGTGCTGGAAACAGCTTGGGGGGATTGGACAAAGAAGAAGGCTGCATAAAATTAAAAAAACTGTTTGAGGTTCCTCTTCACAACCCAGCAACTGAGCACCGGCACCTTTAGTCTGAGGCAGTCTTTCTACCCACACCTATAATGACTGTTTGAGGTAACTTGGATAATGAGAGCTACTACACTGTCTAATTGTTGAACTGAAATGAACTGCGCTGAATATTTTGAGAATGCTGAGCCAAAATAGAAAAGTGACTCTTATTTCATCACATTCATTTTAAAAATTGTCAGTATGAGCCGGAGCTAGTTAAACAGGATGAGACAAATGTCAGCCGTAACTTTCTAAGATTGCAATGAGGATATGGGAGTGTGTGTGTAGTGATCTGAACTGAGATCAGAAATTCAGAATTCAACAGACCAACGTTCAAACATTTACTAAGATAGATATTCAGGTCACATAATGCTGTAGCCTTGTTTATTTTCAGAGAGACAGTTAAGAATTATTAAGTTGCAGGCCTTGCTTAAGCACGGGAACCTCTTTACTTAAGACCAATGTGTTTCAGAAGCTATTTCTGCCTGAAAATGCCCAACTCAAAAAAAAAAAAAAAAATCAAAACTTTCTCCACAATTATCAAGGTAGCCAAATGTGCCAAAGCTATGCCAAATGTGTTTTTCACCTCATAAAAAGGAATCTGGTCAATTAAAAGTGATGATTTCAATTGTAGGAATCCTTCTGCGTTTGACTGAGCCTTTGGTCACGATATTTACACTATATATCATCAACTGTGTCTGGAGAGGTACATAAAATGAGCTGTGCGTAAAGGTTACATAAGTGGCTGCCACTTTTAGAACCTCTGTTACACCTGGAAATTGTGTTGCCTGACAAAAAAGGAATGCCATATGTTGTTGGAAAGGTAGGACTCTCTAGTTTCCAAGGATACCAGCCACAAGGGGCGGGGCAAGAACATATCTGTGTCATGAAGCATTATCTCTGGAAGAGCCTGCAATATTTGATCGATCTTTATATTGCATCTTCTGTGTTTTAAGCGCTGTAAAACCAATATTACTTGTGATAAAAACTATTTCAGCGACTTGTTTTAGAAATTTTGAAGCCTCCTACATTAAAGGGTTTATGGGGAACAAATATGATGAGTTTGATTACTTTTACGGAAGGCGAAAAGTGGCCGTCGTCCTCTTGGCCCGGTATCGAGCAGGTCAGGCTACTTTAATGTAATAATTGGCGAATACTCCAGAGCCATAATCATTTTCTATTAATTTTCCTTCACATACACAAAAATAATGAGCAAATCAAGGAAACATCATAGAAAAAAATGAAAAAACTCACCAAATTAAATCTGGATTTGAAATACTCCAATAAGTAGAACACACAATGAGGGGATTGGAAAGACTTGAAAGACTGGGTCACTCTTCTTCATTTCTCCATCATGGTTTCATCCATGCGCCGCAGCTTCCACACCTCTCCCCTTCCCCAAGTGAAGATGGAGGTAATGGGCACAGAGGAGTAGGACGGGAATCAAGTTTTTACCTCTTAGATGTAAAATGCCACATGCTGTATTGTATGGGCTCCAGATTAGCGGACCCTTCAATAAGTTTTATCTAGTGTGGAAACAAATGACCCAGGAGGTCACAAGGATCTGAGGACTTGATGGGAAGGAACCATGACACAGTGGAAATTTGTTATGTGCTCGTGCAAATGAATATTCCAGATGTTCAAGAAAACACAAAGCCTTGTTTCCCACTTTAAAGCCAAACAACAAAATGTAGGGTATCATCAAATAGTCTTACCTGTGTTATGTGTTGCTGAAAACCACACAGCAAGATTTTCCTTCGACACCCTTCTTTACACTATACATTTTTTATTTGTAAAGGGCGTCCAGGATTTATGCAACGAGACGATAAAAAACCCACACACTGCACACAATACAAAGAAATGGGTGTGGAAGAAAGGATTAAATGAAAACCAGGAATGATGACTATTAAATTAAATGACGTGAATTAAATCAAGATGACAAGCCGCATTAAATAGGAGTAAAAGGAAATGTAAGAATTACTGCTTTATTTAGATTTTTTATTGATCTTGTCAAACAGCTCCAATTTGTTCCGACTGGGAGGGATGAATCAAGACAAAATATGTTAGAAAGTTATATCATCTATTGCAATCATATATTTTAATATTTGGAACACAATATGAATACTAAACTGTTGCAATGGGCTGTTTTTTTTTTTATATTAAATACAACCCTTGGATGTTTTGCAGGACCACCTCTCCATTTTCCACTTCACCCCATCTTTACTTGGTGAGCTTATTTTGCAAGCTGCCGAACAAAAGCAGTTAGATTTCACAAGATTAAAAAAAAACACATTATGACTGCAAGTTGAGCAGATTTTACTGAATCTGACATTTATAGCGCAAAAGCTGAACCTCAAACAATGTGCTCATAACATTGGATCTTCTGCTTCTAAACCCAGCATTTTGCCAGGCAACCAATCAGGTCATTAACCAACATAGCAACAAGTCTGTGAAACATTTCTAACCTGGAGTCGATTTCTACAACCTTTCCCATGTGTGCGCCGGTTGATTACTATTTTAATACGGCAGTGACATTTTCTGCTTGACACCTCTGTGATCCGTGTTGCTGTCACTGAGGATTAACGGTAACAAAACAAATCACTGCATCAACAATGTAGTTCGGAAGGAGGTTCAACGCTTTATCAGATATGACAAAGCATTGAGCGCTGATAAAGAGTGATTCATGGGATAAACATATATGAAAGCCTGAGCTTAATCTCATTTTCTTTGATCAAAAACCTACTTAAAGTATTAGTCTGTTGAATGAGCAACCGATGCTTCAAATTTGCTCAATTTTGGATGTTATGAAATGCACTTGTCTACTTCTTGCTGATCCAGTATCATCTGCCAGGAGTTTTAATCTGCAAAGCCAGTTATGTAGTCTCAGGCCATCCTCAGGGAAAGTGCTGAAACATTTCCATTCTCTTAAAACGGAAGTGAAAATGGAAAAAACCTGGCTTTTAAATACCAAACTAGAGACGACCTGTACGAAGGAGTAACACATAAGTGGAAAATTAAAATAACCCCTTATGTAATATTCTATGGACAAGACTTAATGCGTTTTTATGAGGTTGTTTATAAAATGCATTTTGTCCTATTGGAGCAGTAAGCAGCAGTTTGTAAAAAGTCTGAGAGATCGGCTGGCAGCTGCAGGGAGCTTCAAATAGAGCTGCTGCTCCTCCGCCTCGAAAGCAGTCAGTTGCTATGTTAACATGCACAAAATTTCCCGATGGGAGTAAAATGTATTCAGATTAAACAATCGGATTCTGCGCAGTCATCAAATACCCCTAAAAAAACACAGAAGAAGTATTTCCGTATTTGCTAAACAACAAAAATAGTGAACAAAGCAGTATTGTGAGTTTGTTTGTCTTCCGAGGGCCCAGGCTGGACTCCCACGATGTTCTAATTACGGTGAAACGTCACTGAGTAAGCAACAATTTTGAGCTCTTTTATTTCTTTTGAACATAAAGATTGTATCAGGAGTAGGGCTGGACGATATAGAAAAAAACCTTATAGATAAAAAAAAATGCATATTGATCGATATCGATAATTATCGAAAATATTTAAAACCATATTTTATGTGCAGCTCTGCCTGGACATTTTATGATATTGCTAAATGATTTAATTTTAATAAAGAACACAAACACAGAATTCCAATTAAATCTTTTTTAACCATAACAGATTTTTTTAAAGAAAAATAACTTAAGAGACCTGAGTTATGTTATTATATATTGACAAAGAATAAACTAAAGTGACCAGAAAAGTGACCAAAATAAATATACCAAATAAATAAATAAAATAGCTTATTTAGGTGGGAATGGTACACTAGTTACTTCTCAGGTTTCATAATTGAGAGGCTGATGCAGGGCTGAGGTCTGAGGTTGTGGCGTGGGATTGACTGCAGCTCATTTTGCACTGATTCCCTGCACTCGTTGCACAATTTAGGGAGCGCTGTTAGAGAAAAACCTGCGACCCGGACCTTTATATCGCGGCTCAAGAGTGGCAAGTAGTTGTTTGAAGCCAGGTTTTTCAACTGCAGCATATCCATCACTATGAAGCATGTTACTGCATGTGTGATGTCCTTATGCCGCTTGGAAGCTTTGTCATTTTATCACAGAGAAGGGAGCCCAGTTTAGCTGCTATACCTGCTTTGTTTTGGAAGACGATTCCTCTGAGAACGCGGAGTCGCGCGGGGCTGACACAGCTCGCGCTGCTGCGGGTGTCAGCGGCTTACGTGATGAAACAAGTTGGTTGCCTTACCAGACTTTGTTTTTACTGGTTCCTTGCAAGTTTTACAAATCACTGTGGTTTATTTCTGCCAGACTGGCGAACTAGTAAAACCCCGTTTTGGGACAATTTCCTCCGCCGCTCCTTGCTGCGGCATATTCACGTGCTGTGTGTTGTGGTTTGAGAGGGCGGCCTTTGTGACGGCGTGCCTGGGTCCGCGATTACGATTGGTCGAGAGGAAGTAGTGACTGTAGCATCAACTTATATGATAGGCTGAAAGGAAGGAAGGAAAACTGTCTCTATATCGAAGTTTTATCGACCCGTTTTTTTCCTATCGTGCCACACGTCTATCGATCGATATATATTGTTATCGAATCATCGTCCAGCCCTAATCAGGAGCCCCAACAGTGTTGCTTCCAGACATATTTCTGTCACTCATCAACGTGGAAATACGCCACGTTTACGTCGGGCGCACGTGCGCACTCAGGTTAGCGTGCCACATTTGGAATAACTTGAGACTTACAAGCATTTACATGCACGTTGATCGGATTATCAATTGGCATAAACCAACCCCTCTCATTCAGATTACAATTTCATTCCAATTGAATTTAATCAGATCATAATATTCCGATTGGTGTATTTACGTGACACTTTTTTTATTCCGATCGGCCCTTTATTCCCATTAGTTTTGTCCATGTAAGCGTAGCTAGTTAGGATGGCTCAGGCATCTGATCAGGATGCCTTCAGAGCGTCTCCCTTTGGAGGTTTTCTGGGAACGCCTCACCTTGACGAGACCCCAGGGCAAACCCAGAATATACAGGAGAGACGTATCCATCCTATCTGTCTGGGATCCCAAAGAATGAGTTGAAGAGTATGGTCACGGAGAGCGATGTCTGGATTTTCCTATTAGACCCGTTGACCTCAGTTAAAGGTCGCTGAAGACTTGCAAATATATCAAGTAGTAGTTTACCGACTTTTCAGAGTAAGATGCCAAGAATGTAGCAAGAACTGACAGGTTCAAAACAAAACTTGCAAACAGATCTTTTGACTGTGGTGTGGTGTAATGTACTATATAAAACTGAACTTTGACAAGACACCACCAGTTGTTTAACAGAAAGTAATGGGAGCCTCCCTCTGACACCGATGATATGTGTTCTCTTTATACAGATGCTGTAAAACAAAGTTATTGAAAGTGTGTGATATAGTTGTGTTTTGCTTTTTTTTAAAAGCTAAAATTAAAAACTTTGCCACCACTTGTAAAGTAAGGAGTTTAGGAAGTGATTGAAGTGATTATGAAAGAGCTACTGAGCCAAGTATAACAAGCTCACTCAGATGAGGCAACACACTTTGGAGACAACTCTAAAGGGAGGGAGCGATAAACCTAAAAGTATTACAGAACAAGTGAGTAAATTCAACACACTGGATTACCAACCATTGCTGTGGTGGAAAATCTAGATTTATTTCGTCTTGTAGCCTACAGCTGCTAAACAGTTTTCCCACCTGGACACTACATAACTGACTACCCGGGCTCGATAAAAATGTCATCAGCTAGAAGGTATGTTATCTAATGTGATGGCTATGGGCTTGAGCAGAGACATTTAGAACTCTGTGTTTTTGGGGTTTTTTTCTTGCTTTTTTGTTTGTTTTTTTGCTGAGCACATTCACCATTGAGCATAGCTCTGCAGTATGGCCATCTGTTTTAATGGTACAGTACCATACAGAATAATTCTTATAGGTTGAACTTTTTCACATTGGATTATGTAACAAGCAAAAACTTTGGATGGAAATGACAGACCAACACAAAACAGTAAATTTAGTGTAAACTATAAATGTAAGGAAAATTATGTTTTCTTTTGTTCTTGTAGAAATATGAAAAATGAGGCACGTATTTGTATTCTACGCCTCTGTAACACATTAATATGCTTTAATATAAACCATTCCATTGTAGCTCTGGCTCTACGTTTAGCGTTTTATTGCTGGAAATTGAACCTCTGCCTCAGTCTCAAGGTTCTTCCAGCCTCTAACAGATTTTCTTCTTGACTTGTATTTAGCTTCATCCCTGTTTAAATCAACTCCAATCTGTTTACCTGTCCCTGTTAAAGAATCCCCACAGCCTAATGCTGCCACCACGTTGTTGAGCGCAACTAATAGTTATCTTAGAGTCTCCCATCCGACTTGTGGATCACTGAGACTCTAAAAAGATAGTCTGTCCTTTCAAGCACTTCAGACGTCTGCATACCAACTAAGATTTCAATCACATATGTGGCCCTGATTTTATTAGGTTAAAATCAGGGCCACATATGTGTAGTTAAGGTATGTGTTTTCAAGTCTGTTTTAAAAATGGCAGGAATTGGAGTGTATCAGCAAATATCGTGTCTTAAATGTATTTATTTTAGCCAAAAAATCTTGTTCAGGATATCTTCAGAATTTATTAAATTTATTGGATGTTCTTAAAATGGTACACAAGTTTCCTTTAGCAGCTGCACAAAAAGTAAGAACTTTAAATGTTTATTTTTTTTTTTTTAGAAGGATTAGTGGAAAGGTACAATGATTGGTCTCATGGTATTTGGAAAAGCCCTGCTCTTCTTGAATAACATGGGATGAGCAACTGGCATGAGTCCCTGGGTGCCTGATTGCTTTTAGGAATATGTTCAAGCAACAGCTGCAAGACATCAGCTTTGCGTTTGCAAGCTATTTGTACTCCTTTATTCAAAGAATAAGCCATATTTGGAAACAAACTGTCTGATAACAAGCTTACTAAATAAAACTGGTGCGGCAGGAAGTCTGCTAAATACTTCCTCTTTGTTTTCTTTTATATGCAACCAAGCACTTAGAGTTTAAACTTTATAGTAGTAAACATAAAAAAAATAGACAGCATCTGTAACATATTAACTGTTTATAACATTAAGAGGGAGAATCACACATCCTGTGACGTTTACAACAAGCTCTGAAACATAGTATAAAGTTTTATTTATCACAAAACGACTATAAAACACTGAAGTCTATGTTTGCACGATAATACAGTGCATACTGAGTAATAAATGGGAATAGTAAAAAATCCTTCTGGGTATGGCAGAGTTAAATCTATTTTTCATTCATTAAAGCAAAAAGAAGAAGCAAACAAACAACAAGCATGTAACCCACTGTCCATCCCGTGCTTCTCCAAGTTGAGCTGAAACTATTTAAATTCAGTGAGGCAGCTAGAAATGATTAAAAACTTATTTTGAAGCTGCAACAATTCCTCTGTAATTTTGCTTTCTGTGGTATTTATGACTCATACAGACATGAAAAAACAACAACATATCCTTAGCAAAAACAAAACAATGAAATAATAGATGATGCTGAGAGAAGCAGGAGGTGCAGCAACATCGCTGTTGTCTGGGCTAAAAAATAAAAGGAAAATACATTTTATTGAAAACAGACAAAACAAGCACAACAGACAGGAGAAGCAAAAGCCAAAAATATAGCGTGAGAAATTAGGAGGTCCCTGGCATAACCGACAGCACTCCACTGACGTGTTTCATATCCTCGTATCCACCAAAACACATGGACACAAGTGTGTGTAGCCCAGCTTTTAAAGTGATGACGTAATCACACCCTTGCAAGACTCAGTTCAACATAAAGTCAAGCAGGCCTGTTTCAGACATCTCACCTCCAGACTATAAAACCCAGGTCAGCAGTCAAGGAACCAGACCCAACCCAAACACCTGGTCTGCTACCGGCCAGGTACTCCTCTCCTGCCTCTCTTACAGGACATGTGGGCAGTTGCACCCAACTGGGATCTGATCAGTGCAACGTCAGATATGTCCTTAACCAGAGCAACCATGCGAGCCTTGCCAGAAATAGTGTTGGTGATGAACCAGTGGTAAGGGGGCAGGGGCTGGAAATTTGAGTAGTGTGTGTCTGAATAACTTGTGTTGTGCGTGCTTGTGGATCTCCTTTGTACCATGGGGAGGAGGGGTGGAGAAAACCGGCTGTTGCTTTAAACAAGAATGTGTTCATTTTAAGGCGGGGGGGGGGGGGGGGGGGGTGCTTTGCCCCGTCGAAAAACTGCTTGAGCATTTTTTCATTATTTGAAAGCACCAAGGAGGGGGAAGAGTGAGAGAGGTGCGGCGGAGAGAGACGGCCTCTTAGAGCTGTGAGGCAGAAGTGATGGATTCAGCCCACGGAAAAGTGACAGTCTTTTCCTAAACGGCCACGGGCAGTGCACATCCTGCCCTGGACTCTCACCGTTTGGCAGAAAACTAACCTCCTACATCCAACTAAAGGTACCCATTGTCTTTTCTCTGTCAGCAAACTTTTGAAGAGGACTTCTGATCAGTTTAATATTTGCCAAAGAGCTTCTGGGAAGCTGGGCTATTGTTGACAGTCTTTTAATAACAAAGTTCTCCGGTGTTGGAATGGACTAAGGTGATAATAGCTGAGTGGCTGGACGAGGAGAGAGAAGAAAAAGAGCAGAAACCTACTGATTTAGGATTAATTTCTACCAAGAGAATCTTCAAAGAACTCTGGCAGAAGGGAAAAGCAACCGAGAGCCTCCTCATCACTGTGCAGTTATCTTGTAAGCATTTAATACTCTTGGTTTATTTATGTTTCTTATTCTGTTGCTTTATTTTAACACTGAAAGAGAATGCGAGGAAAGGATAATCTTCTTGCATGAAAGCAATGTGCCCTTATGATCCCTATCTTGCGTTGCTATATGAACTCACACTTTGGCTCAAAAGCTGCTGAACTTCACACAGTGAGTTTAAGTCATCTCAGATTCACCAGTGGTAGCGCAGCATCTGTTATCTGACTCACTGCTTGGTGCCAGAGGCTTATTCCAGTCAACAGTGAGTAACTTGAATGATGCTGGTGAATACTCCACTGTCTAACTGAGAACATGGTTGACAGAAATGTTCTCTCTGGAATACTGTATTTTTGCAAAACAAGCTTGTCAAGAAATAACTTTAAATGCAACCGGATTTTTAAATCAAAGTCTCAGAAAAAACAACAACTTTAAAAACACTTGCTTTTATGGTAAGGAGGAGGAAACAAAGATAACGGTCCTATGGCAAGCTTACAGCCACTTCAGGATGTTCCCCTGGAGGCAAAAGGATAGAGAAGTAGGCAACTGAATCCCCTCTTTGTTTCTGTTGCCAGAGCAGTGTTTGGATAAAGCCGCTTTGAGATACAATGGCGGAACTTATCGAAACTGTTCCCAAAGGCCCCCCGCTCTATGATTAGACCCAAGGTACAGATGATTCCATTCAGACAGGAGAGAGAAACGGGCTGAACGGTCTTCCAGTAATTACATGCTTAAGGGAAGAATGATTACAGTCAAGGTGAAGTAATACCGTGGATTACTAAAACCAATTTAAGTTGGACTCTGATCCAACAAATATTGGGTGTCACGCAGGAGACCGTTCTCTGCAGAGCTGGCACTAATTTGTACTTGCAGCACAAAGCTCCCCCAATAAGTGCAGTGTCCTCATCCTTTCAGCTACAGACAAATGAGGTGCTGCGTGACCATGTTGTTGGATGATGGTGATGTGATTATGAAGCATTCACACGGAAAGTAGGACACCGGGAATGAACCGTGTCAGTAGATATGTCTTATAGGTATGGTACGGATTGGGGACGTGGTACTTCTCCATGCAGAGGGTCTGTCTGCTACTGCCACTAACTCTCCATATGAGCATGGCAGCTCACTCTAATGAGGTGATGAAGAATGTGAGGAATGCCATGTTCAGGCTGAAATGAGAGGGACTGGGGTGAGAGATATGAGCCAGCCCGAGCAGAGCTGCCCACCTTCTAATTAATATGTGCTGAGCATGACCAAAAAGGCCTGAGCCGAGGGCTGATCAGAGAAGCAGTGACCCCCCCTGCACCAGCCCCCTCTAAAAATCCAGCACGAGAAGTGGTGTACACACGGACTTTTCACCTGAAGACGGTTTAACCAAAGCATTTTGGTGCGAAGCAGACTTCGAGAATCTGCCGGGGTAAGTCTGCTGGGTGCACTCCAATAAGGAGCTGTTCATTGCGCATCGGTCACTCGTCTTTGTGCCTTGAGCAGATCAGACGTGTTTGACACTTCAGCGCCGGATAATTACTGCAATCGCTGGCTGGTCAATAGCAGCTTGTTTCGGCAGCCCAATTCTAGGACAATAAAAGGCCACAGGTTGTTAACAGCAAACAAGGAGGTGTAGGCTTTCTGTTGTACCATCTGGGAGACTGCGGACAGGTTAATAACAGGCTGTCTCCATCGGGACAGATGGGACTCTCTCCTTCCTCAGAAGACGGAGCCCAGCAAGAGCTGTTTTTCGAAAACATAGCAGACATGCACATGCCACATATACTTACAAACACATATTTCAGGACAAGCTGCAAACATTTCCCCCTCATCTTTGAAGTGCAGCGAAGCCCAGAGCAGGAGATTCCACGTTAACAATGTCTAAAATGGGACTCCTCAGCAGGGGGAAAATTACATGGCATTACTCAGAGACAAGTTCGTGTTCCAGGGGAGAAACCACAAGAGCCACTGGCCCAGTACACACATCAACACATTACAAGGAACAAGCTATGAGGTACTCCATTATCCTGGTGTGGGATTATTTGTAAGCTATTATTACTGATTTTGTTAGCAAATCCTGTATGACGCGCAACTATTTCAGGGATGACTACAGCTATAACCGTGGCTACAACTGCTGTGCCAATCATTATTTGCAGGGATTATGTCACTGAGTGTGGGCTTCCTCAGCAGTCCAGGAAATCTGCCATTTAATAACATGGTGCTAGAAGATCGCGTTATGCAAAATTTGAAATGGACGTATGCTTTTTTCCCCTTGATTTATTCAAAACAGTTACATCACATTTAAATAGTCTATGTACAGTACTGATGATAAGCAATATTTAGTGCCACTTATCTCCTGTATTCTAAGATTTTCTAGAAACGTTTAACAATGATTTCGATAAAAAGCAGATTCTATGTCACAAGCCTCTTTTGGGAAGTTTTGATTAACTGGATTGCAACCTGCATTTATTTCATCTGAGTAAATTAGGGTCACTGGACTTAAATAGTGTCAGTGCTATGTCACAAACAGTAGCTTCTCCATTATTTCTACAACAGTATTCTTCGTCAGCGTATGCATTCAGCTGTGGAGTGCCTCAGGGCTCAATTTTAGGCCCCATGTTATTCACATTAAATTTGATACCACTGGGATTGATTATCAGAAAACACAAAGTTTAATTCTTTAATTTGCTACTAAATTAAAGAGCTATTTCCTGACATGAGCTAAAATTGGGGTTTAGTTAAGTCACTACAAAGCTGTTCTAAAGACATAAATTAAATAAAAGCAATAAGATCCTGTATTTAAGTATCTAACAGTATGTTGTTGCCATGGGCCCCTAGCCTTTTTAATTATCCAACAGCCAGTAACTTTAGTCTTATTTTGATACAGATTTTAAGCTTCCTACTTAAATTTGCTCTGTTGTTAAGATGGGCTTCTTTGAGCTGAAGGTGATATTTAGGGCGAGGGCTTACGTACTACAGCTGGACTTTTAGAAAGTGATACACATCTTTATTTTATCATGCTTAGATTACTGCAACTCTTTGGATATTGACGTGACTCAGTCTTTACTTTAATCTGCAAGCCTACCAGCTTTGTATACATTAGACGAGATACTTTCTTGATAGTTTCTAGGTCCAGGCCAAAAATCAAAGGGGAAGAGGGTGTTTTTGGTCGCGGCCTCGAAGCTGTGGAAAAGTCCACCATGTCAAGTCAGGTCTACCGAGGGCTAGGAACTTAAAGATGTCTTAAAACCACATGTGTATACAAACGTCTTAGTCTAATTGAATATGATATGCAGTCTTTTGACTGATTTGATTATTCCTTATTACTGTTATCGTGTTTTCAAATATTAGATCCTTTTATTGTACTACTAGATTTCCTCATAAATGGACTGTGTTGAACTAACAATGAAACTGGTCTTGCTTTTAAAAGTGCATTATAAATGAATAGATTAAATTAAAGAAGGTTTCAGATATTAAGCAAATGCGTCAAACATGAGGACTGATTGTACCAATGGTCATGTTCTTGACAAATGCCCTGTTTCTCCTCTCCATGTCTCCAGTTTCTTCTGCTGGATTCAAGCCCGCACCTTACACAAGACAAAAACATTTCTGAGTTTCTTACCCCAATTTGTGCTCAGTATTATATATCTCTAAAAAAAGATATTTGGTGTGAATGGTGCGAGAACCCTTCTGCAGTGACTGTAAGGCTATTTATAATGCACTATCACTGAATCCTTTCTTTGTGACTCTGGAGGTGTACTGCACAGAAAAGTACCATATTCCAACATGCTGCAGTTTTCACCCAGGTTCCTTCAGAAGTTCCCTGACTCAATGGCTACAGTGGTCTGTGGCCTTTTATCTTGTCTATCAAGGCTATGTGATCATGAAAACCTGCAATTACTGGCTTTAATAAAAATTATAATTTGTCATCTGTTTGAGGCCCAACAGTCAGATAATTTAATCTGTCAGAAGGTTGTTAAAAAGAAAAATATGTCTCAAAAAAGGCTGAAATCCAAAGGGTAATACCTAAAATTTAATCAGCTACTTAGTCCGGTACAAATTATGTTATACAACAATTTCATTGATATTACATAATGGGAATGATCTTTGCGTGCTAGCATGCAATGCATTTTCTTTTGGATGAGGCTGCAGAGTTAAATGATGCAATGCAATCAATATTTAAAACAGTCTGTGGAATTGCATCATCCACCAGTGCCTCAGCTTTTCCATAAGCAAAGGTCTCCAGGCCTGCAAACAAGTAAGAGTGTTTGTGTGTAAAGGACAGACTGTGGCAGTTGCTCAAAAAGAACCAGAGCCACGACCAAGCAAAACACTCTCCTAACAACAATGTATCTGATTAAAAGAGATCCGCACATTGTTAGATGGAAGAAATATTATTCTTGGCTATCAAGCAGCAGGTGTTCCTTTTGATTGCAGATGTCCTATTCAAACATGTCAGGCTCAAAAGTAAATATTTTCAATAAATAAATTTTTTCTTCTTGTACTGATGAGAACAGAGCAGGGACCATGAAATTTCTGTCTTGTACAACATGTATTTCCCACATGATTATTATGACATGGAAAGTCAAAGCAGCCACTGTTGTGCTCAGTGGGACATGTGAACAATTTCCTCTCAGATATTTCTGCTTTTTGGTTGGCCAAATCTTTAAAGTGCTGAAAGCTGCTGAGGTTTAGTTGTTCATGCACGGTGCTTCTGTGTTTGGATGTTCATCATCCTCAACAAATCCTGATAAAAAAAATAACATCTGTTTTCAAAAAGCAGTTACAATCTATCTAATCTATCTTGATCTAATTTCAAACAGGTATGGGCCGGCATGATATTCTCACAGCCTGGAAAAAATACCAGTTCCATGACATAACAGTATTTAGAAAAAAATAAGCCATATGACATGATGTAATTGTTTTGATGGAAATCAGAAAAGCAAGAATAATTCTAACTGCTGCTAACGTAGCATAACATATCCATTACTTCATATTAATGTTTTAGATAGCATTGATTTATTCTTAGTTTTGTTTTGATATCTAGACTAACAAAAGTAACATTCAGAGATAAAGGGGTATCACCTACTCAATGTATTGGTAGTTTTAAAGTAGATATGTGCTTATTGTGCAGAATAATTTACCTTCTTCCCATTCTGCTTATACACAAGTATAACAACAAGCTGTTATTATTGGTTAATTAGCCACGCTAGCTGCTCCGGTAGCTAGCCTGAAGTTTACTGCTTAACAGACATACTGCATGTAGCTTTCTAGTTGTAGTTTTAAAACCTTAACCTTGATAAAAGGTATTTATGGTGCTCAATTGATTTCTCGACGATCCATGTTTTTAAAGAACAAAGATAATTCCGAGAGCCAAATTTGTATATCAGGGAGCAAGAGAAAAGTGTAGCAGCTTTTTTTCAACTAGCTGATTAGCGGTGGCGAAGGACCACCTGTGTTACTTAAAGGTAGAGTGGACGATTTTTCTGGAAATGTAGGTAAGAAACGCCCAAGTCCCTTTTTACATAACTGATTGTCCACTATACCTTAAATGCTGCATATACCTGCAGAAAGCTCCGTACTCTGGCGCTCCATTTATCATCTCATGGAAAAGGTTTTTAAACCACAGGCACTGTATGAGGGACAATTTCAGCACTTTTGAAATGTAACTTTTTTAAACCTTGATACTGATCATTGGCTCATGCCTAGTGTCAAAATAAAGGTTTTGCAAAATCAGCAGTTTCAAACTAACTTTTCTAATTACAAAATCTGTTTTCTTGTAAATGGTTTTCAGGTTTTGGTGAGTTGGACAATAACACATGGAGCCCCCTTCAATGGTCCTGCTGGGGTTCCTTCTGGTTTTTGGACTAAGTTGTAGCATCCACCAGACACAGGCAAGTCTGTCGGACAGTAGCCAAGGCAAGCATAAGACCCACGAATTTGGGAGCAGCGAAGATGATTTGGAAGGAGAGTTTTTGTATGCTGGAAGACGCAAACGTGCTCCAGCTGAACAGCCACAGGACAAGTGTTCCTACACTTTTATTGTGCCTCAACAAAAGGTGACTGGAGCCATCTGTGTGAACTCCAAGGAACCCGAGGCTATGCTGGAGAATCGGGTCCACAAGCAAGAGTTAGAGCTGCTAAATGTGGAGCTGCAGAAACAGAAGAGGCAGATCGAAACTCTACAGCAATTGGTGGAGGTGGATGGAGGCATCGTCAATGAGGTCAAGCTTCTAAGAAAGGAGAGTAGAAATATGAACTCCAGAGTCACTCAGCTGTACATGCAGCTCCTCCATGAGATCATCAGGAAGAGAGACAATGCTCTAGAGTTAGCCCAAATGGAGAACAGGATCCTGAACCAAACCTCAGAGATGCAGCAACTCACCAGTCGATACAAAGATCTTGAGCATAAATACCAGCACTTGGCTTCCCTAGCCGCAAACCAGTCGGCTCTAATTGTCATGCTGGAGGGGCAGTGCCAGAGCCGACCCCCTCCCCGTTACGTCCCTGCCTCTCAGCCAAGACCTCAGCCTCCTCCACCACCATCACCGCCTCTCAACAAGCCTTACCAGCCACCTCCCCTTCCACGTATAAACAACCCGATAAGCAACGAGATCCAGAGTGACCAAAAATCTCTCCCACCCCTTCCAACCATGCCCGTTGGTACACACAGCCCTTCTACCACTGACAAACCATCTGGTGAGTAGAATAAAGTCCTATTAAAAAATGTCTTGCATATGTTCACTTACTGTTTCTATCTACTAAACACTAGTTTAAAGCTTGAGCTTTTATATCTGAGCTGCCTTATCACCATTCAGGAGACAACATTACTTCCCCATTTTTTCTGTAAGAGCAATTCAAAAATGTCCCACGCAAGGGCTGGGTGTCAGAACAGAGACAAAACTGTTGTCCGTCTTTTAAAGATTTGTATCTGCCAATTGCCATAATTAAATCCCCCAAAAAGGTATACAAGCAGGAAACATATGTGTGCCAGCATGAATTGCTGGCACAAAGTCAAATGGCTTTAAAAAAACCCATGTTGGTAGATTTTAAACCCGATGTGAAGGATGTTTTGCATGGCCTATTACTTTCTCTTTTCGTTCGTAAACTTGGCTTTGTTGGAAAACTAAGAGGAAAAAAAATGCACGCACAATTTCCTTAACGACTTCTGGGTGTTTTTCTGTTGACATTTTACACTAATGCTTACCATGAGAATAACAGCCTTTGAATTGGCTGTTTTGAAAGTAGACAAGTCATTTCTTGCCCAGAACCATGGTGCTAACACCAGAAAAACTTATGCTAACCCTGAACACAAACAGAGAGCTGTATGCCAAGCAGGAATACACAATACAGCACGGAAGAGAAAGATAAAAACAGGGGAAACAAAGCAGGAATACAGCAAAGAAAAGGGGGCGGCGTAGCTACAGAGATACACGGAGTAAGTGATGTAATTTGTTCCTACTTGCACCAGGCAAGAATCAGTCATATGTTCCACCGAAGGAGCAGACTTTATCAGGCAGAACAGAGCAGGCCAAGACAGGGCAACTCTCTGGGTTGTATCTGTTCACAGACATTCCTGAGAAAAGATGGGTGGCTGAGCACAGGCCAAGAAGATTATCCTCCAGAGACATTTTATAAACCAAAAACAATCTTTAATGCAATCACAGGTGCAGAAAGAGGGGTTTACCCCAATTTAAAACTCTGTATTGCTGTTTCATCTTACTGCAAACCTTTGTTAAAACCCTCTCAACCACCTTTCCCTCTCTTTGTGACCCCCCCCCCCCCCCCCCCCCCCCGCTTAAGCCATGTCAAATTCCTCTAACTGTATTTAAACGCTCAGCAAACTGTGCCAGTTGGCAAACCGCACATGCGTGATATCTGGAAAATATAAACACTTTTAAAACAAATTGTTGCCTGGGAGCCATTTACCATTTGGGGCTTTCTACATCTCCCATTAGAGGTGACTAAAAACATTACACTGGCACCCACATGAGCAGATTTCGGTAATTTTTGCTAAGGCAATAAGTCTTCATTATTGCACCTAAACATGTTATGGTTCCCGTAACTATTGTCTCTAATTTTCGAAGGCTTTTTTTGTCAAATAAACAGAGCATGAAATGCAGACTTATCAATCTTAAGTTCGTCCCAGACGCTGATTTTTATACACTAAAAAGGGCACCTACACTGAAAATGATCTAAATATAAACACAATAAGTGAAAATAAGTACAATAACAACACTTGACTTTAAATCACTGCTGTGTATGATGTAAACTTGCTGTTATCGTTTCATAATTTATTCAGTAGTCAGGACTCCCTTTGCCCTTTTGTCGGTGTTTCTTTTGGCTGTGCCGTTCAGCAGCCATTTCCTCTATGAGAGAAGCAGCCAAAGTCAATTTTACTGTTATAACAAGAGCCTTTGTTGAAAAATGGGATTCCCTATGCAGAGGAGCAATACCTTTTTTTGTCATTGTAACTTTTTCCCCCTAATCTTCTGACATGCTGTTGCAAGTGATGGAGTTTTACATGGTTCTGATGTGTTCTTTAAACCTGTCTGGTAAGGTCCATTTAAGGATTGTCTGCAGGCGCTTGAAGATGGCCGCACTTCCAGCGGCATGTACCTGGTGAAGCCGGAAAATGCCAACCGCCTCATGCAGGTGTGGTGTGATCAAAGACACGACCCAGGCGGCTGGACGGTTATCCAAAGAAGGGTGGACGGCTCCGTCAACTTTTTCAGGAACTGGGAGACGTACAAGGTGCGGTAACTTCACACCGAATCAAGGCGCTTATAGTATGGAGGCAAGCTGGAGGCTTATGAAAGGTGCTTTGACACCGACCAGATGTTTACAAGTTCAACTCATGAATAGATTATTGTTGCGCTTTTAAAGCGTTGAACGTTGTCAGATCCTTGGGCGCTTTGTGACTCATTAATTATGAGGTCTCTTGTGAAATGAGATCACAGCAAAATAGAAACATGACATATTTTAAATGTAGAAAATTAAATGTTGCATTATCTTATTATTAACGGCAATTTGCCAGGAAAAATAATCTGGTTTCCTGGGTTTTGCATTGAGTTTGGTTTATGACTGCTTTTACTCCCAACAATTCACAAGAGCCTTGATAACAACTTTGTTTAGTGCAGCTAAAAGGCATTTACATTTTAAACAACGTTTTGTAGATTTGTTTATTAAGAGGAATGCCTCCCTGGTTCAAGGCACTGCAAACCAACTTACAGTAAAAGGGCAGCCAGATCATACTGTTGAGTTTCTCACTCTCCGTAGGGGATCCTGCTGTGTTTCAATAACAAAATAACAGTGGAAACTTGGATAGCTGATACAGACTATAAACTGGACTCAAAGGCTCCATTTATAATAACGTTCCCTGACGACAAACAATAGAGCCGAAAGCCAAAACGAACCCCAATGCATGAACAACTGACCTGAAGCATCCCCGTAGACATCGAAAAAGGCTTCAGAAAGGGTTTACTAATCGCTCTGATTACAATTTCTTGTGGTTCTTCTTCACAGCAAGGTTTTGGCAACATTGACGGAGAGTACTGGCTCGGTTTGGAAAACATCTACTGGCTGACAAACCAAGGAACCTACAAGCTTCTCATCACGCTGGAGGACTGGTCTGGGAGGAAGGTGTTTGCAGAATACGCCAGCTTCAGGGTGGAGCCTGAAGCTGATTATTACAGACTCAGAGTGGGCCGGTATCATGGCAACGCTGGCGACTCTCTCACCTGGCACAACGGCAAACAGTTCACAACGTTAGACAGAGATCACGATGCATATACAGGTAGAAAGTTCAACTTTTAACAAGATCACAATGAATCTTTTCTTGCAGTTGTGAATGTTTTTTTTAACTATTGTTTTCTAATTTTTTTTTTAGGAAATTGCGCTCACTATCAGAAGGGAGGGTGGTGGTACAACTCTTGCGCACATTCCAATTTGAATGGAGTTTGGTACAGAGGAGGACACTACCGCAGCCGCTACCAAGATGGAGTCTACTGGGCAGAGTTCAGGGGAGGAGCCTATTCTCTAAAGAAAGTGATCATGATGATCCGCCCTAACCCCAACACCTTCCACTGATGAGCGTGGGGATATGCGTGGAACAGCATGTTTCTGACAAAAACTCTTGGCCTCATTTCCAACAGATCACAAACAAAATCATGATCCTGAAAGTGCAATGTAAAAACATCAGGGTGATACTGTTCTCTAACAATTTAATAATATTTTATTAATACAGTTTTGTAGCAGTTTTTCTTTTTTTTTTTGTTTCTTTTGCTCTTTTCAGTACAGGACATGCAAACAGTACTTATTGCTCAGGAGTTATTTTAACTACACTTTGGCAAACAGGGGACGTCGGTAACGTCGGCTTTATTTGGATTAAGTAGCTCTGCATTATAAACCCTACAGTATATCTATCTAGTACGTACCAACCAAACACGGTTGACACAGGAAATGTATCCAGTGATTGTTCTGTAATTTCATACTAAAAATATATATTTTGTTTCAAACTGCGTAGTTTTCAACAACACTAAAAACGGCTAAAGATTTTATCTGGTGGCTCATTTTCACCGTGCACACTACGAAACATTGGAGACATGTTTTGAAGAAAGCCACCAAGAGTAATGCAAACATGCAAACATTTTCTCAATCTTATTTCTTTCAATAAAAAAACAATCGACTTCTTGCCAAGATTTAAAAAGCTTAACCTTGAATTTTTTTGGAAAATACTTTGAAATTCTTAATTGCTTAAGCAGATATCTTAGGTTGCTTGTAAAATTCCAGCACTATATTTACTGTATAAATGTGTTGCTTTTTGATGCCAATAAATCCAACACAATGTGTTTGTACATAGGATAATTGTAATATAATGTAAATGTTATTTCATAATTAAGTTGCAATAAAAAATGTACAGGTCTTGTGTTTATCATTATTTGTAAAAACAGCAGCATAAGAAAATATAAGATACTAACTAGAATTTAAGCATTTTCCAGTATAGCCAGTTTCCTGAAAGAAATCCTGTTGCTAACCTGATCCACCTCCTGAATTAGTTTGAAGTTGAAGCTTATGAAGCCAGCAAAACTAATAATTCTAAAGAAATATTTTAAGTCACATCACGGAGGAGTGACTCTTCTCCTTCTACTTTCTGGTATTGACTGTCCAAACAAATTACAATAAACCAAGTCTAAAAGGGGTTGTGACTTGCCAGTTTGATTTTAGGGGAAATATCGGCTTCTGAAGGATTTTGTATGTTCTAGTTAAAGTTATGCCACACTCACAACAGTAAGTCATGTAAAGTTTATTTTAACAATTCCAGCTGGGTAAGCTCTTTCCCACATGCCTCAGGCAACATTAATGTGACATTGTTGTTAACTAAAGAATGGTAGATTGTTCTCAGCACGTTCTAGGGGTTTCAGTG
This sequence comes from Fundulus diaphanus, assembly GCA_037039145.1. Lineage (NCBI taxonomy): Eukaryota > Metazoa > Chordata > Actinopteri > Cyprinodontiformes > Fundulidae > Fundulus > Fundulus diaphanus. Next base: position 38,553,489 of record CM073127.1, on the reverse strand, counting down.
TTTTGTGTTGACACTTTAAAGGACAGAGGGTTAAATTTATCTTCAAATATATTCATCCTGTCATATTGAAAGCAGGGATGTGTCCGTGCGTTAGCTAGAGATTGGATTAGGCCAGTGCTTCTCAAATAGTGGGGCGCGCCCCCTAGGGGGGGCGCGGTGCAATACCTGGGGGGGCGCGGTGACCCTGGGGAACAGGCTTTTTTTTTTTTTTTTTTTTTTTTTTTTTTTTTTTTTTGGCCGTACTAGTATTCAGTGTAATTGCGCATCCACTACAGTAGGGGGCAGTGGCGCTCTCATTGTTACTTTTGTCATGTTTGCGACAGTGCAACATTTTGGTTCCCTTGGTTACCAGTGTTGAGTCACCAGAAAGCTTCGACTGCGTTCTGTCTACAGCCTCCGTTATTCAACAAAACAACCGCCAACATGAAAAAGTTTTTAACAGGGATGAAAAGGAAAGCGGAGGGAGACAGAGATAATGAGACGAAAGAAAGTCACCCGAAAGCTAAGACGAGGAAATACGACGAAGCGTATTTAGCGCTTGGCTTCACGGTGACTACGGTTGGAGAAGAGGAAAGACCGCTGTGTTTGGTGTGTCTAAAAATGCTCGCAGCGGACAGCATGAAGCCAAATAAATTAGCGCGTCACCTAAACACGTTACACCCCAATCACGCCGATAAGCCGTTAGAGTTTTTTCAGCGAAAACGTGCTGAATATTGCCAACAGTCATCCCGCTTTGTGAAGGCTGCTTCAGTAAACAATCGAGCGCTGTTAGCGTCATATAAGGTGGCGTACCAAATTGCGCAGTGCAAAAAGCCCCACACCATAGCAGAGGAGCTGATACTGCCTGCAGCAATAGACATGGTCTCTGTCATGCTGGACGACGCCAGTGCAGCAAAACTAAAAACTATCCCTCTGTCCAATGACACTGTTGCCAGACGTATAGATGACATTGCTAATGATCTTCAAGAACAGCTGGTAGAGAAACTCAAAGACAAACGTTTTGCCTTACAATTTGATGAAGCAACTGACAGCAACAAAGACTGTCTGTTTATTGCTTATGTACGTTTTGACTTGTCAAACTCCCTGTGTGAGGATCTACTTTTTTGTAAATATGTCAGAGACAGAGCCACAGCTGAAGAGCTATTCAAAATTCTGGACTCCTTTTTGACCGAGAATGGGCTAAAGTGGGAGAACTGCATCGGTGTTTGCAGTGATGGTGCACAAACCATGGCAGGGAAGAGAAAAGGACTTAGGGCACTCATCAAGACAGCCTCACCTCATGCTGAGTGGACACACTGTATCATACACAGAGAAGCTCTTGCATCCAGGCAACTTTCCCCTGAATTAAGTGAGGTTATGACTGACATCATAGGTGTAGTCAATTTTATAAAGACCAGACCACTAAAAACAAGAGTCTTCTCTGCCATCTGTGAGGAAATGGGAGCTGAACATCAAGCTGTGCTCTATCACAGTGAAGCAAGGTGGTTGTCACGGGGAAAAGTCTTGTCCCGAGTTTTTGAGCTCAGAGAGCAAATAAGAGTGTTTTTGGAGCAGGAGCACAAGTATGAAGTGGCAGAAAAATTTTGTGATGAGAACTTCCTGGGAAAACTGGCCTACCTGAGTGACATATTTGGAAAGCTAAATGAACTGAATCTACAGCTTCAAGGGAAAGACAAACACCTCCCTCAGGTCACAGACAAGATTAGCTCTTTCACCCGAAAGCTTGCAATGTGGGGCAGGCAACTTGATGAAGGAAACACCGATTCATTTGAGAACCTGCATGAACTTGTGGACACTAATGACTATGATGTCATCTCAGTGATTCCACACATTAAGCAGCATATTTCCTCACTGATGGGATTCTTTAAAAAGTACTTCCCTGAAAACAGTTCCCAGTATGATTGGGTGAGAGACCCTTTCAGTGCACCAGCTCCAACTGGTTTCAGCTCTGCAGAAGAGGAGCAGTTCATTGACATGACGTCTGACTCCACATTGAGACTGAGGTTCACATCACAAACACTCAGTGCATTCTGGCTGAGTGTAGAGAGGCAGTATCCACTCTTAGGGGAGAAAGCTATAAGCATTCTGCTTCCTTTTGCAACATCTTACCTTTGTGAGATTGGCTTCTCTGCTGTTGCTGCACTGAAGACCAAGTACAGGTCCCAGCTAAACATTGAGCAGGAGCTGAGAGTTGCACTATCATGCTTCGAACCTCGCTTCGAAAAGCTGTGCACTGCAAAACGTGCTCATTGTAGCCATTAAACCTGACTTCTTCCTCATTTTGTTTAAAAAAAGAAAGAAAAAATGAGCACAAATTGTTTAATTCATTTTGGTTTTGTAGGTTCAAGTGTTTTATATATTGTGCTCCTGAGTTAATGTGGCTGAACTGAATATATATTAGTTATTATTTTTTTAGTTTTTGTAGTTTATTAGTTATTATAATTATTAAATATTATTTATTGTTCTGATTTAATTTTGCAATGGTGCAATTAGTTGGTCAAACATGTTTACAGTTTAAACAAGGATTTATATATTTTTAATTTCAGGCATTGATGCACTTAAAATAATTTCTGTTGCAGACTTAAAACATTATTTAATAAAGTTATTCTTTATAAGTTTGACCATATGTGTTTCTTTTTTTCTTTTTTTTTAATGTTAATAAGGATAAAATGTTATGCAGGGATGGAAAGTCACGGTGGGAAGTGGGGGGCGCGAATAGTTTTCTTCTTGCTAGGGGGGGCGTAACAGAAAATAATTGAGAAGCACTGGATTAGGCCAATATAGCGTTGATTAGCCTTGATCGCTACTGCTAAAAAAAAATCAGACCCCTCCCCCCATTCATTAAATGAAACATGACCAGTAACTCCCACCATTTTTTTTTTGCATAAATGAAACAATCGTCACACACTTTTGAGATAGTGTCATGATTTTAATAAGAATCAGTCAAAGGTTAGAGACCAATGATTTGATGCATAGATGGGGATCATCTGAATATGCATTATTTTCTTTAGGTTTTAAAACTAATACCTCTATTAAAGTACCTGCAGCACATTTTTTTTTTGTTTAGGAGTTATACAAAAAAAATTATATCTTAGACTTAGACTTAGACTTAGACTTTCTTTATTGTCATTTTGTATGCACAGAGTGCATACAGAACGAAATTTCGTTTTCACACAGCTCAGAAAGATTGCAGTAACTCTACAGGATACCTTGCAGTGAATTACAGTACAGGATAAAAAGTGCAGTGATAAATCGCAGTCACTTACAGGATAAGTTTCAATAGATTTCCGGATAAAGTGCAGCAGTGAACAGTAGGCAGTTGAAATATAACCAATGTAAAACAAATATAAACAAACATGCAGTAAGGTGCATCAGTGATTTACCAGTAGACAGTTGTGCAGCGAGGTGCAGCAGTGATTTAAAAGTAGGCAGTTGCATTGTAAACAGTTTTGCAGTACGTTTCCGGGTAAGGTGCAGCAGCGATTTTGCAGGATACGATACAATGTGCAAATGTGCAAATCAGCTAGTCGAGTGTGGTACACAGTCCGTTTTTATACTTCAGCAGTTCAGCAGTTCAATAGTCTGATGGCAGCAGGGAAAAAGCTTTTGCAGAACCTAGTGGACCTGCAGCGGATGCTGCGGAACCTCTTTCCAGAGGGCAGCAGGGAGAATAGTCTATGGTGGGGGTGTGAGGGGTCCCTGATGATGTTACGGGCTCGAGACACACAGCGCTGCGATGAAATGTCTTTAATGGAGGGAAGAGGACCCCCGATGATCCCTTCTGCTGTCCTCACCACTCTCCTCACGTTCTTCCAGTCGGAGGCACTGCAGCCTCCACACCACACAGAGAGACAGCTGGTCAGAATACTCTCTATGGTGCTTCTGTAGAAGGTCGTGAGGATGGGCGGGGGCAGGCGGGCTCTCCTCATCCTCCGCAGAAAGTACAGTCGCTTCTGTGCCCTCTTCACCAGTGACATGGTGTTCACAGTCCAGGTGAGGTTGTCCGTGATGTGCACCCCCAGGAACTTGGTGCTGCTGACCACCTCCACCGCTGAGTTGTTGATGAGCAGTGGAGCATGGTGAGGCCGGTTTTTCCTGAAGTCGACGATGATCTCCTTCGTCTTCTCCACTGAATTGGAATTAGGATTTTAGACCTCAAAGTATACCCTAAATCGTTGATAGCCAAAGCCCATCTCTAATTGTAAACATGAAAATGCAAGTATCAACAAACTAAGACCAAGCACCAAGGATTTGGCCAGAACCAAATATTAACCCTAGCTTGAAAGCATTTCAATATTTGCAGTTTGGTCAAGCTGCTCCTTATAACATATTATAGGAAAAAGGCAAAATACGGCCAATGCGTGCCTGATTTTACTTATGTCCTAATGTTACATTTCATGATTTAATCTGATCAAGCCACATTACAAATATGCAGCTTGTAATCATATGCAACAATAGACGGTATTATTTAAACAAAAGTATACTGTTTCTAACACTTAATGTTTAAACACGCAAATACATGGCCTCAAAAGAAATTATGCCTCCAACATTCTGTTCCGAAGTCTACACGTACTCAAATATCACGTATAGATGCCGTGACTGATAAGATGTGACAGGCTAGTAAACCTAATGCATCCAACAGTTGCTTCAACTGACAGCTAAAACTCTCTATAATCCACAATTTGTCAGCGTGACAGGAAAATGACTTAACATTGCAATGAACCCAACTCCATTAATACCATATTCTTACAGCAACTAAAGCAGAAAGAGTTTTTTTGACTGTTTTACATATATATATATGATTTTAAAATTACGACTATAATATGCAGAGCAAAGCCAGCTTTATGGTGTTCAAACTTCACATTTTCCAAACCAACAATGCACGGATTTTGATCGGGTAAATAGAGCAACACATTCCTGTGTGACAATAGTTTAAACACTTTAACCAGTGTCAAACTGACACTCAGTGGGCATCAAATCAGGCTGAAAAGCCACTTTCCGCATGTCAGAGGGGCTTTAAACAGGACAAAGTTAAGACTTTGAGCACGCCTCCTGTCATTCTTGTCAGCAGTGGCTTCTAACGAAACATGAATGAGCTGCTAAAAGGCATGCAAGCATGAAGACCTTCCGCCTTACCAGATTCACAAACACTGAACGTCTGCTTTCTCAATCAGCCCAACGGTGGTAAAGGAACGCAGCGTTTCATTGTCTCCGTAAACATAGACGGCGGACTCTTTGGATGCCGTGCAAGTCTGAAGACTCACCACAGTGGAAAACCTTGAGTAAGGGTGGCCTGTTCCGCTCCCACTTCTCAACCAACATGGAAAACCTTGAGCTGACATACTGCTCTCTCAGCACAAAAGGAGCCCACATTTCCTGAACCTTCAAACCTGGGGCTTTCAATGAGCCTGCATTGTTGTGTGCCATCTGTTAAAGTCTGCATACTTTAGTTTTTAATAGAGGAATTTTGAAGTTTCCTGTGCTTGCACAATTTCTTTTGCTTTAACTGTAGTCACACCAAAGACCATTATATGTTTAACTAGGAGCCTTAGTCACAAGCGTTTCATGGTTTTCTATGAAGAAGACATCTGGCAAGGGACAAACAATGCTACATCATCAGGCATTTACAACTGATTATCAAACACTTTTCAACACTCAGGAAACTAAATGCTGCGAAAGCAAGAAAAGAAGAAATGAACTTGAGGCAAAGATCCTATGCCACATGTCTAATGCTCAAAATTAAACCTATTCTTTCAGAAATGACTTTCTTTAGCAGTGATGACAGGTTCCAGTATCTGTGGGATTTGTCATCAGCATCAGCTTTAACTTTTAGCTAATGATCCACACAACAGCTTTGTCTACAAACGGAAAAGTTATGAGTGTTGAAACTCAGCCAACCCATGATTTAATACCTACTGGAATCGCCTTTAGTTGCAGTAAATTTAAAAAATACTTTTTCCCCCTGCATGATTTGACCAACAGGCTCAAACAATTGTTGCTCTTCAGCACAGTTTCAGTCAGATTGACGTCAGGATGATGACGGGACCATTACAACTGATTTTTTCCCCCTTGCAGAGTTACTGCTGTGCTCGGAAACACAGTCCTGGGGATGACTCAATTCTGGTTAAGCTCTAGCTTTTGGACCGGTGTCCTCACATGGTTATTTGGTATACCGAGAAGATACCTGGATCCTGTTTCAAAAAAAATTTTCCGTGCAAAAAAAAAAAAGCCACCTTTGGCCCATTCATACATCACACATCACTTAACTCATCAACCGAGGCCTGAAATAAATCTCTTGTTTTTTTTGTATCATTGTTGTTGTTTTTTTCATTTTCACATTGAGAAATCCACTCCTGCACAGATTGGCACCTGTCTTATGTTTCTCTACAGGAAGAATCTTTTTTTTTTTACTCTCAAAAGATTGTTGGAAATGACCTCCAAACCTTTCCCAGATCGATGCAGAGTAACAATTGCTTCTCTGAGGTAAGTGCTGATGTCTTCCTTTCATGGCACTGAGTTTACACACACCTTGAAGAAACAAACTACCAAAACAGCTGCTTTTACAGAGCCGGTTCCACTGGGTGACAACCGGTTTACCTTCTACTTAGCAACATCTGATGACTACTTTCACCTTTGATAAAACCATTAAGGATAACACTAGTTTCTTTAGAAACCGTGGTTCCTCGTTGAACAGTTTTTGTTTGATTAATAATGCTGGTGCAGAATCTGTTACGTTTTGTACTCTTAAGGTTATAAGAATTTCACAACCTGGTAAAGACAAGGTCATTTTCATCATGCCTTGATACATTAAAGCCCCAGAATTGAAAGATGGTGTGCCTACTTTTTAGCATGACTTTACCTTCCCAAGCAGAGTCAACAGAAAAAGTCAGATTTTCTCCCTTTTCTATTTAACCTTTATTCATACATTTGCAAGAGAGGCCTGTAAAACATTATCTATAATCAAACCCATTTTACAGATTTTTCTAGTGACGACACTTTCAAACATTTTTGTCTCCACACTTCTGATATGCATGTCTGAAAACACACGGGACCTCTATGGAAAAAAAGGACTAGGAACAAACGCTGTGGGCAGTACCTTTTAGATAGAAAACACTATGCCTTTTTCATGTTTACGTTTGATTTGTATTGTTTTTCTCTTATTTTATCTTAGTCAAGCATAGTCATGAACAGCCTTTGGGTCAAAACATGCTTTAAATTAAACAGAATCCTACATGTCGCAGCACTGTACCCAATGGCTCAGGATTGTCAGCTGTCTGGCTGCACGCAAGCCTGTTCCTGTGGCTGGCACTACCCGAAATCCTTTTGTGTGCTGGGGGGTGAGGCTGCAAAGAAATTCCTCTGTGAAAGTCTTTGTGAAACTTTTTTTATGTTAAAGTTGGCCAACAGAAAATATGATTGAAAATTACAGATGTAATAGAGTCACACTATTTTCAAACACCAACACCCAGTTTTCCTTTCACACTGAATCACTCATCAAGTGAAAACACTAATCCTAGCCCTTTCTGCCAACCGTAACCGCTAGGTGTAATCAAATCCATCTTTTCATCGGTTTTTCCGCCCCTCTTTCTTGTCTTCAGTGTGATTCACTACATTTGTTGACCATAAGTCACCATGGTCAGATGCGGCATATTGTTGTACAAGAGCTCTGCTATTGTTTCAGGATTTTTCTCGGAAATCATAGCTTGTCTGACATCTGTGTAACTGAGCATTCCACTGAACTGACCTTAGCAGGGGCTCCTATTGTCATAATCGAACGGTAGTTTAGTTTTAATGAAACTCTTCTCACTTCTGACCTTTTAAGATAGAGAGAAATAGTAAACTTTGGCTCAATGAAAAGAAACCAGCCTCTTTTTCCACACCATTTATAAGAGCTATTCCCAGTTGCTGCCGTAAAACAGTTCTGATGCACATGGAAGTTATTAGTTAAGCTTCAAAATAGAAATGTGTAAAATAGTGGTGAGGTATTTTCTTTAGGAAAATAGTTGCCTCATTGTTTACTGACATGGTGTGACATTTTTGTTTCCACCTTCCAAAAGCTCGGCGTGTGAACCGATTTCTAACTGAGGAGATGTGCAGATCTGGCTATAAATTCATGGCCACATATGTGACCTCTGTTTCATGCTCTTCCAAAAAGTCTGCAAATCCTCTGCAGAGACATTACAGGAAATCGTTAAGGGGAATGATCAGAGGAATTTTCCTTTTACGTAACATTTTTTTAAAGGAAGAACCTAAGAGAAAAAAACAAAACAAGTATCATCAAGTTACCTTCAGCTTTTGTAAAGAGTAAATCTTCTGAAGTCTGTTTTTTGCAGATCAGGTACATCCTTGAAAAAGTGCTACCTCAGTTATTGGAAAAAATAATGTGGCGCCGCGGAAATGTTTCGGCCCCTTTCCACATTTCTTCTTGCCACACTTGTGTGTTTTAGATCAAACAATTTGTAATATCAGACAAAGATAATACGGAAAACAGGGTAAATACGGAAAACAGTTTTTAAATAAGGATTTCATTTAATAAGGGGGGAAAAAAGCTATCCAAAAGCAACCTGGTCCTGTGTGGAAAAAGTAATTGCCCCTACACTAACTGGTTGCATCACCCTTGGCACCAATGACCTAAAATAAATGACTATGAGTCATTTGCACCATGGTTGAATCCTGAACTATCTGTGATTAATGACAAAATTTGAAAAGTCAAATTCACTCAAACCTGATTATTGCCAGACCTTTAGAATCAATGAATCACTTAAAGAGAACCTGTTTGACAACGTGAAGCAGGCTAACAGATCTGCTCAGTGCTGGATGTGTTTTAAGTCAGGGGTTGACAATGCTGCGCTGGCAGCGTCTGGACAAATTCATCCGCAAGGCTGGTTCGGTTCTGGGGAGGAGTCTGGACTCTGTGGGGACTGTCACTGAGAGGTGCTGCAGGAAGCAGGTACCGAGGATCCTGCTCTGTGCTAGTCACCCCCTTTACCCCATCCTGGCTGGGCAGGAAAGCAGCCGCAGCCGACGGCTCCTGTCACTGGGCTGTAGGAAGGGGCGCTTCAGGAATCATTTATCCCTGCAGCCGTTAGAATATACAATTGTAACTATGGTCGGCTAAGGGTCTGGCTGACTGCACTGTTTGTCACAGAATTGGACACAAGACAATTTAGCTAACTACATGCTGAGTTATTATAGCCAAAAGCTTTTGTTCAATATATATTATATATGTTAACTGCACATGTACATTGCTGATGAACTTCATTCCTACCTGCGTCTTATTCTCATTCTTATTTTACTTTTGTTGCCCATGTTTTAAGCATATATTTTCTTCTTATTTCACAATTCCCTGTGGGGATCAATAAAGCGATCTTGAATCTTGGATCTCAAAAAGCAACACTTAATGTCCCAATCTAAAGTAATTCTAAGGCTTTGCAACTTGAGCAAACCACAATGAGAGTCATTATCCAGAAATGGAAAAAAAACATGGGTGACCTTCCCAGGAATTGCTGACCTACCAAAATTACTGTAGAGTGCATCCAGCAAAACACAAAAGAAGCAAGATTAAAATCTGAAGCACTGCAGGCCTCACTTGCCTCAATTCAGGTCAGTGTTCATGATAATTAAATAAAAACAAACAAATAACTAAATAAAAAAATACAACAGAAATAGAAATACAAGGGTCTCACCTGAGCCAAAAAGCCTCTCAATGGTCCCAAATTTTTTTGATTTTTTGGAAGGTGTGAGTCCTCTGACATCTGGTCTAAAATTAACAAAATAAAAAATAAAAAGAACTTCATACGCACCTTCATATATGGTGGCGTTAGTATGATGGTCTGGAGAGGTTTTGGTGCTAATTAATGGTATCTGCTGCTCTCTACCTAAAATACTAAAAGACAATGTCTTTTGAGGAGCAGCTGAAAGAGGGAGACTACTTAACTAGAACAGAACAGCAACAATTCCAAGGAACCCAGGGGAAATATCCAACAGAGATTAACTCTTATCCCTAAATAACTCTAAATGTAAAGAAAAATAAACAATGAAGGTAAATATAAAATAATGCACTAATATGAAACACACCATCAGATATTGAGAAATGACCCGATATGGTAAAAATAACAACAGAATAAACAACAAGGAAATGCTAAAAACATAAACACAATGGTAATTATAACCTAACATCTAAGGATTATGAAACTACACAGCTCAAAAAATAGAAAGATATATGTTTCGGATTGGCCTAACCAAAGTCTTGGGTTCAATCTAACTGAGATGCTGTGGTGCAAACTTAAACGAGTTATTCTCACTTAAAGACACACCAGTGTGGCTGAGTTAAAACCATTTATTTTAGAAGCATAGGTACAAATTCCTCTACAGAGATGGAAAAGGCTGGATGATCATTGTTGTCAGTAAATGGTGCCATCGTCATTTATAAGGTTTAGAGGGCAATTACTTTTTCACATAAGGTCAGGTTGGCTTGGATAGTTTTTTTTCTTAGTAAAAAAAAAAGAGATCGTTTAAAAACTCCTTTTTGTAATTACTAGGGTTATCACTGTTTGATATAAACATTTGGTTAATGAGGCACTGATTGCAAAAAAAAAAAAAAAAGCAAAAATACAAGACATTTGTGAGAGTTGACATACTTTTTATCTCCAGATAGATGTAGTTGCGCCGAGTTCCACACGGCGTCAACACATCCTGCTCACAGGGATGTGTGGAGCTCTGCAGAACGACATCCATCTGGCAAGAGTCATGCTGTACTTTTTCACTGCACACTATAATATCCTATTAAACACCACAGTTTACACCCAAAATCAGCTAGGAAGCAAATGATTTAACTAATGAATAAAACTATTTCTAAGAAAGAAGAGGTACTGGATGAAATCTTGAGTCCAAATCACTGGAGCTTGGATGAAGCTCAACACAACGTCCCAGTTCAGCTTTAATGAAGGAAAATATGAACAACCCACCAAAAGGCTTATATTGGGAACATTTCTCAGAGTCAACGCTTCCGCTCTCTTTGGGTTAAAATGACACGCTAATCCAACCACTGAGACTAACAAGCACGTTTTCCATGGTTTGACTCAATATTGTTAAATATTTAGTTATATATATATATATATATATACTTACAGTGCCATGAGAATATATTTATATTTACTCAGGCAAAATTTACCTGAGTAAATATAAAATTCCATTTCCAGATGTTGATTTTATTTATTAAGATTGAAAGTTACCCAAACCTAACTGGTCCTTGGTGAAAAAGTAACCGTCCCTTAAAACCTAGTGACTAATTGTGCCGCTATTAGTGGCAACAACTGCCAGCAAGCATTTGCAATAGCTGGCAATATTTAAAATGTATTTCTTCTCTTTGCAGAATTGTTGTAATGCAGCCTCATTGGAGGCTTTCTGAGCATGAACAGTCTGCATTAGATTATACCACAGCATCTGATTCTGTTTTTTGTTTAGACTTCAGATGGGCAAACTTGCTGCTGATCATCTTTTGCCAGCATGGCCATACTGTGGTTGAGGCCACAGACTGATGATTAGACTTACTTCTTCAGGATTTTCAGGAGGAGAGCAGAAATTATGGTTCCATCAATTGTAGGAGGTTGTCCAAGTGATGAAATAGCCAAAACCACCACACCACCACCATGTCTGACTGTAGGCATGATATGCTTTTTCTCAAATATTGCATTCATTTCTGTGAAAGAGACTTGATAAATACGCTTTACCTACTTATTTACTTTATGCCAGATATACCTGAGGATACATCTTCCAAAAGGTTCTTTTGTATCATTATTGCACTTAATTTTATTCCCAAAGGTCTTGGGGATCATCAAGATCCTTTCTGGCTGATGTGAGACTTTTGCTTGGCTAGCATCTCCTGGGAAGCTTCAACACGGCGCCATGTTTTCTCTGCTTGTCGAAAATAAGTCTCTCAGTGAATTTCTTTAGACATGTGTTGGTTTTTGAGATCCTTCATCCTTCTCCATGTTGTCAGACAGGTTCTATTTAAGCAATATCTTATCTGGACAGGTCTGGGAGTAATCGGGTCTGGGAAAGCTAGTGAAGTGAAACTTTCAATAATAAAAAAATATATATAGTTAATTGATTAATAACTGAACAAGATGGTCAATTACTTTTCACAAAGAACTAGGTTGGTTGTTACAGCTTTTGTACGCTCTGTTATTTTTGCACTAAATTAATGTCGTTCCCAATGACAAACATTTGCCTGTGGAATATTTAGCAGTAAAGAAATCTCACGACTGGGCTTGTTGCACAGGTGGTATCCTTTCCCGGTTCCTCAGCGAGCTCCTGAGAGCGATGCATTCATGCACAAATGTTTGTAGAAGTCGGTCTGCATGGCCAGTGGCTGGAACATCTGAATTCAATTATTTAGATGGGTGACCAAATAGTTTTGGTAATATAGTGTGTTGCTGGATCTCATTTGCCATAGATCAAAACGTCAAACTCACTGACATGGTCAAGATAAACATACAAAATGGGCCATTGTCAGTCATGACACAACTGCTACAGCAAGCAAATGACAAAAATGAAGGTTTAAACTATTACATTTCAGCGTGCTCCTGAATATTATTGGACCTGTTTTGTCACATACCATTAACTTGCTGGCAGTTAATGTTTCAAATACTTAAATGCTTTAAATAACCCGAGTGCGGATAATATGGCACTGTTTCAGAGGAAGCAGGGCCTTTCTTTTTGGCGGGTTGTTTTCACAGATTTCCTTCTTGAGATGTTTTCCATTGTGTAATGCTTGGAGCAGGCACACCAGGAGCGACTGGAAGTTTTTTACCGAAGTCAAAGGTCAACCTTCCTGAGCTGTCACAACCGTTTTCCGAGACTGATAGGCCGAGAGTTTCCGTCAGCTTCTTTTCAGTCGGCCAGGGAAAGGAATTCCACCTGGGATAAATCGGACCAGAGGAATTACATTTTCGTCTTGTGTAGGAGGAGAAATTCCTCTGTTTTCTTCTGCTTACGCGTGCGCTCAAAACTGGCATGGGCCAGAGTGAGGCTGCCACACGATAACACACTGGATTAGAGGCAATAGCTTAAATAAAAATACGGAGAAGAAACAGCTCATGCTGTTGTGGCTAAAATAATAAACCAGATTGTTATTTTTTTACAATAAAGTAATCAACAACTTTTATTCATTGTTCATTTACACATTAATTTGATTTATGATAATTCGGGTAAAAAAATAAAGATCCCCTAACTATACTATGAGTCTTTAGAGAGATGGGGCTATTTCAGTAAATACTTTTGTTTTGTCTTTTTGTTCTTCTGCACTTTATTTAACAACAGTGAGCAGGCATTAGCTGGTTGATCAGTCAGGCTATCAGCTCAGGTAGCTAAGCTGCAGTTGCTGCCTAACATTCAGCTTAAAGCTTGCCAGCCACGGCTTTAAAACAGCTTTCTTTCCACTAATTCCGAACAGTGGCGCTCTTTTAATTTCCACACAATGACTGTATTTATCTCAAATTTGTCTTTCTTTTAAGTCAGAGGAAAGTGTAAAAGCCTGCCTACTGCCAGCTGAGTGTTTAGTGCGCAACAACGGATTGGAGATGGGCAGTTTTTATTTATTTATCTGGTCACTCAGGAACTCTTAATTGGATGCCTGAAACTGCAGGAACTGCAGACTTGAAACCACAACAGTTTTAAACCAATCTGGCTCATTAGAAAAAGTAATTCTTACAAGGTGGTGGTGGTATGACGATCTGGGGCTGCTTTGTTGCTTCAGGACCAGGGTTGCTGTAATTGATGGAACCAAGAATTCTGGTTTTTGGCAGACGATCCAGCTGAGGATTGTCCCATCATCAATTTGTCCTCGTAAGCTTGAGCGTACCGTACCACGCTGCAGGACAATGATCCAAATTGCTCCAGCAAGTTGACCTCTCAAAAACTCCAAAAAGCAGATTCTTTCTGTTTTTCAGCAAATACAAAATGCACTTTTCAAACTGCATTTTCTCAATTAGAACGACTCTTATCTGCCCCACAGCCCTGCAAGTTATGGGATGAGAACCCAGTCATCCGATGATTGCTTCAAAATAAAACAGACATAAAGAATCCTTTCAAAGACGCATTTTAAGAAAAGCAGGACACAAAAATCCAAGTTTCTCAGATCCATCCACGTTCGTGTAAAAAAACCCACAATACATCATACGGTATTTAAAGATCCTTGTGGAAACACAGCAACCTCAGGGTTCTCTGTCTTGTGTTTAGCGGTTCTTTTCATTCTCTTATTCCATCGGAGCAGAGATTTTTACACTGTTATTTTAGGATCACATGTGCTTACATAACACTGTCAATTCATGAACTTTATTTGATTTCACCGCAAGAAGCGATGCAAAATTTAAAACACATCATGACGGCAAGAAGAAACACTGCAGCTAGTATTATTTTTTTTAATGCAGCTGCAAATTTTGATTTACGACACATTAGCCTCTTAAAGAACATGAGTATAACGCCCTTACAGTCCTACCCAGAGGTTGGCGTGCCGCTCAGTTAATGTTTCTCCCCTTGGATGCATTTTTCTGACACAGCGGAGACAGGAAAAGTAACACTGGCGAAAATTATGTTAAGAGTTTAACTGGAGAGCCATCAGGACTGGTGATAAATTCATGTTTTATCGCCAGACATCTGGGACCGATGTCGTTTATAGCTTTCTACACTGCTACTTGGCCTCTGTTACTTGGATGGATCACATTCTTTCCAACGGGGAAAGCAAAGAAAACCCCTAATTCATGGTCACCCCGAATTTAGTTTAAATCTTTACTTTAGGAGGGAAGTTCAAAGTCAGTGAGGCTGACCATTTGTGATGAAATGCTTGAATTGGTCAGAAAATGATTCTCTAGCTCCCTCTGGAGGGCCAAGTAGCACATACATCACTTTCTCATCCACACCAACTAGTGGAGCAGGTGCTACACATTTAATTTCTTCAGTTAACCTATTTTGGATATTCAGCTCCAAAAATGTATACACATACATTTATCACACACAGACTGATGAATCAGGAGTCCGGGTTTTTTATGCTTATAGCAAATGATTCAAAAGACCCGGGCTCCAGATGCAGTCCACGTCTGCTGCATCTCCCCGAATATCTTAAATGGGCTTTGGATTACCCACGTTGCTTGTGTATTTTTTCCTTTTACCTTCCACTCCCATTTCTATGAATATACCGGAAAAAATGGTCCTTGGATGCAGCACTGTGTGGACAGCTCTTCTTCAGCAATGAGCTTTCTTGGCTTATAACCTCCTTGAGGAGGCTGTTAATGACCGAGTGCTGGACGGCTTTTTCATGACTGTTTAGATCACGGCATTTCTGGTAATAAAACTAGTTTTCATGGGCTTTATGTAATGTTCTAACTTGAGAAATTAAGTTTGGGCTTTTTTTGTTGTCTCTAAGCCACAATCGTGAAAATGAACTGACATGCTTGAAATATGCAACTGTGTGTAATAGAACTGAGTTGCTTTAGTTACTGAATTACTGAAATAAATGAATGTTTCAATAATATTGTGATAAGCTGCACCTGAACATGAAATCTAAGTAAGCTCCTGTATGCTGAGCTTTCATCTCCACCAACCATGATCTAACTTTTGTAAGCAGATGTTTATACATAATAAATTCACCAAGTTGCGACAAAAAGAAAAGACCAAACAAGAGGCCAAATCAGCGTCTTTATTTTACAAACGCATTATTTTATGTACATTTTTTTTTAGATAGTAAAAAGGCAATTTACAAGCTTAAGAACCAAAATGAAGCAGCACAGAATGATTATGAGTAAAATATATAATTTGAATAAATATATCTATTTCATGCTATAAAATAAATTTGTAAATGGCAATAGATACGTCTGTAGCTGTAGCTAGCTTCATTTACTTCATAGTTGTACAAAACAGTAGAGTTCTGAGGTTCACAGTTGGGTTGTGAGGTTGTGTGTATAGAGTGGACAAAACAGGAGCGGGGCCCTTTCTGCTGCCATGGTTCGGTTCGGGATCTCCAGCGGGCCTCAGGGGCTCATCGGGAGCACGAGGCAGAACCTTTGGGGGCTGAAGACTCGTCTCAGGCAACATTTAGACTAGGGACACAAGATCAGTGTCCAAGGATACATCTTTTAGCAATATATACCCTGAGTTTGCGGTTCGTCTTTTTTGCCTAGTCAACAGATACAGGCCAGTCAGACACTTTATAGTGCAGAGTTTAGGGGGGGGTTGGGGGTGAGTGAGGAGGAAACGTTCTCCTAGGGTCCTGAACTATGACTGCTGTTTTGAATCCTGAGGAGCCGCGAGAGATCGCTGAACCTGGACACGCCGACAGATGGACGGCCCGCTGCCTGAAACAGTGGCGATACAGCCCAAAAGTCCCTTTCATTGTTCCACTCAGCTGGACGTGCGTCTACGAACAGCGCAGCTGAGCGCCCGGTTTCTGTGTCGCAGTCTAACCGACTGCCACTGCATCTCGACGAGCATTTAAAACATCTCTGAGCGTCAACACTTTTTCGATTGAATTTTTCATTTTTTTTTTGAAAATTTGTCAAACTGTCCAAAGTATAAAATATATAAAAAAAAAAACTAAAAAAAATGTAAAAATAAAGATAAAGCAATATCAATTTGTCCTGGTCCTACTTCAGCTCAACCGCTCCCTGACTTTGTTGTGTTTGATACATGACAGGCCAATATTTCAATAGGCTTGATGATCCCAATACAACGATTTAACTCTAAAAAAACAAAACAAAAAACCAAAAAAAAACAAAGGTTATTGCTTTTCTTTTAATAATACACAGTGGACAGAAGCTGACAGAAAAGCTATGGAAGACTTGTGATTTCTTTAAGCCTGTATCAGTGTTCGTCAACTACCTGAAGTGAGTTTATTAGAAAAGGATTAGGACGAGCTGCAATTTGAAAACGAAGTAGTCTGACAGCCTTCCTTGTAAACACTTCCTTTTGATAACTTGTGGCCCAAAGAAAGCATCTCCTGCCCGTTTCAAAAAGGTGGGACTAAAATGTGACAAAAGAGCCAATCTGAGAGTGTTTCAAGTTCAGTTGGTTCTGTAAGTGTGTACTATCTTAAAAAGTATCTATAGTTTATTTAAAAAGCCTTTAAACAAGCCTGCCTCCATTCACCAATCATGAATACATAATTTAATAAGCTAAAAGCACCACTTAAGGGAAAACAATCCCTACCTAACCAAAGTAACTGTGGGAACTATTACTGAGTTCCTTAAATGTAAATAAGGAGATAAAGTAGACTTTCCAGGATGGAACTGGTATGTAGTTTCGACAAATATAAGTGCACAATCAATGAAACAATTACAAAAAAGAACTTAAGTTAAATCTATCAGTTAGCATTTTTCGCTAATTTTCTGGCTGAGCGACGTGCAATTTGGCTACAGTATACGAGGATAAGTTTCCTGCACAGATATTCATTAATTATCTGCTGAATATTCAGGCAGAGGTTCCTGCTCCAAGAGGAAAAGGAAGTATATTGTTTATTTATTTTCATGCATCACCTTCCTTCACTGAAATGCTTCGCCTAGAGTACATACCTCCGATTGTCAGAGTACAGTCTTGGAACAGGAGGGAGTAGGCTTCTGCCAAACAAGTCTGCCTAGTTTGCTTGTGATCAACTGCTACAAAGAAAGGTTAAAAAAAAAATCAGCCCATCGCCGCGCCACAAAGAGACCGGGCTTTAGCTGAGCCCGGTCCTGAAATCAGGTCCAGCTCATTCTTGGCACCCATTTACACCGCCTTGATAAAGTATTCATACCTTAGAACATTTTGCCACAATACAACCACAATCCACGGTGTAATTTATTGGGATTTTCTTCTTTGTGATACATCAATGTTATTTCCAACGACTATCCGAGTGTGGCGCGTATGTATTTAGCTGCATTCACTCCTAAATGAAACCCTGGGTAAAAGAGGTGCCATCGGAAGTCACCTGATCTGTTGGCGGAGTCCAACCCGATGCCGTTTTATCCCAGTATAACTCCAGCTGTTCTGTGAAGAGCTCAGCGCTTTGTTAGCATCACGACAAGAAAGGAACGGAGCGGCGAGGCAAGATCCCAAACCTACCAGGGAAAAACCCCTACAAGCCTAAACTGACAGGCTGGGCCAGGAGAGCACTGATCAGAGCGAGCCATTGATCCCTGGGAACTCTGGAGCTGCGACGCTTACCCACAGCTCAGGTTACTGTTACCCATGCGCTCATTTCGTCTGGCCATCATGGTGGGGCGACAAGAACTGTTTGGGTTTACCTGAACAGAAATCCAGTTCAGGGTTTGCTACAAGGCTTGCAGGGGGGGGGGGGGGGCTCTGCAGGATCCTGTATGCTGGAAAGCAAAGGCTGCATGTCGCCCTGGACACGTCATCTGCATATGGGCAAATATGGTGGTGGCAGCATCATGGTGTGGGAGTACCTTTAAGTAGCCGAGGCAGAGAAGCTTGATGAAACTAAATACAGAGCAACGCTGGAGAAGCACTGAGAGGCAGCAAAGGACTGAGATGACCCCATAGATACAGCCAGAGCTACAATGGGATGGTTTGAATGGTCCAAATCTGAATCTGAAACCTGACGCTGACATAAACTCTCCACTCAACCCGACAGAGTTAAGCTACTTTGCTAAAAAGGATGGGCTTAATTTCAGCCTCCAGCTCTGGAAAGCTGGCAGAGACACACCCGTCTGCAGCTGTAACGTCAACAAACTCGTTTCGGCTGGCTAGACGCATCGGTACGCCGAGCTTTTCAGGTTTGTATCTGCAGAAAACGTTGAGAGGGATCACTTCACAACCATCCACTATTCTGCTCCCACACATAATCCCAATAAATGACACTGATATGTGTGGCTGTCAGTTGACAAAACGATTAGATAATAATACTCATGCAATTTTTTAATTGTGGCCATGTTATTTCATCCTCTAAAGTTTTTTTTCTTTTTACTTTCAAAATGAAAGAGGCACATTTGCAAGTGCCAGCATCTACAACATAAAGCTTGTGGCAAGGCACGAGGTTTAGGATGCCATGCTCTGTTCTCGCCCTTCCGTTTTAGCAGACTTAATGATCACAAAACCTATTGAGCAACTTTTCTACGGGTATGGCTTAAAATATACTTAAGTGACTTAAACTATTTAAAATCTTCTTTACATTTTACACAACTGATTGTTAGAAGCTGAGAAACCAAACTTGCAAACAGCAAATCACCTAATCCTATATTATAGAGAGTTAAATAAGTAGTATAATCAAAACTGACTGAAAATCACCTATGAGTCTTTGGTGTAATTTCTTGGCACAAGGTTAATTTAACAGTTTCATCATTCGAGAAATGATCCTGACGAGCTTCCCCAAAAAGGTATGGATGTTCTCCTTTCTGTCCCCATGAGCGGTGACGACCATGGTCGAATTTCTGTTGGTCAGCGACTCATTTCTGATGAAGTCAGACCAGCCGGCAGACCTGCACGTGTCAGCTTTGGACCGATATAAACTTGTACTTGGTAAACATTTATAGGCTGACAGACTGCTTGTGAGAACTGAAAGTGTTTGTTCGAGTCGTACGCACAGCTAAAGAAAAGCGAGCCAAACTGATTTCAGTGAAACCCCCCCCCCCCCCCACATGTTTGGGTGCTGCCGTCTCATCGGCTAAGAGTAAGGATGACGTAAGCACATTCAGTGGAGTTAAAAAAAACAAAACAGAAAAAAGTAAGTTACTTGCGTAATTTTAGGCAAACGCAACTAACAGAATCTTCCACCAAACGTATGATTAAGTAATAATTAAGTAAATCATATGAAATAAAACCATAATATAATAAATTCTTAGTTCATTGGCATGGATTCAACATGGCCCAGACAGGAGAAAACAAAAGTATATAGTAGGTGCTCTTTAAAAGTACAAACACACAATAAAAGGCATTCAACAGCTGGATGGAAAATAATAAAAAATAAAGAAGAGTAGCACAGAGAGGACCACTCAGCTAAGTTTTAAACTTGCAAACAATTAGTCTGGCACTTTAAGTGCCTTTTCATACATAGAAAATCCCCTTTCCCTGATCCCAAATAACACAATGAGTATAGATTTAAAAAAAAAAAAAAGTCTTGCCACATGCATGACTTTTAGCCAATAGTATCTATAAGGTTGCAGTGTGTCAAAGTGTTGACTGAAGTCATACTCCAAATATGCATTAAGAACGACCAACAAAGTTTTGCTCATTTAATAACTGGGGCAGCACTAAGCTGAAACCTAACTCTGCAAAGTGCAGTAATACTTTGAACACCGTTTAAAGCATTTATCTTTTAACCCTAATTCAGCTATGCCACATCAATGACAATGACACAGAGGAACACACCCTTAATTGGGTTCAGAACAACAAAAACTAAACAAAAACCCAAATGAGCTTCTTCTTTTTTTTTTTATAAAGGATGGAATATAAACCACGTGGCCATGGCTGAGATTCCTTTGTTCATTCTTTTTGCATATTGTTAAGCGGCGCTTAGTTAACAGCAACTTCTCTCGTCTCTGTCAGATACTGAGTATCGTATTGGAAGCCTTCCTCTGTAAAAAACAAACGCACACGTTAATTCATTGTAAATTAGCCTACAGGGCGCAGAGGTATACGTGACTTTTTTTTGGTGGACATTATTCACCCATTACATGGATGACAGCATCTGAAACCAGACCTGGACCGACCGAGTGAGACTTCCAGTAGTGACGTGTGATGAAACCAGACAGAAAATAAAACGCATCTAGAAATCATAACGAGGCCAGTCTCCTAATTTGTCCGCAGCGTTTTGCCAAAAGCACACAAGTAAGCGTTTAATGCACTCCCTAACATAGCACCTTCTTGATCATAATTTTAACCTGGCTGACCATAGACATTTGACAAGGACTGAGTCCCTAATCCATACAATCAGCAAGGAACATTTCCCACCTAAGTATCAAGGCTTTGTGTAAAAAGAATAAGTGTTACAGCGTTTGGCAAGAAGATAAAACTGTACACGAAAGCTAAAAACGGATTTGAAACGGTGAACACGTCTGTGCTGGATAGGTTCTTGGCTATGAGGTAGAACCCGGTGAGTTTCATTTAAGTTAAAATACTGTCTGTTATGAGTATGTAGTTAAAACATGAGGTATTAAACGGATATTTCACACGAAGCTTTGCACT
This sequence comes from Fundulus diaphanus, assembly GCA_037039145.1. Lineage (NCBI taxonomy): Eukaryota > Metazoa > Chordata > Actinopteri > Cyprinodontiformes > Fundulidae > Fundulus > Fundulus diaphanus. The sequence goes on along the minus strand of CM073127.1, from coordinate 38,532,315 downwards.
GGCAGAAAAATCATTCCTTGTGAGTAAGTGACCTCCAGTGGCCACATGTGCAAAAACAGGTCGGGTAAAAAGGTGATATGACAAGCATCTTACCAGAGCTTTCACATTATCAATTATTGCAACATGCCTATAGAACTCTAAATATTTCTTTTTATATATAAAACATGGAAAGATAAAAAGAGCAATCAACTGGAGGTCGTGATTATTGGGACCACCTCAGAAAATAGTACGTTGTGACTCCCTTTGCTTGAAAGAATTACTATAATAAAGCCTCCTCTTTCTTTCACTCGTTCTCTGCATCAACTTAACGAAAACCGACAGAAACGCTTGGATCAAGAAAGGTTCAAAGCAGAGGGGTTCCAAAAGAGCGAGTCCGTTAGACTGAGTGGAGCTAATCATTTCTTAAAGCTTCCTTAACCTGAAGCAGGACCTTAAAAATCACACCTCGACGCCTGAGCCTCCTCTGGGCTGCCTTTGGAGCTCTCCTCCACGTCATTGGCTGGAGCCTCCTCTGCGTACTGCGCCTCGTAGGCCATCCCCTCCGAGGCGTCTCCCTGGTCCTTTTGACCTGAGCTATCCTCGGTTCTCTCTGGGGAGTCCGTGTGATTGCTGGCCTCCGACGCGCCCATGTGCTTCTTCCGCAGGTGTTGGTTAAGGGTGCCCTGAAATGGGAAGCATTTCCCACAGATCTGACAGTGGAAGGGCTTGTTGTCCGTGTGGCCACGGATGTGGTACTCCAGCTGGTCTTTCCTCGTGTACTTCTTGCCACAGAACTTACAAACAAATGGGGTGATTCCCATATGCAGACGCATGTGGCGGTCCAGACTCCCTTTCTGGTTGAAGCTCTTTCCGCAGTAGATGCAAATCAGCCGCTCGTTGTACGGGTACCACTGGCTCCGGAGGCTACGCTCTCGCACGTCGTTCTCCAACCCCGCGGCCCCCGCGGCCGGCTCGGCGTCGTCCGAGACGGCCTTCATTTGATTCAGCACCCCCGCCGGGATAGCCATCGGGCGCTTCGATCTGGCTCGCCCGCCTCTGAAGCCGCTGAGGATGGAGCGGGAAGGACTGGAGTTGCTGAGGTTGACAAAGGAGGAGGACAGCCCTGAGTAAGAATAGGTGGCCGGCTGGATGACGGGACCGTAGGAACCTACGGTGACGGCCACGATCTGCTCTCCGTCCACGAACTCCGTGTGGTAGCCGTCGTCGCCGGCCGAGGAGCTGTCCGAGTAAGACGGCCTTTCGTTTTTTTCTACCTTCACACGCACGTCTGTGACTTGGCCGTCTTTGCCAATCAGCTCCACTTGCTCGGTGTCACCCTCCATGGCCACGTCGTGCTCTGACACGCCGTCGCTGCTGCCGCGATCTGACTGGCCCTCGTCCTGCTGCTGTCGCACGCGGCCCTGGCCCTTTGCCGCTTGCTCCGGTCGAGACTCGCCGACTCCCTGGCCCTGCCGGGGGTAGTAAGGGGGGGAGATCTGGGTAGGGTTTATGAAGAGGTTGCTGTCATTTATTCCATTATGACTGATCTGTGAGCCGTCTTTATCAGGGCTGCAAGCACTGACTGGGAGGCTGATCTTGGAATGGATGCTCTCCAGGATTTGGGTGCACTTGTCGATGATTGCCTGCATCTGCAAAAAGCTGGCGGCTGTGAGGAAACTGATAATATCCTTGAGCTGGAGGGACATGTGACCCGTGTAGCAGAACGCAAGGAGCTGTTCGAACACCTTGGGGCTTTTAATGACTGAAATGGAAAGGCCGCTCATGGTGTTGAGGGCCGAGTGGTCACGAAAGTAGGGTGAACTGGCCGCCAGGACGGCCTTGTGAGCTCGAAATGGCTGGCCCTGAATGTGAACGATGATGTCGCACAGCTTCCCTTGAAGCCGCAGCTCATTGAGTTGGGTCAGAACCGTGTTGCTGAACTCCGGCACATCAAACTCGATGTAGCTGCCGTCGTCCATTTCTTGGATATGCTTCTCCAGTTTGTCGACAGCCTGAAAAAAACAACACAATAGAGTTTTTTTAATATTTCACACAACAGACTGCAGCATTTAAACTGTGTGTACATATGTGCAATAATCTATCCAGACAGGCAAAACATTATGACCACCAATTCACTGTTTTTTATCATTAAGAGTGGGACGGATGTCGTAGGAAACAAGGGGACAATTTGCCCCCCAGGCTGATGCGTTAGGAGCAGCACAGACAGGCAAGTTGTCAGTGAGTTTGACAAAGAGCAAGAAAACGGAGCACGAAAACCTCCAAAACCGCAGCTACTGGTGGAGAGCAAAAGCTGGCCCGCATAGTTTGATCCAACCGGTGAGCTGCTGTACTTCTGAAAATGTTACGGCTGGTTCTAATAGAACGGTGTCGAACGCTGAGCTTTGGCTGAGATTCTCACACCATGATAACCTTGGGGGAAAAAAATGGTTTAATGATATAATGGTGTGAACACATAAAAAAAATGGAACCTGATCTATTTGCAGACATTTAAATCACAAATGAAATCACAAATCTGTAATATCTATTGATAATTTACTATTGATACCAAAAAAACATGGACTGACCCAATAAAAACTCCTCAGACGCTGCGCTCCAGAAAGCGCTTTCAGCGAAAGAAAATAAACTTAGAATAAACACCAACACAAATTAGTAGTTGTTCTGAAATGCTTGTTGCATTGCTTCTTTTCTGCGGTTTGCGTCCTGCGTGTATAAGCTGATATTAGCCGGTTATCTCCTCGGGAAGCATTCGTCCAGCCAGATGCTTAACAGACTTTGTGTTCAAAGCTACCAACTATAGTTTAAAACAGCTTTGCTGTAATACGGTGCCGTTAGGTTAGTTTTCACACCGTGATTATTTTTTGCAGGCTAAAAATATTTTATAAAATGGCCTGTCTTTGTTGTTAGCAACAGAAAATGTAGACTTATACACGCATTCTTACAACCAGCTGACAAGCAATGTGCAGCAACTGATGAGGCAGCTGCAGCGCTGCATTACTCTATTTTCCACAGCTGGAGAAAACTCCAGGGACTCCAGTCACTTCCTTTAATTATTTTAAATCCAAAGTATAGCTTGATATCACATTCACCGTTTTATACCTCCAACACACAGTGCTTCCCAGTTTGTTTATACGGGGCTGCAGAGCCGCAGATCAGAGAATTCAGGAATGGTTTGAGGAGCACAACAAGTTTTGAGTGTTGACTTGGCCTCCAAATTTCCTAGATCTCAACCCAAAAGAGCATCCTGGGTGTTCTGGACGACTCTGATCGATGGATGACCCACCACACAACTTCCAGTATTCAGAAATCAGTTGCTAAGTTCTTGGTTCTAGATTCAGGGTTTCCCCCACTGTATCATAGGCCTAGCAGGCCGCCAGACTGCTTAAATAAATGTGTTGGAAATAAATAGAAAGAAGAAAAAACATAGGAAGGTCAATTAAATTATAAAATATATGGCATCGCAGTCCCTCTCTATGTGCGCACTGACAGGTGTGCGGTGGGTTCCCGCTGTAAAATAAACGATTCTACATGCTCAGTTAGCAAAGCTAATCAATCATTTTACCATCCTTTCCCCGCTTCGTCCTGGTGGGAAAAAGTGTGAGAATTGTAGGACAAGAAATGTAGGCAACAGGTACACTCGACTATGAAGGTAAATGGTCAGCGGAGAGTCTGCATGGCTCACAGTCTGTGCACAGTTACAAAGTATTTTTGCATTGAATTGAATAGAAATAGCAGCTGTAGATATCTCTGGTGCCTCTGTTTTCTACCCTGTATCTGGGTGTTCTGTCCCACAGCATGTTTGTGAAAGCAATTGTCTCAACAATCAGGGAGAGGGTTTGTTCCTTACAGCCGCCATTAGCCATCATTGCTTTAATAATTTGCTGTTGAATGTTAATATGATACTAGTATCAATATGTTAGATAAACCACACAGTCATGAAATTCAGGTAACAGCTAAATAATGTTTTTAATACCAGCAATCCAAATTGAGATCGGATCGAATTGAAAAGAATCAATTCCAAATCTGGAGAATCGGAATCGAATAGATTCTTGAAATTAGAATCGTTACCCAGTCCTACATATTTCCCCTTATATTGTTAATTCTGTCAGTTCTGGCCCTCCATACCTCAGCCCTTTAGAAAAATAAATAATTTTGTTGTAAAACAATCGAAGAGGAAACACTAATATTATAAGAGTTAATGTCTTTTATGGAAGTTTTCCGCTTTTCATTTAGTCATATAAGTAGCCTATTTTATTATAATTACTTATCTTTAATGCACCACAGTGTGTTTTAATGTGCCTGTCAATTTCTTGATGATACAAACTAATTTTACTACTGAGGGACTGTCTGTGTTTCTGGTCATTATTCATCATCATTTCTTTAGTGATTACCCATAACATCAGGGTTCATTGATACGGGTTCCTACTTTTTTTTTTTTTTTTGCTCCAACAGTTTCAGTCTGGCTCCCCCGTAACCTGTGTAATCAGCCACATTCGCCTCCAGTGCCTTTACAATTAAACGGAGGAGTAATGGAGGGAGGAGCAAGGATCTGTTTCGTTACTTGACTGTTGCTGACTGAGCCGTCGGCTGATTGATATTGTCCTGCCCTCAGAGTTGTACCACAGCAGAACGGGGCGTTGCATGGAACTGCGCAGTTCGAAGAGGGAGCTCAGATCGACAGAAGCCCCTGTCATTGGGCTGTCTGTCAAGCTAATAATGACTAAATTGTATTATGATCATGTTGTTAAACTTTAAACAGAGTTGTTGGGGCAAAAGGAAAACTGCTGGTTGCATAGTCACACCTTAAACTGAAATTGATGGGCAAGTAGATAAATGTTACGGAAATGACTGTACAAAGTCTACCCACCTGTGACTGTAGTGAAACGTTAACACTGGACGTTAACTGGAGCCGGCTGTAAGGTATAGTGTACATATAACATTTGGCAGCGAAAGAAGAAAATCTGGTTTTGCTTGGAAGGTAGGCACGCACCAACTGTTCTTGAGAAGTCTTGCAGAGAAAACCATCTACAACAAACCAGGAAGAACTCGTGTGGTGATTGCAAACGTGCGATAACTACATGTTCTAAAAAGCCACACGATGAATTTAGGCATTAGGTAAAAGGTTTGGATGTAACATTTAAGGTACATCTTAAAAACACAAATAAAAATCCCTGCCCATTTCTTTCTCTAGATCAGGATTACCAACCTTTTAGAAACCGAGAGCTATTTCATTGGTACTGTGTCATATGAAGGGCTACGAGTACTGACCTTTGAACTACAAGAGTCCAAGCTCACCTTAACTTTACGTAATATAAATATGTTTTAAATACTTTTGTCATTTTTTAAATCTATGTAAATACATATATGATTAAAAAATAAGAGCAACTCAATAAATCTTAATTAACTACAGGGCAGAAAAGAAGGGCAATGTAAACATTGATAAAATATAATTCACCCAAACCACTTGATATTTCTGCCCGTTGGACCATTGTAGGAAATATGTACGCTGTTCTGTTCTCAGTAAGTGTTTCTAACAGGAAGATCATTGGTGCACCACCTCCTGCCACCATTTCCTATGTTTACAATAACTGGTAAATAGCCACCCAGTGCATGTAGGATATAGGTTTATTTAAACATAAAATGTTTTAATAAACCCCCAGGACTAGCAATTAGCTTCAGCCTCCAGCTAATCTGGATTTATATTAAATGAAGATGCTGCAAGAGAGTTATAAATTGCAAATGAGTTTTAACGTTTCCTCTCACTTTGGTTGGTTCCTCTCCTGTGGAACCAACTCCCAGTTTTGGTCCGTGAGGCAGACACCCTGTCTACTTTTAAGACTAATCTTGAAACTTTCCTTTTTGACAAAGCTTATAGTTAGAGTGGCTCATGTTACCCTGAGCTACCTCTATAGTTATGTTGCTATAGGCTTAGGCTACTGAAGGACATCAGGGTCTATTTTTCTCACTCTGCTGAGTTCTACTGTTCTCCAGTTTTGCATTGCTTGTCGTCATTTCAGCTTTTAACTTTTTGTTCTCTCTCTTTTTTCTTCATAGTAGGTACACCTGGTGTGGCGTTCTGTTAGCTGCGTCATCATCCAGAGAAGACAGATCACCCACTATTACCATCTAATGTAGAACAGATTACTGGATCAATGTTTGCTTCTGTGCTTTTTTGTCTGTCTTGTTGTGTCTCTGCTCTGTCTTCTGTAACCCCCAGTCGGTCGAGGCAGATGACCGTTCATACTGAGCCCGGTTCTGCTGGAGGTTTTCCTTCCCGTTAATGGGGAGTTTTTCTTTCCACTGTCGCTTCATGCTTGCTCAGTATGAGGGATTGCTGCAAAGCCATGGACAATACAGACCACTCTCCCTGTGGCTCAACGCTTCTCCAGGAGTGAATGCTGCTTGTCGGGATTTTGATGCAATCAACTGGTTTCCTTATATAGGAAATTTTTGACCAATCTGTATAATCTGACCCAATCTGTATAATATGATTGAATTTGACTTTGTAAAGTGCCTTGAGATGACATGTTTCATGAATTGGCGCTACATAAATAAAACTGAATTGAATTGAACAGTGCCTCACTTAAAAACATTCTGAACTATCCCTTTAAGGAGTGACAGTTGTGTAGCTTTAAATGCTCTCCATCTCCTTGACTGCCCCACATCTTCCTCTCCTAACCCTTGCTGGCTACTCAGCACTATCCTCTGCAAAGTGAGTAAAGTCAGCACACTGGGGATGTAAACACTTTCTCCAGTTGGAGAAATTTAACTGGACCATCCTGGTGAAGATGGACTGCCTGTGCAGCCTCGGTTGGGTTCCGGTATCGCCTCATGCTACCAGAAGTGACACTGACCCTGATCTAATGCAAAATTATTGACAAGCGATCAAATAAATAAATACATAATTATAACTAGTGAAACCCTTTCTGAACAGAACGTATGCTCCGTAGCTGAAATGTACAGGATCCATACAAAAAACACAACCATTTGAGCTAAGCTAATATAGCTCATATTTCTTGCTAGATAACGAGCTGGATGCTGCTGCTATGTAGGTGCACACAGATATATTAAAAGGTTTTTCATTCCAGTAGAGCAGAAAAACCATCAGCAGGCGAGCAGTTTATGCTTTCTTCAACATCAGCAGGCAGCATTTGCCTAGTTTGAAAAACAGTTTGTGGGCCACACAAGACATAGGACAAAACTGCTTAACAAGCACAGAATGAAGAACAATTTAAAACAGATAGTAAAGCTCCCATATAAAAATAGAACAGACTGAAGGGCCTAGGGGACAGTAAGGTGTGCTGAAGTGAAAATAACACACATCCTGGAGAAGAAACAAGTCTTCTGTAGCGGGAGATCAGTATGCAGCGCTGAAGATCTCATACGGAGTCTTGTGGGTGGCTTCTCTGATTGGATTTGTTGGGAATACATCAGGCTCATTTTTCATTTCAGACTAATTACATGTTAACAAGACAAAGAAAAATTAGGATGTCAGAACACTTGAGCCAGAAACCATCATCAGAATTATTATGCAGATAGTAGGGCGACATGGCTTGAAAATAAAATCGATGTGTTGTTTTTTTTTAACCGAATCGGATTAATCGATTTTCTCCCATTTTGTTTCATAAAAACAAATTACTGAAATTATTTTTAAAAACTTACTTTTATTTCAATAATCTCATCCAGGAGTTGACCTGAATTCAAAGTGCAACTTTAAAACATCATCATAAAACAAAATGGTAGGCCCTGCAATAGTAAATAACGAAAATATAATCAAATGTTTCCTACTAGTTGTATTACACATCTAAGAACAGGCTTCGTTCACTTGTGTAACTTCACTCCACCTTAACAAAATACGTAAATGAATAAATTAAAGTGCCTCGTCTTAGGCTAAAAGGGTTTCCTCTTTGGAGTATTTTGACAATATATTTTCTTAAACATACATTCAACATTGCACGCTATTACCAAAACAATTTCCCCTTTCAGGACTGATATAGTGCAAAGTTTCATGGAAGCCCAGGAGAATGACTGAGTAAAAAAATAAAAAAAAATAAAATAAAAAGAATAATCTTCAGGTGTTGAAAATTCAAATTAATTGATCAATTTGATTTATCGCCCAGCCTTGACGTATACATGGACACATTTTTGAAATTTGATTTTAGTGTGCATTGCGCAATGATAAACACCAAAAAGTTAAAAACCATCCCACTACATTAACTTTTAACTCAAAGCATTAATGACCTGAGTGGACCGACTAAAGTTACAGTTGGGTATTCGGAATTTATGAAACATCCTTAAAACAGAAGTCAGAGCAAGTAAAGTGACCTTTTGTTGCTCAGATGCTGGAAATTTCTAGATGCACAATAACTTTTATTGTAGTCCTCTTTTAGCAGTGGTGGAATGAAACAGTAATGTGTTTTCGCAGTGGAGGGCCAAACAATATATATATATAGTATTGGAAACTGAAAGCAAAGCACTTTGGACCAGTAGACTGAGAAGTCCTGGAGTTACTAAAGACAAGGCCACATTCACCGCTCTAGATTCAATCTTACATCACAGAACCAAACATATGTCTGATCAGGGAAGTGTCCTATCTGTTTTTGTTTTGCAGTGTTTCCCGCAGCGCTATCTTGTTGCTTTCGCGCGTGCATATAGTGAAAAAAAACAGGCGCTCCGCTCTGCCGGTGGTCCGCGCAAAGCTTGTCTTCTTCCCCCCGCTCCGCGCAAAGCTTGTCTACGCCACCCCCCGCTCCGCCGGTCCGACAACTTAACGCCTCGCCTAAGCAAATTCCTGGGGGAAACACGGTTTTGCTTTTACTCAGACTGCTGTAACCTAGAATGGGTCATGTGACCTACACGGCACTTTAGGTCACATGACCCATTCAGCGACTGATCCGACCCTCTGAAGTTACATAGGCGAGTTTTTGAGAAGCGCGGGCTGCACAGAGCATCAATACGCGCAGAGTGCTTTATATTGACCCAAAACAATCATTTGATATATATCAAATTAGGCTAATACTTGGGTCAAAACATCCAAGGTGCTGATTTAAACTCTAACCCTAACCACTGAACATTTTAAGTTTTAAAACAAAAAAGCAACACTGATTTTTTCCAATGATGGTTTCATAACAGGAGCATGCTCCGTTTTATCTGTTTTTCAATCCTCTCATCTCAGCTAACTGCATAAAATATGTCAGCGTGCTAAACTGGGCCTCCGTTACCCCAGCTAAAGCTAATATCTTCTGGGTTAGCTGACCCGCTAACCCAGACGTCACATCACCACACCTGCCATGCAGACGGCCATCTTGCAAGAGTCCATAAATGCCACACTTGGTAGCGTTAGCTCCATTGAAAAATCGTTCACTGAGAGCTAATCGACAACATTAAGAACAAAAAGTTATTAACGTCTAATTCAGCATTTTTTTTAATAAACATCTTTTTATGAAGCTAATATCTTATTCCCCTTCTGCTTACATTGTGAACTGGTTGTTTGAACACAAATTATTGTTCTTAGTTTTAAAGCTTAACACATATTCACACTGTGATTTCTGTTTCTTTTTCTGTAGTTTTAGTTTTGCTTATTCTTTTTATTTTTACTTAGTAGCTAAGTTAAAAATTTTGTTGACTTAAGTAATTTAACTGAAAGTTGGAGAATCTTGTGAATAAATTCTTGTTTTTGGAAAGAAGCTGTTTATGTTCACTCTTTATACATGTGCTGTGCTTGCTGCTTGAGAACGCCAGCGCACGAATTCGCTCTTTCGTCTATTGTTCCATAACACCATACCTCGTCGGGCAGGTTTTCATAAAACAATAACTAACATAGAGTGAGAGCTTTTATGGCTATCATTTTCTGCTATCCAAGGGGTGCCCTAACTTAATAATTTTGATTAAAATGACTGCATTTGTTAATAATTGCCTTTAGCACGTATTAAATTATTCACGGCCAAGCCAAACGTATTGTTGCACAACAACATAAATGAACAAAACAGAAATATAACAACAATCAATACAGTTTAACTGCTCCCCACATAAAAACAGCGCTCTAATAACAAAAAGAATGCGTGGGTTCAATAACCCACAAAGCACTTGTAAACATTGCAACTAGTTTGGCAGCAACAATGTAAGACGGCATATGTCTTTGTTTAAATGGGTTTGGCTACAGCTGCAAATGTCAAGGAAAAACACTCTTCAATGGATATTTTGAACTTAACCAAATGGAAGAACAGATGATGGTCAGGCATAGTGGTGAACACTGCCTTTGGTGAACCAGGTTTACTGAAAGTAATGTGCGTTTGCCACATCCCTGCACTTTGTCCCTTCCTCTCATATCTCACTTTCTTAGAACAAATTGTAACAAAGTGTGCTCTCATATCTGGCACCCAAACGCACACCCAAGGACATCCAGAAATGTTTCTGACACATGGGATAAAAAATTTAAATAAAAATCACTCGTGATGCCATATTGGTACAGGGGTGTTAATCAAAACCCCTTCACTTCACGGCACACATGAAAATCACTTCTTCTCGTTTGCCATTCCGTTTATTAATATTTACAAGCTCAAGCAAATCCGCGAAAGCCTAAAAGCACACGGGGCTCTACCGACCTTATATGGACCGTCTGCCGATACGCATAAGAAGCAAATAGGAGAAGCTTCAAACTTTAATGTATGGTAGACAATGATGAGGGGAACCGGGCGGGGGAGGAGGAGGGAGGGGGGCTCGAAATAGCAGAGCGGCTAACGGTGGCGCTAGCTTCACACCGCACCGAGCTTATTTTAAATTCCAGTACACACGATGTCCCACTCCTGTCTTTGGTTGAAAGTTAACCTAAAGTTGCTTAACTTTACACCGTCTCACTGGGCTGCACGACCCGCTAACTAACCAGCAAATAAGCACCGACTAACTAGCTACATTGGCTAGCCCATAGTCAAGTTTTATGGAGAAATAAACTGCCTAAACGGGATATTCCCTTTTTAATTGTTTAAGGATAGGCCGGGAGCTCTAAATCGTCACTATAAAAATGACTGTCAACCTCTTAGGACTTAAAAACCAAGTTACAACGTCGAACGCCGAGGAAAACTATGTCGGCTGTAATATAACACAGCCACAGTGCTATGTAGCTCATGCTAACATTTAGCCGTAGCTTACTAGCCACTTTCGTTTCAGCGCCTAGCTTTAACTACAAGCTAATGCTAGCTAGTGGATAGCAGCTAGCGTAGGTAATTATTTCCCCATTACTTACGCTCAAAGGGAACCGACGTGCCGACATTAGAAACGCACTACGGTCACCAGTCCATGCCAAAGACGAAGTCCACCACACTCACCGTCTTGCAGGTTGGCATTTAGATGCTGTCCATTCCCCTCAGCAGCTCGCTAACACTACAGCCAGGCCTCCCCCCCTTTTTCCAAGTCCAGATGTGTCAGGCAGTTGCTGCTGCAATTTTTGCATCAACAGGAAGTCTTCTTTAGGCTCGTTGCATTCATTCTATCTAATGTATGTTGCAGCAGAGCGGCCCCTCCCTTGCTTGTGTCAGTGTTGTATGGTGACATATTATGTTCTTCATGTATGACGGGGCTGGGGTGGGGGTGGACGTGCACGTATAGATAATGAATATAGAGTAGCTATAGGCTCCTGCTTCTTAAAGTTATTTATCACATGAATTTAATGTTTTATGACACGATTATTACACTCTGCAGTCTACTTTTACTTCTTTCAAATACGACATTAAGCGGGAAAAGTTATTATTTAACCACTGCGACCATTTTACTAAAGAAGTTGTTTTGTTTGTTTGTTTGTTTTTTGGGGTTTTTTTGGTAGTAGGGTGGTTAGGGTGTCCCTCTTTCTAATAATTTTCCTCTTGGGTTTTGGTACACGTTCTCTAAATGTGGTTTGGTGTTTTACCTGGACATGACTACCAATGAATTTATTATCATTGTTATTATTATTATTATTATTATTATTAGTAGTAGTAGTAGTATTAATTAATAAATTAAAAATTTAATTTGACTAAATAAAAAAGCACCATCTATTTCTAATATCTTGAATCTTTATTTTTTTTTGTTTATCTTTATTTGTCATTATGAGAATTTAACTTTTACAGTATTGCAATATTTAGCTTTTTATTTTTGTTATTTTTTTATTGTGTAAAGTCTGCCTGAGACCTATTTCTAAATATACAAGTTTTGGCCAAAAAGCCCAATGAAAGTGTAAGAGAATAAGCTGACTGATACCAGTAGCAGGAGCAAAGAGCAAGCGAAACAAATTTCTTTGGCTGTTTTGTAGATTCCAATTAATTGCGATGGGACTGCAAAAGAAGAGCGTAAAGACACGTTTCTTCTTCACTTCTGCGTTAATTCCACAGAGGGGCGCCAGAGGCCAATGTGATGAAGCAATCTGAGCCAAACTTATTCTAACTAGATTTGTAATGAAAATAAATTAAACGTTAAAACACTAAATTATAATGGAAAACCTCTCTCTCTCTCCCTCTCTCTCTCTCTCTCTCTCTCTCTCTCTCTCTCTCTCTCTCTCTCTCTCTCTATATATATATATATATATATATATATATATATATATATATACTGCTCAAAAAAATTACGGGAACACTTAAACAACACAATGTAAATTCAAGTGTTCCCGTTATTTTTTTGAGTTGTGTATATATATATATATATATATATATATATATATATATATATATATATATATATATATAGATATATAGATATAGATATATAGATATATAGATATATATACACATTAGGATTTTATAAGGTCATAATAGCAAACTGCAAACCTTGGTCAGATAAAACTTTTCGAAGGTTACCAGTACATCTTGAGTGCCATACATTTACACTCTCCATCTCAGTAAAATACTTGGCCAGCTGGATGGAACTTCACTACCATAGATCCCCATGCTTAATGTAGATTTTAGTAACCAGGATACTGAAGCTCTTGGTGAGTGATGGGGGCGCTATCAAACTGTAAAAGAGAGAAGTGAGGAAAATATGGGTCAATCCCAACCAATGTAAACATTGCTATTGCATATTGCATATTTGGCAAATCCCATGCAGCACCAATGTTATAACACCAAAGACTCCACTGTCAGCCCATTAGTTGCGGAGCTCTTTGCAAACGCTGCACTGTCTATGCCGTGTTTGATCAGAGTAATAATTGTTGGCTGGGTCTTTTGTTGATGGTGAAAAGGACAAGTGAGACCCTGTCTTCTCTTCAGAACTTTATCTCTTCTACTTGAAGAGGAGAGGGATGAATGTGCACTGTGTGGGTTTCTTTTTTTTTCTTTTTTTTTCCTAACTAGTATGAGTGACAACTTGGCAGCTCAGGTAAATATCTGGCGTGCAGGTGGGTGATCAACATTGAGAAAGGAATCGCTTTGTCATTGCACGTGTGTCTTGTTAAACAAGCCAGTGTTTCATTCTCCACACAGAGATGACCCCCCCCCCCCCCCCACCACCACCCTTTTTTTCAGGAGACTGATGCACATGTGAAGGTGCAGCCAAACCATGGTGATTAGAGATGCTTTTGTTGATCTGCAAGAATGATGATGATATTGATAACGTTTCAAACAAACCTGCAATCAAAGAGTTTCTTGTTGAAGTTGTAATCTTTTCTGAAACGGGGCTTTGTGAGCTCAGTGTCATTTGGGCAACCAAGTATTATTCGGCAGTAAGCTAATGTGGATGGTTTTGAATGTGGCAGCCCCCGGGATCGTAAGGGGGGCTCCAGGTGGTGTGGCCCAGGGCTCTGATGTGCTGCCCCTTTTTAATCCCAGATGACATTGCAAAATCCTCAAACCTTGGCCCTGTGTAAGACCGTATAGAGGCAGGGACCAGGTGATTTGTTTAAAAACTGCATATCATGTATCAGACTGAGGGAATAAGGGGCTCCTCTGTTTTGTGTTTAACCTGACACCAGAGTTAATGCTTACTAAGAACATAGGTATTTTTATGTATTTGTGTTGGTCCAATTGTGCACCTTTATAGTGTCATCAACTAATGTGGTGAGTCATTATTTGTTGTTTTAATTGCAATAATCAGAAAACACCCCCTAAGAAGTGAATTAGATACCTAAAACAGAGAATGATTTCAATCTTATTGATATCAAACAACTTCCCCAAACTCCACATTCACTCCTTCAACCATAATTTGTGATGAATATACACTCGACTTTTTAAGGTTAGCATGAATAACACATTGTTTCCTACGAGTGCCTAAGAGTCCCAGAATACCTTGGCTGTCATTGCTGGGGAGAACAATGGTCTCCCAGTCCTCCTGTCCAGAAGAAGTCTATAGTTCACTGATGGAGAACATACTTGCCAATAGCAGGTGTTCGAGCCAGTCAGGGTTTGATCCTCAACCTGACTGTAAATAAAAGGGCCAGCTCGTCCAGGTGCTGGAGTAGCTTCTCTGGCCCTTTCAGGTTGCTCCTTGATGGAGAGTACTGGCATAGCAAAATAGACAGGAGAAATGACATTAGAAATAAAAAAATACTCAAAACGCATAGAGTGCCTTAGAAAAGTTGGATATTTATTGGATTTTATCAAGTTTGTCGCGTTACAACCGCTAACTTCAGGGATTTTTATTAAGAGTTGTCTGTAGATGGGAAGTGGGAGGAAAATGATTGCATTAAATGCATTCCAAAGTCCTGTAATTAGCAAACAGATTCTCCCTCAGTAGTTTAATCTATGTATACATCCAGCTGTTCTGTGAAGGCCTCAGAGCTTTTGTTAAAGGGGAAGTCCGGTCAACAAGGAAAAATCAGGGTATCATTAGCTATAACTAAAACTAATACATTCGTGGTTATTTAATGAACTTATCTTTAATCAATAAGAAAATAAAAACATAAATTGTCGTCTGAATCACTGTGTATGGGGGCTGACATTACTGCCCATATTTGGGCAGTAAGGGGCGTTTGACATCACATCCTGCGACGTAGAAAAGCGGAAGCGGCGACAGCATTTCTCTCCGCTTTTCATGCAAAGTCAATAGGAGCCGTTCTACACAGCTGCGATCATCAATAATTATTTCAGATTTCCAGAGGACTTCACCGCTGACATTTCCAAGAGCTATTGCTGAAGCAACAATGCCCACGTGCATGGCCATTGGATGTTCCAACACAACTGGTAAAAGTGGAAAAAACATAGCTTATTTCAACTTCCCGATTCATGAGCCACCGGGCTCGGCGCTGGATTGCCAACTTGAAGAGCGGATTTGCCATCTAACTTCTGGCCAGAGAGAAAACACGTCATATGCAGTGACCATCTCGAAGAAGAATGTTTTGAACATGACATGAGGGCGAGGATTTTCAGTAAGTTATTTTTAAATTTTCAATTTTTAATTTAGAAGTTACAGGGATGGTTACCGACCAGAGGGGCGGAGGGATACAACATGGTATCCCTCCGCCCCAGCATGTGCTGGAATGCTTTTATATTTTAATACTTATACAATAATGACCACCTGCCCTATTTGCTACGGGGCAAATATATAACTTAAGTCACTTCAGCGCGATCTCTCCTCCGCTGTGTGTGTGTGTGTGTGTGTGCGTGCGCTCTGCTGCAGCGCCGGCAAAGCCGTGCTCCGCCCAGCATGTGCTGGAATGCTTTTATATTTTATTATTTATACAATAATGACCACCTGCCCTATTTACTAGGGGGCAAATATATAACTTAAGTCACTTCAGCGCGATCTCTCCTCCGCTGTGTGTGTGTGTGTGTGTGTGTGTGTGTGCGCGCTCTGCTGCAGCGCCGGCAAAGCCGTGCTCCGCCCAGCATGTGCTGGAATGCTTTTATATTTTATTATTTATACAATAATGACCACCTGCCCTATTTACTAGGGGGCAAATATATAACTTAAGTCACTTCAGCGCGATCTCTTCTCCGCTGTGTGTGTGTGTGTGTGTGTGTGCGCTCTGCTGCAGCGCCGGCAAAGCCGTGCTCCGCCCAGCATGTGCTGGAATGCTTTTATATTTTATTATTTATACAATAATGACCACCTGCCCTATTTACTAGGGGGCAAATATATAACTTAAGTCACTTCAGCGCGATCTCTCCTCCGCTGTGTGTGTGTGTGTGTGTGTGTGTGTGTGTGTGTGTGTGTGTGTGTGTGTGTGTGTGTGTGTGTGTGTGTGCGCTCTGCTGCAGCGCCGGCAAAGCCGTGCTCCGCCCAGCATGTGCTGGAATGCTTTTATATTTTATACAATAATGACCACCTGCCCTATTTACTAGGGGGCAAATATATAACTTAAGTCACTTCAGCGTGATCTCTCCTCCGGTGTGTGTGTGTGTGCGCTCTGCTGCAGCGCCGGCAAAGCCGTGCTCCGCCCAGCATGTGCTGGAATGCTTTTATATTTTATACAATAATGACCACCTGCCCTATTTACTAGGGGGCAAATATATAACTTAAGTCACTTCAGCGTGATCTCTCCTCCGGTGTGTGTGTGTGTGCGCGCGCTCCGCTGCAGCGCCGGCAAAGCCGTGCTGCGCGGAGCGCGCGCGCACACACACACACACACGCGCGTGTATATATATATACTGTAGGACCCGACTGAGTTTGCAATGGAAATAGGTACGCTGGACTCCGTCAAAAGTCCGGTTTCTGTCAAGAAACTCTTCTAAAACATTCATATCGCTATCAGATGATGATGACTCCACGGAACTGTCATCACTGTCACTAAATACTTCATCACTCTCTGCTTCGTACAGAGCACCAGTCGCCATCTTGGAAAATAGTGCGCCGTGACAAACAGAGCGTTGAAACTTGCTCAACAGCGGGTCCGCCGAGTGACGTCAAAAAATGGGAGGTGACAGTACTATTCTTGACCAAGATGGCTTCCTCCACATAAACATGATTAAATGAAAATTATTCTTAATTAAAAAAACGTATAATTTTTTGCACAGTATGTAGTAGTTTTATATTTAAAGTACTTTCAGCAGTTTGAATTCTGATTTTGACCGGACTTCTCCTTTAAAGAACATTAGGTAACAAACAGCATCATGAAGACCAAGGAACACAGCAACACTGGTCAAGCCATCTTCTCAAAATGGAAAGAGTAGGGCAAAGCTAGCTAGACATGTCTACCCTCCTAAATTTACAAGTACCCACTCCTTTTCAAATATGTAAATTTCAATAGTACTGTTTTTGATTTTGTTTGAGGAATCTTTTGGTAGGACCACAAATCTGGACTTTGTGGACAAGTGCTTAAAAGTAATTTTTCAAATAAAATCTCAAGACATTTCATTAGCTGGTCAGATGAGACCCCCAAATTTTGGGGGGTGTAAATACTAAGCGCTAAGCAAGTGGGAAAACAAACATTCCACACTGCAATGAACACCTCTCCAGGAAACATTGCTGTGGTAGCATCCTGCTGTGAACATGTTTTATTTTTTTTCCCCAGCAGGGACAGGGAATTGGTTGGAGTTGATGGAAAGATGGATTTGGCTAAACTTAGGGCAAACCTGGAAGAAAACCTGTTAGAGACCACAACATCTTTGAGACTGGGGCAAAGATTCATCTTCCAGCAGGACAGTGACGCTAAACGTACAGCTAGAGCCAAACAGAAAGGTTTAGATCGAAGCATGTTTGAGTTAGAACAACCCAATCAATGTCCATGCCCAAATGCAATTTAGAATATGTGACAAAACTTGAAAAGTAATGTTGTCAGATTTCAGGCAGACTTAAAGCTTCAATTGTAGCAAAAGTTGGTTAAGTAAAGTACGGCTCAGCTGAGCCGAATGGAAATGTGAGGAATGTAAACAATTCAGGGCGCATAGATTCCTATTCAAGGTGTTGCATGTGTTGATCACATCAGATTATGTAACTGTGGTGTAGATGACAGAAAAGGGTTTTTGAAGGGCTTTTTCGTCTGATGTGTTTTTCAGTCCAAGGGAATTTTATTTCATTGTTCATGAGAAAGCATAGCACAATGTCATGAAATATTTACCTACCTCAATCATGGTAACAGATTCTTAGTTTAATTTGAAAATCAGCTGGATTCCGACCAAAGATATTCAAGACAAAGACGATTTTACTAGAAAAGGGTTTTGCCAGCGAGTGCAATAATTACTGGCATTGCGAAAGATGATGAGCTCTCAGATGTGTCATTTATTTGCTTGAGAAATTAAGCCAATTTGTGAAAATGGTGGCCGGGGGTTGCGGGAGTACAGAGCGGCTTGTAAAGATGAGTGATATCTGGCACAGCTTGAAGAGAATGAGAGGTGTGCTGCCCGGTGCTTAGCTCAAATGAAAGCTCTGATTAGTGGTGCAAAGATCAAAATGACTGAGCGGCAGAGGCTTCAGCTGGGCCTTTGTTATTGATAAGTCTGTCATCTCTGCCAATATTGGGGCAGTAATGGCAGCTGATGATTAGGCCACTCTTGAGCTATTAACTACATTTCTTATCCCTTTACTGAGGCCCAAGACAGCCTGCTTGAGAGACAAAGGCGTCCTTTATAGAGCTGGCTCCTTAAGCGGCGTCCACCTGACCTAAAAGGCACAACTGCTACGTCTTTCTGGCCGGCCAGGGAGGCCGGGGACGAGATGCAGGTCAGAGGTCGCGGTGCGCGGCTGTTTGAAATGAAGGGGTTCTGAGTGAGTAAGCTGATGAAAGACGGTCGGAGGAAAATTACAGAAAATTGGCTGTTTTGTCAACATTTCATCAGCAGATTTACAGAAAGCTGACCCCGACCCTTTTCCCCACCGCTCTTTCACAGGACTAAGGAGATTGTGCGGGTCGGAATTGACTGACAAACAAATCTCTTCTTTATTTCTTTCTCGCTTTCTCTTTCCTCTCTTTGGAAGCGATATTTAATATGATCTCTTTTTAATGATCCTAAGTGGGTGAGATTACATATCCTCAACACATATTGTTGAGGCTGTTTCAGTCGGATTCCAGAGCACACTAAGGGCATAAAAAGTAATTATCAAAAATGTTTCAATCCTCCATTGAGAAGAATAGTGCGCCATTCATTTGGTTATATTATACCATGGTGTGCATTGATCTAGCAGTCTCATTTCAATATTTCTTTTTTATGTAATGATACACTATGACAGTTTTAGGTTATCATCATGTGTGCTGTGGGAATTGTAAGGGGAACATATTTAAGTTAGCTTGCTAGTGTCCACTGTGAGCATTATTCTAGTGGGTACTATTTCAGATGGAGGGACGTACAGTCTTGCAAAAGTATTCATCGCCCCAGAACTTTTCTAAATGTTGTCACGTTACAACCGTAAACCATGTATGTTATTGGAATTTTGTCCCAGACTAATGCAGTTGTGTGCTGGGGAAGGAAAATGATACATGGCTTTAAAAATGTTCTTTACAGTTAAAATAAATAAATACATACATAAAAAAAGCATTAGCCCAGTGGAACTGGTTGGGCTATAACTGAGTTTAAGTCCTGTGTGTTAATTAGTTGGACTAACACAAGAATATGCTTTGATCTGAACCATTGTGGTGCAGCTCTTGTTGTATGTTTAGGGTCATTGACCTGCTGGGAGGTTAACCTCCACCCCAGGCTCAAGTCTGTTGCAGCCTCTCACAGGTTTTACTGCAGGTTTGCCCTTTATTTGGCTCCATCAATCCTCTCATCAATTGTGGTCTGCCTCCCGCCCTGCTGAAAAAAAGCATGCCCACAGCATGATGCTACCGCCAAAGTGTTTTACAGTGGAGTTTGGTGTGTCGAGGGTCTTCGTTTTCCACCACACATGGCACTTTGTATGTGGCACCTTCTTCCACATGTTCCCTACAGGACTTGTGGCATATTTTAAACTGGCCTTCTTGGTGATTTCATTCAATAATGTCTTTCTTCCTGCCACTCTTCCATGAAGGTCAGATTGGCTCACCATGAGATGTGGGTTTGTGTAGCTACGCCAGAGTTACCAGGGGCCTGTGGCTGCTTTACTCTCCTAGCCCAACCTGTCAGTTTATATGGGTGCTCTTTCCATTTTAGATGAGGGATTTAACAATCCCCAGTTAGATTTTGGAATATTGTTTCGTAGCCAAACTCTGTTTTAAACATCTTCACATCTTTATCGCTGCTCTGTCTGCTGTGTTCCTTGGTTTTCATAGCATTGTTTGTTCTTTAATGTTCTCCAACCAGCCATTTAAAGCGCTTACAAAACAGAAATGTTTATCCTAAGATAAAATTACACACATACAGTATATTTACTAATTAGACAACTTCTGAAGGTGTGCACTAAATTTTATTTAGGGGTGTCAGAAGAAAGTAGGCAGAGGGCAATTGCAGGCAACACTTCTGATTAAAAAAAAATAAAATAATTTATATCATTTGTGTGTCTATCACATAAAATCCCAATAAAGTCATTGCAATGTGACACAATGTAGAAAAAAATCAAGCTGCATGAATACTTGTATAGATACTGTACATCTTAATTTTATGAAGAAAAAACAATGTCATGGTTACAGGTATCAATTTATGTAACACGCATGCAAAGCAAGCTGTCTTGATGAGCAAAAAGCTGAACAAATAGCATGTGCTTGACTTTGCACCAAAATTCAAACTGTTTTCGTGTGCAGCATTTTCATCCGTGGCTAAGTGCTTTGTCTCTGACCTCGGCTCGGTTCGCTTGCTGTCTTTGGTATTCCCCTACAAAGGCCAACAGGAATCCACGGCTTGTTGATCTAGCCCCCAGCGGCCTGGAGGCAAAGCATCTTTCATTAACGTCTAAAACCTCAGGAATGAGATACTGGCCTCACGATAAGATCTGGTAATGCGGTAACATGGAATTATGGAAGAAGAAAAT
This sequence comes from Fundulus diaphanus, assembly GCA_037039145.1. NCBI lineage: Eukaryota > Metazoa > Chordata > Actinopteri > Cyprinodontiformes > Fundulidae > Fundulus > Fundulus diaphanus. The sequence continues at coordinate 38,511,540 of CM073127.1, read as the reverse complement.
TGCCATTTTGTATATAAGCACCTGTGATCTCCCATGAAAGCCCCCCCTTATTCTTCTGTTTGGGTCAGTCCCAGGAGAGGAGGAGAGAGGAGAGGGTCCCGGAACCCAATCTATCATGCAGAAGGAGAGAGATTTTCAGTCCGGAGGGCTGGGGCAAAACAAGGTGCTGGAGGATCTGCTCAGTGTGCCAGACAGTGATCGGGTATGCCTGTAGGAGAATATCTTCTTCTATGAAAGAAGTGACCCCACCAGTTCACCTGTTCATGGTTACTGGTTGTCGGGAAATGCTTTAGGATCAATTCAAAAGCTGTGCGAATTTGGAGTTTCCATAACTACCAGACTGGCGTGTCATCTTTGCTTCTCTTAGAGATGTTTCTGTGTTAAACAGAGCAACAGCTGACAATATGAAATATAGGCATGGCATCCTGACATTTAGAAATATTTGCATACCCTTTTTCTCAAAGAGCTAAGGTCAAATTCAGAGTGCTGTTGGAACCCTGGAAAAATGTGCAGGTGTTGTGCTCGCAGCAAAGGGTCTGAGGAGGAGAAAAAAAAAAGAATCACCCGTCACCAACCATAAGCCTCCTTCATCCTGCAGTGATAGTGAAGGCACAGGGAGAGTGTTGTTAACAATCACAAAGAAGATTTATACATCCCTGGTTTGCAGTAACAATGTTTAAAGTTCATTTATGTTATTACACTAAATAACATTCTAATTGGAATCTGTGCAAAGTATTGCCTCATTTCCAAGAAAGATTAATCAAATTTTCCCGTGATATCCATAACCAGAACCACAGTAACTGTGAATGGCTGTTGTCAAAACATGCAAATAAGTTGAATTGCTAGATAATGAGTGTTCAGTGTGGGGTGAATCACTACAAGAAGGGAAGAAGGAAGGAGAAAAGTCTTCTTGTTGCAGAACTGATGTGGTTTTTGTCTCCTCTGTGTAGTTTCCTCACCACCTCTTTAAATTTTAAAGCATTTCGGCACTCAGCCCCTGGCAAATTCTCTTGAGGAAGCTATAGCAATCAGGGTCAATGGTGCTATAAATCTTCCAGTGTCCACTGTGGACTCCAACGTGGACACTTGAGATATGCATATTTTATAGAACCTTCACGCTGGCGTGTTTTTACCCTCCAAGTCGAATGGATGTTACATGAAGGAAGTGTTGCTAGATTTGAACAAGCGAGCGGTTTGTCAGCCGGGGACGCAGTCTTTGTTTTTGTGTTCTCCCAGGATGCAGAAAGGATAACATCGAGGAAAATGAAGCTGCTGGGCCTGTCTCTGGATTGGAACCACCTGGAGGAGGGTAACGCTGCTTGTCAAGACATGATGCAATCTACTGGGTTTCCTTAGATAGGAAACTTTTTGACCAATCTGTATAATCTGATTGAATTTGACTTTTGAAACTGCCTTGAGATGACATGTATCATGAATTGGCGCTATATAAATAAAATTGAATTGAATTGAATATTCAACATCACTTAAAAAGCAGAACTTAAAAAGGTAGATTTCATCCACTTTAATCTGTTTTTCTGATTACAAATTCTGTACGTTTTACAGCAAACTTTTCAATCAATCTTTTTACTCAATAATTACCTATAATATAGATAATTTTGCTCACTTTTTAGTGGAAGCAATTATTTCCATCACTTAATTAAATGAGTTCTGTTTTATATATATATATATATATATATATATATATATATATATATATATATATATATATATATATATATATATATATACATACATACAAAGATTTCATTTACAATGTCAAAGGTCAAAATATTCCATCTGAAAGCTAGCGTCGGAGATTTTTCCAGACGTTTCCCCAAGTCCCTTTTGAATAACTGCTGATGTGCAAGACCGGCTTACCCCGCTTTTCTGCTCATCAGGGGGATCGCATCTTAAAAATCTCCCAAAACCACTCTGGTCTTATTACTTCTTCTTCTCATAAACATGAACGCGGTTTGCTTCATGCGACTCTCAGCCATGTTCAAAGTCTACGGTGAAAGGATTGGAGCTACAAAGAACGGCTAACCACTAATCTAGCCGCTAACCTAACCGGATACACAAACAGTAGAAGTGCGCATGCACAGCTGGCAAGCGGAGACTATGAAGGAACGAGCACGGACATTGCCGTGACGTGAGCGCGTCAGAATGGCTGGAATGTAGGACAACCCATAGATATGGCGATACCCCCGGAACCCGAGAGGAGTGAGAGCAGAACCAAAAGTCTGTGAAATCCATGCCCTTTGGACCGATGGTCATGGATTGGTTAGAGTTTTTACAGGACTGCAGCTCCCACAGAAAATTATTTTTTAACCTCCTTTTTGTGAATACATAATGTATTTACTACTTTCAGGATGGATTTTACCCAGTATTACAAAAAGTGTTTCTGAACAGGATCACCAACTATAGCTTTAAAATGCAGCTGTGATCACAATAATAGCATGTTAAGAAAAATAGCTCTCATTGTCACTTAAAAAACGTTGCATATTCTTTTTCCACATAAACACCACAGAAAGTGAGGGACAATGAACGTTAGGCCTGTTCAAACTCAAAGCTTTACTGTATAAAGTGAAAAATGCTTAAAGATGTAGTTTTCCTGTGACTCCCTGCACTAATATTGAGTGGTGTAGCTATTGTTTCTGAGACCTGCTTCACATCTCTGTCACCTGGAGCTGACCAACTTCTAGCACCTCTGAACAGGAATTCCAGCTCAGGGTGATTAGACAACATTTCACAGTTTCTCTGCATTTTTGGATTTTGTCCCATAAACAACATTTCTTCTGTCACCCCACAAGTTTTCTGTTGTATTACGGTCCAAGGATTGGGCTGGTCACTCCCTAAGGTTAATCTTTTTGGTCTGAAACCTGGAAGCTGCTCACCTGATGGTCTGTTTGTGGTCATTGTCCAATTAAAACCACCATTTGAAGGTTATTTTCTTATTCAAACATAATATGCTGATAAACAATTTTGATGTATTAAACTTTGTCGAACAAACTTATCCAAGTTGTTTGTAGACTTCAACTTGGTCTTTAACGCAATTAGCCCTGACATTCTCTACCAGAAGCTCACCCAGCTCACAGTCAGTGGATAACCAGCTTCCTGGTCTGCATACAGACAGAAGGGGGATCGCCTGGTCCACTGGTGTGCTCAGAACCACCTGGTGCTAATCCCGCTAAAGAGATGATGGTTGACTTCAGGAGAATCCTCCCTTATTCTTCCCTACCTCACTAACCTAAACAACACTGTACCCACTGTAGATCATTTCCGGTTCCTTGGAATTACCCTCTCTCGGGACCTGAGATGATGCTTTTCTGTGTGTCCTGTCTTGCAGTGTAACATTAAGAATCGTTGTCTTAATGCCCAACAGACTTTACTTTCACAATGGAGCCTTACTGCTTTCACCATAGCGCTCTGCTTGATATGGATATATGCAAAAAGCTTTACTAGATTTTATGCTTGGACTATTTCATGTTCTATGGACACAGAAACGGGAAGGTTGAAGAAGAAATAAAGAAGAGAAACAGACTAGACAAAATGCTAAAAGGGAGAAAAGGGAAAAGAAAAAGGAGAGAAAAGGGAAACAGCAATATAACATCCTCTGAGTCTGCTTCAGCACCTGCAAAGATATAAAAAGAACAGCAACACCAAGTGATAAAGGTTATGAACAACCAATACCTTGATTCCATCACTGGAGAATATACAGTATTATTTAATATGAAATGTATAAAGTGACAGCTAAAGATAATGATAAGGGTTTTCTGTATAGAAGTGAGTCTGTTAACACCTGAATCCAAGCACCTGTAGCTGTTTGCGAGAGTGCACTTGTTTGTGTAAGGCTTATCCATAAGAAAGATACTCAAAAGAAGTTTTGAGGAGCCAAAGACCCTACCCTAGAACCCCCACATGCAAACACTCCTACTCATAAAAAAATAAAAAATAAACGTAGTACATACACGCCCACTTGCCACACACATCCTATACTCCCAGGTCCAGGCACTGGAGGGGCCCCCTCTGTGGGCTGAATATCCCAGAGGGGGGTGAATAAAGTTGATTCTGATTCCTTGTATGCCATAAATAGGTCCAGCGTCATAGTATAAGAGACACCCCCATGTCAGAGTGCTTAAGCCACCATGCTTCACTGTGTACTGTCTTTGGTGTTATGAGGTTGTCTGATAAAATGCTTGCAAGCCCTAAACAAACAAGACGAGACTTGTGTTCATCAAGAAACTGTTGCATTATGTCTCTTCTCTTCAGCTCTGTCAGCATGTTCGTTGGTAATTCACAATCTCTTCAGTCAAATTTGCTTTTTAAACGATGGGACTTTGGGATTTTCCAGTTGCTATGCCCACACATATATTTGTTTAGGTAGGAATTGCTTCCAAAATGAAGTTGCTAATTTTTGTAGAATTAAACAATTATTTCAATGTTATACAGTATTTGCTAATTAAAATGCACTAATACAATTTTATACTGAATATTTAAGAGGTTATGTATCACAGCTACTCTAAAACTTTCCCTAATGCAACTTCCCTTCATTTACGGATTTTTTTATGGTCCAGATTCTTGGATGGTTTGGTATGGCCAATAAAGTAAAACAGTCACCCTGTATACCAAAATTTCACTGACTGGAGGGAAACTCTAACCACATATAAAAGGTAAATACTTGAGGGGTATAAGTTCAAGACAATATTTGGAGGCTGGAAGACTGACAGTAATTAAATTAGGCAGGAATCCTCACCCGGTCCTTGGGTCACAGTTATCCATGTTAATCAGCAGAGACCGGAGACGTATAAGCCACTGGTTTCCTGTAGTGGCGACTCTGTCTGACTGTATGCTGTGACAAGATTTAGTCTTCATGTAGTATTTAGGCGTGTATTGACGAAGCTTGCTTTGAATTCTAATTACGTACAAGTTTAAAACTGCAATGAACTGTGCTTGGAGCAGACATCAGACAAAACTGATCATATCATAGTAAAATCAAGGTGTTTTACTTTAAAACTTCCCCAAACTTAGTATTGTCCAGAATAGACCTCTGTGATTAATTATATCTATAGTTGACTCTTATGGGCTTATGCAGGGTTGGAAAATCCTGATTCCAGCACTTTTGGAGGATTTCTAAGGAAAACCTCTTAGTTTTCTAGCATCTATTAGCATCAATGAATGATTGACATAAAACATACAGTACAAACACGATCAACTAGTTGTGATTATTGGATAAATACTACCCTGGGGAGGTCACTTTTTTGGTGTCTTTTTTTATATGATTGTATGTAAGCAGTTACAGTATCAGTCTTACAGTGGATGTTGGCATCCATTATTTTTAATACATTTCAGTGCAGAACAGAAACATAGTATCAAATTCACCTTGTACTCAAAAATACTATTTTAATGTATTCAAAATTGTTATAGATTTCTGTTAATGTATGGACATTACACTAACACAAATGTGCAATTTGGTGCAAAGATGTTCCAAAACAACTCACTTAAGGTTTTTTCATTCAATCATCTTCTAGTGTGGCGTCAAGTATACTTAAGTATGCAAAAAAAAAAAAAAAGAATAGATATGCTGTTGCTGTATCTGTAGAATATTTTTAGTTGAGAAATATCTAGTCTTTTTTTCAATCGCTTAACAGCATTTAACAGTATTATCAAAAATTACATATTAATACTTTAAACTCAATAGTTGGACATCTAAAGTGCAAATGCATAAGTAGAACATTAAAAATAGTATTATTGGTCTTCAGGACACAGCGTGCTCCACACAAAAATGTGGATATGTCAGCAAGTGGCAATAGCAGGACGGAAGAAATCTTAATGGCTTTTCTGGTAAATTTTATCCAAATTTAAAGCAGTTTTGCCATACGGAAATTACCACAACAAAATGTAAGCACCTTTAAGGATTTCAAACACCTGTAGGAACCCTGTAGTTAGAGTTTCTATTTTTTTTCTTAAAGTACATATTAGATACTAATACATATATACTATCCCGTGATCTTAAGAGCGTGACCAAATTTACCAAGTTATGAAATATGCAAAAACATAATGCTGGTCTAGCTATTAACGACAGTCTTGGCTATTTAATAACCATAAAAAGGTGGACAGGTCAAATATGACCAGGCTAAGCATTTTAGATTTCAAGCTAGAAGTGATCAATTGTGGTCTGTGCAGCACAAAAAAAGAGAAAAAGCCCTTGAATTTAGTTGAACTGGAATCTTTGAGTTGTATTATCAGATTACTATAACTTTTTTCCTCTTTAGGGATTGTGGTCCTCCCTCCGCTGTGCCACTCTGGGTGGTGAGCCATATCTCTCCTATCAAAAACTATACCGATTATTACACTGCAATAAGGGAACTGAAAATAAGTAAAACTCTTTTTAAATTAATGTATTTGTCCTTGATTTGAACAGGTAAATGAGATTACTTGCCAATGAAATTAGTGTTTTGACCCCTAAAATAACATAATTAGATATACTGGACTTGAAATAAGATGATGAGGATGAGTTGTTCTTATTTCAAGTGAATTTTCTTACACTCATTACACTCATTTCAAGAGAATTTCACTTATCTTTAGTTCAATTTAATGTAGTTACATAGTATATTCATAGATCAGTATTATGAACATCAGATTTAACTGTAGCCAATACCTAATACACCTAATACAGTGACTTGACTTTTAAGGACATTTTTTCAACCTGAACACAGGGTAGTGTTATTTTATCCCAGTATATCAGTGAATACCAGTGTTTATAGGTGATATCTTTTTTTTGAAGCAATATTTCTCTAAACCCATCTGATACCCGTGGAGAATAATCTAAACAAAGGCCTTTAGATCTTATTTACATCTAAAGAGGCTGTTTGTGTTGTTGCTTCACACCTCGATAAATGTCACTGTGATGGCACATCTCCTCTAATTACCTGCCTAGGTTTTGGCATGTTGTGTCACGGTCTTCTTGTTTTCACAACAGAAAAGGAATCTAACCTGCAAAGCCTTTTAGCGTGGTAATATTTGGCTCTAAGGAGTGCCGCTCTTCCTTTTACGTGTCAGACAGCGAGCGAAGTGAAGGGTCTGTATCCAGCAGCAGCAGTGCAGGCAATACAAAAATGGTTGCTCACATGATTTCCACAGCCAGTGCTGTCCTCGCAGTGACCCTTGCAGTGCTAGAGTACGGATGTGGCTGTCGTCTGGACAGTCTGCACCCCAGGAGATGTCTGCAGAAAGTAATTACTAAGACCAGGATGCTCTCAGCTTGGCTCAAAGCAAATGAACTATTGTCTGGAAATAAAGAAGTGTATAAGCTCTTAAGATAACTCAGTTTAGACTGGGGGTGAGAGGGGAATTAGAGCTTTGATATATTTATTAGCAACATAAAATCATTCCAGTTACTTGAACAAGTTCTTGTGTGGCCTCGTTGCCAAAAGAGCAGGTGGATGTTAAGAAGTCCGAGTGGACACAAACACACAGACACGACGAGGGCCAAAGCTGTCATCCTGACTTTCAGATGAAGTGGGGGATTAGGATGGAGGTGAAAGCACACTGAGGACCATGGTGACAGAAGATGGAGGGAGATAGCGCAAACTTCTGTGGAATTCCCAAGCATTTATTGCCCGATTTGGGTGAGAGAAGCGTTGCTATGAGAGTGCAGGAGGGTTCGCGAAGGTATTTCTGGTAGTGGGAATTTCAAGCGAAAATGTCTTTTGTAATGATTGAGCGGACTTTGAAGCCAAAGACATTCCTGGGTAGATCTGAACAGTTAGATACTTGTTTTCAGGTGACAAAAGAATTGTTAAGAGAAAATTGCAAGGATGAGACAAACTGTTCAACTTAATTAATAAACTGGGGGATACTATTTGTAAACCTTTTATTTCTGAGCAGATTGTAAAGCTAGCAGCTAAAAGACGCCTAAATTAGTTCAATTCCAACTAATTCTGAAAAGGAACTTACTCAAAAAGATGAGTTTTCTAACTATTCAGATAATTTTAATCAAATTGATTGACTTTATTTTAAAATACACTTATTCCTTATTATTAAGGATTATGTTTTATTAATCAAATGGAGCTGCAAAACCTCTTAATAAACAAATTTATAACTACCTGGATAGTATAATACATTTTAATCAATTAATTTGACATTTCTCAGTCAATAATTATCTTCCCTCATATCTCTGCAGTTCTTGGAAAAGTATTAATACCTTTAATCATTAATGGACATTGCATATGCAAACCACTATGCTAGATTAACATTTACATAATATTTCAATTGAAAATATTTAACAGTCTTCAAAATACCTTTTTTATACTGTATCAACTAATTTCTCTGTGTTTAATGTGTTTAGGAAATCATATACCTTCTTTGTGAGACCAAAACTTTAATACATACAGATAAAATCTATTTTTTAGTTTGAATCACAGCTTGTATATTCTTGAATATTCTTTGCTAGTGTTGTGGGCCTGCAGGATTATCCTTTCCCCCATGCTTCTTATCCTTTCCCCCATGCTTCTTCTCCTTCTGGGTTTATCCGAGGTGGTCTCGCCGAACCAGCCGTCCGTCGCTCCTCAGACGCGCTGACTCGGTCAGCCTTGGCTCAGGTATCTCCTCTAACCTCCCCTTTGTCCTGCTTCAAAATAGACTCTTTTGTCTGCTGTTTTCTGCAGGTCATTGTGAGGAGCGCTTCTTAGTGTCAGCTTTAATTCACACTGTAACTCTAGCCGTGATGCCTCCCAACTATGCGCGCTGGCTGCCTGGCATTAGGCTGCACCCCGGAGAGCTGAGGTTGCATTTACTTCTCCGCCACCCCTCTTTCCCATAACTGCACCCATGGGACAGCTTACCAACTTTGTTGCTTAAATATTTAAATTGCCCTTTAATTGACATTTGTCGGTCCTGTACCTCTGGAGCCCAACCTGACGGGTGCTGCTCTGTGAACAAAGAAGAGAAGAATGGACGGTGTTGCTGTTCTCTAGATGGTAGACAGCTCCCCGATCAGAATTTGTTTCAGTCCCTTCGAATTCCAATGTCTTGCCCACAACTGCACAACTCTCTGTTGTTCACAAGACTAAAAATGGACAAAAAGACAGTGTTTTCATAACCTTTCATAACCATTACCTTTGAATGAACCGTAGAACCACACTCCAAATTACAACAGCAAAGCCATGCTATGGGAACTGTCCAGAAGAGGATGTAAAATAGAGTAGCAATGAAGGAAATGCACCAAGAAATAACATTGGTATTTTACTCTTCGGAGCTTAACCTTAAGATCCCAGCTGGGGAGATACAGCCTCGGGCCTCGTCTGCCCGTCTACCCTTGAAGAGGAGAAGAAACAACAGGACACAAGAAAAGAGAGGCTCATGTTAAAACAGCAAACATCATAACCTGATATCAACACTCAGCTGGGGTTCGCTTTACTTCTGGAGTCTCTGCTTTTCTCTCCTGGGAGGGTGCAATCTATAAGGGCTTCCACAAGCTATCTGCACGGCTAAAAATAAATCTCACATACACTACTCTGCTGAAGAGAGTCTAAAAATGTCTTCTTGTGAAAATGTAAATGTTATTCGGATGCAGTGCCTTGCAAACAGATTTATACCCCTGCGGTCTTTTGGGGTATGTCTCTACCAGCTTTACATGCAGAGGCTGGATAAAAAAAGTCCTGTTTTTTGTTTTTCTTTAATTAATAGTTCAAACACAGTCAGACTGGATGGAGAGCGACTGTGAACATCAATTTACAAGTATTGCCAATGATTCTCAATTGGGTGTAGGTCTGGACCTTGACAGTACAATTCTAAATCATGAATATGATTTGGTGTAAACCAGCCCACTGTAGCTTTGGCTGTTTGGTGTTGTTACACCTCCATCCTGGTCTTTTGCAGTCTCTTGAAGTATTTCCACAGCATGACACCTCCATCACCGTGTTTCATCATGGTGTTTGGTGTTAGTTACCCCTTACATTGGCCACAAAGCCAAGTTTTGGCCCCTCTGACCAGGGCACCTTCTATCCCACAATTGCTGTGTCCCCTACAAGGATTTTATATATATATATATATATATAAAAAAAGGGGAATTATTATGGCTTTCTTTTTGCCACTCTTCCACAAAGGCAACATCTGTCTAGTCCTGCCGATAGAAACAACACTTTGAATTGATAATCACAAGGTGTCTTCATAGATGTATCCATTGTCAATGCATAAAAAAGAGGGACTTTTAGTTAGGTGATTTTGTGTGGAGATTTGATCCTCAAGTGAGCCATTATATTCATCCATGCATGTGTATCAATCTTTAACAAATCTGGGTCACACATTTTGTTATTCTCAACAAATCTTACAGCCCTGCTGATGTGTCTCCTCTGAAGTGATCAAGTTTCTTACTTCCTCCCGCTCTTCTGCAGATTTGTTAGTTTACCATAGGAGGCATTTCTTAACAAAACAATAGATAGGAAACGATGGATGATTTTTGTGAGTTATCAAATCTTTATAATAGAAAGATCAATATTGAACTTGAAGTAAATGAGCGGTAGGTAAAGTGATGTGAAAATCAATCTGTGCCCTTTAAGTTTCCTCTGTTTTGTTGTTTTGTCACATTTAAATATTGTAGATTATCAAAATTATATTAAATTATTGTGCCTCATAGTAAATTATAAAAATGTAATATGAGGCAAAGATAACCTGACTAGACACAAAATGCAGTGTTAAAATGATGATTTAATTTATTATGAGAGAAAAGCCTATGGCTCTATGTGAAAAACTTAATTGCCTCCCTAAACGTAATAGCTGGTTGTTCCCAGTGATGGGCACAGTAGCGCTAATACAAAAACAGATAATTGCGGAGCTAATTTTTTGTTCAACACATTATCATTCACCCTCAGCTTAGAAGCTGTTGGTGGACTGGTTAGTTTCTATCTTATTGTGTTTTGGTAATTGTAAGCACGATAGCATTCACAGCAAGATATCCATCCACCGTTAATGTCACTGTCCTGGCTCTCAATACACCCCCAAACAGACTTCTCCACAGCAGTAGCAGTTACGGCTCCCCAAAAAACATTATTAATAGCTGTGATTTTTTTAATCTTTCCTCTTCTTGTTATGATGCGGTCGGCTCCTGTTGTCAGCTAAAAAATAGAGCCACAGTTATCCACAGTTTTTTTCTGTAAATAGTGTGCCGCTGTGTGACCCCAACCCTTTGATTAATGTTGTAACCAAGCTTTCTGGGTTTGTTTCTGGCACCGCATGAGGTGGAAGGAGACTGGACTTGGAGCTGGGCTTTTGGGTCGCTGCATAGCTCAGTGGGACCTTTTACAAAACACTGGGTGGCGTACATCCTGGCTGCCCTATGCCAATCCTCGAGGGACATTTAGCCAGCATGTATTAAATAGGAAAAACTTGTTTCTACACAACAAAGATGAAATTCATGCATTTTCTAACATGCTGTGGAGTCACCGCTGTCAATGGGCGAGAGGCGGGAAAGGTCACCCTGGAAAGGTCACCAGTCTATCGCAGGGCAACACAGATACAAACAGGACAAACAACTATTCTCACACACACTCACACCTAAGGAGAATTTAGAGAGGCCAATTAACCTAACAGTCATGTTTTTTGGACTGTGGGAGGAAGCCGGAGTACCTACCCTTGCCCATGCATGGACCTTCTTGCTGCATGGCAACAGTGCCACTCACTGCGCTACTGTGCAGTCCCAAAGATAAAATGAATTTTTATTTATGCTTTTGAATAAAAAAAAACAGGGCACATTAAACATAACGATATATGATATTATTGATGTTTCAACAATAAATAACCTGAAAAGTCATGATTTATCGCACGTTTGTCTGATGACTGAAGGGAAAAGGAACCTCCAAAAACACTCAGCACTGTGTTCCGGGCTTCAAGCAATGTAGCCAGGTGCGCTGGGCCTCGGGTCTCTGGGCCCTTTGCTGGATCTGCTGTGGAGCACGTGGGCTTGTCGCCGCAGCTCCCAAGGGCTTCAGTACTGTGGCTGTTGAGGCTTTCCTGGGGCTCCTCTCTGCTCTTCCCTGGGATGGGTGGAGGCAGGTATCCCAGTATTGGCCCCTCTTGGTCCCCAACTACCAAAGATGGTTCTGCTGGCACCAGATCTCAAAGTGGTGTATCTACTGTCTGTATTCTAAGTGGTTCTCGCCTGTGTTGAGGCAGAGTCCTCTGAGAGCCTCTGAAGATGGTAACCTTGAGGGTTGATGGAGAAGTCTGCTGTTTAAAACATGAACAGAAACAGAGCCAACATAGTTCCCTAGGAGACCTGTACTACAGACCAGCCTGTCAAAGACAAAGCCATGTGTCCTCACATACTGTGGGCAGAATTAATCCATTAACCACTGGCACAGGTGGTAGTCCACTCCTGACAGCTTCAGCTTGTCCCTTAGAAGTCCCGACTGGATGGTATTAAAAGCACAGGAGAAATAAAGGAATGCAATCCTCATGGTGCTTTCAGGCTTCTCCAGGTAGGTCAGAGCTCAGCGCAGGAGGTAGATAATGGTTTCATCCACCCCAAGACCTAACCACAGGGTAAAGATTATTGAGGACCAACCTCCTGAGAGTCTTCATCAGATATGTGGTCAGTGCTACCAGCCTATAGCTCCTAAGGTCCTTCGGATATTTGGTCTTTGGCACTAGTATTACACAGGAGGTCTTCCACAGCTTTGGCACTTACCTCAGCTTCAGGTATTCCATGATGCTACACAGTGGATCTCCACAGCACCTCAGGGGCCAACAGCTGATGCCATCTTGACCTCAAGCCTTTCACACCTTGAATTAGCGTAGTTAGGCACGTATCAAGATAATTGAACAGCTCTCTCTGTAGCCTCTCTGATGTTTGAAAAGAGCTGCCAATTCACCCACTATATTGAGAAGGAATTTCACATTTCTCATAATGATGGGCAGGATGACAGGTCTGTACCTTCTCCTTCGGTTGCGATACACGATGCCTGTGATGGTCCTGCATATTCTCTTTCTCAGCTTGCAGGGAATATCGAGGAATTTGGTTGGACGCGGTGTAGTGGCTGTTGCCTCCAATCTGAAAACATCAGAGATCACACCCACATGCTTCAAACAGAAGTGCCGTAAAAAAATAAGAATCATTCACAAAATAGTCCGCTCCTCAATGTTTACAAGTAAGGTGGAAACAACATGTCTAAAGGATAGCTTTGGAAAGAAAAGCCAAGGGCTGAGTGAAAGCTGCTGAAAACAAGCTCACTAATTTGGCCTATCCTCTCTTAGCGCTGCATCCTATCATTCGTGATCTGCGAACAAACTTTTTTTTTTGTTTGGGACATATATAAAATGAGTCAATCTTCTAAGGCCTTCGAGTTTTGTTGGATTCAGAACTACCACCTCTGTCAAAGAAGCTGCAGCACTTTTCTTGTCTTTTATATTGTTTGGAAAGCAGTGTTTCCTTCTAACAAGCAATAGGGGAATCTTTCAGCTGAGATTGCTCCCTTGCTGGAATGGCACAGCTGTTTGTGGGAGCTCGTCTCAGCCCAGTTCCCCTGCCCGGCTCACATTCTCTGGGTGAACCTGTGTCCTCTGGGCCAGTTGGGCGGCACGGTCTCATGTCTCAAGCCCTCACAGTTCACTGGGCCCTTTAAAGTGAGCACACCCACCAGGGGCCCTAAGGACTACAAAAACTACAAACACCAGGCTGTCCAGGCTTCACACAGATGCAGACTTGCATGCACACATGCACACATACAAGACAACTGTCAACTGCCCATTTATCTTTGATACACAGGACAGGCAACAGCATAGACGAAGATATCTTCAAAGATATTTCCATAAGGCTGCAGTTTCAGATACAAGTATGTTTGACAGGGAATACTGGTAAACAGTCATCTTTTCCCTTTTTTCTGAAGAAAGATACAGATCCTGAGATGGTTGTGGGAGGGCAATGTCACAGAGAGGATCAGTTTTCAGACATGGCACACTTCGATGAACATACGCACCAAGATCAAAGCAAGCCCTCTGCCTACCGCAGTGCATCCCCAACAGATCTGACAAAGTGCCCCCATTGTGTGACCCTGACCCATTGCTGATAATGGATCGCCTCAAGAACCGCTCCCCTATTTGAGGGCCAAAACTGGCCCTGCACACAGAGTCCACAGTCTGAGCCCTCAGGAGAGCTGCTGCATGCAGATGAATACACATGATATGACTTGTCAGTTTTCATCCAGAATGACAGCCTCCTTCGACGTCTGGGTCGCCCTTCAGAAAGGTGCATACCTTCACAACATACCATTACATTTTAGACAATCATTATTATTATTATTATTATTATTATTACTACAAGTTCCTTTCTAAATTTTATTTAAATAAAGATAGTTTTCTGTTTCCTGAAAGAACACCTGTAAGCCTCAGGTTTTGATTTATTTCATTTAGTAACTCAATGGAGTCACAGTTTCTCTAAAGAAAAATATGGTGTCTCTGTGTGCTTCTCCTACTTTGTATGAAGGGAAATACATGGAGTGGATTTATGTATTGCCTTTGTAATCATACTGATCATTCAAAGCACTTTATACAATGGCCACACTCACCCAGTTGCACTTACTAACACACACATATTGATACACAGATTGGTAGGCAACTTGGGGTTAAGTGCCTTGCCTAGGGCCACATCAAGATGTGTAGTGCCCCTGTAAAGAATATGGTAAGGTGCTTTTTCTTTCTATAAACCACATGTAAAAAATACTAATTCAGTTATCCAAAATACAAATAATCTTTAATTTTGATAGAAAAATCCCTATTAACCTATATATTTCTATTTTCATGTATAAATGATTAAATTATCTATACCTTTTCTTGAAAAAAATATATTATATGCTTTATAATTTTTTTCTTTTTATCAAAGACAATTAATATTTTGTAAAGGGCTTGTTTCAAAATGAATGAATGAACAAATCAATCAATCAATAAATATCTATAACAAAATACTGTTTACCCACTCCATTAGTATGATCAGGATGCACAGGATCAGGAAGTAAAACCTTAAAATGATTTTGGATGCGTTTTGAAAAATATGAGAACACACCTACATCACCCACGCACACTTCAGCTGAGATGTTGTACTGCTCCGTACTGCCACGTCCACAGCCTCAGGCATTTTCACAGTGCCCTCCCCCCGCCTCATAATTACCTTGGTGATCAAGGTTGCAGCAGTAGTAAGGCACACTAACCCTTTAACCTTCCCTGAACTCTCCCATTAGTGCACCTTGGAAGCTGATGCTCAGTGTCAAACACTGTCGCCCGCAACAAGCCGCTGAATTAGTCTTGGCGTGAATCTCAGAGACGAGTCTGGAGGGCCCGTCTACACCTCCGCGTGAATCAGACGCCACAGCAGAGACAGCAGCGACATGAGGGGGTCAAAAATGCAGTTTTATCAAGCACACGTACCCCCCACATCCCATGTGTGGGTTTAGAGAAACAGGACGGACTCCCATAACACACCCCTGCCATTCTGCCAGCCCCGAGGGCTGCTCCAGGAGAGCTCAGGAATTCAGTGCAGGGATCCAACGAGGTCTACAGCTGGGAGGAGAATTTCTACCATCCTCGGTTTGGCCCTTTTCTTATTGTCTGGCACTGGCATCCTAGTGCTCCCTGTCTGGCTCCGCTGTCATCCTGGCTCTGTGTTTAGATATTGGTTTTACTCAGGGGCAAGGGTCATCTAGTTTGTGACATTTCAGCTTGACGGGAAATGAATTGTAAACAGTGACGGCGATAAAACTAGAGATTCAAGTAAAAAGTTAACTTAAAGTAAAAAGAGAATAAAAAAGGTGATGGAGTAAGTGAGTCTTTATTAGCAAGTATGTAAATCATAGTGGTATCATCCCTCCAGGTATTTAAATCATATTTATTATAACACATCCACTGGTTTTTACACGCGTGGTCGAGCTTCCATCTCAACATTATGGAGCATAATTGTTAAAATGTGTGAATCTCTGCGCGCTGAAAGCCTCTCCCGTGGTAGACTGAATGATCCGTCTATTGCTCTGTCACTTCTTTCCTCCCTTATATAGATTGCCTGACTGCAATACAGCAAGCGTTTTCCAGGGGGCACTGTTGAACTGAGAGAGGGGCAAAATTGTAGCCCTGAAGCTGTACAGTGGCTGAACACATGAAACGCAAACAAGCTAAATAATCAGATCCTTACAGGTAACTTTGAGATATTTCGGAAGCATTTATACACTTAATGCTGCAGCCGTGTTAAGGTCCAGAGATCAAAAAGCTGACTTAGAACCCTGAATCATCACCCTACTCCTGTCAAGGATCGGACACTATGACAGAAAAGTCAGATAATCCACATACGTTATACAAATGAGTGATGTCAGATTTTTTAAAGCTAATTAAGTCTGAGGTTTTGAAGCAAAACAAGGCTCTATATTCCCATTTTTAAGGTTTTAGCGAGTAAAAAATAAATAAAAACGACCTAAACTAAAAAAAAGCCTTTAATTTGACTATTTTTGTCCATAAATTCAAATTCTAAAAATATCTAAAATATAGAAACACTACCTGAATCTAAAATAGATATTGGCATTCAAGATCTGACAGCTAGGTCTCCAAAGGATCTTAAGAAACAGCCCAATGACAGGCAGAGACATGTGTTCCCAGCTGAGGTCTCCATCTTGAGTTCAGCTGGCGTGATGGGCAGATGAGATGGACCGAGCAGATATTAGGAGTGGGAGTATAGGGACAAGGCTGCGATGCAGATGAGGCTGGTCAGAGCAGGGAAGTGGGGGAAGGGGGTGACTCGGGGTTGAAGGGGGGGGGGGGGGGGGGGGGTGGCAGCAGCAGTATGCAGGTGGCGGCTGGCTGGTGTTCCTCAGCTGGGCCAGCCGCCAGCTTGGCCTCTAGGTGCCCTGCTTTGAATTCAGTCCTTTGTGCTGCGCTGAGCGGGTCAGACGAATCCATGTCTCGCCATACACAGTGATGGCAGTGATGCAGCGATAATAACGTAGCTGCAGGTTTCAACTCCGTTGCCCCTGCAATAAAATAAATGTTAAAATTCATCAAACAATCACTTTTGTGTTTGTCCCCTTTTTTTGTATTTTTTCCCTAATTGTATTTATTGATTTTCTGTTTTGCCAACATAATATTTTTTGCTTAAAAAAAAACAACACAAACCACAGAAACAGGGATGCTTAAATACTTAAAAACTGTTTAAATACTATTGCCAGAGACCTTGCAGGACCCATTTTACTTTGGAACGTGACGAAGCAAGTATTTTCTGACCCCAGTGAAATTTCCTCGTCAAGTTTTACCAATAAAGTTGTTACTTTTTAACAACAAAAGCCTAATGATCTACTTGGATGGAAAATGTAAACAAATACCTTAAGAATAAAGAATTCTGTACATTACCAGTTGTGCCGACCAAACTGCTTGGTGAAGCGATTTGCATTTAAAAATGCACCATGAAACGTTAGAACATTTAAGAAATGTTTCTGTAAGCCATTTAAATATCTGATGGTTTTACAAGAAATAGTGCATAATGAAGAAGACTTTACCTCGCAATATAGACTATATAGGTATTAGTATGACAGGTAATTAATGTTTTTAAGCATTGTTCCACAGCACTTATATTCTAACTCCCTGAAAACCCGAGATGTGCAGAAACTGTTAGTTTCTTTAAATCGGGGCTGATTTTTTTTTTTTTTTATGCAACCTCTGATCATTGCTGATTGGCTGAAGCATGGAATTAAATATTGAATATGCATCATAACAAATGAGTTTCTTTTATTGCAATACTTTTCAAAGCTTGAAGGTTTTTGTTATATACGTTTCCTTTGATTATGTGTAAAGCAACTGGATTGCCTTACATAAATGGTGCAATATAATTAAACCTGCCTTGCTTTGCTACCGGGTTTTATCTGTTGGGTCACCTTTTTGTTAAACCTGGATGCCAGTCTGAGGTTCCACCAATCGACTAGCCCCATCTTGTTGATGTTTTGACAGGTTTTATCCTGAATGTTTAGGAGGTCAGCCACAAAATTGATGCACAGTTAATGCAGAGTTAATATATACTGTACATATAACCTGTACAGTGATATCATAAATCATAACTTATCAAATGTTTAAAACATATTTATAGATATATTTCTATGATTTGGTGGCTTACTTACAGTTTAAACATAAAGGCGGATCACAATATAAAAGCATGTTGATCCAGGATTAACACGCTGCTGTTCAGCATCGCATTCTTCTGATATTTTAGTGCTGAAAAGGGGAAAACACAGGACAGATATTTACTATGTGTTTTGTGCAAACATTTTTAGAGTAGTGGAGGTTACCTCAAATCCTTACAGTAATAAAACCCAAGGAGAAAACCCCAGAGCGCTACAGATGAGCAGCCACAGCAGACAACCGGAAGGTTAAAAGTGACACAAAATCTTGGTTTGCTTTAAAGTATTATTCGGTGCATTAAAATATACGTTCCAACGACACTGGTTGGCTAAATTAAAAGTACTTTTTGAAGATAGTAACATTTAAGCATGTGTTAAACTGTTTTTAATCAAGCCCACATTTGCGTCTGTGTATTATTTTCATTTTCGCTTAAGCAAAAACACCGGGACAAAAATAACAAATTGTTGAAATAAAAACTATTGCAATTGTAATTTCAGTCAAATCTATCATCGGGCAGTAAACCATGTCAAGTCTGAATCAAGATGATGAATTCATAAACTGATAGAAACCTCTCAACATTATACACATACACATATAGTATTGGGTCTGGAAGGACCAGCGCCTCTGTGGCCTGGGTGGCGGACTGTTTAGACCGAGTCAGACTAGTGGACAGGGCCTAATGAGAAGCAGGAGCAGAGAAGTGGGAGCGGTCTGTGGCTCTAGGGAAGGGTCAGATGGGGTTAACTATCAAAGATGAGTGCAAACCTATCCCTGTGGAAAAGACTCTGAAGAAAACATCACCCTGCACATGCTAAGCTCCCCAAACTGGGAGTTCCTCTGCCTAATTAATCCAAGACACGATCCCTCCCCCTCGGAACTGGGGACTTTGCTGCTCTCAGAAAGAGGAGTGAGCGATAACACACTTAAACGTCACGGTCATTTAGCTGTGAAGACATTCTTCCGCCGCTGGTGTTGTTGCCTATTGTGTCAGAGGGGAGAGAGGCTTGGTTTAAAACCTTTCATTAGAGCTGATCATAAGCCCATTGCTGAACTCCTTCAACTGTAATTTATTATGTTTCAAAAGATACCCCAACCTCCACACCCCTTCTCAAAAATTGCCAAATCATATCTGTGATGTTTAAGAAATTTGATTGGAACAATAACTAGAGGAAACATTGTCACAGATATGGGCAACCACAGAAGAAATGTAAATGCATCGGTTGGGTTGGAGAGATTAATGCGGGCACATCGAGAAAAAACTTTGAAAACCGCACTGTGACAGACCGGCAGGAAAAATAAAAGCAGATGTGGAAGATGAGAATGAACAGAAGCTATCGGCGTTGCAAACTTTTGCAGAAAACAACGTCCTGCCAACAACGGCAACAGAGCGATTTATTTTTTCAGAATCGTCACGTTTATGCTTCCCATCCATTATCACAGTCGCAAGGTTGTCAGATTTTGTAAAACTGTTTGTTAGCATTGAAGCTTTGTTAAAACCATTTACCTTTCTTTAGCTCATGTCAGCTGTCAGCAGCTGTCATCACAGGCGTTACCAGTTAAATGTTTTCTCCTCAACCAATTCAGGATACACTGAAGTCTAAGAAATACAATATAAACTACTGTAAAGGTTCCCGTTTTAATGTGAACAAATCCAGTCACTGTGTCTGAATCAATACTTTGTAAAACCAACTCTTCCTGGGATTACATCTGTCAGTCTTCTGGGGCTTGTCTCTACTAGCTTTGCACATCTAAAGATTGAATGTTTTTCATCCATTCTTTGTAGCAAAATAGCTACAGCTCAGACAGATTAGGCGGAGAGCACCTGTAAACATTGATTTCTCAATTCTTGCCCAGATTCTCAGTTGGATTTAGGTCTGGACTTTGACTAGGCCATTCCAAAACATGAATCTACTTTAATCTAATCTGTTCTTTTATAGTTCTGCCAGTAAATATAAACTTTTTGTCCTGCTGGAACATAAACCTCCAGTCTAGTAAGGAGTCTTTCCCATCCTTTAAGATGTTTCTTTACATTTATTTAGCTTCATCCATGTTCTCATCAACTCTGAACGGCTTCTATGTTCCTACTGAAGAAAGGCACCCCCACAGCATAATGCTGCCACCACCTTCCTGGTTTTCTAACAAACCTCTGAGGCCTTCACAGAATGGCTGTATTTAAACTGAGAGTAATTTACATGTGTGGACTCTGTTGCTTTTATTAAATTTTTATCTGTTTTTTGTGGTATCAGAGGGAAGGGAGTCGAGTGTGAATACATGCCACCTTTTCAGCTTTAGTTTTTTTCAAAACAAATTGAAAACCAGCTATTGGTGTCATTTTACTTCGTATTTATGTGCTGGTTTGTGTTGTTTTATCACAATCACATACCAATGAAGATTGTGATTGTAATGTGACAAATTGTGAAAATGTTCAAATGGATATAAAGACTGTATAAGATAATGGACTGTATAATTTGAGGCAGAAACTAAAGAAAAGCAAACATTTTAATTTTTAATAAAGCGAACTACATGCTGCAGAAACATGGACAAAACTTACAGCTGCAAGCCCTAATTGGAAATGTATTTGATATCCTGTGTTCGACTGTGGGTGAACCTTTCCCAACGAGAGCCTTTTGTCACAGCAACACATTAGTTTCCCTTCATTCTTCCAGACACAGATTTCCCCAGTAATGGCCATGTAATGGATTAAAACACATTGAGCATAGACTGGAAGAGGCTATGTTATTGGACAGTCACCTCATGCCTGACAGCTTGTGTAAATCTGCTGCAAGTGGATCTGTCTGCTTCATCAGCCAAACTGAACACGGGACCACCGCGAATGAAACCGCTGAAAGAGAAAGCAAATACCCCTGGAAGAGGACGGGACATGTCAGCGGGCCAGAGTCAGTTAGACAGACAGGACTTTCACTATCAGCAGCAGCTGCCTCGGAGTAAGCAGATCTCTGTTCAGACATGCACAGTGTTTTTCACACCTTCTTTCACACAAGAGGCCCTTAAAAGAACCATAATAATCATTAGTTAACTTATAATAAATAATGACACATAAGTAATGTTTATATAATTTCCATCCTGTATCAAAAGCAGAAAATCTCTTCTAATTACTGTGTTACTCAGCACACATGCCACTTTTCTCCATTCACATGAGGTGGTTTCCAATTTTTTTCCCTCTTGCTGTCCTCATTTAGGTTATTTTAAGCTTGAATCATGCCAAAATTAAAACTCTAAGACATTTCAAATTGATGCACACTGATTCCATTTTCCTGTACTATCTTTGCAGTAAACACTAAAGACGTCTGACACCTGCATTTCCAGCACACGGAGTCCCACTGTGCTTTGCATATTGATGTTTTAATTCTGTTATAGTCTATTAATGTTGTTCCCTTCTAATTGCTGCAGTGCCACAAAAATGCCAAGTTCCCTGTCAGATTGCATACAAAGGAGACTGTAGAAGAATGGCAGCAGCATATTAAAACTGGTATTTTGCATTGCTCAATTTCTATTTTTAAATATAAACTGTAAAGTTTTTTGCAAACATCTGAAACTTCCCTCATTTAATCAAACCACCATGACAGAAAGCATGGATTTCTTTGGGGATATTTCTTTTTAGGAATATTGATTTTGTACCTGGAATAAGACAATGTGTTTTTTGTTGTTGTAGTTGCCTTAAACTACTGCATCATGCCACACAGTCTGAAAACCCTGGACGAAGTGGATGGAATTCACTGTTCCCAAGGCAAGTTGACAAGAAGTGTCAAGAAGAGACATGCACCTTCAAAGGCGAAGCCACAGGCAAGGGTTTGTGGGTATGTTTCTGTGCGATGGCAGCTCTCTGTCAGGGCTTGCTGCCTCTTTCTGCCTCCAGTTCTAAAGCACCTAAACAAGCGAATCAGCTAAATCTGAAGGCTGACACCTCTGTTGATGAGAGGCTCAGAAATCCTCCATTTGTACTGGGATTTATGAAACAACTAATTATTTCTTCGTGTTACCAGACAATTTTGAGTATAATTCCTGCTCATATGATAGATTTATATGGACCTTAAAGGGATTATTAACAGGCTATTTGACACAAGGCTGTTAAAGGATTATAATTTATGTTTATTAGTTTGTACATTTAACATCAGGAATAAGTAGACAACTTTTTTGACGCCTTTTTTGAGTTCAAATCCAGATTAAACAGAGAATCGAATTAAGAGTCCTGTTTTAATGGCCAGTCCGACAGGGACACAGATAAAGGGGAATCTCTTAAAGGGGCTTATTCACGTATTTTGACCATGACAAGAAAACACAAAAAACATACCATATATTCAACTTTAAATCAAACAATATACTTCAAGCATTCATCCTCATGGCATTTACCTTTTTGAGCCTGAAAAGAGCTGTGCACCGGGCGCAATCAGCAAACAAATAATGTTATGCAATCTGCCTGCAGTACCGAGGAACTATCAGAAAGCAAGATGGCGACAATTGACGCAGCTAATGTAAGTGCCAGTAGACCGTCCTGCAATGCCTTGCAGTAAAGTGACAAGTCGGCATGGTCAAAACCAACCCGATCTACACGGTTAGCGTTACTTTTTATTTTCCCACATCCCCTGGACATTGCTGATTCGCCCTATTGGTTCTCCTTATATAGTTATTGCACACATGCACAATATCGTACCATGTCCTCACGTGGTCATGTTATGGTAAATATACACAAAAGCACTTTGTTCACTAACAGAGCAAAAACAAAGTGTGAAATAAATATAAATAGACCAAAAGGGCGTGATCATTTAATCAGAACACCTTTGTATGCAGCCAGAGTGAGCTACTGGCATAGAAATTTGTAAAGTCAAGTCAAGGCCCCTTTAAAACAAGTACAGTCCCAAAAAACTTTAATTGAGTTGTTACACTGAAATAGACTATTACTATTTAAACAGGAAATGGAGGTTATAGGTGCTAAGCCACCAATGAGCTTCCTAGGAGAAATACATCATAGATCACAATATGTAATACATTTCTAGCTAGAATAATTATGTGATATAAAAATAAGGTAATGTAAAAATATTTTAAATGTTCACAAAACAGGGTAATGGCAAAAAATGCCACACCTTATCTTTGTTTGGTTGTCTTTCATAAAGACGGCCAATCCGCCTGAACAAGTTCATGCAGCTGGAACATCTGCTCACTTTGGTGCTACCACAACAAGCAAGTATCACAAGCCATATTAGCACTCAGTCAAATGATGGAGCTATGTCTTATATTTAAATTTTAGATATCTAAAATTAGTTATTTGTGTAAGCATTAAAATTTAGCTATTCCCAGTGTTCGTTCTAGAAAGGAAGAAGGTATTTCAGGTGCAAGTGCAAACCCTGTACGTCTGAATGAAAAATGTACTAGCAAGAATGACGTTTGAGGTAGCTGAAATGTTCATTGTGGACAGGAAGGATACCATTCTAGATAACTGAAAGGTAATCATGTAATAACGTAATTTGTATCAGCAAAATCTGAAGAACATCACATATACGGTTTGTCTGTAAATTAGCTAAATACATAAGAGAAGTCACTACTTCACCTCATCTGTTTGGTCCACTGGATAGTCTGGCATTTCTAGTTTAAAACTGCATTCCAGTTCATTTCAAAGTGAATTGAGACTTTCAGAGTTTGCTTGTTTGGTCCACACCACAATTTAGGTGAGCTTTCTCCTCTGCCCAGAGAAATTCAAGGAAACTAACAAAATGGCTGCTTTTTATACCACTTTACTTTATTCAAGCTAGTTACTTTGATCTGAAACTGTCAAAAGGACTTTGAAAACAAGAAAATACCTCATAGCTAAACTTGTATATTAGAATTAAAATGTCACCATTGTAAGTAGTCATGATTTAAACTGTATGCTTTAAACATAGTTGTTCTGTATGTTAACATTAGCATTAGGGTGCATCTTTGCCTGTGGAGAAGCCGAATGGAGTTTAATGCTATAATGTTGCTTTTGCGTGAATCTCGGGTGAAAGGATATCAAAGCTATTTTCTGAAAGTGAGTCCAGGAGATCACTCATTGTTTCAGAAGTTGTCAAAGACAAATGTACACTGATGCACAGTTATATTCAGACAATTGGAATGTATGTTCCAATGAGCCTCGTTTGTTAGATTAAAAATAGGTTAAAAAATTAAGCGGGTATTGAGCAAATTTTTCATTAATCCCATATTTCTGTACTGATTTTTTTATTTTTATTGGTCTGATGTAAAATTCCAATCATGCATCTTTTGTTCAGTATCTGTAAGCTTGAATTCTGTCTTTGTGTAATTAATCTATGTAATGTGTTTCAGTAACTGAATTGAGTTACTGGAATAAATAAAGTTCTCAATAATATCCTAATTTATTAACAACTTTGTTTGGAACAGAGGGAAATAGACCTTATGTCATGATTTAGGTTTTTGTTTGTTTTGCTTTGGACTTTCCTGGACTTTTCCCATCAGCCTGTCACCTCTCAGCCACCAGCCACTATCCAATCAGCTCAGTCACCATCAATTAGCTCGCCTCAACTCCAACTGCTGCCAGTAATTACTGTCAACTCTGGTCACCTGTTCCCCTGCGTACATATACCTGCCTCAGCCATCTCATCCCTGGCAGAACGGCTCTTCTCGTCCAGTGTGATGTACCCTTCCTCAACCAGTTCCTGTGTGCTCAGCCAGCTGGGCTCTTCTGTTAAAGTTGCCTGTGTCTGCGTGCTGCAGTTCTGCCTGTTTCCCCTTGAGTTCCAGCCAATTGCTCTGCCTGTTCTGGAGGTTTTCACTGGTCTCTCCCTACCTGCACCAGCTGGTCTCCTGCACATCCCTGCCTGCCTGCACCTTCAGCCATGAATCATCTCCCTAGTCTGGTTCTGCTTGCCTGCCCCACCTGCCACTAATCGTCCCCTTTTAAAAAAAAATTAACTCTGTGTCTGGCTGAATATCGGGTTCACCAGCATTAACCATTACACCTTAGGCTGTATTTAAAGGCAAATAGTTGAAGCAACGGTTCCCGCTTCACAGAGAAAACCTTCATACTGATTAAAGTAGTATTATGCCATAATAACGCCATGATGAATAATTGATCTCAGATTGGATTCTGAACAGTAGGGAAGAGGTGACAAAAAGAATTCTATCCTGCTGCAAACAGAGGAGAGAGAGGCACAAAGGGCGGCCCCTCCTCTCTCAGCAGGGTGCTTCTGACCACCCCCTCTTCAGACCCTCTTTTGCAGCTCCCACATTATTCAGACACTTCTCTTCAGACTTCTTCAGACTCCAAGCTGCTCAGACCACCTCGTCCTGAAGCAGACCAGAAAACCACTTCGGCCATGGGGGAAAACTCTCGTCGCCCGGGCAGTGATGGGCAGTAGCGCCGCTACATGTAGCGAAGCTATTAGTTAAACTACATTTTCCAGTAGCTTGACCGTGACGTCGCTGCTTTATGAATCAAGTAACTTTCCTGTAGTGACGTTATTTTTTTGATCAAGTAGCGACGTAGCATCCACAAACGCTACATAATCCAGGACATAACTAAGAAATGAATACAGGTTTGCTATTTTGAAACAACATTCAGAGTGAACAATCAATCAGAGTTGTTGGTTGGACATGTTCATGCGCGAGCTTCTACTCTGCCTCTCCTGTCTGTTATGGCAAGCCGATTAGGCCAATCATCGTCCGTACAATAACGCGCAGTTCCAACCTGTATTTTACACGAGCGCGCGTTTTTTACGTCATCGCGCGTTTCCAGCCAGAAGGCGTGGTGACGTAAAAAACGCGCGCTCGCGTAAAATACGTAAGGTGGCATTAATAACGTTTGGTGGCGTTTTTTGCATATTATATTATCAGGAGGTTGTCTTTTATGTGCTCAGCCACTAGATTTAAAGGTGTTTTACCCAATAAGAACACTGCAGCACCAGACACAACCAGGAGGTCCCTGATTGTTGGGGAAAGGCAGAAAGAAGATGCACCATAAGGTTTTTCATATTTCTTTTGTCATTTTAAACATGAAACTACCAAAGCACAAGCCAAGTACTAGAACTAAATGTTGAAAAGAAATTAAAAGCTAAATAAAATAAACCAGGTCACTTAATAAAGCTGCATTTTCTGTATGCTTTGTATTTATATTCACATGATAATATTTTCAGAATTAATAATAACATTTCTGTTAAAGATTTCATTTATAGGGAGAACAAGCAGAGTGAGTTTTGTGTAATATCAGACTATTATTGAACTAAGCAGGATTTAGACAGGATCAGAAAGGAAGGTGCATCTTCTTTCTACACTGTGTTAGGTCATTGGCTGATCTTTAATAAATGTTTTAACCAGTGTATCAGACTCATTTTGAATTGATCTGACATTTGGTTAGTACAACGTTAAGTAGCTTCTGATGTAGTTAAGCTACTTTTAACACATTTGTGTAACTTAGCTTGCTATTTCTATAGGTGGTAGCTTTTGTGTAGTGAAACTTAATTTATTGTTGAGTAACTGATAGGTTAGCTCACTACACTGGACAAGTAGCTTGCCCAACACTGCGCCCGGGGGACATGTCCGGGCAAATCAGAGTTAAGTCTGCTGTCTTAACCTCAGCATGAGGAGCAGGAGGAAGGGATCCTGCCTGCCAAAAACAGCTTTGTTTTATTTCTCCTCAGCCTTTACAGGGAAGCGAAACCCAGACGGAGCTGAAAAGCCAGCAGAATGACCTGCTGTCGAATTCTGAGGAAAACCTGCTCTGATTGTGACTGCAACCGGGACAGAGGCTGCCTGGAGGACCTACAGGCCTCCATTCCCTCTACACGCTGTTGGTTAGCTCATAGCTGCAGAGCTAAGCGCTAGCCCGGCAACAACAAACCAACGATTCTCCCTGCTTTTACGTCCTTCCTGGAATGGCCAAAGTGGACAAAACTCACACATGAGGCACCAACAGGTTTGGGCAGAGAAACCAAAAGGGAAAGTTTAAAAGGTTATTGGGAAATGTTTTGTAAATCGTTTGGACACATGGTGCCTTTAGAACAAATGGCTAACAGAGGTAGCTCACGCTAGCCTTCCGTTCATTGTATTGCTAATATCATTTGAGTGTGTTTTTATGGTTATAACAAAAAGGTTATCTCCATAAGGGTTTCATACATTGATGGGACATTAATGTTTACGTTATCCAGCCCACTCATTATGACTAAAATTAAAGCTAAAGCTTTCATTTGTTAGCGCCAAATGCCCGCTAGCAAAAATGCTATTAGCCTTGCTAACATCCCGTTTCGGACATTTCAAAAGGAGTTTGTTAAAGCATAAAGCTTAACCGTTCTGCTCGGCCATTCTTTGATGGTGCTATGAGCCTTATTCCCGCATTAATATAAAATAATGTCGTTTTTTAAAGGCAATTTTGAACTTCAGGCTTTAACCGACTTAGCGACCGATCGCTACAGCGACCCCTAGCGCCCGGAGGGAGAATCGCACTAATAAGATCGGCCGTACATAAGGGTTAAATGATTTTACTGAGCAAATCAGTCTTTAGAATATTATTTACTCAAAATAATGTTCTGGTTAACTTGTGCTTTGCATTGTGAATGGGTTGAAAAACATGTCAAATGTTGTTCTGAATTAGTTAAGCTAATTTAATCGCAGTTCACATTCTTTAAGGTGAACTTTGGTTCTTTAACTTAAACAAAATATTATTTCATCAAATAATGTTTTGTTTAACTTGGGCTTTGCATTGTGAATGGATTGAAACACATGGCAAATGTTTTTAACTCCATTCCATGGTTTTTATCAGATCTGCAGTGAACAAGGATTCACCGAATTATTCTGATTATGACCAACCACTTTTGTTTTGTCTTTTGTTTGTTTTTGCATGTAAATAGTTCCTTAGCTTAGCTTCTTTTTATCTTCATTTTGCTTAGTAGTTTAGTTAAGTTTCACTAGCCTAGTAGAGAGGATTTGTTAATCGAAATATTGTGTTAATTCATGTTCTCTGGATGTTCATTTTATTTCTGTTATTAAATTCTTGGACTTGAAAAGAAGTTGTCACTCCTTTATTCTATGTGTATGCAGGGTTTGTTGTTAAAAGATTGCTAGTGCTCGAATTCATCCCTTTCAACCATTGTCTTGATATCAGCTTAAGAGCTGATCATCACCGGACAATACTTAACAGACAGAGGGTTATTTAATAAACATTAAATAACTTTAAACAGTGTATAATTGCACAACAGTAGGAACATTTTTAAATCTATCTGCACAACAGTACAGCGATGCCTGGTTTCATTGTAAAGCACTCTGTGGTTTCTGACCTGTGGAAGGTGCTGTATAAGGTTTTCTTACCACATCACTCACTCACCCATTCATTATTACATTACATTATTGCATTACACACTTTTGCAATGTACCTTGCTATCAATTTCCACCTGTTTTTTAGTTTCACAATACAATATAAAGTTCTCCACTTAGATCTTCTTCTCCTGTTACACTGTTCATTTTCACAGTTCATTATGTCTGCCTCTATAAAACATGCTGGGAAATTACAGCCAATGTTATTATATCTAATCAATTTAACATGAAAAGCTTACTTTTTCACAGACAATCTGGCCTTTGTCAGCAGTTATAGCTGAATGGTAAAGACCCCATCACAAAGTATTTAGACTGCGCTGTACTGGATATGGCTGGACTGCAATTAATTTCATGAACATCTCTGCTCTTGCCAAAAAGGTTTGTCATTGCCATTTTCTGCACCCTCACCATGGTCTGTTAGCACTCTCTACAATCATTACGATTATAATTAGGGAAAACCTCTTAATAGAAATTGTTGTTATCGAGACGTAGAGGCTCTAGTTTTAGAGATTTTCTACCTTTTGCACCATCTCCTCATTATGTGTCATGGCAACATAAACGTCGGTCGATCAAGTTTATGGTCACAGTTCCAGCTGTCAAGGTTTTTGATTATTGCTCTGACTGCAGGTATTTGCTTATTTAGGCAGGTTAGTTTTTGTTGTCATGTTCACATTTATGAATATCAACACATCTCCCTGACTTTAATGACATGTTTTGTTCTCTGTCCCATTTAGAACAGAAAAGAAATTAGCCTCTGCGTCACAACTTATCATACGCTTGGAAAACACAAAGTCATGGACTAATTAACAGTTCATCGACAGTAATCACTTATAAAGTAAATAAACTTAAACATATGCTCCATTAATACCTTCACTGGTAAATTGTAGAGAAGGATAACAATTTTAACGTTTTCTAATCTAGTTTGATGCACTGAAATGTGACACTGACACCATGTGACTAGTCCATACTTTAAAAACAATTAATTTTGTGGGTGCTTGTGATTTGATTTTCTACTGAATAAATAAAAAATAAATCAAACATTGGTTTTAAAAGCGTAACCCAGAGAGAACCATCCCAGAGAACACTCCTGTGTTTATTTTTTTATACATCTTTATCAAGGGCAACAGTTACTCTGGATGGTGTTGCTTCTCTCAGCACCATGTTTCGAGCACAAGCCTGGCACCACTCTCTTGGACTGCACACGAGGATGAAACTACCGGTATGTTAACAGATCACACCACCCTGCTACAGTTTGACTGCCTTGTGTATCACTTCTGTACTCAGTTTTGTAGAAGGTGTTGAGTTTCTCTTTAAGAAAAATGTAAAAGAGGTCTAAAGTCCGTCACCATCAGTTTCAGCCTTGCAATGAAGGAACAACGGCAACCAGTATTGTCATCTGCATATTTGTTTGAATAAAATATGCAGGTGAAGGCCTTTTCTGTTAAATATGCATACCCTTAATTTGTGCCTATGTTAAAATAATTTTAATCTGCATGCAGCACTTTGTAAAGCATACAATGGAGGGCAGCATGAATTATGCTCACAAAATCCAAGGTGAGGGCAATGAGGTCATGGCTTTGACAGTGAGGCCAGTCCAGCTTCATGCTCCCTCGGCCAGGACCACATTAACAATAATCCACCTTTTCTTATCAAACAATGGTCTGCGCATGCTGAAACAGGTCAAGGAACTCTCATGCTGTCATTCGTTATGGGGAAAGCACCTCATTTTTGTCATGTTTTTCAAATGCTTAGCCCACATGCAGACACGAACAGGAGATCAAAATTAGTCCAAAGTCAGAGAAGGCAAAACTCACAGTAGGCAGAAGCCAAGGCTTGGTCAGAGGCCACGTCGTACCACGACTGGTTTAAGGCTCTGGCATCTTCCGTCTGTCTGTGCGCTGCTTAAGAAGCCAGAGGAATCTGCCACTGACGAGCCGCAGGTGTGGGGCACGCCCCCTCAGACACCACCACCACCTGTGGAAAAAACTCAGAGCAGGAACACACATACTGCACCCTGACAATGTTTAATACTAAAAGAAAAAAAAGAAAAAACGCCACAGAACTGTGAAGACCAGCCATGTTCTCACTGATCTTCAACATTGCGACATCTAAGACCAGTGTGGAGAGGTTTGTTGCTTCTAAAACAAAGGGAGTCAACAGAATGCTCTTACCTTTGCTATTTTAAAGTTACCATTATCTTGTTGTATATCACGTATTGTAAGCCACATAGTTTGCTAAAGAAAACTAAGACTAGTGGCCTCAAACTCCAGTTTCTGCTTTAACACACCTGACTCCATATGAGTTCATTAGCAGAGCTCTGCAGAGCTTGACTGCATGCTAGTGAGCTAGTTTAGCCATTTGATTCAGGTGGTCGGGCAAGGGACACACAGTTTGAGGCCACTGGTTTAGACCAGTGTTTCCAAATCCTGGTCCTCAAGGCACACTGCCCTGCATGTTCCAGATTTCCCTGCATAAACACACTGATTCAGATGATTGCAGTTCAGCAAAAGCCTGTTAATCAGCCATCAATTGTAATCAGGTGTGTTGAAGTAGGGGAACATCTAGGATCCATCTGAATACCCTTAATTATAGCTCCTAGCTCCTGTTCTGTAACCTTTCACATGGTCAATAGTAAGAACTCTATTGTGGGGAGAAAATGAGCTTCGGTCCGACGTATTTACTTGACAGAAATGCACATGGCTGATGCGAGTCAAATCTAGGCCTACAGCCTTCCAAAAATGAATTACAAAGTGCGTGCTCTCTTCTCTCCAGACATTTTCGGTCATTTCCGTGAAGGGGCTGCGTTTATACGTCACGTCACGCAAAGGATTGTGGGATACCTTAAAGCATTTTAGTGTCGGTAAGGGACGCTGCGAGGCTCATAAGCAAAACTTGCAGCGAGATGAAGCTTGCAGGCTTCCTTTTCTTACCTTCTTCCTCACTGAATGCACTATTCAGAAGGCACTTTTCATGGCGACTGCTGCCGCACTTCTGCTTTTGCTAAAGAGTCTTTACTCAATATGCGTATTCAGATGGAGCCCTAAAACATGCAGGACAGTGTGCCTTGAGAATCAGGGTTGTGAAACATTGGTTTGGACCAGGGGTGGTAAATTCATTTCTATTGGGCCACTTTGGCATCATGAAGTCATTAAAAGGGTCGTTGCATGTGTATAAATGATGGTTTTGATTTTATAATTTCATTTCAGTTCACATAGAAACAAAAAAATGCACAATAACATGAAAGTAGCACACATAGGCCCAATTTATCTGCAAAAAAGTTGATATTGGGGTGAGTTACACTTTAAACTCATCATTATGCATCACCTTTTCTCCTCATGGACATTTCTGGGTTGTTTTAATGTGTTGTGGGAAAACTTACATCTAGTGGCAGGATGCTGTTACTACAGTTAAAACAAATCAAGATTCGCTACAGTAGGCAGTTTTAGTCACTTTATACAATTTTAAAAGGAAATATGCCTCTATATTATGACATGATATGCCTTTTTTTAGCTCTTGAGGGCCGGATAAATTGCCTTTGAGGGCCGGATTCGGCCCGCAGACCTTGTGTTTGGCATGTGGTTTAGACAATGAGGAAAATGGGATTCATTAGCTACGTTTACATGGACAAAAGTAATCACGATAAAGGGTCGAAATGAAAAATGCGTCATGTAAACAAGCCAATCAGAATATTGGGATCAGACTATGTTCAATTGGAATTTAATTGTATTCCGAATGAGACGGCTGGTTTGTGCCAATTGACAATCTGATCAGCATGTATGTAAACGCTTGTGGGGATCAATGGGGCAAGCTGGCCTGAGTGTGTATGTGCACCACACATCACCGTGACATAATCCTGCTTTGAGTGGCGGAAATATAAAACTGTCTGTGCCCCTGACACAACCTTTGTATTAGAAACATCAAAAGAGCTCAACATTACTATTTATACAGTAACGTTTCAACCATAATTAGAACCTGGTGAAAGTCCAGCCTGGACACTCGGAAGAGAACTCGTACTCTTGCTTTTTGTGCTATTTTTTTTGTCATTGTTGTAGTTCAGCAAAGATGGAAATACTTTTTCTTCTGTGCTTTTTTTGTGGTAGGGATTTGATAACTGCGCATTGTCAGAGTAGTTCTATTCTGAATAAAGCCATGTGCATATAAATGCTTATCATAATTGTGTGCCCATATAACTGGTAGACTCCAATTATTATTTTTTTTTTATCTGAGTAAATTTCAATCTGATCGGGAAAATTGTGCATGTAAACATAGCTACTGACCTTGTTCCAGTGCAAAGATCTGAAGGTCTCACTATACCAAGCAGGAGCTCAAAGAAACCTGAACCTGCTGCAGAGCCACACATGTTGGTAGACTCAGCAGAGTGTAGAAGCTCAGAAAAAGGCAAGGCTGCAGCTTAGAGTAGTCATTACTGCTTGAAACAAAAGAAGCACCTTGCAACGCAGCCATGTTCTGCTCGAGTGGCTCCACTTATCCACCGACCACGGTGTGATCAATATTTACTCATAACAGGCACACTGGGAGGTCACAACCTCTGTTGTCCACTACTTGTTATAATCTTGAGTTAGAGGTCATAGATCTTGATGTATTGAAAGAGTAAAAAATAAAAAAAAACGTCTCTGTAACAATTCCATAAAATGATCAGTAAGGATACATAAGATAAATACCAGTTACTTCATGAATATGTAAGCATGTAGTTTCACTTCAATTCATTCTGTTAAAATTTGGATGGCCTTTTTTTTTTATTGCTGTTCATTATTTGTCAGTTCAAACCATCAGCATGTTTTCTACTTGTGGCAAAGCCTTAAAGGTCACACTGTCCTTATTACACTCAGCATTTCATCTCTAAATCCATCTTCATTAAACACAAAGGGGGGGACAACGGCCTTCCATGAACTCTCAACACTTAACCTCACCAGGCACAACAATATTGTAAAAGTGCAAATCTTTCTCCAAAATGGCCCCTCAGTTAATAATTAAGCCATGACATTTGTGGGAGACACCGAAAAATCCATATGGTGAGATTTACTAACCTTTGGAAACGCTAGCGAGGGACGGCTGTTAATCCTCTGTTTATTTGGACCGCTTTGCTCCTTATAATAAAACTGTCAAAACCCACCAAAAGGCCGAGATGTGCACAAAGGATGATAGTCTGCTGTGAACTCCACGAGAGGAGGCTAATCAATGCGGTCCACATCAAAACTCTATTAGTGGGGCTCAGTCTCCAGGGAGGATTGGCCAGAAAGACAGGACAAACAAATTATTTTCATATGTAACAGTATGGATTATTGTTATGATGAGCTGATAATCATGTGATTTTTCCATCACTGAAAAAAGGTCACATCAAGGCAGCAAAGCACTGACCTCTGTTTTCAGGAGCTACTAATTATCGAGCCAGAACAGGTCACGGAGCAGGTCAAAAGTCACCCAGTGGTCATTAGACGAGCATGCTGCAATTGCTAGTGTGGCATCCATCAAAGGTGGAATTACAGTATTCAAGACATCATGAAGGGAACGTTGTATACATTTCTTCTCGAAGAAAAATGAAGCAATATAACGCCCTTCTCTTATACGTAGCTTGCACTCTGAGCTTGTACCTCAAGATAGTTCTATTCTGTTCAATTACCAAAATTGAGAGTAATTCAAAAAAGTGTGAAAGAAAAAAAAAACAGCACAAGGCTACAGAGAACGCAGCCAAAGGCTGCAGAAAAATGATGAAATTACGTTTGAAATGGCAAAGTCGCACAGAAGCAGAACACAATGTCCACACAAGGACTGTCAGGTGACAGGTTGCCAGACAGCAGTAGCTTGGAGATTTAACAAACCTCCACCATACTCAGGATTTAAAAGAGCTTTTTCCAGTGAGTGGTTCACCATTGTATAAAAGGACCAATTATGAGAATAACAGTAGTTAGAAATACTAAAATTCCGGCAGCATATAGAAATATGTTGTAACGTCTTGTTCCAGTTCTGACCAGTTTTACTATTCAGATGTAGACAGGCATACAACAGCATGTTCTGTCCGGCAACTAAGGCTACGTTCACACTGCAGGGAAATGCAACCCAAATCTGATATTTTACCCATATGCGACCCATATTAATCTTTTTCATTCCATTATGTCAGCTCAGTCTCCTTCCAGCCAACACCTTGGTCTTAATCAGATCCACCTGCTGCACTAATTAGTCAACGCTGATCACCTGGCTACATATACCTGCCTCAGCCATTCACTCACTGCCAGAACATCTCATCTGATCTCATATCATCTTATGTGATGTGCTTTTACTCTATCAGTTTCTGTGTGCTCAGCCAGCTGGACTCTTCTGTTCACTTCTCTGAAGAAAGTTGCCTGTGTCTGCATGCTGCAGTTCTGCCTGTTTCTCCATGAGTTCCAGCCGCTTGCTTTCCCCGTTCTGTTGGTTCCCCGGTCCACATCGCCTGTTCTGGTCTGTCACTACCTGCATCTTTTGGTCCCCTGCTCATCCCTACCTGCCCGCACCTTCAGCCATTCAATCATCTGTCAAGTCTGGTTCTGCTTGCCTGCCTCATCTACCATTATTCATCCCTCAAAATAAACCTTTTAAATTGTAACTCTGTGTTTGGCTGAATATCGGGTTCATCAACGTCATCCATTACACAGCAGCTTTCTAATAATGACAAAGAGATGTCAGCCGCTAGCCTCACTTTTTATTGTTTTTAAAAACGATTTTTTTTAAACAGAACTGTATTGAACACAAGAAACCATTACATTCACCATTACTTCCATAAAGTGTGCATTGCTAGGGGAGTGTTGGCCTAGTGGTTAGAGCAGCACGCTTGCATTCAGAGAAGGATGCAAGTACCCGGTTCGATCGCCAGCGCCTGCACTCTGGGTCCCTGAGCAAGACCCTTAACCCCTGATTGCTCCCCGGGCGCCGCACATGGCAGCCCACTGCTCCCCAAGGCTGATGGGTTAAAAGCAGAGAACAAATTTCGTTGTAATGTATGTTTAAATGTATGTTTCAATGACAATAAAGATGATATTTCTTAATTAAATTACTTGCTGTGTGACATCTCCTGTTATCTGTGCATGCGGGTCGCTTTGCGCTCTTGAACCGTTTAGACAGCAGTATGATGACGGTCGCATTTAATAGTAGTATGAACCGCCGCCTCAAAAAAAAAAATCAGAATTGAGCATCAAAACCTGCAGTGTGAATGTAGCCTATGTCACCGAATTAGTTCATTTAAGTTAGTGAGCCATGCAGTGGCAAATTAAAGGAGCAATAAGCAAAATTTCATTATTTTTAACTAAAAAGAACTAAAAAATAGTGATGTGAAG
Source organism: Fundulus diaphanus (assembly GCA_037039145.1). Classification (NCBI taxonomy): domain Eukaryota; kingdom Metazoa; phylum Chordata; class Actinopteri; order Cyprinodontiformes; family Fundulidae; genus Fundulus; species Fundulus diaphanus. The sequence continues at coordinate 38,475,751 of CM073127.1, read as the reverse complement.
AACTAAAGGTACCGTTTTAGATGAAATATGGTATGTCGTCACACACCATCTCTCTCTCTGTTGTTTTTCAGTCTCTTATTTACAAAGCGAGGCCGGCCGCGCGTGCATGTAAACCGCTGCCACTCGGCTTAGCCCCTGCCCATAAAATGCTACAGTCAGGGCAGTGTAGGAGCAGAATGTCAGAGAGCACGCACAGCGGATTGAAACGTTCTCTTGTTAACAGCATTATAAAGTTATGAGTTACTTCTTCACTAGACGTGTTCTCATTTTGGTCTACAGACCATACTCATCAGCCCACCTAGTGGTGACATTTCACTGGTTGCTCCTTTAAGTCTTGGGAGGGTTCAACTGGACTACAATAATGTCAAAACATTAGAGGACACACTTCGTCACAAGTCGACAGTTAGTTTATCCACAACAACCCTAAAAACTCCCTTCAAACTAATAGAAGAGTTTAGCAAATAGAAGAGAAGTTAGAATACCAATATATAACTGAAATATGATATTGACAGCTAAAGTCAAACCGTCTGTCCTTCATCTAGCTCAGAAAAAAAATGAGTGGCATATCAAGCTAAGTATCATGGCTAAACATGTAGATGGATAGCTTCAAGAGAGTGGTTATTGTTTTAAAGCAATCATGCAATCATGTTGGACATCAGTGGTCATTTTAGACTGTTTTCCTTGGTTTTCTGGCTTACTCCCTGCCTGCATGATGTTGTTGTCCTAGCTATAGCATGAACTGGGCTGTGTACTCCTTCTTCAGATTTGGCTTTATCTTTTCCTTAGGACTGGAGAATTCAACTGCAACATAACCACACGAGTCAGGACAAATCAGTCCTCACCTGTTTACTTCCATTGGGCTCAACCAGGTGTCCATGAATGATGATCCGTCAACCAAAAGTGCTCTGTATCATTTTTTTATTTTGACTTTAAGCATTAACTGCACAGTGGAGTAGTGGGTTGCACTGTTGCCATGCAGCAAGAATATCCTGGGTTCAAGCCCTCGCTTGCCCTGGGTCTTTCTGCATGGAGTTTGCATGTTCTCCCTGTGCATGCGTGGGTTCTCTCCAGGTACTCTTCCTCCCACAGTCCAAAAACAGGACTGTTAGGTTAATTGGCCTCTCTAATTTCTCCTTAGGTGTGAGTGTGTGTGAGAATGGTTGTCCTGTTTGTCTCTTTGTTGCCCTGCGACAGTCCAGGGTGTACTCCGCCTCTCGCCCATTGACAGCTGGAAATAGGCACCAGCACCCCCTTAAGAATTTCATATCAGTTTTTATCTATTTTTGTTAAAGTGTCTTTTTTAATAAGGAAAACATCTGCAAGTTACATACTTCAAAAGGTCATCAAACGTGAGAGATCAAAATGACATATCTGCATTCATATATGGTACTCACTTCCTTTTTATAAAAGGGACCTGCCAATTAAGTTACTTTTTTCAAATTAAGGTTTCTTGCCAAAAATTGCATTTGAAATTAACAATCAGCTTTGAAGAACAATGGAAAGGCAAACAATTAGTTATTTATGTGTTAGCTGTTGGGTTTAATTGTGCTAAAATAATAATTTTTGTATTTTTGGATTACGCTGAAATACACTATTTGAAGGTTCTTAGTTTTTTTTTCAGACTCTTATTGGAGCCATTAAGGGTAAATATATATATATATATATATATATATATAGCCTATATATATATATATATATTAAAATAGCTTATTAGTGGCAGGAAGTGTCCTTCAAACAGAATTTTCAACAGTTTGGTTTCGACTGTTGACTTTCAGATTTACTGTCCACGCACAACTCTGAGGGTACACTGCAAGTGATTTATCAAGCTCACAGGTGAGTTCTGACGAAAAAAAGCATACAAACACGGCTCAGTACTCAACTTGTTCTGCACAGTAATCTACATCCAGAGGTAATATTTATGAGAGATTCTGTGAACATCTCTGACTAAAGTTTTGTGAACCCGGAGTGACTGCCTCTTCCAGTTTTATCCACTGTGGAAAAAAAGGGGTTAGTGTAATTTTTAAATTTAAATGGGAGTAACAAAGCTAAAAAAGGAATTTTTATTGATGTGATGTGTAAATTGCCTGAGAAACCTGAACTGGATTGCTCACTCTGTTCCAGCTGTTGAGGTTGAAATAAATGCTGCTTTTACTTGCCTAAGTGACATATGGAATTTATGGTAACAAATGTTTATTTCCCTTCTCCAGATTGTCAATGCAGAAATAAATTTGTAATGGTTGTGGCACATTTTGAGTTGTTGTCAAATGCACCTTTAGGAATCTTTTGCAGTTGCACTTAGGACTTTTTAACTTCTCACTCAAGAAAAAGACACATCCAAATACCATTGGTGAATTTTAGATTCCCTCAACAGCTTTAACAACCATTTAGAGGTGATATATAATATAATCATAGCAATGTAGTAAATAACAAACATGCTAAAGAGAAGGATTGTATAAACAACAAAAAAGGAAAGAATAACACCTTCGTTTGAAATGTAACACAGTGACCATCAACCAACAATCTAAATATTAAATATAATAAACTTGAAGTTGATCCTAGCAGATTGTGGGTGGGTTCTGAACAGCTGACCCTAAACTGATAAGGGAATTGAAGATATGAGACACAATTTGGATAAATACAATCCAACCCCAACACATCATAATAACAATATCAAGTCTAAGCTCTGCTGGGTCTGATGTCATGCTCCCATTGTCCTGTCAACATAGGGATATTACCAATTTGACCCGTAAAGGGTGTTTCAAAGAGTAAAAGCATTGTCCAACATTTAATACACAGAATAGAATTTACTGTCAAAGCTGTTTAGCCTTGTGGTTATTTCACACAAACTGTATATGTATACCAGATTAATACACAAAACGTTTGTGTATTACTTAGACATAGAGTTATAGTTAAAACAGATATTTATGTACATATACATCTAGATAAATTGGAATATGTGTTGCGATAAGGCTAATTTATCAGATTAAAACTAGTAGGTATTAAACATACTTTTCACTAAGCCCCTACTTCTGTAATTTTTTTTTAAATTATTGGTCAGATTTGTTATTTTGAAGTGGAATGAGACAGAAGAACTCTAGAGAAAATAACATTACTCGTGGACACTGTCTCCCATCCCATGTATGATTCTGTTGTAGAACGGCTGCATCCTAGGTGCACAAAGGAGCATTTTCACAGATCTTTTCCCTCGGCAGCTGTTAGACTTAATACCCAACAAACTCATTAAGTGTTTACAACCCTGCTGTTATTCACACAGTTTTTCCATTTCTTGCAAGTAGTCTGGGGTTTGTTTTTAGGCACAAATATACACACATTTTGTAAATTATTTTTATTTTAGGTTTTTATAAACGTACATTATCTTATTTCTATTTTATTTTTATTTTTTCCCTTGTGCGTATCTGCATGCTTCCATTTTACCTGTCAATTTTGCTGCTGTTTCACCTGAATTTCCTGATGATAAATAATATCTATTCTATTCTATTCTATTCTAACCTATTCTGTTCTATTCTTGTTTTCACAAGCTGTAAGAGGAAAATCATCATCAATAATATTAGCTTGAAAACAATAGTCTGTGCTCACTTATTGAATGCAGATACTGAAATAAATAAACTTTTCAACGATAATTTTATTTATTTATAATTTATTGAGCTGCACCTGTACTCTGCATAAAAAAGATACATGACCGTTAAATCAGAATGAACTTTATTTGTCTTAGATCAAATAGAATTATGAAATTACTTTTTTCTTTTTAAGTAATAACAAACATTGAAGAAACATTTTTTTTTATAGAATTTCTTTCTTCAAATTACTTTCTTCAAATTCAAAATGATGCTGCCACCACCATACTCAGGCTTGCAAGCTTTTTTCTTAAAATTTATTGTTGGTCATTATGCCCAAACATTTTTAACTTTTGCTTTGTCAGCCCACAGAACGTCACCAAAAACTGAAGTGTAGTTCCGGAGGGCATTTACAAACTCTTCTCCAGCTTTCTGTATTTGTTTTGGAGTAGGTAGTGGCTTCCTCCTTGTAGCTCATTTTGTGAAGGGCAGTAAATGGTAAATGGCTTGTACTTATACAGCGCTTTAACTAGTTTTGATGACCTCCAAAGCGCTTTACACTACAGTTTTAGTCATTCACCCATTTACACCCTGATGTTGGTGAGCTATGTTAGTAGCTACAGCTTCCCTGGGGCAGAGGCTGCCATACAGCAGGCAATGCAGGTGAAGTGTCTTGCCCAAGGACACAACAATGGAGACAGTCAGACGGGGGATTGAACCAGCAACCTGCCAATTGCAGGACAAACCCCCTAACCTCTATGTCACCGTCACCCCAGTAGTTCTACTGTGAACAATGACACTCCAACAACAGCTCCAGCCAGCATCTCCAAAAATTTTGCTCCAAAACACCTTTGATATAGAACCCGTCAAACATGGAACCAGCATGTTTGAGGTGTTGCCTTAAAATGCATCCACAAGTAGGACTCCAATTAACTCAGATACTGGGAATTAACCTAACCAAGGCATAAAAGGCCATAATATCCTACTCTGCACTTATAATATATTTTTTAAATGCATCATAATCTTTGTCCAAATAGATATAATTTTGTTCATGCTAATTGACCTAAAACAGGAAATGTTTAGTCTGATTTACTATCAGGAAATGAGACAAAAAGTGATGGCAGGTAATGTAACACATGTAAACTAATGCTTACAGCAGAAGCTATTTATTAAAATTGCAGTTTAACTGAGTCTTGATATACCAACTGTACCCAAACATTTTTGTACTTGTTCAGATCATGATACAAAGTCACAAGAATTTTAATTAATTTGAGAAATTATTCTCAAAGAATTGCATTATTTGAACCATCACAGAATTGTGTTTTTACAGTTTACTCTTCTAAAGCTCATAAATCTTCTTTAGACTACTAAACCAAGTGACAAGAAAAAACCCCAAAAAGACTAAACACGCTAATCCTTCAGCTAATGCATGTAAACTGTCAAGTGAGATTTGGGAAACAGTTCAAATTATGTAAGTAACAAACAAAGTGAGTAAGCAATGAATTTATTTTAAACAAACGGAGTAACTTTGACTGACATGAATTTTCATTCATTCACTGGTGTATTTTGAGACCCTCTGCATGGCATCATGACATCATAGCATCACACCAAGTAACGTGTCTTTTCGTTAGGCCACTACAATAAAGCCAATCAAGGAAACTTCTCTATTTTTCTTGCCGGACATCTCTATGTGTATCAAAATGTGCGTGGTCTAATCCTAATTTATCATTCAGGAAAAAACACTTGCTTAGGTTACTTTGACTTTTGTGACATCACGCATATGTATGATGCTTCCCCTGTTTAGATAACCTGTGTATTTATACACGATTCACATTGAAGATCACGCTGCTGTGTATTTCATGGAGCATGTTTCTGGTTAAGTGCAGACAAACAATAGCGCTGGTATATTCTCAAGACCTTTAAACCCTCACCATGCTTTGCAAGTTGAAGATGACACTTTATGAAGATGACAGTTTTACTAAAAACATAATGTTATAAAATGTTTAATTACTAGGCCTGTGATTATGTTTCCAGACATTTTTTTGTTTTTGTGCTCTTTGAAACATTATACTACCGTAAATCTAAAATGCCAAATGTTTACCTGTATAACTTGTCTCTTGTACTTCTCCTTGTGTAAGTTTTTTAAGCTATATTTGTAATGAAGTACTCTGAAATCATTGTGAATATTTTCTAGCCATCCTAACAAATTTTTCAAGCCCTGTTTATGAGTCTCCATAAGGAAATGACTAACCTGCTATGCAGTAGATTTTGGATAGCCAAGCATCTCTACAACACCTACTCCTATGCACAAATTACACACTTTGTTTAAGAATAAATTATTTTTTAAATGAAAGACAGGGAATGAAGGGATGCAAGACATCAGAAGTTCAGACATCCCCCCACTTGCAAGACAGAAAAACAAGATAAGCAATAGGGTTTGGGTTTTTATCTCAACTAAAAAGACCCAGTGGTCTTATTTTAAATCTTATTTTTAATTTTAAATGACGACAGGAGAATTAAGGAGAGGACCCCAAGAAACAAGGTTAGGAGCCGCACTACTGCACTGGTTCTTCGTGTCCTTTTTCCCTCATGTAGAAGATGACTTGAGAACACAGTGCAACCTTATTTTGTTTATTTATTTATTTACGTGTCCTGTCTGGCAGTGTAGCATTAAGAATTGACTTCTTAATGCCAAAGAGAGTCCAGCAGATTTTACTTTCACACGTGGAGCATTACTGCTTTTGCTATAGTGCTCCGCTTGATTTATTAGATTTTATTCTGGGACTATTTCATGTTCAATGGACACAAAAACAGAAAAGTAGAAGAAAAAAAAAGAAGAGGAAAGATCAAACGAAATGCTATAAGGGAGAAATGGTGAAAAAAATAGAGGAGCAGAATAGGAGAGAACAAGATAATATCCTCGGAGTCTGCTTCTACACATGCAAAGAGAGATATAAAAAGAAAAGCAAAACAAACCGATAAAGTATTATAGGTAGAAACAACCAATGCCTTGATATCATCACTGAAAAATACACAGTATTATTTAATACGGGATGTATAAAGTGACAGCTAAAGCTATTGATAGGGGGTTTCTGTATATAAGTGAATCTGTAAGTGCCTGAATCCAAGCACCTGTAGGTGTTTGCGAGAGTGCACTTGTGTATGTAAGGTTTATCTATAAGAAAAACACTCAATAGTGGTGGTGAGGAGCCGCCACCCAGAGCGCCTAGGCATATTCCAGGGAAACCAGAACCCCATACATGCAAAAGAGCCCTCAGAGCAAAGGTGCCCAAGAGGAACAAACACAGGGATAGCTGTCTCCCTCCATCCCGCGGAAGAGCAGAGAGGAGCCCTAGAGAGATCGATCCAATGTGGATGCAGATGCTGTCTCAAGACTAATAATTCAACAAAAGATCTCTATACCGATTAATACTGAGGATTTTTCTGCTTTACCAATTCATGAGGATAGTTTTCTTGGCGATACATAGGACAGTGAAGCAAAGCCATGCAAACTGATTTTTTTCCCAAGTTACCCAGCAAGCAAACTGGGGGGGGGGGGGGGGGGGGGGGGGGAAATTTTACATCGCAGACACTTATAAATCCTCACATATCTGGCCCCAGAACCTCTGAACAGGTGTACAAAACCATAGTGCATGGATGTAATTGTCAGGATTATTGCCAGTGCACTGTGAACACATGTTAGATTGTGCAAAACCCATCAGTGTGACTTTAGATGCTTTTAGAAGTTCATAAACATAGAAGATGATTATAATGGGAACATAATTTCTGGGAACACTGAGAAATATGAAGCACCTCTGAGATGTTTCCTTCAGCTGGGATCCCAGCCAGACTTTAGATGTTCACGTTTCAGAAACCCTGGGTGCATTTAGAATACACAAAACCATAGAATTTAAATGGTAGATGAGTTAGTACTTATAGTAATACAGATTTTTTTGAGCTAATCGACTTACAGTTGAATGTTATAACTATGGCATTACTCTGTTGTGGGACAAAACCAAGAATTTGCAATGTCCCTTGTGCCTGAGGTTGGACTTTGGATTCCAACATGAAGGGAGAGGCTCCTGGAGGTTAGGATTGCTGGCTTGTGTTTAGACCTTAAGGTCATCATTCCTTTAGCTAATGCCCCTGGCATCACCTTTCTCCTTGACTTCAAACACCCTGGCCACATTCCTAGACTATGTACCAATAAGCACTAATAATGCAGAAAAATGAAAGCCAAAACACATGGACTCCAATAGCGGTGGGGATTACTGATCCCTATCCAGGGCTCTATTTGTACCTCTGGGCACTGAGAACTGAATCCCACACTGGCTCTTTCTCAGCATAGGAACAAAGGTGGGAGGCAGTAAAACAGTTGCAGCAATGTGTTTACATGTCTCTGAAAGAGAAGTTCAAATGGTCACTGCTTCCACAAAATGGGAAAATTTCACTGATTGCACCTAAACTTTCTTTTGGGGTTTGTTGTGATTTTCTTCATTTCTTAGTTTCCAACCAAGTAAACAGATCTCTTTTTGAATATTGAAGACAGTGGATTGGAAAGTGCTCTTGGGACCTTGTTGTGTTTTTTTTTCCACAAAGGTACTCTTCTGACTCTTCTGGCTCCCCTACTTTAACTAGGCAAGGGTTCTCACACTTTAGTCCTCAAGGGTCGGTGTCCTACAACTTTCAGATTTCAATCAGTTATCTAGATGACCTCCTTAATCTGCAGTCCAGCTCCAAAGAGTCCTGCCAATGATCTAATTATATGGTTCAGGTCTGTTGAAGCCAAGACACATCTAATCGTTGCAAAACACCTTCAGTTGACAACTTTGACATCCCTGCTCTAGCCCATGCACCAGGCTTCTTGTTTTTAGTAAGAAAGGTCTCAGTGAGAAAACAGACATGGCTATAACAATTATCAAAGGTACACTGTTGAGTAGGGGAAAGCAAGTGTAAAATGCAGTTATTTTACATAAAAAGAGGGTTCTAATCAACACTAACCAAACTGTGGTGACCACATCTTGTCCTCTATTGGGTCACTGTTTGATGTTACCTTGACAGAAGGATAAAAAATAACTACCCAGTAGCTGTTAAACTCAGAAAAGGGGAAAAACAATAATAAAATAAATAAAACATGTCTCAAAAACAAAAAGTGCATAAATGCACAAACTAATAAATAACTAGAAATTGAATGTAACAGCACGGATAGTAGTTTTCCTCCCTTTGCTGATTGGAGCTGTATTGTTTCCAATATGCTTTGTTTTTGGCATGCTTTAATGTTTCAAATTAACAAGCAAATCTTGTTTTTTCAGACAAAGATGTCCTGACTACATATAAATCATGACCCTAAAAATGATTCTATTTGCTCTGGTCATTTTTGTCTAATGTGTGCCTGAACTATTTTGTAGTAAGAAAAAAAGCAAAAACAAATCTCTGTGAGGGCACACAAAAAGTCCCAACACTGAATGATAGAAACTTTTAGCGTTTTATTTTCTAAAATCCTGGAGAGACATCTGTTTCATCATTATGCAGAGCAATCCAAAAGGTTTCAGTAGAGTAGTGTCCTACAGTAGAACCACTTTTCCTGTTGGATCTGTAACAGGCAAACGACACCTCACCCAGTGGCAGCGGTGAGTCGTGCTTCTGACTGACAGAACAAAGTACTATGCCGCTGTGAGGGCATGCTTGGATGTTTGGCTCAACCCCTTCCCAATGGCCCAAACTGCGGTACAGGCTCTGATTTGATTATACACAGGCCCTCAAGGCTAAAAGAATATGTGTCAGACGTTGGTTAAAAGTCTCCCCTAACAATTAACCACACGGCATGGAAAATACCCAATGAAAACACCCATAAGCTCCCCCTGTTCCCACTGGAGACTGGCTGTGAACTCTTGTGAACCCTGCAACATCATGAAAAGAAATTTAGACTGTACTGAAACCACAAGTGTCTGACAGACTTGGCGAGGCAACAATTAATTGGGTTGGGTTGGTTTAATTGTAATATTGGTCTGTTGTGAATGCAGTGTTGCAAAACAAAAAAATTGGAATGTCATTTGCAGCTATAATAAATCCAAAGACAATGGCCATTTGAAACTACACGTTGCAAGGCCTGACGGAGGGAACGTTGTGAAGTTAGGGCAGTCAGCGGATTCAGCTTCTGTCCTAGTTCACGCTGTGCTTTTATTAGCTAGCCACTCAGAATCTTGCTTTAAATTACTCCAAATAATAAACTGAGCTCCGTGTGTTTTTCCATGTGCTTGGCGAGAGAAGCTAACAGTGTAACTGAATCACAAACTTCCAATTGTGTCTCCGGTGGAAAATTTCAGGATTTTGGGTATCTAATGAAAATATTGTCACTAGACTCATTTCCTATGTGGTGCCAGAACGGCAGAAGAGTAAATGTGTGAACAGTGTTCTGAAGGGCGACCCTTAACTTGCCTTGAGTTTGTGTGTCTCCAGCTCAGGTTTCGGGGGTGGTTGTTTTCCTATCGAGGCCAGGCCACACTTACCTCAACCTCTTCAGTGGATTCACACCCAACCGAGAGCCAGTGAACAAGTGGCAGCATAGATGACTTTCATTCATTTTTTTGACAGTTTTCTTGATTTTGGGTCATGACCTGTGGAAAGTTAGAAGTCAGAGAAGAAAACAGGAGGCATATAAGGATGCCTCCTAAATGTTGACTCAAAAAATATTTTAAAATCTGTCCATTTGATTCATTTCAGTCTCTTTCCTCTTATTCTCTGTATTCAATGCCTGAATCTACAGTACAAGCTTGGACAAATCTAATATGACTCTCAATGGATAAAGCTGGTACTCTTTTCTAGATAAGAACATCTTCACATTGGGACGTATAAAGCTTTAAACACATCTTTAAATAAACAACACAAAAACACATATCCTTATATGGTCTTCCACTGTCTAACATTAAATCACACCCAACTCTTTTTGTCTTTGGTTATTTAACAAATATTTTATTTTTAGAAAATGTTTTAAACTTTTAAAAAATTCAGAACTGTACATACAGTAAGGTTTTTGTATGATTGTAAAAATTTGGGTAAACCTAGACCAAAATGTCATTGTTTCTATGGGTTTATTACAAAATTATTATTTGATGTGTTTTAAGGCAACACTTCAAACACTGTGTCCTTGTTTGACATGAAAAAAGCAAGAGAAAGATATCAAAAAGAGAACTGCGAACCTCCACAAGGATGTTGCATCTTTTAGTACAATTTCCAGGCACCTGAAGGTTCCTCATTCATCAACTGAAACACTTATATTAAAGTCCAACACAGACCAATTAAGTGTCCCAGGAGAGGGAATAATGAACATCTGAACCCCAGAACATTATTAAAAAAAAGTTGTTAAGATGTGAGTGGAAACTGGTAAGAGAGTATTTTTATCCACAGTGCCGTAAGACCTGTACCGACATGGACTGAAAGGTTACTCAGAGCAGAAGAAGCCATCACTCCATATAAAAACACAAAAAAGATGCATACAGGGAAACAACTTTAATTTTTGTAGACATATCCCATGGTCTGATGAAACTGAAATTTTAATGTTTGGTCATAATGACCACGCAGATATCCAAACCTTTGATCTAAATGATGCAGTTAAAAGGCAATGCTTCCAAATGCTTAAGAACATTACAGAATTTAAAGAAGGCTGGAAACAGAAAAAAAAACAACAACAAATTAAACTTTATTTATTTTACTCTCAACAAAATCGACTTTTATCTCTTATAATATAGGAAATGTTTGGATTTAATGTAAGACGGTGAGAGAAAAAAGATTGTGTGTCATTCTCTACAGTGTATAGAAGTTGGTTGCTATTAAATATAATGCTGATGTTTGAGATGAAAGCTGTTGGGAATTCAAATAATTAGTTTTTGCAACTTTTACTGCATTTTCATATTGAGAAAGGCCTACTGGATTGGTATGTCAAGATTAATGGTACGGTGACTTTCTCAGTCAGAAATATAACTCCTAATGAGACCTGAACAAGAGTTAAGTGCTAAGGATTAGCAAGCTAAACAAGATAGTACATATATGGAAGTAAGTACTTGCTTGTTATTGGTTCCAACAACAATCCAGATAGCTAAATCCTGTCTCTTACAGTACACGAAAGGGGGAAATGGTTGCTGACACATATATTATACAATTTCAGGTTTATTAAGCATTTATGGGACAAATGTACTTCAAATTAAAAATGTACGTGGCAAATAAACTGCTATTTAAGGAATACTTTCAAATTTAAGTATCACAACAGATTGTTTTTATTTATTTCTCCAAATGATCAAAGCAAGACATATCACCTGCATCTGTCAACAAAGTGTTTAAATGCTGATTAGGCTCCACCTACTCTGTGCACCTCTCCCATGTACTCCTATAGTAGCATAATCTTTTATTGCAGTAGCAATAACTTTACACTGATTCTTTTTAAATGCAGCTTTTCATTTCAATGCTTTTATTCTGTGGGAAAATGTTACACATTCACAAATAAATCCTCTTTTTTCACAAAATCTCTGGTGTCACAGTTATTGGCACAACTAATGATTTCTATATATATATAACCAGAATAGAGGCAAATTTTCACAAAATTAGACTTTCCTTTTAAAGTGGTCCAGTGTGTCTAAAAATGACGGATTCTAAATCTCTGACTTCCCGTTACCTGTGATGTTAGTCAGATAAGCCTTTGTCTTTACTAGTCTTCAAAATGGAGAAGACGAGAGAACATGCCATTCAAGTAAAGTACATGATTGTTGATCTTGAGGTGACAGGAAATGGCTATAAGACAAAAAAGCCACTTGTCTTAATTTTCACATATCAGTCAGAGCACAAGTTGAAAAGTTTAAAACACCTGGAACTGTGACAAACAAGGTCGTACAAGGTCCATTACTTCTCCTTTACCACATCCTTGTTTTGCAACATGCCAGGAGAAATTATTTTCTGTCCCACTAACACAAACCCTAAATAGGTGGAGTTTGCTAAACTAATTAAAATGGAGGCTTTCAGATGAGAATAAGACTGAGATTGTCAGCTATAAATGCTCCAGGGTGGCATTGGATAAAATTGTGGAAAAGCAACCCATGCCCACTATTAGGTATAGCTCGGTGGTGCCTACAGTGCAGAACTTTTCATTGACATGATTAAAAACCCAAACACCAAGAGAAATGATAATGTTTGGTTGGTTGTACTGTTTTCATGACAGATTTTCCATACAGTTACCATTAAAATGCCCTCTGACAAACTTCCAGAGGGCTTTGCTGATCAAAGCAAACAAAATACATTCTGATGAAAACTGACTGCTTTAAAACTAAATGGGAAATTTCAACATGTACCCAGAGGTTGTTTAATTTCTGTAAGTATTGCTTAAACTGCAAATATAAATAAACACTGAACACAAGATTTTATTTTCTTATTACTACATGGTCCTCAGATAGACCCTGGAGGGCCATGAAGGGTCTCCTCTACTGGAGGATCCGTGATGCTGTGGGCCGTTTGTCTTTCAAAGAGCCTGTGAATGTTGCCAGAGCACAAGGCATCATAAACTCTTAAAAACAAAAATCTAGTGGACACTACCAGCATTATAATGATCTGAAACATATGGTCAAATAAAGACAAAAGTGACTCACCATATACTACAGCATTGTTAATCACTAATAACCAACTATTTCTGAACACCAAATTTATGCCAGTAGAATGAATATACTCAGATTAAATGTTCAGTTTTTTGTTTGTTTTTCTTTTTTTCAGTGACATTATGCCAATGCAATAAATAATTCATATATATTAGGTCTTGTTACACATCTTGCAAGTAGGTGTAGAGAGGGTAATCTCTTGGAATTTAAGGACTTATTTTTTACATTAATTAAAAGCTGTACAATAAGTTAGATAAAGAAGCATTCCTAAATCTATGATGGTGATCTCACGTTCAGTCATACATGTCTTCCAAGCATGTGGTTGGTTAACAGCTATCAGGTTATCTGCTGCTGAGAAGAGCTTCAAGGTGTTCCTACAAATCTGGGGCATCTGCAGTTTTATGTTGGCAAAAACAGCGCAAACAGAAACCTAGAACAAACTGTTCTGAAACAGCAACTGGTTTGGAAAAGCCAAACCCACACTTCAGGAAGTCTGGCCGTATTTGTACATCAGTACAACATGTAAACATTCTCGTTGGGCTTGTTAGTCAATATTTGAAATCAGAAACTTCCTCATTAGATGAATACCTTCAGTATTACCAACCATTCATTTCTAGTTTTTAGCAGCCAATTCTATAAATCCCTGTTCATTTTGGCAATTTCTTTCAGTTATGTGACTCTGAAGCCTAGCAGTCACCTTGAAAAAAGATAAACCCAGTTGGTTTTTGATCAAATTTTGTTGCGGGGGCTAAACACAGTAAACTGTTTTTCCTCTTACTTACACCTTTTAAAAGAAGATTAGGAGCTATGGTCTTTTGAGCCCCTGGCCTCTCACAGGAAAAAGTCATTCCATAAAATCTTTCAGCATTTGTTCTTTCACTTCTCTATATTTAAAATATCAAATGCTACCTTCATGAGGGTGCACTGTGGATTTACTGCAGTAACTCACTGCCAGGCATGTTCTTGTTATATTTTTTACTTAAAAACAAACTTGTTGACCAAAACTTTCAGTTATTATTGCTATATTGATTTGGTGGTTCCATATACATAAATGTGCATTTGATGTTTGTGAAGTATCCCATTTCACAAGTATCTATCAAAAATGTTAAACTGAACAACAAAATGAGTTATTGTTCTTAAATTCAGAATACAATTTTCTATAATACAACACTATAGTTAAAAACAGTAAGAAGCACTAAATTTTAATGTAGGAGAATTTCTCCGTTTTGGTTTACACTCACCTTTTCTCTACATTGTCAGTAGTAGGGCCTTCTGTCCTTCTCTCTACCTAAACACCTCTCTGTAAACTCACCTGGCTGCCTTGAAAAGGGCCAGTATAAGCCAATTGTACTGTCTATTCCCCGCAAACACAACGTGTGCGTAGCAGCCCTATCCATGTTTACTGTAAATGGGGCTCTTTGTTATACATGTTTACTCAGTCTTTCACAGATTAATCCTCATATATTTACAAGAAACCTGATGCAAACCTGTCCATTGTCCTCATAGAGCCTGTGTCCCACAAAGGCACACGTGCATGTACACAAGTCTGTTTAGTCTATTTAGCTCCTAGGTCCTACCTAGCTTGCAAGCTATAAGCCTAACGATCCCTACTATTTTTGGACTTTGAATCATGGCATCATTGTATACATGGCGGCATCACCATCACCATCCCCCAGTTTTTTAAACATTTTTTTTTTAACATAGAACTGAACTCTGGCGTGACCAGATCCCAGCTCCGACTTCCAGGAAAAATCAAACGTAGCGTTAGCTCATGTCCTAGCTATAGCTATGATATCCTTTATTGTCCCTCAATGGGAAAATTCAGGTGTATCAGCAGCAAAGTGACATGCAAGTCAGAGCATGCAGTTTCACACAAATGTAAAATGCATCAAACATTAAAAAATAGGAGGCTGTAGAGTGAGGGCCGTGTATTCGTCTATGCATCTTTGTATCACATTATACCTGGAAGTATGGTGCATTCCCATGTACTCATAAGCTGGATTTCCCCACTCGAAAATGCAATAAGAACACCCACTGAAGACCATTTTCAAAACTTTTAACTGCTTGGAAATATTGTCTTTTATGTTCACCTCATCCCCCCACCACCACCCCACAAAATCTAGACAATAACTGTCAATTTTATTGTTTTAGGGCGAGACAGGGAGCATTTTGTATTTACACTTACTGCAGTGCATCTTACAGCCTCAAAGCCAATAGTACTTGCCAATAGTTACACAAAAGTAGAATTCTAATGATGCCAACAATCATAGCCTTGTTGTCCTTTGTGTATGCCACTGACACATGTCTTACTAAACTCATAGCTAGATGTAAAAGGGTTGTGTGCTCACTGACAGCAAGTAGTTCTACACGTCGCACTATGACATTTTCGGCAGCCTGGGCATGTATAATTCAGACTACTTTTGCTATTTGACATCTTGCATGGATCTAATTAAATGAATACATTTATCATACAATTATCTTCCTTTAGTATATGTTTTAATGCTTGCTTTCTCCAATATCCCTGCATGTTTTGACATGGTTTTGGTTTTTTGGAAGGTCATTGCAAACAACCCAAATATTCAATATGGACACTACACATATGATTGTGATAGTTGCAGTTATAAACTACTTTTTGCACTTCTGACAATTTGCATTTCATTTAACAAGTGGCACATAAAGTAGAGGCACACATAATATTCAGGAACATGTTCCTTTAGTGTTTGAGCATATGAAATAAAGATAATTATAGACTGATG
The DNA here is from genome assembly GCA_037039145.1 of Fundulus diaphanus. Lineage (NCBI taxonomy): Eukaryota > Metazoa > Chordata > Actinopteri > Cyprinodontiformes > Fundulidae > Fundulus > Fundulus diaphanus. The sequence goes on along the minus strand of CM073127.1, from coordinate 38,459,782 downwards.
TTGGCTTGTGTTGCAACTAGTAGTTAAGGACAAAACAATTAGCAAATCCCACTGCAGCTATAACACAAGTTCTGAGGTCTGACTTCAGATCCAAATGCAATGCAGCATTAATGTCAGTTTGTCTCCGATGTTAATGTCTGGCAGGGATGACGATCCTTAGAAATACTTTATCTCGGACGCACTTCTTGAAATATGTACATCGAAATCAGGTTCAGTAGCCATAATGACCGAGCCCTGGCCATTGTATTGAGTTTGGAATCGAGTGAGTCACAGTAACACAGAACATAACTAAAAACAAACTTGGTCGGTTTAGTCAAGTGACTAAACAGACAGTGGACGGGAGCTTGCCTGTCCACATTAGAAGCTGACAGGGAGAGATATATCTAACAGATGGTTCTTCCAGGCAACCACCTGACAGCCCTGGGGGTTATGGGTGGGGTGTGAAGCTGTAACACGATGGTACTTCCCCGCCCTCACAGCCACTGTGTAAAATATTTCCTCCTCTGTATCCTCATTCTCGTAAACATGTGTCACACACCGGCGCAGGGACGTGCTTCAGTATTTAGGTCAACGGCTAACAAAAAACAAAACCAAACTGAAAAATCTGTATAGACATTCTGAATAAATGAAAGTTACACTCAAAATTTTGTACAACTCTTGATTTTACAGCCAGGATCACATAGATTGATACGTATGTATATGATGTATCGACATTAACCAAACTATCACTGTGATATCTGGTATGCACATGTCTTACAATGTGCTAGATGGAAAGTCAAGGTAGCCTTTTTTTATTTGAATCTCAGTATAAAATTAAGTATTTCAAACCACATACTGGCATGAAGCTACACATATATCAGAAATAAAAAAAAATCTGACATATCGGAAAAGCTTTAATAGGGCTGTTCAGTCGCACAGATAATACTGGGCTAACACCGTTGACATGTAAATGGTCACAGATGGCATTTATTTAACATTACCAGGAGAAAGACATTGTTTATTCATCAAACCAGTCAACTTTGGTCAATTAGCAACTTGAACATTTTGAGAATGTACATCGGACAAATGACAACAAAAGGTTTATGGTCTGTACGAAATAAATAGCAACGTTGCTCATTTACAGCTTGGCTGGAGAAAAAAAAAAACAAAACAAAAAAAAAACATAAGGGTTAATCTTCATATTTAAAATGGCATACAGATGTGCTGTGATTCTCGTGAACTCACTAACTGATTCAAAAAAGCTCTCCTTTTTAAATAAAGCTTTTCACGTTTAATATGTACCTTCAAGAGCCTGTTATAGTTAAATAAATAGAATGCTTTCCATTTCTAACATGCACATCCAATTTGTCCAGGAAAACTATTTACAGTTCACTGATCCTACACGTCTGCCTCCTTGTTTTTTCTTTTTTCTTTCTCCTCTACAGGTTTCTTTCTCGTCACAAACGCTCATACACACAGAGAGATGTACAGTCACTCTTGCAGACATGCTGCATCTATATACTATTAACACAATACCTAAATCTATGGCAAGTGATCAAAATGTTAACGGTGAACATGGAAGTCCATGTAGTGTGAAGAAGAAACAGTCCATACACCACATCTTAACCAGGGAGGGGGTGGTGAGGGGCTTACAAAAAGTTAGTTTACAATTGATCATGCACTGTATAAACTCAGCGTGTTATTTGGCTTGAGAGGTTTTCATCAGTGGCTTCCGTATCTACTTATTTTCTTTAAGTGAGCAAAGAAAAGAGTGGGAATAAGTAATCCTACCAAATAATCTCTAAGAATATTTAAGTTTTATGTAAGTCCTCGCCACTCTTCCCTCTCCTACAACAAGTGGTTTTGCTATCTTTTCGTAAGCTTCAGCGCATAACCAGGAGCTGCTGGAAGGAGTTGTTTCTTCATGTCCAAACAAGTGTAGAAACTCCAGGCCATGGCGCTTTAGGTTGAGATGGGCAGTTTTTTTTCTTCTCTTTTCTCGTGCTGACGCTTTTTGTTCCAATCTTATTCATGACGCAAAGTAAGAGTTCTGCATTGAGTAGAGGCGGTCGATGGGGTTTCCCACACGGGCCTGCATGGAGTTGACTTCTGAGGACGCCATAAAGCAGTCGCTGAGGCTGGTTAAAGAGGTGTCACTGTCTATGTCGTGGAACGCAGAATCATTGCCTGTGAAGAGAGGGCATGGATCAGCCAGTTAGCAGAATTTAGAGGTGTGCAGGTTCTGGTATGAGATTGAAAAACACCAGAATTATGCAGCATTGACACAATAATTGAAAACAGAATTGTATAATATGGTCTAACTGCTCCTATTTAAAAGAGGAATGTAAAGACTATAGCATTTGCTAGTAGCTACTCAGAATAGTTTTTCTTGTAAGCAAGGAAAAAGCCTGCCTTCAGCTGACTGAGCACAAGTGGGACGTAACAAGAGAAGGGGAAATAGGGATGTGTTCCTGTATGTAAGTAGTGCTTGTTATGTAGGTCTAAATTAAAGGAAATTAAATGGACTTTGTAGAACATCAAGACTTGTCACGGTTTTGAAGTCTTTTTGTACTGGGATCAATGGTGTGGTGGTGTTTAACTGCATCAGGACAGGGTACTCTACTTTTGTTGCATTTTTTCCACATGATCTTCAGACTATCTAAGGATAATATTTACCTATAAGTACTCCTAAGATCTTAGAAAAAAATTAAAGTAATAGCAAAGTAGGTCATGCCGTTAGTTCCACTTTCAGTTCCGAGAACCCAGCAATCTATGGTGAGTGAATCTTTCTCAGCGCAGACAGAGGGTTTGCATAGTGTAGTGCGAGATTAGGTAATGCTATAATTAAGCCATCATTGTTTTACATAAGTAGTGTTTGAGTGCTGTAGTGCTCAAGCGGTTACATTTTTTGTCATCCTAAATAAGCCCACGTTGGCCTGGCTCAGATGTCAATACACTTCTGTACACCACAGTGTTAAATACACAAGACAATGATGGAGTGAATGACTCGACGCAATCAACTGTCCAATGCTTGTTCAGGAGGAGGGATTGCTGAAAAGTCAGTGATTTGAAGCTATTGGCCGTGTTTACTTGAATCAATGCTTTTAACCAATTGCATTAATAAACTGAACTCGACTGCATTATTTTATGGCCATGATAAAATAGGAATGTATGTAATCACTATGAATCTGTCGATATGATTGCAGTGAGTTGACTCTACATTTATGTACATACATTTAATCCATTTATTTTGTAAAGTGCCTTAAGATGACATTTGTTTTGAATCAGCACAATATAAATAAACTGAATTTCATTATTTACTCATGGCATTATAATTCCCACACCCCTGCAACTCAAGGGGGATGCAGAGCAGTGTGACCGGGAAAATGGCGGTTCTGAAACTGCAACTTTTTAAATCCAGGCATATCTTGATACCAGTAATTGGCCAATGCCTAATCAGAGGGAAAGACATCAGAAATAAAAATTAAACAACACGGGGGTCTGACCATAAAATCACAGTACTCTTGTATTTGAGATTATTAGCAGAGTTGGAAAATTATAATTACTATTAATAACTTTGAGACTTAGCTGTTGTGTGTCATCATAATTGTGAGAAGACTTTTGTTAGATATCATCAAAGCTCACTTTTTGCTGCCCTCAATGGGACGATTGAAAGACAGCGAGGGGGCATGTAAACAAGGGGCACCCTCCTAAAAGATCTGGTTAATAGCAACTGTTTACGCCTTTCATAAAACCTCAATGTGTTATTTCTCTGGGGGGAATAGTTAACTTTATTACACTCTGGATCTTAATGATAGTGTTGCACAAAATGGGGACAGTGTTTTGAGAGATATCTTTTAATGCCTTGCCAATATTGTTCTGCTCCCCAAACCAAAGGAGAGTGATGAGACGAGGGATTTGGTTTCTTACTACTGCGAAGAACTAAATGGAAGCAAATTATAAGGAAGTTATGAACTTCGGGAAATGGTCCCGCTGGGACACGCTGAGGACATCACTCAGAAATGTGCTGTTCCAGTTACATCCTGTGGACTCAAACATGACTGACTAATTTTCCCGCCCTGCCTTTATTTCCATTTTAATTCTTTCTTGTATCAAACAGAAATCAGAGGCTTGTTGTTTTCCTACTTCTGATCCATTAGCTCACCCTCATTGGACCGCAGCTTATGTCAAGCGGCCTACGCGAGACCACATGTTTCTACTGACATTAGGAAACATCTTCAGTAACATGGCATCCCTCAGAAGTGGAGGCGTGGAGTCAAAACCGTATTAAACAGATCTGAAAGCACACTTCAAACCCCAAGTGTTTATGAGAACAGTTGTGTTATCTCATGTGGGAGGAGATGCTGCTCGCTCCTATTGGAGAATGGCTTAAATCAGGGCGCTGTGGCCTGAGCACATGTCCCACAGTTAGGCACAAAGTTGATTAAGGGACCGGCATGTGTTCGTCTTGTGTGTGTATGTGAGCTGAGTAGTGCTAGGAGGTGGATGCTCACCATATGGGTTCATATGGTCCCCAGGCATCTGTGGGGGGGTGAGTCCCTGCTGGAACGGGTCTGTGCTGTAACCGTTTTGATCCATGGTGACCAGCTGCTGCTGTGGCGGAGCCAGCGGCGTAAAGGAGTTCATCATCCCCTCCATCCGATTGGACATCACCTCTGCATCAAATGGACAAAAAGCATTACAGCACGGGTTTACATAAAACACTTCTAATGATGGAAAAAAACCAGAGTGAGTATCAGGAGAAGGAATGCTTTTGTCCAGAGCCGGTCCAGGGTTGTAGGGGCCCTAAAACTGAATTGGGTTTGGGGGACTTCAAGATACCATCAGGCATCACAGCTTAAACAATAGTTCCTTTATATTGTCAACGTTCAAACATGTTTAAATTATATATCTATAAACATTAAAAACATAGTCATATTTGATAAATTACAATATTATTGAAATAAATAATTTATTTCACTCAATTCACTAAGTGAAACTGAGTAAAGAATGGAAATGATCCTCTTGCCCTTCATTATGGCCTTTAAAAAAAAGAAAAGATAATTTGAGGAAAGCCAATATTATTTCCTGATGTTAACATTATTTCAGTAGTTTGCTCTCAAGTTTGCAGCCTAGGTTAACTACATTGTAGAAATATCTATTTAGGCTACTTCTAAATCATTAATCTGTTAAAAAAATCTTCATGGTTTTTATTCCTCTGATTTCACTATATATTCATTATATAAAGAATCTCAAGGTTGATTTGCACTAACCTTGTCTAAAGCTAAAATTGCCCTGTCAGTTCAGAAACACACAAGAACGTGCAGAACTAGAGTGCTTCACATTATCAATCTTGCTGGTCAGGTTAGATTTGCACAGTTACCAATGATGTATCAAAAATGCAAGGATTTTATCATTTTCAGTTGTAATGGTTACTAAAATATACCTTCCCTTTGTTAGCAATACAATTTGAAAAAAAAATTAATTGTCATTAAAACTATATTTGTTAGTTGAGAAAGTAAAAATGTCAAGATTAGAATACAGCGTCTCAGACGCTCAGTAAAACATGGCAAATGTGTTATATATAGCATTTTAGACTTTACAACTGCACAAACAAGCTTTTTGAAATGTTCTGTCTTCATTATATGTGTAGTTCCTGATGGTAAGTAAAGTTTTTGGATGGATATTTATGATCTTCAAGAATGGTCTAAATCAGGGGTGTCAAACATACGGCCCGCGGGCCGATTCCGGCTCGCCGAACAGTTTAGTCCGGCCCGGTGGCTAAATGCATTGTCATTATTCAAAAAAAAAAAAAAAAAAAAATATATATATATATAATTTTTTTTCGAGTGTCCTGTCTGGCAATGTGGCAATAAGAATTGTTGTCTCAATGCCAAAAAGAGCTCATCAGATTTGTGGAGCAGTACTGCTTTTGCCATAGTGCTCCGCTTGATTTATGAATGTGAATAGTTTTATTATGATTCATGCGGGGAATATCTCAAATGATATGGATACTACAATGGGAAAGTAGGAGATGAAAGGAAGAAAAAAAGAAAAAGTGAAAGAAAGAGGAGATAAAAGGAAGAGAATGATAAAACAATTATTGAAAAAAACATGTACTTCGTTTAATTGAAAATCTGCAGTTCCTATATTGTCCACGAGGGGCGCTGTGTTTTAATCAGCAGATGGTAGCACTGAGCTTCAGATGTGGAAAATTGATTTTAAATCATTTCTTAATTTTTATCTGTTTGATGTATTTTGTCATGCAGGACAGTGTTTTTAAGTTCCAAAAAATGTGAATAAATGTTTTTCAACATTGTACAATCACTGTGATCAGTTCTTATGCATAATGCACTTAAGTTTAACTGAGTAAAAGTATTGTTGAAATTGCACATACTTTTCTTAAAAACGCTGAGGTTATTCATAATATATTGTGTAAAAGTGAAATTAATTTAATATAAAAATCAACAAGTCCACTTTTATTAGTTCTATTTAATCTTGCAATGAGTTTACTCGTGTGGCCCTCTTGAGATCAGATTAAGCTGAATGCGGCCCCTAAACCTTAAGCTGAGTTTGACGCCCCTGGTCTAAATGGTTTGTCATTTGTTTCTCAGATTTCTTGGACTTCCACCATTGCAGCCAAGGGCCCGTTGCCAAAGCAATACAAGACTTCGCCCGAAGGAGCTCAACGAGTGTCTACTATGTTAAAAGAGCCAATACAGCTGATGAATTGAGACACAACTTCCTGCAAAGCTTCAGAATAACAGCTTTAAGCATTAATATACTGCACTCTGAACCTTTCAACCCGATTAAAAGAGCTTCTGTGCTAAAAAACAACAACACCCTGAGAGTAATGCGTGTTCAGTCTAAAGACTAATTTGTCTGTGAAGTCGTATATTGAAGGCAAGGCAAGTTTATTGATATAGCTCTTTTCAGTAACGATTCAGAGTGCTGAAGAGCAGTTGTCAAATGTGTAAACATTAATGAAATTAAACTTGAATTAAAACAAAGAAAACACATCAGGTCATTAACCTTTTTAGACAATTTGCTGCTGGCTTCACTATAATTGGACTACCTTCAACCTTTGAACACTTTTTCTATATGCAGGGACATTTTAACAAAAGTATAATTTTGATAATGATTTGGAAACACTAATTATGATAACCAAATTTTCATATAGTAATGCCCCAGGCTCTTAAAAAACAGCATTTATATTTGTAAACCTGACTTGTTCGGTAACTATGCTACAATTGAGGCCTCCTGTTGGTTTAGAGGATCTGCAGAAGTTGCATAGTTTCCTTCTGCCTTGGGCCGGCTCTGTCTGTCTGCCCACTGTGATTGCTTTTGAGAAAAAGCTTTCCAATACCTGGATCACTTTCCTGTTAGTATTTCCATGGCAAGCTAGAGTAGTTCTGCTACAATTCCCCTTGACAAACACTGCTCTTGGCTGCGTGAGTGTCAAGAGGGACACAAAGCTGTCTCGTTGCTTCACTACTCAAGCCCATCCCCCGTATGATTCACTTTCCAGTGGTTTTGTAAAATGTTGTCTGTCATTTATTTTGTTAGCCACCAGAGCATAATTCCCAACTTTGTTCTGTAGTGCTCTTGTTTACCCGCTGACATACTTGTGCTCGGTTATCCTGCGTAATCACTGAACACAAATTTGATTACGGCACAACACAGCTAAGCAACGAGTGATTTCTGAGTTCTTGGTTTCCGAACAACAAGACTTGCTATAGCTTAATCCTTTCTGATCGATTGAAAAGCTTGCTGTCTAAAAGTGCTTTGCAAATGTATGCATCCTTAAACTTTTTCCCATTCTGTCACGTTAAAAACACAAACCTCTATGTATTTTATTGGGATTTAATTTAAGAGCAATATAGATAAGCATTAGTTGCAAAGGGGAACGAAAATGACGAACCTTTTTTATTTGTTTTCTACATATAAAAATCTTGAACCGAGTGGCATGCATTTTGCTGCCCTGAGCCAAGTCCTTGTAGAAGAATTTCTCTATCAGCTTACCAATACGTACCAACATCTATCTTCCCATCAACTCCAACCAGCTTCCCAGTCCCTACGAAAGTATAACTTCCTTGCTGCGTAATGCTGCTGCCTCTATGCTTCACCATAGCCATGGTGTCCTCAAGGTCATGTGCACTGTTTGTTCTGTGGTACACAAAGCACTTTAAAAGTAGGCAAAAATGTTTCATAGTGGTATCATCTCACCATGTTGCTGTGTCCCCTACATGGCTTGTTGCTAGTTACTGAACTGATTTCATATGGTTTTCTTCTCACTACCCTCCATGAAAGCCAGATTTGTGGCCTACATGTCTAATAGCTGTTCTGCAAATAGATAATCCCATCACGGCAGCTTTGTAAGTTTGCATTTGTGAGATACTATTTTTTCAAATAACGGATTGAACGATGCTCTGTGAGCTGTCCAAAGCATAGGATATTGTTTTGTATTCTTACCCTGTTTTAGACTTTACTTTATTCACAAATAAGGTAAATTCAGAAGATAATTGCTTGCAAGGATTGACATTAGGCATGTTGGAGCAATGGATGGTTGTAATGTTTCAAAATGTTAAAAAAAAAATAACATTTGCCAGGCCCTATATAGCCACTGTGGGCGCTGGGCCTATGCAGGTCGTACCTTGGCCAAGCCTCTGGGAATTCTGCTGCTCTTGTTGTTGCTGCTGTCTTCTTGCCAACTTCTTCATCTGAAACGAAGGAGTCAAAGTTGTGAAGAACTCCCAAAACTAACATGCTGTCTTTAATTTAAAAAGGATGCTCCTCGCTGTTCACCCTTGCGTGAACTGCCTGAAAGCTCTATCTCAGCACGCCTCATTGTCGAGTATCAAAGGTTTTTGTGAGATAATCATCAGCAAAGAGGAGGGCGTAGACATTAAATGCAGGAATAAGCTAGATTTGCAACTCTTTGCTCCGTTCTTTGCATTTTGAGAGAGGAATGCGGCGATAAGTTTAACACACATGGTTGTGGTGATTTAGGGGCAGGACTCTTAAACAGAACGGAGCTGTTATTTTAGATGAAGAGTGTCGGGTTTAAACTGGTATAGGGTATCTCTCACCTTAGCTCTCTGGTTCTGAAACCACACCTGGACCACTCGAACACTGAGTCCTGTTTCTGCAGCCAGCGTCTCCCTCACCTAAATACACAAAGAAGGAATACTTTCATCATCCCACACAAAGAGAGAAAAAAAATTATCAGATCATCTGTCACACTTTTTTATTTGAACGAAGAGTATTCCAAATGGTGTAGTCTTTTTTTGTTTTGGACCTTTTGGTTATTGCCTCTTAAAGGTTTTGGAGTGATTTCAGCTCTTGTTTTAGTGTTTCAGGGCTGAAGCTATGCAGGCAGTTCCCCCGTCTCACTGTGACATTTGGTGCAGACGGACTGTGTTACTACTGCCTGCCTCAGTAACGCAGAACAGAAAACCGTTTCCCACATCAAAGCTCTGCTCAGAGCTTTAGGACATTTTTTTAATTTGAGGATTTTATTTGTCAAACTACTGTAGGGCTTTTAAGTCCCCACTACCCCCCACCCCACTCCAAACAAAAAACTAAACAATTAAAAATAGAAATGCAAACATCCCACTTTGTTGTAGAGGTTTATTTCTACTTTCCCTTACCTTTCTACAGGGTTTGGACGAGACCTCAAAGGAGGCCTTGAAGGCCCGTCTCTGCTGAGTGGTCAGAATAGTCCGTGGTCGCTTGGGCCTCCTTGGATCCTTCCCATCATCCCCTTTGCCTTGGCTTCCGATGCCTTTCTCTGGCTTGATGTCCAGCTCCTCATCGTCACTTTTCTCTGCAGAAAAAGAGCCATTTGTTTGCCAAAATGAATCCAAATTTGGATGAAGCAAAGCCTTTTGGTTGTTGACAGACTGCTAATTAATGTATATTTTTACTCCCCCGTGTTGGGTGAGGAACAAACGGTCAGTCAAACAAGACACATGTTTTTGATATTTTATCAATTTTGTATAAAAGGAAAAGGCATGATTAGACTTTCAGAAGTTTGTGGAGAGTGCACTGAAATGTGCTCATATTTTTTACCGAACTGGACACGTTGTCATTAGTAATTTATTGCTTTCAGCTTTGCCTAATTTAAACTAAATCAGTCTCTGATAAGAATACATCATGAGTGCCATGGAAAAGCCATTGTGGGCTCATATTGTAAATGCATCAGCAGGAAACCAGTAGGTTTTACTTTGTTGCAGTGTTCAATGGCTGATTCAGTTCTGGCTTCTAAAATCTGCAACCTTAAACCTACACGTTTCATAAATTGTTGTTTTAGTCCATTGGTTTTTGCTGGTTTTTGTCTTCAAGTCCATAAACCAGAACCTTTTTCAGGAAATAAACAAGTATTACTGAAGGAGATTAACATATTCCTGAAAGGAGATCATCCACTATTTTAGCCCTTAAATACATTTTGTTGTTGAGATTCTCTAGGAGGGCCGGCTATTTGACTTTAGTCTATCCAGGTACTAAATAGATATCTTTATATTCTGGTTGGGTCATATTTTCAAGCCATTCAGTTTTCTCTGTTCCCTATTGTGTTTTTTTTTAAACAATCACGTCACAGTATTTGTTGTAGAGCTGCTAAACAAGTTCATGGACTTCCGGCTTCCGCCAACTCGCAAATTTAAAATTTTAATTTTCTGCTGCAGTTATACAGTCCAAGATCAAGGATGCTGAAGATACAAGTGGATAAGTGAAAATATTCAGTTGTTGGGTGTACTACCCACATAATTCATTACAGGAATACTGCAAAAATGGCCGAGCAAAGTGGAGTGGAACGCTCTGTGACCTGGAGGAAGGCGGGGAGGGAAGTGCCTCCTTTCCAAAATGAGTTGCTTTTAGACACACGTCAGAACAGGGATAAAAGAGGGGCTGAGGAGCAACAATAACGAGGAATTCAGACCAAAGCATTGCAGCTCCTTTTATATAGATAATAACTGAATATTAATTGTTGTATGTCCCCTTTAAATCAGAGTTTGATTTACAAATATATAACATCCAGAGGTGTTTTTTTTGTTTGCTTTGAAACATAATCTATTAATTACTAAAACACTGCTGGGTAATGAAGTTTAGATTTCCCTGTTTCCCCTGTTAATTCTGCTTTGCGTGTTAATGACATCACAAGAGACACAATAATCGAACAGGTTCTGAACATTTTTATCCGTTTGCTATTCTGAATCTTTGGATTTTTAGTCATGCCATCCCTGGTTTTTGGGATACTAGATGGTGATATCTATTGCATTATATTTCTTGCCATATGTCATTCTGTAATGGCCAGTAGGACATTTTGGACCTGCTTTGATAAGCGATGATTAACCATCTCATTTAATAGTGGAAGGGCTCAAATGGGGATCAGCTTCAAACCCAATGGGAAGAAAGCGTTATACAAAGTTTCCAAATAACAATGTACGATTTCATTCAACAAAACATGATATTTTAGCATTTTATGGTAAATCGTGTTTATAAATCACAGTAATACTACTATAGTCATTGTACAAACACTACTGAAACTGCACGTTTGAAGTAGAAAAAGCTTTGATCAGTAAGTAAATTTGACAGATTCTGAAGCATTTACGGTAAGTTCAACATTAAATGTATAATTTTTGCCACATTTCCAGAGATCTGACATGTCTTAAACATTGTATGCTGTTGCTCCATAGATGATGAGTAAACACCATGAGAGGAGGAATTTGATTTGTAATGTGAATAAAAAGGACCAAACAAGAAAAATACATATGGTTATACTCAAAGAAAAAGTTGTCTTATGTGATGTCACCATGGAGGTGTGTGTGTGTAAGTATATTCTTTTTTTGGGGGGGGGAAGAGTAGGTTTTATCTTGATTAAATAACAGTTTATAGAAAATCAATAGTAAATAATAACAGTGAGATGTTGATCCATAAACATCAAACTGATTTAAAAGTGAGTTTGATTATTTTGTATAAAAGTCAGATGAGTATCATTAAACTTTTATCTGTACACACACAACAAAGGAATACGAAAGTGAGGGATTCCAAATCTGGAGCAGCATTGCTGATTGATTATTTTGGGTCTCATGTCTGAAACTAGAGGCTCCTACATAACGGCTGAGTGTCTCCCGTCATCTGGTTCTGATATGTCTCTACATTTCTCTACCAAAAACCCCGTTACGTCGTCCTCGACATGCCGAGGTTAACCTCGGCTCATGTCGACATTCCCTCTGTCTTGAAAATGTGGAGACTCCCAAAGACATGTGTGAGTGATGCGCTGGGATGCGAGTAAACGAGGGATGGGGTGGGGGTGGGGGACAAGGAGCAAATATTCCCACAAGTTGACAAAAGTTGACACAGGCACAGATGTATTTGACAAATTCCCGCTTTTGTGAATGTCTAAATGTAAGCCAGATGGTGGCGAACAGCGAGGCTTGGCGAGATGCCTCGTGGTGTGTGCAGTCTATAGGCGAGGAGCACTCGGGCTGATAAGAGCGGAGGTGCAGGCTTACTGAAGAAAGGCCCCCCAAATCCCTCTGTCACTCATCGTGATACAGTAATTTAATTCTTTCCAGCACCAGATCCTGCCCACGCATGGAGAGCCATTAATGCAGGGTGGCTTGGCTTTGTCCTGTTTCCACTTCCTACTGTATTATAAACCCACGCGCCTCGCTTGGATGAATGCAAGAAAATCAGCCACTGAAGAGCTCCAGACGGAGCCACAAGAGTAAATGAGCTCAACTTCATTGTGTGTGAGCATTATCTCAGACGTCTCAGGAATTAATAATTCTAATGATAATGTAAGATTAAAGTAAGTTGGGTTTAGATTTCTCATGGAGGGCCCCTATGTTTGTTGAGTGCTGTGATGGAGCAGAACATACTGAATGCAACACCTCGGTGCCAGATGATGATAGCACCACAGTGTTGTTCTCAGTCTGCTGTGAGAAGGTGCTGGGGGCTCACCTGAGTCTGAGTCATCTGGGCTGACCGAGCTGAGTAAGTCTTTCTCCCTCTCGTAGTCGATCTTGCAGAGCAGCTGACCCTCCTTCAGGACAAACTCGTCACCCTTCCTGAGCTGGCGGTCGCACACACAGCAGCAGAAGCAATTCAGATGGTAGACGCACTCCAGAGCCCGCATCACGAACTCTGTGGGGGCGATCTTCTCCATGCAGCCGCTGCACTTTGTGGCAAACAACCTGAGGATTGAGAACAAAAGCCCACTGTTTAAAACGGCATAATGTCACTTCTTGAAGAAGAGACGCAGTTTTTTGCTTTGCTTTTTGCAAGACCAACCCAAAACTGACAAGAGCACAACATTTCAGATGACACCGTCATCAATCAGGAACCACAGCTCCAAAAATGTCTCATTTAATGGTTTGAATGTTATCTTCCATCTTGAGTTTAATAGTCCACACGGGGGCTAAAAAGCATCACTAAAAATAGTTTCACAAAAATGTCTTCTGCTTGAATGCTTCACTCCACATTGTCATTGTGAGTAGACATATTTAAATGTACAAAAATAAAAAATAAATTATCTGTTGCTTATAAAAATATATATATCTTCCAAATAATTATAACAAAACCAAAAGAGAATATTGATAATATTGAGGTTTCGAGAGCCACATTCTGTTTAAGAAATGCTCTCGGGTCCACCTGCTGGTCCGGAGGTCCTAAACAACAGCTAAATTTGCATCTGTCTTGAGCTTTTTTTAAATTAGAGATAGGCTGTTTTTTATTATCATTCTGCCCGAAATAGCTGATAAAAATTAGTCCTCCTATGAAAATAACTAGAGTAACTATTGATTTTTGAAAACCCCCAAAAAACTGCTAGCACGACTGGATTGTTAATTAGCTGTCAGAGTTATGTTTTCCACTGTTTATAACACTGTTTAATGATAACATGAATAAATGCTGCGCTTATTCTCAAAATATGATAGAATGGAATCAATATGTACTGTTTAGCAACTCAGTTACACTGCTCAACGCGACTTACCCTTTATAATGGGTTGTTTTTATTTTTTGAGGCTCTGACTGGGTGCAGAGAAAGATTTATTACAAATAAATATTTTTTAGTACTGCTTATTGTTAAGTTTGTCTTTACTATAGTAAAAAGAAATGTCATGATAAACTTCTATTCTATATGTATGTATTTTAAAGTAATTTAGATGTTTTCTTTAAAGTACTTGTGGCCTTACTTCAGGAAAGCTTTGGTCGCCCATAGCGTTTTTTTTTGTTTGTTTTTTTGGCTGGCTTCTTGACCCCTTTAGGCAGCCGAAGGGTGACACTTTTGGCAACAACTCAACTGTCAAAATTTCTAGGGTGGACCCAGCTCTGCATCAGTCTGAAAAGAACTATCCCTTTGGAAACCTAAAAAATAGGCTGGTTAAGTTTCTGCTGCAGCAATTTTCAAACAACGCGACCCCACTATGGAGATTGTCTTTTGGTTAGATATCAGGCTAAGCTAAACTTCCCTTCATCAGTTACGATTGGAAATCTGCAGGCCAAATGATACATTTTTTTTCCTATTCAATAAAATAATCAAAGCTAAGAAATTCCACAATTTTCAGCGTAAAAACAAACCTGCATGCACTTAGACACTTTTCTTTTCTTTTTTTTTGCTTTTATAAAATTCTTTCTTTTTTGTTGGATTCAAAACTACCAGCTCTATACAATAATCTGCAGGATGTCTTTCAATGTTATGGTAGGAACCGATCAAAATAGCAGTTGACAGGACAGACCTAAAAGCAAACTAGAGATTGCTAATGTCCTGTGAAAGCCTGATCATTGCACCTCTAGCTCTTTTATTTCTACAGTTCTCTATATGCATCAGATAGCATATCAGAGACTGTGATTCATTGCTGGCTACCGTTCGTGGCTCCTCTCTGCGTCTAATATCATGCTCCCTGCCCTGCAACACTACCTCTATCACCATTCCCCTAACAGCACCTCCATCTTCTTTTATATCCTTTCAGCAAAGATGTTTGCATTGTTTTATCGGTGACTGAGTGGCATTTAATTCGCACTCTGTTGTTCAGAAGAAGCTACGTTAAACCAAGCAAGAGGGCAGAGGAGTGTGGTTGATCTTGTCCAGGCGTAAAAGCTGGATTTATTAGTGGCTTCTGTGTTTGCCCTGGTCTGGGAGACAGCTGGCAACCGCCTATCTGTTTGTGGTGAACATCTATTTCATTGTGCTGGAGGCGGCGAGAGGAGCAGTTGACATCATCTGCAGCTTCACGAAAAGGATGAACGATAGTGATGAATATAATGTGTAAATATGAGAGCGAGGGGAGAGCAAAGGACAGTTTTGTCATGCTAATGCGGTTATAGGTACTGATTGAGTGCTGATAATGTGTGTGCGTTCACACGTGTGTGTGAGCAGCTGTATGCGTGCCGAGATCCCGTGTGCTTTTGTTCTTAACTCTACATTAATTATAGCACAATCTATTCGTTATTTTACTACTTCCTTACCATCAATCCACTTTAATCAAAATGCAACCTTTTTCTTCCAACATAAAGATAGTAGAGCGTCAAGTTCATGTTTTTTTTTTTTCATCATACAGCTGTAAAGCAACAGAGATGTCGGAGTTGGCACTCACGGGGTTCAAAAATCCTTTAATCTTTCATTTATTACAATAGGTTAAGAAGATTATTATTGAACTATGGGAAAACCTCAAGGATAATCCATTGCAAAAGAAATGTTGGCATGTTTCTCAAACATGCTGCGCTCTTGTGGAATTGACCTGCCAACCTGGATTGGTCCTCTAAACAACCAAGTTAGGTCCATAAAGAAACACACGACGGCAATTAGATGACAAGAAAGCGAGAGAAACATCTCATCCAGGGTCAGATTTAGGAGAGTGGAGGTCTGTGGGACAGCGTCGGTTTTTCTGCCCACCCACACAATTGTCTTTTACTCAACCAGAAAACACAGCAGTTTAATAGGTTTTTAGGCCTTGTTCATACGAAAACAGGAGTTTCCTCTAAATAACGATTGTGTTTCTGAAAGGCTAACGATAGGCACAGCATGATTTGTAGAAATGTTCCCATTCAGAAATATTTCTGCCAAATTCTTTACATGGCGTTGTAACACAGTCACTGAAATGCATCGAAAATAAAACAGGAGGTGTTGCAAGCACCTTGAGTTTTCTGTTGTTATGTATAAGGTGCGTGGGATTGAGGATCACGTTTATATGACATCACATAAAGGTCCCAGAGACGTGTTTCCTCTGCTGGCGAACATGCAGGCTGGACCTGGCATCTAGCAATGTGTCTTTTCTAAGACCCTGGTTTTAACTGTGCATGCTCCTCGAATCGCTGTCTCCAGCGTTGCATTTTCCTGCATATCCTCTGTGTGCTGTGATATCAGGAAAAAACAGAATGTGGTGGAAACCATGTTAAAGACATGTGTACAATGTGGGGAAAAAATGCAAAGCTTCCGTGCAAAAGATAACCGAAACGAGGCAGCAGTCTCCCATAGCTTAAGTTTGATGTTTTGGCATTGTTTTTATGTTTTTGAAGCTCAAGCAAACACAACTCTCCATTGTCAGATTTTATCCCTCTGAAAGCTTGGAAGCAGTGACGTTAGTTTTCTTTTTCCCCTCCTCTCAGTCGTCTTCATCCTGTTAGTCACACCCCCAACAGGTGGGATTCCTTCCGTAATTTGGTTTAGTGCCTTTATTACCAATTGTTTCACCAAATACTGCTTCTAGTAATATTATGATGTAGGATTAAACACAAATTTCTCATTTGTGCTTGGCTGGAACCATCCATCCATCCACCCATCCTTCCATGGTCTATACCCGCCTATCTATGCAGGGGGCTGGTGTCTATCTCCAGCAATCATTAGCAAGAAGGGAGGACACCCTGGATAGGTCACCAGTTCATCATAGGGCGGGCTGGAACTAATTGTTTTATTTTCGCTTTAGTTTCACTGATTTTCTAGATACTCAATTGAAATTGAGAGATCTCCATCTCATCCCCAATCACAATTAATTTTCTATTAAAATTTCTCAAGAGTATGAATCATGAATCATTTTGGGCTTATCTGTTTGTTAGGTTAGGTCAATTTACCAGTGATTTTGATGCCACCGCCTGCTGTTGCCACGCGCTTCAAACCACACTGGAATGTGTGTAACTGAATGCGTCCATATGATGGGTGATCTTGCCTAGGTTTGCTGTGGTGCTGTTAAGCTCTTGCTAAAGTCCAACCCAGCCACAGTGACTCATTCCGCCAGTAAAAAAACGAAAGTACCGAGATGTGTCTCTGGTTTTCCCGGGGATTAGAGAGCTACATGCTGGGATCAGGGAAACAGAGGTGATGAATCTGTCAAGACGAGTTCCCAGCTCTA
The DNA here is from genome assembly GCA_037039145.1 of Fundulus diaphanus. Taxonomy (NCBI): domain Eukaryota; kingdom Metazoa; phylum Chordata; class Actinopteri; order Cyprinodontiformes; family Fundulidae; genus Fundulus; species Fundulus diaphanus. The sequence goes on along the minus strand of CM073127.1, from coordinate 38,442,452 downwards.
ACTCTAATGTTTAGCTAATGATCAACGGCTTAGGCTCAGAAAAGGGGAGCGAAAAGTTTAGGAAATGACTTGTTAGGATGGTTTTGATGCGTCCAGCGAGCTGCATTCACCTACGGATGCCCCCTCTCTCTCTCTCTCTCTCTCTCTCTCTCTCTCGCAAATCTTCTCATCTAGATGAAAACATTCTCATTCAACCCCCTTTTCCTTTCTTCTTTTTCCTCGCTGGGTCTAATCTTGTAAGCCATTATTTTTCTATTTCCCCTCTCTGTCACTTTGCATTATTTTTGCTGCTGTAATTCCCATTCGTCCCTTCTGGAATCTTCCTGTCCTGCTTTGTCCCCGGGTCTAATCCGGACTTTCTGCCTGTTTTCAGTCCCCCAGTCCCCATTCTCAGCGGGGTTCAGATGGAATAGCCATGCGTGACGCCCCTTCTATGGCAACCACACCTCCACAGGAAGGCAACGCCGACTTTTCGGATGGGCAGAGAAGGCCTTTGAGAGGCTGGCAGCAGAAGTAAATCCTTCTCTAAGGAACAAGGAGAATTAGCAGGGAGCAGCGGACTAGGGATTTAACCCTACCCCTCTTCTTTGAAAGGCGCAGTCGGTCCCACTCCTGCGGCTAGCCACAATCAAACAGAGGAGGAGCGGGGAGGCAGCAGTGGGGAGAGGAGAACACAAACTCCCTGAATGACACAAGCAGTGGATTGTGGAGGAGCCTAATCCCACTTTAATACCTTTCCAAGTTCAGCTGCTAAAGAATGCTCTTAAAAACAACACCACTGTGTGAGCAGTGAAGGTTGACCAGGGGGAGGCTTGCCATTCAACCTCCCTAACATTACCTGATTAGAGGTTTGCGGACCGGGCTGCTGGGCTGGCACGCCAGCGGGAGACTGAGTGGAAGATGTAAATTATGATTATAGAAATAAAAACAACACACAAACAGAGGCAGGGGATGACATTAGCGGCATCACAGACGGCACATCTCTCTGCAGGGATTCCTGCGACGCTGTAAGTGGCTCTGAATCAAACCTAAAGCGAATTAGGTCATCTTTAACCAGTTTCTTGTTCCCGCTGACCTCCGCGATACGAGTTTCCAGCTAAAATCCGCTGTCTGATCATTCGGCTGCTTCAGTAACAGGACGCCTGGTGTTGCAAGTCAAGCTTGTGTGTAAAGGACAACACAAAGAGGGACCACCAGCGTGACAACTCCTGTCCTGTTTTTTTTTTTTTTTTCTCCCTCCCACACCTGAGCGCACAGATCGAGTGATGAGACCCTGCTGCCTGGATCAATGGCTGCATCTCAAGCAGAGACCTGTCAATATTTACCCAGGCCTCCTCGGAACAGGACTCATAAATGAGAATAAAAAAAAGCGCCCATCTCAGCACATACCTCGGCCCCTGTGGAATCATTACGTTGCTCTTTTTTTTTTTTTAACCTCGTACCTGTAATCCCTTGTCCGCTCTTTCTCACATCACCTCTGTGTGACGGATTACCACCCTGTTGAGGCTTGTAATGCTAAAGAAAATGCTAAAGGAAAAATAAAAGAAAGCATAGAGGGGAAAGCAAAATCCGAAAGAGTGTTTTTATGTCTGATGAGCGGCACCGCGAAAAGTGCAGCGGGGGGAACCTCAGCTCGTCTTCTGCTTCCTTCCTCCAGGCACTTGAGAGACCTGCGGCCCTCTCCCTTTGAGCAGATTAAATGCAACTTAGAGTGTGACAACATGTTAAGCTCGCACCACGTGTTGCCAGACATTTCTCCTCTGCAGACTTTACATTTATTACTTCTGCCGCAGTAGCAAGCATCGGGAGGACGGGACGGGGTAAAACAAGAGGAGAAGAATGAGAGAGAGGAAAGAGGGAGACCAAAGGGAGGAGGGGGTTGAGTAAAAGGGGGCTGCTATCGTGCAACATTTAAGCAACACGTGCAACAGCCTCACCTACTCCCCTTTTGCTTTTGAACAACGCTCTGAGAAATACTATAACAATTTAAGGGAAGAATAGCCAGGGCCATTATGTCACCGCATCCCTTCAAAAGACAGAGGAGGAGGATTATCCAGGCAGCAGCTGTAAGCTATTACTTTGAAGATGGGCTGTTGTGTGTGTGTGTGTGTGTGTGTGTGTGGGTGTGTGTGTGTTCCTTTGTTTTTTTGTAGGAAGACATGCGGCCGTGCCAATCATGCGGAGGTGAGGTCTGCGCAGCAGCTCATGGAACAAACTCTCAATAACTCAATATCTAGGGATGGATTAAAACAGCTCAACACTTGTTTGAGTCTTTCAGAACATAAAGTTGTGTTTGCACATTTAAAAAAAAAAAATAACTTTGTTACTTAAGGAGATTAAAAACCAAAATACTGAAGCAGAATCCTTTAACCCTACCTAAAAGAAAAACTAAAGGCATCAACTTAAATAAACTTCTTGAAAACAGCTGTCAGGCTATTTATCAGAGCCTTTTCTTGTTATCCTAATTTTCATTTGATCTCAGTTGGAAATACACTGCCCTTCATGCGCCTTCATTTATCAGACAGGTGATAGTTATATTTTACAAATTCATTCTCCAAACTAGTCAGTAATAAAAATTCTTTATCAGATTATTACAAACTGAAAAAAAATATTGAATAAATGTCAACAAACATATGTTTCCTTTTGAATGATGGATGACTTAGACAACCTAATAACTAATCTAATAAATAAAAGGTCTTCCCTATCTTGCCATTTATGTTGGCATATTATGTTTGTTACCCTTATCTAAACGTGAAGAAATGTCATGTCTTTTTCTTTCACTTTGATGTACTGAATAGTGAATGTGTACGGGGATCAAGGTCATGGAATTCACTTTGTTCTGTTGCATCAGGATGGGGCATGTTCCTTTGTTCATGGTATCACCGTATAGTTTATTCTCACCCCTTTTTTTAGATTTAAGGCTTGATTGACCATCTGGGATTGAAATTTCAATTATCGCTGAGCACCACCAATTGGTTGGATAATTATTAGCAAGACGAACACAAATGTAGGTCGCTCCATTGGTTTCCCTTTCTGTTTCAAGCATTTGTGGTGAGTGAATCTTTGTCAAACCAGACTGTGATTGCTTGGGGAGATTGCTGTGATTTTTGAGAAGCAATTGCTTTAAATTCTGTAGCAGTGGCACACAATGTGTATAGGAGCTTTACATTTATGGTATACAATTAGGTAAACTGGAAATTGCTTTTGAAGGCAATGGTGGAGTGTCTTTTACCTAAAACTGTGTATTTTCCCATATCACTGAAACGCAAGGTAGATACACAACAGCGTAAAATGGGTAAGATATTCAAACTACAACACCTTTTCCTTTATATATAAATAGTCGAAGAATGCTGATGTCATTATGCTAAACATATGTTAGTTGAGACAGTCTGCTGTATCAGTCCCGCTGGGACTCCTCAAATGTGGAGTAAACATTTCTGGATGTGTAACTCCATCAAAGACAATGCAGCATCCCTGAGCTTTTCCAGATCTTACCTATAGGTGACTGTATGGGAATCGTCCCAGTAAATTCACAATCAGCTGATCGGGAGGTTGTTTGACGTTGCTCTATTAAAGAAAACAGCAACACAACAACCATCTGTCTTCAAACAGGAAGGCAGTTATTATTCACTAATTTGGCACTCATTTCAAGTTTGAATTACATTTAGTCAAACAATCTAAAACCAGGTAAAACATAAGACGACTATTAATATGACGACAAACTACAAATTAAACTATTATTGTTCATGCCTTTCCAGAACCTCTTTTCAGAAAGAAAAATGAAACCATCTCTTTTACGGCTTTTTTAGCCTCTTTACAGTTATCCTGGTGAGGCACCTCATTTTGTGCTCCTCATGCGGCTGTGTTTCAACAGCCAAATGAGGAGCTAAAGGTGCAGAGGAACAACATTTGATAACCAGATGTTTGGCCTCTCATTGATGAATAAACCTCTGCAACTTCAACTGAATGTCATGAAAATTACTTTGTTATGCATGGCCCTGTTGTCCTCTTCATGCAGCAGAGGCTGGATGTTGACCACACTGCCCTAAAATAGCAACCCTGGATTCAGCTAATACAAGAGTGTGATTGCTTGCAGAGACTCTGATGACAAAAGCAGGTTGGACACAGCTGCATGTGGATGTAAAAAAAAAGCAAATGAAGTAACAAACTTCAGGCCTGCAAGGAAAGTGGACCGCCAAACGAAAAGTAGTAAGGATGACGCAATACGAATGGGCAGCCTCATTGGCTGAATTCGTTTCATTGTATCAGCATTTCTCTTTGGAGCACACATTCATGGAGAGTAATGAAGCCAAATAAAAAGTGCCATCCTTGTGCTCCCAAGGGCCAGCTCCAGTCAGCTCTAAAAGCTGCTTAATCACCATCCCTTGCTTACTACATTAGCATAATAATGGCCTTTAAATTGAGGCTCTTTGTTTTTTAATTAAACTCCCAGCAGGTAAAAGTAAAACACATTAACAGGAAATGTGTACACCACTAATGGCCCAAAGGTGCCTTCTTCATCACGCGGTTCTGGCCACAGGGTCCGGCTTGTTCCCCGCACTGACGTGCGGCGCCGGCTGCCTGCAGGCTCACAGGGGACAAATGAGACGAGCAGATTGCACTTGGCATAAAAAAAAAAAAAAGGATATTAGCAGAAATGTGCTCAATGTGTTACAGTTTGGAAATGCACCTGCCCTGCCTCTCAAAGGAACACGCACTTAGTAATAGCTGCTGAACAGAGCAACACTAAACCTGTAAAAAAAAATCTAAATGTGCTGGTTACAGTGAGACAGGAAGGAAATAGTTCCCGGATCTAGCCTAGCCTGCTATTGTAAACATGAATCGAAGGGCTACATTTCCATGGCAGCATGAGCTGCCAGCAGCTCATCGAACGAAACTCCAGCCAGACGGACATCCCAGGCTGCTCTCTGCGTAACGGCACAGCTGCAAAAAGAAATCCTAAGCCTTATGTCGTCATCGCGGAGATCTCATTCAAAGCTTCGTAGATTGCTCAACACCTTAAATACAGCCTGGAAGAAATGTCCATGGCCTGCACTCCAGCTCGGCCCACCAGAACGTAGAAAGATGCAAACTGGGCCCTCATCTTTTATGATTTTGCTGTTGAAACAAATACTTTGAACTAACGCCGAGCTGTGAGACACACAGGAGCACAAATGAAAGAGTCAAAGCAAGGCGCCGGCCAGAAAACGTATCGGAGTTACTAGATTTTTCTTTTTTTCAGGCGGTATGGAGGATGGAGAAACAAAGCGATCTGGCTTTTCCTGTCAAATACTGATTCATCGAGCGTTGATTTTTTTTTTTTAAAGACTATATTCTTTAAAGAGAAAACCATATGCTACAAGTGTTTTGATTGAGGGAGTAGCTTGGAATCCAACAACAGACAAAAGAAATCATGAAATCATCCCCAGTAAAGCATTGAATCAAACGTCTCAAACCGTTAATGTGAAGTAAAGCTTAGTCTTAGGCTTAAGTCTATCTATCCAATTTAAACTAAATCATGTAAATACCATTATTCCAACTGCAATAATTGACATGCCGGTTTATTTTAGCAGTGGTAGGAAGTCGAAGCTACACTTAATGCAAAGCACGTAGAGAACTGCTTCTCCTTCCTTCTCAAGTCTTCACTAATGGGTCGCCACAGGAAAACGGCGCAGAAATAATCCTCCGCAGCCACACAGGTAGAACAAAGCTCATGGAGTGAAAAGGACAGTGTATTGGGCAGCGAAGGAGGCTAAGTACACAGCTAAATACATGAGTAAGCAGGCGAGCACACACGATGCTGTTTGGACAGCTGCTGTTCCTGAGTATGTAAAATGAGTGCGACATCACATTTAGGCTCAGTTTTTAAAGCCTCGAGCAAACAGTGTGGTCGCACACGCTGCGCTACAGCATCTGTGAAGAAATGATGATTGGAAAGATTTTTTTGTGTGCGCACCTTATTTTTATATGTTTAGTTATTCCTTTGCTATTTTTGCCTGATCATAAGGCAGTGATTCTGTAAATTATAAAACCTCTTGACATAACCCTTTTGCCACGTAGCCATCACTGTCAAAGGTGACATGTTTCAACTTTGGTGTCTTTTATATAAATTAAATCCTGAAAAAAATATGCAGCTGACTGAAAAATCTCTGCATATGTAAGTTCTTTTTTTCTTATTTTCATGCTGGTCTGTGTAACGTAAAGCAAATCTAGCCACTCCTGAGCCACTGTAAGTGACGATTGCTTTTAAAAGGGAGTGAAGCAGCTCTTACATGCCTCAGAATTATAAAGTGACTACAACCCCCCAGACAAACACTGTTATTTCTTTTTTTTATAAGGGACTGACAGCAGTTTGGGAAATGCAATAATACTTTGGAGCAATAAAAACAATGTATATGTGCAGCAAGACAAGATAAAATCATGGGAGCAGCATCCAACTTCAGGATTCCCCCAGCCCCCCCTTTCTTTATTGTAAGAAAAAACAAATGGACCCGTCTCTCAGATTCAGCACCGGAATGGTTAAAAAACAACATTTGGATTGGAGGGCTTCATAATTACTATTGACCCAGAGGTTCTGGGACTAAGAAATAAAACAAACAGTAATATGAGGTGTTCTAAAGCACAAGTCTGCAAATATGCAAAGACAGGGTCTGGTGGAGAGCATCACGCTTTGGCTTCTTTTCTCCGCTCCTAATCTTTGGGCCCTACACAATATTAAGACGGCTTTGGAGCCACTTGTGACCCAGCTGTGCACTAATGAAAAATTCCACAGCTCTGTGCAGAGGCCAGTGGAGCTTGACCCCTTTCCACCCCGAACCGAGCAGTGTCCATCTTGAGGAGTTTACCAGCACTGAAGGATACTGGATTAAAGGGTAGAATAGGAGAAAGAGAGACAATCTGGGAAAGTCTCAAGAAAAAAAGAAGAGTGCATTTCCCCTTTTTTTCTTCTTCTCTTCCTGCAGTCTTTAGAATATCGGTGTGAAGTAAAGTGTTTGCCCAGGTTTTAATGGGCTGAGATGATCTGGAGATCCTCGTGACGGGGGGATTGTTGGATGAGTGGGGGCTCTGTTTATTTAGCAGAGATTCTGTCTAAGCCCAAAATTAGTTTGGAGGGGAGAGAATGTGAGGCGACTGGGAATTAGACGTTGTTCACAAGATCTGGATTCATGTGTCTGTGATCTTACTGCCCTTGATTCTCTATTTTTGCATCTTGAACAAGAAAAAAAAAGAAGATATGAGGAGATTGAAAAGCAGGAATGACTTCTCTGGTGGCTAATGCTGCTAAAGTTGGCACTCTGTTGGCTTCGAATCTGGTGCTAAATTACAGGGCAGTTTAACTGTTTTTTGTTATTTGTGGTTCAATGGAAGCAGAGGGGGTCTCAGAGAGAGAGAGGTTCACCCAGAGCAGCATTTATGAAATTAAAAAAAGAGAAAACATGATATATTACTGTACTCCCATATTCAGGATATCTACATGCAAAATTATTTCAAGGGCACATATTTCATTCAACATTTACCTGGAATATGTTCTAAAGAAGACATTCCACCTAAATATTTAGTTGTAGTTTTTTTACTCTAACGATATAAAAAAATCGTCACTCTTAATTTAAGAAAGCCTAAATAATTTATTCATTTAGCCTTTCTTAAATGAACAAAAATGTCATGGATGTGTAATTTTTTTTTTTAGAAAATGACATGTTGCTTCAGTAAAAACTAAATTTCTTATTTAATCCAATATAGTCAGATATGCAGCAGAGCAGCTATTTCACCCATCCCCCTTTTGTGGAGAAAATCTGCACTGACACGATAAGGTAATCAGATCCACCGCAGTTTGCCTAATGCTGGAGAGACACGGCACAGTAAAAAAAACAAAAAAAAAGACAAGTTTGCAGGGGGGCATCTAATGAAAATGAGTTGGAAACAAAGGTTTTGTTTTATCTGTTTATTTTGAATATAAAACTTCACCAGTAAAATATAATTGACTAAACTTGAAAGGGAAAAAGTGATAATTACAATGTTTTATAGAATCTAGCTGGATAGATTAACTTCATTAAACAAAACGATAAGCTGGTGACAATAGTCTGTATCTCTGGAAGTTCCTGAATCATTAATGCTTCAGATTGTTGCATCCGTTCAGGGTTGAGTTCTCCATCTCATCTTCTAATCAAAGGGGTGCAAAGGGTGAAGAAAAAAAAACGCAAATGAAAAATAAACACTGTTGTTGAGAAACAGGATGCTTTAAGACCCTGGGCCACGGATTAGCATTCGGCTTAGCTTTCAAATAATATATTTGAATATCTGATCAGCAATCCTCTTCATTGAGCTAAATCCCAAGATTAGCAGGTGTTATGCTAAAAAGCTATGTTTTTTTTGTCAGGAACGAAGCTACACTAGCCAAACAAATATGTCTTTGATTGTGAAGAGCTGGCATGGATGTATGTTTGTAGTCATGGTGACCGGCTGGTAGTTAGGAGCCACAGAGCGGTGGCGCGGTGCTGGAATGTGTCAAACAGACAGAAGGGCGCGCACACACCGCAGAGCAAACCAAAAACCTGCTGTTTCACTAAAAGACTATCAGCACTGAGACCACCTACAAATTCCAAGCAGCTATATTGTCCGTCTTTTTTTTTTTTTTTTTTGCTACGTGAACTTTTACAGTTAGACTGATTTAGGTGTGCCTTGCCTGGCCAAAGGGAGTCAGATATAAAAGTGATAAATCTACTCTAGAGGAGAGGATGTCCTCATCAGGATGAATTAAAGAATGCTCTTCCTGTTTTGTCTGAGATGATTCATTCGGTTAACTTTGACCTAAAGAAATCAATCAAAATACATAAGGCAGACATCATATCTGGCAAATGATACGCATCAAATATGGAGAATAAAATTAATTACATTACATAACAACGATGTACTCAACTGGACCCAAACTGCTATTTCAGGTAAAATTAAGGGATAGCTAAATGTATACAATCTATAAAACTAAAATGCAAATAAAAAGATAGCTAAATAATGTATTTTTGTTAGTGAATTGAGTTCCTTGCAAAAATTTGTCAGGTAAGATCAAGAAACTTCAGTGGATTTTATTGGGACTTTTTTTTGATAGGCAAACAAGAACTAGTGTCCAACTGTGACGTGAAAGGAAAATTACAAATGGGTCTAAATTGTCAGTTACAAATAAAAACCTAAAAAAGTGTGCTGTGCATTTCTGATCAGCCCCATAATCTGACATACCAAAATAAAATCCAATGCAACAGACTGCTTTAAACAGCCAAAGAGCAGCCATGCGCAAATTAATCTCAGTATAAACACATCTTTTCTGTGAAGGCCTCGCAAGGTGTCAGAGAAGATTATTTAAAAACAGCTTCATAAAGACCAAGGTACACAACAGGGATAAAGTCGTGGGGAGGCTTAAAGCAGGGTTAGGTTATAAAACACTATCCTAAACTTTAAATATCACATGGAGCGCTGATCATCTATCACCTAAAAATGTATCAAACCAACCAAGATGGGGCCAGGCGAGGATACCGTTATCAGAAAAGCAGCCAAGAGGCTTATGGTACCTCTGGAGGAGCCGCAGTATACACGCCTCAGGAGGGGGGAAATGTTGACAGGACAAATATTGCACGTCACTGATCCAGCCTTTTTTATGGAAGAATTGCACAAATAAAGCCATATAAAGTCAGCCACAATACAGATACTGGAGATGGTAGGACTGTGGAAGAAGGTGTTTTGATCAGAGAAGACCAGGATTAACCATTTTTGGCCTACATGCAAAAAGCAATGTGTGGCAAAAACTTTCACTGCACTTTATCCTGAACATACCATTCCCACAGTGAGATGATGGGGACAGCCCACATGGTTTTCTTCAGCCGGAATAGACAGCTGATGGGAAGTTGGATGGGGTTAATGAAGTCTAATCCTGGGATGAACCCCGTTAAAGGCTGCGAAATAACTTAAAACTAGGGCAAATGTTTACCTTCCAAGAGGATAATAATCCTACACATGCAGCCAAAAGTACAATCAAATGTTTAAGAGCAGGGGTCTGGATCTACAGTCATCAAGGGTCAGCTTCCTGCAAGTCTGAGATGTGTCCTTGGTCCAACATCAATAATGGCCTAACTTTTAATTCAGGCTTGTTAGAGTTTGGAACCCCTGGTCAAGAGAAATGCATGTTCATGCACTAAGATGGTCCAGTCAAAGTCCAGACAATGGAAAATCTGTGGTGACACAAAGGAATGTTCATAGACACCCTCCATCCAATCCACCTCAGCTTCAGCTATTATGCAAAAATGAACGAGCAAAAATTTGAGTACATGGATGTACAGAGCTTCCAGAGACTTCCCCCTCCAAACAAACTAGCCTTTGTAAATGCAGCGAAAGGTGGTTATACAAAGAATTGATTGAGGGGGGACGACTGCACATAAATACATACATACATTTTACCTGCTGCAGCGTTTCAATATAAAATAATCGCATTTCTTTTTCAAAAGAAAGGTTAAATAAATGTAATTAAAAAAGAGTTGTATGTCTGCGGCTCACGTCAGATCTGTCAAGTTAAAATCAGTCAATCAGTTACTAAGTGTTGTCTCACCTAAACAATAAACGAATTGTCTGTACTTGCCACGACCTGCTTCGTGTCTGCCATTGTTTGTGTGCTTTATCTTGAAAGGGAAATTCTCGCCCTGTTGTAGCAGCTAAAGTTACTGTGAAACTATTTTGCTCATGTCTTCAACAACTCAAGAACGCATTTTGCCCCCGGGAGGTCTGGCAGATGAGGTGTCTGATGCCCCCGCTGCTCTTTCTCTCCGGCTTTTCTCGGTCTTTTCCCACACACCCACACACGAAGCCGCGCAGACATATACAGACTCTGCGCTGCTCTGCGGTTGGCGAGGTGTAAAATCTCATCTCTCCAGCTGGAAGAGAACAGGTTCGGCAAAATTCCCTTCGCTGCACGTGGAGCCTCCGAGGCTCGGAGTGGAATGACCGAGCATGGCACGGCACGTCTGCTCCCTCGGCACACCAACTGACAGCGTATCTGCATGGCCCCCGCGGCGCTCACCTCCAGTCGGCTCAGTGGCCTTACCCGCAGCCCTTCGGTGACTGCATTATGACCCCTAACAGAGCACTGACACGGTTCATTTTCTTCACTTTGGCTCTGGACTCAATAAGCAGAGACTGTATTGTGCTGAGGCGCACAGAGATACATACAGAGGCCTGGACTCTGATAATTCATGCATGCAAAGACTGATTAAGCAGGATGATATGAATTCTCAAGAGGCTATGACTCAAAGCGGCTGCGGTTCTGCCTGTTTAGGCGCGGACAAGGCCGATCCCGCCGGTGCCCCGTGCTACAATCGCGCACAGGGCTCGAGCCGTGTGCATCCTTATTTGTCTCTAGATGCGATGACAGAGTCTACGGCCACAGTGACACCCATTGTCAGGCTTCTCAGCCGTGAAAAAGCTTCACATTCACCCACCAATTTTACACTCTCTTTAGGTCCACGAGCGTCTTTGTGTGGCGGCAAGCAGCCCATTCTTTGTGGCTGTCTGAGGAAAGCAGCTGTTTCTATAATGCTGTGGCAGCACTTTATGTTGCAGAATGATGAATGAAGGGGACGAGGCAGAGCTGAGATGCAGCTGAAGCGCACCCCCCCCACATCCCACAGACAATGGCTTAGGAGGGTCCGTTCACTACATGGATCAGCTCTCTGTGCCCGCCTCTCGCTTACACGCTTTGCCTCTCAGCAGGTTAGACTCCTGGCGCTCACCCATAGCCAGAGGTTATGACAGCATGCTGAGGATCCTAGGGGGGGGGGGTGGGGGGGTTCGGTTAACAGACCAACACGTCCCACCAGTCCCTGTGCAAGCCCAGGGGAGCGAGAGGTCGCAGTGGGCGTCCGATGGAGACCTGATGCATCTCTGTCCTCAGGGCAGTCATCTTCCTTTTCCACCATCGACCTAATGACAGAGCCCCAAGGCCTCATCACCCCTCCCCTCCCTCTCCCTGTTGTCCAGCCCAGGTGCCAGTCAGAGGGGTGTCTGGTCCATGACTGGTGTAGCTGTCCACATAAAAGACCCCCCCCCCCCCCACACACACACACACTGCTTTCTCGCCTTGCCTCCATGGCCCCGGGCTCATCTCCTTTCATTTTGAAGTGGCGCAGACCAGCTACGCACCAGCCTGGGCCCTCGGCCTGCAGCCTGCTCCATTGTTTGGCCTCGGAGAAAGACTATTATTTCAACTCAATTTACTGTGAGTAAACACTGAGTGATAAGGCCCCCCATCCTATCCCTCTCTCTCTCCCCCACACACACACACACACACACACCCGTCCGATCCCTCCCTCCTGACCGTGGGCTGTAATATACGCTGCCAACAAATCACTGCCCTCGGCCCATTGCTATCACCAGCTTTAGAATCGAGCTCACTAATTCACTTTCCAACACAGATACGAAGACAGGCCTCATGTGTTCCAGAATATGGCTCCATCACTGAGCGGCATTTAAGGCGGCTTGTGGCCATTTGGTGGCCTGTTATAAATTTTAAGCAACAGCATTCTCACATCCTCATGCAACTATTTACGTTCTCCACCTGTGCTAATCAGCTGTAAATATTCCAAGATGTCGACTGTGAGACAGAGCTGCGACTGTTTATTAAATGGGGACTCCAATCATTTTCGGCATCAGCAATATCAAAGGCGAGCCATATGATGAATAGCGCATCATCTCAGATAGATCAGCGGAACTGAATAATCATAAAGGTGGTTTTTTATCTTTCCTAGACAAAAGACGTGGAGCGACTTGCAGCTGCAGGGAAGAAAAATGGCGGTTAAGCTTAGGGATATTAGGGATATTAGAGCTTGTGCATTTAAAGCAGCTTGAATAAATTCAAGCTAGAACTGTTACAAAAAAAAAAGCAGGAAAGCGCAGAAAAAACAGAGAGAAATCGGCCTTGAATAGGACGATTTTCAGGCAGTTGAGATCTAAGCGTTAACCAGCTAAATGGAAAAAACCTTTTCCATTCAGCAAACTCACCAATTATGCAAGTGTGACTAGGTGGCGTTGACAACAGTATTGGGTGTGGATGCTGTTACTAAGAAAAAAGCAATCAAAGTTAGATTCTTCACTGTGCTTAAATATGAAGTCAGATGAAGCAAGTTGGCCCTGGGGAGTTTTCCCACTAGGATAGTCTGGGTGACTTGATGTGATTGGACAGGGAATGGTGAAAGATTTCGCATCTTTGTTTCTTCTGGCTCGCTTTCACACACCGCACTTTTGAAGTGGACCAAATAACCCGGACAATGTGGTACAGTTACAGCTGCTAGTTGTTTGAGGGTGCTATCACAAGAAGCATAGGCAGCAGCCAGAGTAGCAAGCTGTCCAGTACACAATGAGACAAATGCAGCAGCACAGAAAAAGATCACAGAGAGGAAGAGAAAACAATGTTCTACTGAGGTTACACAGGGCGATTGTGAGAATTCAAAAATGTTAGGATCACATCGATGTACCTAAACTGGATCTCTCAGGATCGCCGGATAGTGGACTATCATTATTTTGATGGGTACATCAGGCCAGAACAGACCAGGAAAGGGGCGTCCAACATGTTTCAGATGTGTCCCAGATCCAGCGTGACTTAAATCAAAAGGTGAATTACCTCTTCGGTAGCTAAGAGAGGTCTGGTAATGACCACTCACAGTAGGGGAAAAAATATATTTATTGCAGTTGTTAAAGAGAAGTCAGAATCAATCAAAATCGGTACTGGCAGGTCAAAGCTTGACAAAAACAAGGGAACAGAAATCGGCCGCAGCAGTCTGATCAGTGCCTCCCTTTGTGCACGGGGGGATTTTTCAGCCTGGAGTGTGCCTTTACAAAGAAGACTGTTTCTTCTCTTTTTTGTTTTATCACAGAAAAGCCCTCAGTCCCTCCTCCGTGCAAGGAACTGTGCTACATCTTAATTATGCAGAATTATCAGCCAGATTTAAATAGCAGTCGTTTGCACTGTCTCCGCCTTATCTGGCTAATATAATTATTTGGGACCCACTTTGTCTTAGGCAGAAAGAGGCTGACACAGTAGTGCAAACTAATGTGATAAAAGCTCAGCATATCACGGCTTGATTCGAGGATTTTAAAGGTAAGTGTTTATGACAAGGTAATAATGCCTCATGCAAAAGGCTGGGCTGTAAATTGGTTAGTTAGGCCATGATGGATGAGGGGGAGCCTAACCTTATTTCCAATAGAGCCTCTTGATTTCTGGAGCTGAGGATAATGAATTTGATTTAATTAGACCATCTCTCATCTAATTAAGAGAGGGAAAAATCTGACCCTGTGTCTTGCCTCAAAACCTGCCTGATACTTTCCCGCTTAATGGATAAATCTGAGCAAAGACAAAATTTGATTGAAAGGAATGCCTCTGCAAAGACCCATCACATTATTCCCATTGACCTAAACCCCCTCGTTCATGAAAGAAGTAAAGTTAATCAATTAAAGAAATGATTATTTTGAGAAATAAAAACAAACTACCTGCCCATTAAGAACGGAGCTGAAAAGATGGGAGTCAGGGATCAGGCAGCAGCTATAAAGGTCCGGCTGAAGTGGTGATTCATCATCAGATTATTAATGAAGCTTGTGAGGGTCCCCTGCAGTATTGGTAATAGGCTGGTTGGCCAATCTTTCTACAACCCTTCGAGTAGAACTTCTCGCTCTGCCAAGGTAATCTCTTTAAAGGCAAGGAAGATGCAGCCCACCGGGCCCCCCAAAGGCGTCCTCTGCGCTGCCTCTTCTGCAGCGCGTTTCTCTGAACAGCTTTGACAACTCTCATTATGACTCCAACTTTTTCAGGCTTCACCTCAAAGGGAAGAAAGGAGAACCCTTAACATGATCATTCGGACAGAAGCGGTGTTGTATTTGTCATCATATGACTAAATGGAGGAACCTGCAAGCACCTGGGATTTGGGAAGAAATAGAGACTGTGAACTGACCGCAACTGGATATCCAGAGTCTGACCGGCATCAGGCTCTGGTGGGCTTGCAGCTAAAATACCCCAAATCAGTTATTAGCACTGCATATCATAGCAAGAATTGCAAGACTTAATGTTGACGGCCCATCCATTAGTGCCCTTTGTTCAAAAACCAAAACACAACACACCACACATGCCTTGATAGAACAACACGCTGCAGATCCAATTACTTATAACACTCACTTCAGTTTATCTCACTCCCAGTCATTATCTAAATTGCACACATATTATTAGGGAACCTGCTTGAGAGGTGTGTGCTCCTCTTCGTGTCCTAATAGGGCCCAAAGGGAGTGTTGTTTTGTAAGCAAGTCTCTGTAGCCTGCACCGGAATGGGCTTTATAACCGCTTTCCAAAACACGGACGAGCGGGAAAGCCCAGAAGTCTTCGCCATTATGCACCAAATACAAACGTATCTGTCAGAACATGATGAGGGGTGGAATCTGGAGATTAATTACGTGACTACCACCACCACCACACCCCACCCCCAATTGGAAAGGTCCCACATTACATTACCCTTTTCTCCCGAGGAGCCAAATTGGCTTAAAAGGCACACAGCTCCTCGGCAGAAGACCTACACTGATTGAGAACAGTGACAACTATTAATGGGTGATAATGCATGTAGAGAACCCTCTGGTGCATGTGGCAGTGAAACCATTAAGGCTGAAGCCACGTCTTTGCTTGTATTTGAAAGTTAGCTTCATGTAAAAAAATAAAAAAAAAGTTCTGGAAGGCATGAATAATCACATGCGTTACAGTGCCTTGCAAAAGTGTTCAAATCCCTTTATATTTTGTCAATTTTACAAGCACCAGGTTGAATGTATTTTATTAGTATTTAATAGCGGTGTAACAGGACACATATCCGTACCGATCGTATCCGGTGCAGCCCTGTCGGTTCGTATTACAGCGTCGTTTTATACCTGAACACATGCCAACTGTTTATGTGAGATTCGACTTCCTGTAGCACAACTTTAAAGAGTGACACCAGAACAAAGCAGAGAGGACTCCCAGCTATCACTAAGCTCTGCTCACTGTGGACATTAGGGCTGTTCATGCGGCTACAGTGGAGAAAGACAGATGGACCGGACCCAAGCTTCATGTCATCTTTCAACAGCAATACAGCATGTAGCCCACTCTGCACTTAACTGAACTACTCGCCTGAAACAATGTCAAGTATAATGTAAACTGGTACTGGAGAAAAAACAGCTGAGGTCCAAGTGGCAGACAATCAGCCAAGACTATGTACATCCTAGAAGGTCCAAGTCAGAGGATTGTCCATTGATAAGAGGAGATTTTCCCAATAACTAAGGGCGCTGCATTCAGGGACAGCTGGGACAAATAGCTTTCTAAATATCAAAAGAACTCGAGAGTGATTTAGGCATGTTTTATATGCCTAAATCACTCTGGAGTTCTTTTAAAAGGTCTAAACATGAAAATCCACTGTTTTCAAGTGTTTACATAGATGTATAATCTATCTATCGAGGTAATGGCTTTGCCTGGTTATACTACTTTATTCAGCCATATTTCTAGTCAGTTATAGACATTTTTTTTCACAACATATTAAAATCAAATTAATATCAAACATTGAAAAAAAGATTGTTTGTATACTGCTGACCGAAGTAAAAAAGCAAAGCATTTATTTTTATTGATTGATTTTCATTGAATGAAGCATATGGAAAACTTACTCTCAACCATGACTTTAAAACCACAACAAATACTCAGACCTTTTTCATCTCTTGCCACAGATTCCTCTTTGAATTTGAGTTTGGATTTTAAGGCATTTTCACAAATTGATATGCTTTAATGTAAACCCTCCTGTTGTAGCTCGTGTTTAGGATTGTCGTCCTGCTGGAAGGTGAACCTTCACCCAAGTCTCAAGTTTTCTACAGCCTCTAAAAGTTTTATCTTGAGGAATGTCTTCACTTAACTCCATCCATTGCTCGTCAGCTGTAAACAATTTAATTATCCATTTGGAGGAAATTCCCATAGCATGATGCTGCCACTGCTGTGTTTTACTATAAATATGGTGTGTTCAGGGTGGTGAGCAAATGATGAATTAATCAGAACTCCGTGAGCTCGAGATGTTATTCTGCAATATAATGCTGCTCTAAATTAGAGCATTCTCCTTGACCTGGCTGCTGTGTTTCTTAGGCTTCATGATGCTGTTTGGTCACCAATGTTCACTAACAAACCTCTCAGGCCTTTACAGAACTTCTGTATTTATACCGAAATTATGTTGCACACAAGTGGACCCCATTTACTAATTAGGCGACTCCATGTGGCAGTAGGTTGAACTGGATTACATTTAGCGCTTTCAGATTAAAAGGGACTGAGTAGATATACAAGCTACAGTTTTTCAGATTTGTGGGTTGTTATTTTTCTTGGAAAGCCGATGTACAGTTTTCCTTGCACTTTACCATTATGTACTTTGTGTTGATCAGTCACATAGAGTAACAATAAAATACATGGGGCTCTGTGTATGTAATGTGAAAAAGTTCAAGGTTAAGGACTTGTTATGCAAGGGACAGTTTGGTTGAAACAGAGAAGATCCGACTTCACCTAATGCAGTTTATTTGGAATTGCTTCAGCTTGTGTAGAGCCTAGCCTTCTATCTGTCCTTACAGTCACTGTTTTGTTTACTATGCTGAACTCGTGTAATGAGAAGACCACCATGGAGACTTTCACAAGCACCACTATGGGAGAACCGAGGGCCAATCAAGCCCCCCATCATTCAAATCTTGTCCATGCAAGTAAGATGTGCTCCTGACACTGGTCGCTCCTCCGAGGCCCATATATGCAATTGCAGAAGAGCTGCGGCTGAAAATGTCTCATCCATAGGGACGCTCACAAGCAATAACACACTATATGAGAGACAGACAGCTAGATTGAATAGAGAGACAGCTAGACAGGCAGAGATCAAGTCCAATCCCGCTCCCGTCATCTGGCTGTGCATTCACAGGTCAGGCTTAGTTAATCTAATTCCTGGGCTTTCCCACAAAAAAGCCAAGTGCCACTCAGGAGAAGTGGCAGGGAGAGTGAAAAGAGAGGGGCCGGGAAGTGGATGTGGAGTGGGCCCGCTGGTGGATGCAGCGGTGGGCTTGAATAATTATGAATCAGGGAGCTTAACCTTCTGGGGAGTTAATTTGAAGAGCACTGGGGATAGGGGAGTGGGACTCTTTATTTCCCTGGGGTGCCTCTAATGCCATTGTGAGGGAATGGAGAGATCAGGACATGCAGCAATATCGTGTCTGTTAGCTACCATATGACGAGCTGACCCCGGATCTGCTCTCACAATCACACCTGCCGTCATCAGGGCTAATTTGTTAAACATATCAATAGCGCTCTGCTGGCCTTTTCTCTGCCACATCGAGCCATTGATTCAGCAAAGCCATGAGTGACAACAGCAGACCCCTGTCCTCACTCCCTACTCCTGCTCACACACACACACACACACACACACACGAAAGTCACATACATCCTCAGACCAGTCAAAAACAATGCTTGTTAAATTACAGATTACAAACAATTCAGTTTTGTTAACAATGTAACACTGCAATATTTTCACAAAAAAACATTCATATCTTAGTTTGCATTAGCCAGCCACGGCTGAGGGAAGACAAAGAGGGGATAGAGACACAAACCAATGCATAGATAAATCACAGCGTGAGAAGGCCACACCATGCAGACCTTAGCTCTGGGAGATTCGTGAGCTGGAGTTCTTTTATTTGGAGTAGGGGCCTCTGTCCCGGGCTCCCACCAGGAGAGGCTCCTGTTATGTTTGCAAGCACGAAGGTTGAGAGATTGGTTGGCTGGCTGCTAGTTGGCAGAAAGAGACTGTTGTGCGGCTGCGGCAGGAGCAGCGGCAGCAGCCGCCTATGGCGGCACAGACCCGACATCTGGATCCTGTTTGCTGGGAGCACACTCAGACAGGCCTGACTCTGCCAAGGGGAATCTCAGCCCTTTGATTTCTACTCCCATGGCCTGCTCTAATTGTCATCCCTCATTATTTAGTCAAAGGTGGAGGAATGAATCATAAACTATTGCAGAAAAATTACATTTTCTGCTCCGAGAGAAATCCTCCTCAGCCTTGCTCCCCCTCTCATCTTGGCTGATAAGGACAATGAATTTTATACGTGGCCGGAGCAGAAACATGCCTCATGTGTGCTGAAGAGTTGGCCGAGCAGATTTTTGTTCTGTTAAAACTGATGCAAGAGAACAAGAGCAAACTTTGCTGCATTACCCCATTTAGATGGCGAGCCTTTATCAGATTATTCATTAATGTCTTTGCATGTTTCTATCCTGTTGATGTGCTAAGAAAAGAATTTGTAAAATGTTCAAAGTAGGGGCTGTAGGGGTTACTACAGGTAAAAACAATGCATCTAAATCGTATAAACACATCGTAAATATTTGTAGTTTTGCCATTATGTTCTCATATGTTTGATTGTATCTTTTCAGTCTTTGCTATGAATGTGTGACCGTTGCATAATGTGAACTGCTTGTTGATCGGGAAAAACTGTGTTTCTATATATGTTGAAGTTCTATGATGAAAGTGACAATTTGTATAGTACAGAACTTAAATAAATACATATGTGAATAAATGAGCTGTAAGACCATTACAAAAAAATAATGAAGAGATTTTGACATCAAACCAGCTCGTAGTTAATATTGTATAATGCATTCAAAAGTTAATTTATGGTTGATTTCATCTTAGTCTCACTGATGATCAGACTGATAATGACAGCTCTGTGTCTGCACACAGTGGCGGGCCAAGTGAAAACAGGTTTTGTGGATGTGAAGTAGACCATAGAAACAGAGCTCCTCTGCCTTTGATATCCCTTGTGTTTGTTTTGAAAACTCAGGTGATGTGCGAATATGTTGCATGCTAACGTGTGCTTAAGTGGAGCCCGCGCAACTTTCATTTCGCTGAAAGGAAAAAGTCTGTTCTGCTTTCTATGACTGCATCTGTCTGTCACTCAATCAGCGGCGAAGGACTGCAGGGATGACGGATCCTTTTAGATTTTGATCTGAAGAGGAAGTTGGGTGGTGGGATAAAGTGCCTGAAACTCTCCTGCATCCTCTTATTTCCCCCAACTGAGACCAAATTTCATGGCGATGCACTATTTTCTGTACATTTACAGGAATTCAGAGAGAGAGAGAGCGATGCATATCAGCACCTTCTCCCTTACAGGGCTTTGAGACTCACTTTTTAAAGTGGCCATCATTCACTCACCAGCAGCTAGATGAGCCATTTTTTCCTCCTGAATGTTAAGCCAACTATCAGATTAAGCAGTCTCTGATTTCAGCGCTAATTGTGCACGTCCACTTAAGAAGCTGACAGCCTGGCGAAGGAGGAGGCTTGCAGGCCTCTGCACCACGACACTCATCCATCAAGTCCTAACCGATTGCAACCCTCTAAAGGCTCAACACGCTAACACCATTAGCTCTACTGCTGGGCATCTAACTAGCACATCACTCACGCGGCTACATGCTAACAGCATTAGGGCTAATGCTGCCCCTCTAACTAACACATCTGTCATAGGGGCTGGAAATCCTACGGCTGTACGGAAACACACAGAGCTCACCACAGTCTCTGAGAGGCAATCAGCCACATTATTTCGCCTCTGTTTCCTTTCCTGCTCCGCAGCTAATGCTCCTCATTTGTCTCCGAAGATGCTGAAATGCCACTGAAAGCGAGCTGTTTTGAATCTGCTCCACTCTGCCCACAACACACAAGCTTCTATGAAGGGAGCCATTCAAACCTGATTATGATTTCATATTTCACAAAGACAGTACACCACTAGGATGATTTTTAATTAGAACCAGAATCAGTAAAACAAAACAAAAAAAGCGGGGCACTGAGACAATAAAATGAGGAATGCATTCATGCATGGGATGATTCTCCAGCTTTATTTAAGATCTGTGCCAATGTGCTAACAGCATTAATGAAGTTATAAAGAATTATGAGGGGAAATCAAATTTGCCTCGCCACTTGAGCGCCACTAAAATGCCAAACAATAAACTACCAGATTGCAAATTAGATCAGTAAAAATATCAAACACATTGCGGTGCAGGAAAATCCATAATTGCATTTAGTGCCTGGCCTCTCCTGGGGGAAGAGACACTAAAGATCATCAGCAGGGCTACACGGGAGCCGCTATTGACAGAGCGGTAAAAATCGACAGGCTAACTAAATAAACACTCCAGGCTCCATTAAATATTCAACGGCTGAGATTTGACAGTCGAGCATGCCTGCCTCTCCCCATTGCCTCCACTGGCTTCTTTTTCTCTGCCGCACATCTTCTCCCTCTTTCCTCTCCCCCTACACCCGCCACCCCCCTCCTCCTCTCTACTGTGACTCCTGACAGCAATAAATGATGCGGTGCCTGAGGGCGATGCTCTAGCGGGAGACCTGGGAGGATAGAGCAGGAGAGCAAAAGAAATAAAGGGGAGACAGCCTATGACCAATGGCTATTAACCAAGGACTGAGACAGGGCCCTATGACATCCGCTGACACCCACCCCCTCAGCACACTTTCATTCACCAAGGCAGACTCACGTGCGCACAAACACTGTCGCAAACCTGACAGACAACAGTTTCCTATTCACATTTTTTGCATACATTTTAATACCACAAGGACTCCCCCCCCCCCTCCCCAGAAAATGTAGGAAACAGGTTGCTCTTTTATCCTGCAAACTTAATCACAATCAATTTGTTCAATTAGTTGGAAATCTGAAAAAAAAGGGTGGAGGAAAACAACCTAGAAATCCTAAGCCACGTAAAACCCTTGCAGCCTCCTGACGAGATCATATGCATTCATCTGCTGCTGCAAGTAGAGCCGGGGTTATGCAAATGAGAGATGACAGTGTTATTGTGCAAGGAATATCAATGGAGTAATTACTGTTCCATGTCGGGCTATTGGCCCTCCGCTGCCGTGCCCAGCCCGCGTGCTTCATTTCTCAGCAGCCCTCTCATGGGAGAGATGAGCGGCGAGCTCTGGAGAGCAGAGCTAATAATGGCAGCTCGGATACAGCCGAGGCTTAGACGAGCCCCGGGGTTTCTGAACCGCAGACTGCTAAACGTTGCAGGAGTCTCTCGAGGGCCCCCCAGCAAAGATGAAATGATTAAAAAACCCAACCTTGCCAACTGACAAGCTGACCAACCACCTATAACCCTTTACGCGCCGGGTCAAACCAGCACCGCTCGATTCAGCCGTAACTGCGGCTGACCTTTCCGGACGTTTGCTGAGGATGGTTCTTAGGGAAGTTAGAGACAGATGAGCAATAATGGCAGAAAGGAGTAAATGTGGTGTGTGCAATGGAAACAACTGGGATTTTTGGGATTTGCAAATAGAAAGAAAAAAAAAAGTCATGGCGATGGGTACATATAAAACTAGTTAGGAAACCTGTTAGCACTCCGCAACAATGACAATAACAGTGTAAGATCACAGCCTTTCATTGCTTTTGGCAGGAGTCCAGTGAGCAACCTCCTCTGGCATGTAAAGCGTCATTAAATTCAAAGCTCAAATTTGCTGGGGTGTTTAACAAAGTACTCCTCTCAACGCGTGAAAGCGGCGACTGCCTGTAACGTGTCAACTTTATCATCTTTTTACAGGTGAAGGATTGTCTAATAAATAAAAATGCTGAGAGGCCACAAGTTCACCTGATAGAGTGAAGGCGAGGCGAAAGGAAAACTTCAAAGAGCAAAGGACGGTGCAGAGCCCAGAGCAGCAAATTAACATACCAAGCAGCAGGAATGTCTCTCCCACACACCTTAAACATTCAACTGACATATCGCATTTTCGTAACTAAAATAAATAAATAAATAAATAAAAATAAATAAATAATGTATAAATAATGTAAAATTATTTATCGGCTAAAATGTACCTGAAAACAGATGACATATTCGTTTAAGGAGCTCTAAGGTCCATTTTTGTCCTCAGATTAATTATTCGCCATATTGTTGGAAATTTGTTTTCTCTCTCTCCTCTGTTTAGAAAATAAAATCTGTCTGTAGAACTCCAATCATAAATGCTGCAAAACCTTGTCACACCAGAAGGTGATACTATTATTAATATTAAGGCTGTAAAACCTCAAATAATTCATCGGGAGTTTTTAGGATATCTAAAATATATGTGGCTTTGCTGGTGGTCAAACGATCTATTCTTCTGTGTCAAAGGTGTAGGAAGGCAATGCGGAAACATGCTTTTCCCAAAGCTGTGCATCTTCCCACAACACTGAAACGCAAGACAAACATGCAATAGAGTGATAAGGTATTAGTAAATTCTAGTAAATCCATAACCCATAAAAAATATTTGTAATATTGTTTTTTTATTTGTCAATTCTGCTTTTGTTTTCCTAAACTAACAAAATATCCGAGTTATCATTCCATACTTTGATTTCTTAACAATAAGTGAAATTTGGGTTTACGATAAACTGACACGTGATGCTGTCTTTGGTATAATTTGCTGACATTACAGGCAACAATTTGCAGTTGATTTTAAAATTATACCAAGTCTTGCTTTTTGGAAGTTTTGAAAACATTGGAATGAGCCACCTTTTTTGATCCCAAAATAATCTTCTCTTACCCAAATATCCGATAAAATCCTGTAACGCCCTAAAATTACAATCGTCTGTTTGTAATATCTGTGCCGTAATCTTGGGCGTTGCACGTACACGACAGCAGCAGGGTGAGTAAGGAGGCGCATGTGTTGCACTTGCACCTTCACACCATTCATTTCCAGGTCAGGTGCACCTCTCGCCATGTCCAGACACCTCATACATCTTGCAGGCAAGGACTGGTTTATCTCTATACTTATCGCCACAGCAATAATTCCAACTTAAAGCTCTCTAGCCGCGAGCAAATGACTGGGGAGGGCGGGAACTGCAGGGCCCGGGTAGTACGCCACAGCACTCTTCCAACCAAACATGAACGGAACATGTCAGCTAGCAATGCAAAGGAAGCTCAGAGAGGAGCCAGTCTGTAAATGTGGTTTTAATGTGAGAGCATAGGAAAAAATAAAACAAATGTGAAACTGAACTCTCCTATACATTGAAAAATAATACCTAATTAAATATACCTTTAGTGCAATCTGGTGCCAAACTACCTGTAAGAATAAGGAATTCAAAGCACTAGGGAGATGGCATATCTGAACAAACCCAAATAAATCCGTCACCCAATCAGCCTTTTTCCACCAACAAGCACCAGGAAGGGCCAAAGCTGAGTCACACAATGCTCTTGTCTGGTTCTAAAATAAGACGAAGGGGCTGCTGAGCATTTCCACCCACATGCCAAGAAATTCCCTGAAAATGAAAACGGCAAATACAGTTACAGCCAAACAGTCAGTCTTGTTCCAGGAGCGGGCAAGAACTGAAAATACAGCAATAAGAGCCAAAAAAAAAAAAAAAAGAATCCATTGTTTATTTGCGGTGTGACATTTTCTGTCCTTTACTGTACTCGTTGCTTGCATTGTTCTTTTTATTCAGCTTGCCTGCTGTTTGGGACATTTTCACGGCAGTAAGGAACAACGTGACAGAAATTTGCCTTCCCTTGAACTGGTTTCTAGCAGTTATAAATCCCTCTGTGTGACTAACTGGCTGTTTTGTTTATCGTTCCATGTGTCTTTGCTTGATTTCCCTTCAGCAAAGCTTTGATCTCGCTAACCTTGTGGATCCTCACCATAAACACCTACCTCCTGAGGACGTTTTTATCGCCCAACGGCTCGATGCCAGGCATCTGCACGGAAGTACACAGCAACAGATAAAGTTGCCAGTTACCAGCAAGGGCAAGGAGGACAACAGACGCCATGACTGAAATGTTTTTAAGGAGCTCCATCAACTTTGGGTTATGGTTTTGGACTCCTAAGATTAGTAGATTTGGGATCAAAATATCTTATATCTTAAAAACTGCTCTGTTTTTTAAACATCTAATCATAAAATCTTTAGTTTAAGTACAACTAATCATGTTCTGGCTTGAAACAATCAGAGTATTTAATCTGATTGTTCAAATGAAAATGATGTCAAAATTGAATAATAATAAATTTAAAGAAACATAGCAAAGCGTTATCTAGCTGCTAATGTAGTCTAAAGCTCTTAAAATAAGCCTCGGATATGAAATATGAAGTATATGTGAGTGTTTTAGGACTCACACCTGTATGTAACATGCATTTAATATAAGACAGGTAGTAGCTTTTGAGTTGCTGTCTAATTGGATGACAGAGCTGGCAAATGAAGACTGTGGACTGGCAAGACTCGGTTACATCAGCATTGAAGAAGCCTCAGCCTGTTTCAAATATTTTCTGTGACCGTATTTTTGGTTCTTGCTGCGAAAAGGAAACAGTGACAGTTGGCAGACAAGATATAACGAATGATTGCAAGAATACCATCACTGGTTAGCTGTTAGCTGCTAGCAATGCTACAGTTGTTGTTTGCTTCAGTGCTTTCCGTCAATGGTAAACTAAAGGACTAGTTTACAGTTTTTAAAGAGTCCCAAAACAGTGGGCTGCCACTGTGCAGCCCCCAGGGAACAATCTCAGGTTAACGGTCTTGCTCAAGGATCCAGAGTGGAAGTCTGTGGGATTTGAAACACGGAACTTGCAGTCTCCCCAGGGCAAAACTGCCCTGTTCTAACCCATAGGCAACACCCTGTTTAATTTTGTTAGTTCAAATACAGTAATATATCCAAACTCATCACCTAAGAGTGATACATTTTTTAAGTCTAAGCTATAATTAAGGATAGTAAGATAAAAAAAGGTGAGTTGTTTAACTTTTACACTCTGCACCAATGACTGAATCTTTCGTTTTAAGGTAAGACAGGAAGTAGGTGTTGAGTTGTTGTCCGTTTCTGTGACGGAGTTGACAACTAAAGATCACACGTTTGTTTTTACAAACAGCATTTGGTTGTAAAAGCTCTCCACCACTTTTAAATTGGCTCTCTGAGAGCATTTATATCTCTGTATCTATGGAAAAAAGGAAACTCTAACAGCTGACAGACAAGATACAAATGATTTGCAAACATTTCTAAACTAGGGCAACTAGCTATTGCTACTGTTAGCAGCTAACAACCTTAAAGTTTTTACCTGCTGCAGAGTTTCCGACCAGAGCTAAATTAAAGGGCCATCCCACTGTTCTTTAATTATTTGGACAAATACTTTGACGTAAGACTGGAAGAAATTTTTGAGGTGTTAATAAAGGTAAAAAAAAAAAGAAAGACTGCACATCAGACTGTCCAACTATGCCTGGTTACAACAGCTTAGATGCTTGCATTAATTAGAAATATTTTGGCAGCATTTTTAGGTACAGAGTAGAAAAAAATAAACTAGTAACAGATGGAATAGAAAACGATTTCTAAGAATTACAGTACCATACCATACCATGATCTTCTTATAAACATTTCGCAGTTTTTAATAAGTGTGGGCTGCAGTTTGCACCTTTTCTTTAAAATCTAAAAACATTTAGAATGGCTAAAGCTAAACCCAACAAAAGTACTAAAACATTTATTAGACAAAAAAAGTTATTATTTCAAAGGTTTATGAAACCTTTGTTCAATTTGTGAAAAAAAATGTTTTCTTAGCATTACTGGACAATTCAAAATTTGTGATGCCTACAAACCTTGACTTTAGTTGTGAAAAAAAAGAACAGGTTCTAAGTTTTCACAACAATGACGTTAAAATCTGGTGTTGCCTCGTCGTCATGGACCCAATATTGTGTATTGTCTCGTCAGCTGGGCATGTCGTCACACCCAAACTGTGGCGGGAAGATCAATGGTTGTATTTTTGGAAATTGCTCTCAGTACAAACGCGCACATTCACACTCGCAAACTCTACATGTCTGAGCATACATGCAAACACACAAACCACCCATGAGCATTAAGCCGCTGGCAGCGACCTCTCTCTGAGCAGGAGACCGCAGGAATTGTTTATCACAGCAGATCAGGGTGACTAATCAAAAGCAGGCTGTTTCTTCTTGAACCTGTGCGAGGTTGAGATGTTTCCTCATCCCACACTGAGACATGTATGGGCCACGACATGACCTCCACCCACCACTCCTCCCTTTCAGCGTCTTGTCAACCTATGGGCCACAACATTACACCCGTGAGGGACACTCTACAAAAGACTTCAAACCTCCTCGCTCTAGGGTAGCAGAACGCGGGGAACCATGTCTTACTCAAGACAAATGTTCCCTTTTGTTCTGGTTTATTTATCCAAGCCTTAATCTTAATAATTAACAGATAATGCATGTTTTTTTTCCTCCATTCTGCTCTCTGAGCCATGAGTTCATACTTAAGCATATCAAAGGAATAATTATAGTAAATAAAAAAAAAAGAGAGAAAGGAACAACCATAGAGACGGGAATGAAATTTGATTACCAAGCAAAGTAAGAATTTCCATTAGCATTTGCCAAAGTGCCATTAAATGTTATGGGCACATCAAGGCTCAACAGAACATGTTGGTCAGCACAGTGGGAGTATGACATCTTAACACTGTGCAGGGCCTCGTTCTGGACCACGCAGGCAGCTTCAAAAGAACATAACCTTCAAGAAAAAACAGTCTGTAGGCCTAAACCACGCAGGGAAAGCACCTCTGACACAAAGAGATAAATGCTGAACTGATTTAGCCTGAAGGGGAGCGTAATGTTTGATGTATTAGGGTTAGTTACCAAACATTTCTTTGATATGAAGCAAAGGTGAACCCAGTTTCCAGACAGAAAAAGGCTGACCCGTGGAGAGATGATCACACAAAGCTCAGACAGAAGGACATTTCAAAGCCTTCTTGGACGATTGTGGGTGCACTTTATTACTTCCTTGAAATATCTGAAAAAGAAGAACGGTTCAGCAAAAGAAAACTCTTTAAGAGCTCTGGGTGTAAATCTCTTTTAATGCCGCTGATCCCAGAAGCCCCTTGCTGTTTCTGCCTCCCTACTGGTCCCTCATTACGCATCGTCTCGGAGAAACGGCCGCCTTTTCCCTTCGCCTTCTCAAATACTGCAACGACTATAAGTGGTTGTCTAAAGTCGTAACTGTACGGGCTGTGTCTGCCAAGAGTCTGTCGCTTATACTTGCATTTTTTTCTCCTTCGTCTCTCTCTGTTGATGTTGGTTAGGAGAGTATCACACAGAGGTATGTTGTGGACGCACAAACTCGATATGGATTTTCTGACTTTACAAAAACAGCTCGCAGCACATTCTGAAGGCCAAAACAGAACAAACAGATACCTCTGATCACGGAATTGTGATTCTGATGAGTAAAAATATTTGCTTTGCTTCTGTGGATTTCCTTACACTAAGGCTAACTTTTGACTCGGGTCCCGAAGGTCCTCCATCTCTGCCCCTGGTTAGGTTAGTTCCTGGTGGGATGTTTTTGTGCAGAGAGGCCACCTCTTTTCTTATCTTCCTGTCATCTCTGTGGGACGGCAGGGCACGACTCCTTCTCTGGCTCCAGAACCGCAGGCTTCCCCTGGACACCAAACCGCTGCTCCACACTGGATGTAGTCTTTGAGAGGCTGGTTGTTTAGGGTGTGTCACAGCTTATTAGCAGCAAAATGTGTGAAAAAAGCAGAGCTGGTGAAACTGTATTTGCAAAAAAAAAAAAAAAACAGGGGGGTTTTATGGGCTTTTTTACTCGCCTAGAGCGCCAGCGGAGTGGGGTTTCCCACATAAAACGGGGCAGACGGACTGAAAATTCAGACAGTAACAAATAATGATGAGAAGGTGAGGTTGCTCCATCTACATTTGAAAACATACCAGACAAATCGTTTCCATTTATGATTTGCTAAATCTCATGCTGCAGATACTTGATGCTGGATAAGATATATGATGTGCATGAAAATTCTTACAGACCTTCTCATCAGGAATTAGTTTTGGGTGGAAGTCAGTGCATGTGTGTTTAAATATCATATTCCCCCCTGACCCCCCCCCCCCCCTACCCCCCAGAAATAGGTCACAGAAACTCACACAACCATGGATTTAATATATTTTCTGAATATGTTGTCCTAAATTAGTTTTTAACACTTTATTAAAACAAATCCCATATAACTGTAAAGGGCTAAAAAAATGGTCACTTGTTGTTTGCCTTTTTTGTCTTATATCTGTCAAAGTCCAGTCAAGTTATTTCAACCTATTTTTCAAATCCTTCCAAGTTCTAGCACACATTTAGTGTATTTCATTTAGTCAGTCTTACGGATATGGTTTGTGCTTTAAAGCCCACAATAAGTGAAAAAATGGAAAAAAGCTGAGCAACTTTGCTCAAAAGTACTTTATATATTGTTTGTTCATTTCTCTTGATGCAAATGTGATAGGGTATGAAACCTGACTAGGACATTTATTTGTAAGGGTTGCATCTTCTACCTGTTCATGCAAGGTATTGTTCATGTTATTCTTTTTAGCCCACTCTTTTGTAGCCTTAACTTTAGACAACTTTAGACAAGATCATCTTGTTTTGGTCTACAGACAGTGCTCAACAGTTCACCTAGTGATGCAATTTTGCTTATTGCTCCTTTAAACCCATAGTCCAGCTATGTTATGTTGAATCAACCCAGGGCTGATCGACTCATGTCTGATCCAGGACT
Source organism: Fundulus diaphanus (assembly GCA_037039145.1). Taxonomy (NCBI): domain Eukaryota; kingdom Metazoa; phylum Chordata; class Actinopteri; order Cyprinodontiformes; family Fundulidae; genus Fundulus; species Fundulus diaphanus. Next base: position 38,412,879 of record CM073127.1, on the reverse strand, counting down.
GGTTTCGCAAAATAACAAAACTAGCTCATTTACATGCACAACTATGCATATATGAGGGCCATATCTTTGGGACTGGTAGACGGGGGGTTCGGAACGTCTTTGATTCATTGTTTTAGAGATAATACATATAATAAGGATGCTGATGAAATTTTGCTGTATTACCAGACTCCTTTTTACTGCCTCTAAATGGTTCTTTATCTGGCTATATAAATAGACTGCTTTGATTTGAATTTGGCCCAAATGCAGCATCAGTACAGTCTGGTATGAGTTGGACCTGTTTGTCTTATAAAGCGCCTTGAGATGACATCAGTTAGGAAGTGATGCTTTATAAATGAATCAAGCAAAGTGTCTTTCATAGGATCTTGATCATTTATGACAGTTTAAGAGATTTATAAATAATTTGACCTACTTTCTCAATACATAAAAATGGCATTTTACAGCCTATATGCCTTCAAATTACTTGTGAGCTAATGTGGAGTGGCACCATCACATGCCTCTGTCGTCTGCCACTAATCGATGGCTCTCATTTGCCCACAAGACAAAGTAATAATTACTGGAACCCTGTCAAACTGAAGAATATGCTCTTTAGAAGATTGCAAAGACTGAAAACAAGAGCGAGTGAACATTACTTATAAACTGTGGTGAGACCGAGGCCTATAATAAAATCATGAATGGCACTGTGCGTGTGTAGATAGACCCTTACATGGACATACTTGTGGGCAACAAGAAAAACACTGAGCATACTCGGGCCTGAACCTGCATGAAGCTTGGAGAATGGTAATAAGGATTATGGTGGACGTATTTATAATAGTCGCCGCACAGGCTAAGTGTTCTCCCACCATTCCTGAAAAAGGCAGAGACTTCTGCCAAGCAACACTAATCTCCACCCCAATGTTGGAGAAAAGATGTCCTTCTGTCACATTTAACAGCTTGAATAAATAGGAACCAGGGAGAGAGGCAGATAAAAGGTTCTGTCACTGCTGAGCAGAATGAGCCAGTAAGTGCCATAATACATTTTTGAACACGAAGAGATGCTGACGCCAGAGAGCGCGCCGTGACCCCTCCACCCTTAGCCTGCTGCCTGGCTTCTGGTTTGTGTAAGGGGCGTCCAGCTGAAAGCTACCAGAGGCCTTCATGCGTGTATGTGATGTTTCCAAGGAGAGATGGACCAATTAATCTGATTATAGTCGCAAATCCTCTGACATATGTAGGGGCCGTCTGAAACCATGTGCCGGACAGATGTGCGTTCATGTGTGCGTGAGCGTTTATGTACCTGTGTGCGGACGTGATCCACGGACGTAGCAAAGGTATGGCTCCATGTCAAAGAGGGAAAAAAAAAAAAAAAAACGATCAGGATCTTGGCAGGGGCTCTACAACCAGCAACATTTACAGATTACCACATGTGACATTTGTAAACATTTATCAATCTTATAAATGGAAGCACGTCCTTTAAAAAGCGGAGGCTTGCTGGAGACCTGGAACTGTATGCAAATCCCGAGCTGCGGGTGAGTGGCTCATTCTCGGAAGTCGTAACGCAGCAGTTCAAAGCGTGTGAAATAAAATACGGGGTGAAATAGTAAACCGCCTGTCAGGTCTTTCGCAGTCTGTTTAAAAACGCAACACTTAAACAGCCCCTTTTTTATTGGCAGGCCCATGAATATGCCTTTTTCTAACAGGTTATCCTTTCATTTTTTTTTTTTTTCTCCAAGTCAGAGATCTCACTCGGTTGCAGCTCAGCGTGTGTTTGTGTCACCGACTGCAGCCCGCTCTAAGGGGCGGGTAGGAAGTAGAACGAGGAGCTGACAGACAGAGCCTGATACTGCACTTCCACCACAGGCCAATCCCCAGCTAACCCCTGTGCTGACAGCCAGGATGTAGCACTCATCCACAGGCCACAGCCCGGCTTCTGGGGCCCAGGAAAAGGAGAACAGGGAGAGCCGGGAGAGGGCTGCTTGGCTGATGATAGAGAAAAGGGGGAGGAGGAAGAGGACGAAGGCGGCTGGTGGTTTTGGTGGCACGCACCACTTTTATGCCTTTAGAGTCCACAGAGTGAGCGGCTGCCAGCAGCTTGTCTGACGCTTGGCTTAGTGACAGATCCACGACATACAGAACATATACAGCTACACGTACTTCTGCACTTTTTTATAAAAAAATATATATACATGGGGAGTGAATACCACTCAATACCACTTACTTCTCAAGAAAGAGCAAACTGTTGATTGTATTTTTACAAGAAAAATAAAGCGTGAGTTTTTCAAAATGCTCATGCAGGAAACTTCTTAGACAGACCAAACATTTATGGGGAGTTTATTTCTCATATGAACAGTGCTGTGAAAAAAAAGTATTTCCCCCATTATTTTTTTTTTCTAAATATAACCCGAGTGAAATTAAAAAACAGTTTTCAAAGGATAATTGTATTTGTGAAGGAACAAAAGCTATCCAAACCAACCTATGTGAGGTAAGGGTTCAAGTGCAAAAACGTCCTCTTTAAGGCAATGCCACAGCATCTGGATTGGAATTTGACTAGTGCCAATCCAAAAAACTGCATTTTCTGTTTTTATTTCATAGGTGGGCTTGCTGGTGTGCTTCCAATCTTGTCCAGCTGCAGAACTCAAGTGTGTTTTTGCTTATGGTCACAAACTGATGACCTCACAATCATTCAGGAATTACTACTAGAGAGCTAAATTCACGGTTTTAATCAATTACAGCAAGCCAGACTGGTCCTAAAACAGCAAAGCAGTCCAAGACCATCACACTACCACCCCCGTGTTTGATTGTTGGTGTGATCTTTTCCTAAAATGCTGTTTTAGCTTTATACGTAACAAGGCAAGTTATTTTCTTTTTCTAAAACATTCCACAGACTATTTTCCCAAAGGTTTCACATATAAAGATTTCGAAATGAGAAATGCACCTCTGTGTTTGTTTTGATCACCAGTGTTTTTTTTCTATGACTGAACCCATTGATGCAATTCATGCACAGCCTTTTTTTCCTATTGTTGAATCACGAACGCTGAATCTAACTTAGAAGTGCGGCCGGCAGTGCTTCAGTTGTTGTTCAGCGTCCTCCTGGGGGAGTCACTGATGCACTCTCTCAGTAGTTTTTGCCACTCCTGAGGAAGGTTCACCACTGATCAATGTTTCTATCATTTGTGTTTAATGGCTCTCAATGTGGCTGGAGTCCCAAAGCCTTAAAAATGGCCTCATACCCCCTTTTGAGACTGATACTGTAGATGACAGTGAATGTTTCTCATCTGTTCTTATTCTTATCTGTTGCTACTTTTATGTAGGTCAGGACATGATGTACTGCTTTTTAAGATCATTCCACCTACTTTATTTGCAAGACGATTTGGCTTGAGTGAATCCTTGATTGTAGATCCTGCCTCATGTTCAGTGAACTAAAAGAAATGTGGTTACAGCTGTTTAATTCATGATTTAAGAAATGGGGCAACTACTTTTTCACATGGAACCAGGTTGTTTTGGATAGCTTATTTCCCTTAATAGATGTAATCATGATTTGAAAACAACATACAGTACTAAACCTTGATTTAGGTGTGACAAAAAAAGCAAAAGCAGAAGAAATCTGTAAGAGCGCAAACACTTTTTCACAACACTATTGATAGCATAACCTCCTAAATCCTTGTTCTCCTATATTTGTTCTGACAAGGGATATAAAGATGCACATAGCTCATATGATGAGATGATACACAATATAGGGTTTATAAAAGCCTAATATTTAGGAATATTTTTGTCAAAAGTCAAAATCCCAATAGATTAAAGATCTTAAACTGTGCTAAAGAATCTAATCTAAGTTTGAATAGTCAAAAATATCGGGGTATCCATGTATGTCCAATTGTAAGTTGGTCGTAATGCCATACAATTATCTCCCTGTTTGGGGTTTCACAAAAACAATAAAAAATAATCAATTTCAAAACTCAACTCTGTCAACACAGCAGGTCAACAAGCTAAGCACTAGTTTCTTTTATACATTGATTTGAAGAGTTCAGGGTGTTTGGGGCTCATAACATAATGTTATGTGTAAACATATTGTTTCATAATTCAAACAAATATTAAACTATACAAATATTTAACTATAATTAAAAATAAACTACTTTGTCACAATTTATATTTATGGATAAAAATGGCTTGTTTACAAGTAAAAATGGATGAAGGAATGGACTATGTGACAATGCGTAGATACAATGGGGGTATGTTAGAATTAGAGAGGGGGTGAATTAAACTAGAGCCTATGAATTTGCATAATGACATTCATCAGAAAAATTGTGGTATTTTAATATCGCGAGATCTCAAGGCATAAGATGTAGTTACACCCATAGCTCAGACATAGCCCGTGAAGAAACATCGACTGTGTAAATAATGCCTTCTGAACCAGAACTCAGAGGAGTGATGAATGCTCAAGCCTCAGAGGCCGGCGGTGAACCCAGCTGCATGCTGAGAGACGGCTCCGCGTAGAGCTAGAGATGTTCTTCCAGCTGGGATCCCAACGCCGCAATAGAGCTCCAGTGTCAAAGCGCCACTCTGGCCTGAGGCTGGGATGGCGCTCCCCCCTTGAGGTTACGCCTTCAGGGCTAGTCTTCAAGCTGACATGCTCCCTGAAGGGGGGTCGGTTAACCCACGCACACAGAGAAGGAGGCAGACACTGATTACAGTTACCTCATGCAACAGATTCTCTTTTTTCAACCAGCTGAGCTGCAGTTTGCATGAAAACTCAGCCTATTATTACGGTTTTTAGTTCAAAGGGATTTCCAGTGACACTACACTTTAGGCTAGAGGAGGAAACTTTGATGAATGGAGCAAACAGCTCGGCCCTCACCTGCAGCAACCCATTTTTCTTATCAAGGCGACCGTATAGATTTTTCTATTCAGGCAGCTCTATGAAATCACACAGACAAAAAAAAAAAATGTCTACGTTTTATCCCCTTATCCATCCTCTTCATAGACACCCGATCATTTTTGCAGCGTTCAGGAGACGTGGAATTTCCCAAGAAGATGTATTGCTGCAGCTTTCTGGGAAATATTAATATCCAGCCTGCAGAGGAAAGGTAAAGGGAGAGGAGAGGGGATCGGGGGCATGTGAGGGGTGGGGTACAGAGAATAAGTATCGTGCCATGGGTACCTGATGTAAAAACACCTCCTCTACTGCAATCACTGCAACTCTTTCACCCTGCTGATGGGGGACGCCTGTTTCCTAGGGGACACCGGGGTGACTGGATGGGAGGGCTGGGAGTCCAAAGCGGACTGTCATCTCTGCACACACTCCCCTGTCATCACTGCTGCACTGCAGATTCTCCACATCTGCCTCGCCTTACACAGCACGGCCCTGCTCTTACCAAAGCCCCCATCGTCTCTGCCTTCCGCCCACGTCTCCACTCCCCCATCAGGATCATCCAAATATTTCCCCTTGCTGCTTTTTGAAGCTTCCATGGGTCATGGGACCTCATGCACAAATCACGCTGGCTTGCCGTGGGGGGGCGAGTCAGAGAGGACAGGAGGGAGTCAGACGCACAGAAATCCAATCTGCACTGTTTTCATACTGGGTTATTTTTCTTGCCAAGGCAGCCATCACCAATCAGCAGCTGGTTCTAAACAGCGAGTTTAGGGAGCTCCCGCTGTACTGATGCCGGTCCTGGCAGCTGATCCCAAACATATCCCCAGGACGCGCTAAGGGGAAGGGGTGGTGAGTAAATTCAGAGAGCCTGACAGCCTGCAGTGGTTTAACATGGGGGTTAGCCCCAAAAACATAGCTCTGGGTTTATGTTGATGGATGGATAACCAAATCCATTTCATTGTTTGCAATAAAACATAGATGTTGACACCACGTTTGCTATGGTGCTGAATTATGATGTACTAAGTGAAAACAAAATTACGGAAGCCATGAGATTCTCTCAATGCAAAGTAAAATACTTGACTTGGATATTCAGTATTATTTCTATTATAAGAATGCATGGATGGTTATCGGTATGAAGGTTACATGATTATGGTTTCAAAACCACTCCAGTTTTCAGCCCTATTTGTTCCTGCAGTTTAAAGGTGTTTCAACAATATGCCAGAAAAGCTTCCGGGGAGCTTGCTCCGACTTTATGGAGCATAGCTCACTGCTGGTCAGCTGGCTGAAATTCATTTTCTTCTACTGGAAACCGTGCTGTGGAGACTGAAGGAATCCCTGTTAGTGAGACGCTGTTTCCAACTTAGTGACTTTCTTGTTATATTTCAGAAATATTCAGAAGTATTCAATCACAACATTTTCTGGTGTTGCTGAAAATTTTCAGAGACTTTGATGCCCCAAAATATCCCTTTGCCAGGCCACTAGCCAGGACAAAAGGGAGGGTTGTACATAAGTACGAACAAAAACAAACTAAGATGGACAGAAATGTCTTATTCACTTTTCATTCCTCAAACAATGTTAGTCCTGTTTCCTACAGTTTCTATTGCAATTCTATGCATATTTCCAATTATGTAAATTAGGCAATAACGTAATTTAAGAACTTTTAGGGACCTTTAGGACAGCCAAGCTGCATGTCTGTTAAGCACCCGACTGCAGGCTGATTATATGAGCAAATACTCTAATATAAAGAGCAGAAGAGCAAATTGACATAATATTGTGCATAGAAGCACTTCAAAATTCCAACAAAATGTATCTGGTAGTTTTTGAATATGTCCTTCTTATGTCTCAAAGTATAAATAAATGTTGAGAATAAATCAATGTTGTAAATAACATTATTACAACATGATAATAAATATGTTATATCATTTTTGGAGCAGTAGAAATAATTGTTGTTTTTCTGTTTTAAATGAAGTCAATTGGATCACCTTAATTGTTTTGATTAGATTTTCTTTGTGTTATTTTTGTGTTAAGTACCATGATATTTTCAAAAGTTATCCCACTGTAAGAATCTCATCTCTGGACCATGCCTAAAGGTGAGCAAGCACAAGAGGCCCACTGCTCCAAGCAAAAAAACAAAAAACAAAAAGAAAAGTCCAAACAGAGAAGATTTTGGGCCACGACGGACAGAGAGAGACGAGCCGGTGTGGACCTTCCCCTGTCGCCCGCTGAGCGCCATGGCTCATAGTGAGCACAGATGCCGGGTTTGGAATCTGCAAGTGCGGGTTAAAGTAATCACATTGGTCTCACTGCATCTGATCTGCAGTCTAACAGACTTCCAAACAGTTGAATGAGTAAATAAAGTGCCCCAGGGGACTCCCGCTGGAGCTGGATTACCAGGAGGGGTGCACGCACAAAAGGGGCTGAAGCCCCACAGCCTGATAGTGAGCCGCAGACAAAGGCCTCACATTGGACCTCGACCAGGGAACCGGCAAAATTTATTAATCTCATCCTAGACTGAGCCTCCTGCCATTGCAACACCCTTAGCTGGTGACTGCGAGCAGGTACACACTGTGGAATGACTCTATATGTATGCATTTGCCCTTCAATACTGCATTTGAAGAAACTGTCTAAATTTGTACTCTGAGATGGTTTCTTTGTAACTTTGTGCAAACATGTAAACATGCTGTCTCGTAGGTGCAAAAATAAGAGGCACTGCGGCCGTTAAAGTGCAAGGACCACATAAGAAGAGTCTCATGCTCACTTGGCTGTGGAGGCCAGGACTAGAGGCGACTAAGGGCCACGACTTTATGCAGCCCCAACCCACCCCGGGCCCCATTCTTCCCCTCTTTCTGGGCCTGACACAAATAAAAGGATTAGGAGCCCCCGTTTCCGTCAGACCCTCTATTCAAGACAAAGCTCTGACCAGCTTAGTGTCACACTTAATGATAAAAGTGCAAATCTCTGTCAGTCACTTTGGGCAGGAATACCGGTATTTGGGGGGCTAATCTGATTTGATGAAGATTAAAGGACTTTTTTTAAGAGATGACATATTTTGCAAAACAAAACAAATATATATATATATATATATATATATATATATATATATAATATAATATAATATAATATAATATAATATAATATAATATATAAACTGCAGCAAGCCAGCAACTACATTTGACATGCAGCAACGAGGATGAGCCGTATCTCCCCGCTTCCAATGCGAGGCAGTGGAAAGAGCACAATTTAGAGACAAAGAAAGAGAGGAAGCAAGTGTGCATGCGCGCACAAGCGTGCCCACACCCTCGCTAAAACCTGGGCTGAATGTAGACAAACACACGGCTCTGCCCATTCGCATGCAGAGCTAGAATGTGTGGCGTGAGTGCGAGAGTAAGCCTTGGGCACACAACAGTCTGAACGCAGCACTTGCCACCACCATGCCAGTCCCCTCTTGTGTATCTGTGAAAAGCCTACGTGTTGGAAAAACATTCCAGAGGGGGGATCACATATACACAGTTGGGGCCAGGAGCCACGCCGCGAGCCAGCAGCAGAGGCCATGTCTCAATTTCTCACGCGCGTTCGATCGGGCTGCACCGAAGAAACAAGTGTGGGCTGATTCCAGACGGCCAAGTGAGACAAACAGAGCGTACATGCTGCCGGATAAAACTGTAAATGTTCAGGAATAAACGAGGCAACTGTAATATCTGAATTGAATAATTTCACAGCGGCGAAATAATGCGGCCAGATTTGAATGTAATTGGAGACGAAAACATTCGCTGAGTATGTGTATTGCTCCACTAGTTGCTTTGAAAAGACTATTATAGGATTTCTCAGATTTGGCCAAAAAACCTAATTTGTAAATTGCATTTAATGGCTTGCGGTTGCCCTGCTTTTTGTTATGAAGAGTCGTCATGCTGGGAAAATAACCCTGAAGACCTGAGGATTTGGGAGCCAGTAATAAAAATCACTGCTATGCCGAGCCGGGGGCTTTCTTTCTCCCTCTCGCTTGTTCTCCCTGCCGTTGCTGATCGGCGTTCACGATTGACTGACGTGTCCCCCTGGCTGCCTAACAGCCGGCTTTAGGAGATGAGGTTAAATTGTGGCTACCAACAAATTGCACGCTTGAGTTCCTCTGCACCCCTCTGCTATCATGCAGTGTAATGTGAGCACACCAGGCAGATCCCTCTGCAGATCCTTCTCCTCCACTGCACAACAGCCAAACCCCCCCCCCCCCCCCCCCCCAACCCACAAAAAGCCACAGAGACCTCTTTCCACATCCCTAGCCACCAGCCCGGCCTCTAAAGTGATGGGCATTACAGTGGCTTCCCATGGTGTCCTGCAAAGCACTCTGAGTTCCAGAACACTCTATACACCCTGCTGCACCTTTTGGCATGCACTCTGTGACCAGTCATCGCCACTAAAACACGCAGCGGGAGTACAGTGTCGGTGCAAACAGACATCTTAATGAAATCCCCTCACTTAATGGATAACCTCTAAGTTTGTGATCTGCTGACATCAAAAATAGCCTCAGATTCTAAAAAACTGCAGGCATCGTCACAAATAGGACAGGGGCTCACATGCAGGGGTTTCCAAAAGTATTCACGCCCCTGCGATTTCTTCCATGTGAAGATGTGTGTCGGCGTGTATCCCTACCAACTCTGCACATCTGGAGACTCAGTTTCTTGCCCATTCTTCTATTTCTATTTAAAAAGCTCAAGCTCAGTCAAATTGGATGGCGTCTGTGAACATGCATTTTCAAGTCTTTCCACACATTTCCCATCCGATTTAATTAAGCAATGGGACTAGGCCATCGTCTTTGATCCAAACCATGCTACATGTGGTCTCTGGCCGCATGTTCTGTGTCGTCCTGCTGGAAAGTGAACCCACACTACCAAATTTTTTGTAAACTTTTTTAGACATACTTTACATTTGGCTCCAATCATATTCCCCTAATCTCTCACCAGCTTCCCTGTACCAGTTGTAGACACCTCCCCATCCCCCGCCCCCCAGCATGATGCTACCAACACCTTGTTTTAAAGAGGAGCTGTGTCTCTCATGTGCCTCTTGGCTGCTTCTCAGATTAATGCTCTCTTTGCCAGGCCTGCAAGTTAAGGTGGGGACTGCCATGCCTTAGTTTAGCAGTTCTGCCGCATATGCTTTATTTGTGGATGGTGGACAGAACAGTCGTTCAGGAGAACTCTGAAGTTTGTGATATTGTTTTAGAACCTAACCCTGCTTTACGTTTCTAGATGACGTTATCTCTTGCCTGTCTACTGTCCTCCACGGTCTTCATGATGGAGTTTGTTCACTGATGTTCTCTGAAATACCTCTGAGGCCTGCACAGAACGGATTCAATCACACACAATGAACTCTATTTACTAATTATATCACTTCTGAGAGTAACTGACGCACTGGATTTTATCTATAGGTATCAGATTAAAGGGGGGTCAATATAAATACAAACCACACTTTCAAAATGTAACATTAGAAAAAAATATTAAATCATATATATTTCTCCTTACACTAACACAACTATGAGCTCCTATGTGTTGGTCTACCCCATTAAGTCAACGGATGCTTGTGGCGCTAACGTGACAAAATGATAAGTTCAATGCATATGAATACTTTTGCAAGGACCTTAGAAAACAAATCATTATTGCCTAAAAGGTTCTACTTTTGGGACCCAGATGGAAGGGGGGTGGGGATAAAAAATCGGGAACCCAAGATGTTGCAGTGATGCAAATAAACACACCCCGACAGGTCTTTAATGGCTCTTAATGTGTTGGGAGGGAGGGGTGCATGGTTAGCAAACCATGAGATGACAGATGATGCATCCTAGTGTGCTGCTGGGACAGGCCGAGCCGTGTTGACATAAAACCCAATACTTCCTTACTGAGGAACGGGGCCAGCTTCAGCCAGCTCCTCGCCGAGCACTAAAGAAACCCCAGCAAGCCAAAGCAATATCATCTGCCTTTGGGTTTCCAACGTGAGATTTATCTCCCTGCATAGGTCTTGATTTATTTGCCCAAGAGCAAGGGCTAAAGACACCTTTTTATCCATTTTTAAGGGAGATTTAAAGGGGGGGGGGTAGGTACAGCTAAACGTGAGAAAATGTTCCTGGAACGAAGCTCGACAAGGTTGAGGAGCATCTTTAATTAAGTGCAAAACTCCTAAGCTGGTTTTTATAACTATAACGCCACACACATCCCTGTGTTTTTCTTTTTTTGTCTCGTATTCTTAGCTTGCGTATGAGGGCTCCAACAGTGCCGTGCGACACAGGAGTGTCCTGGAGAGAGTAAAACACACACACACACACACACACACACACACTAGAGGAGCCAGCACAGAAACCAAGCCGTCAGCATCTATCCTGCAAACACACACACACACACATTCATACACACACTGCGGCAGCGTCCCGGGCACGGCTAATTAAAAAACAACAATTTCACAGGAGGGCACTGCAAACCGTCCTGAAAAAGCACCTCTCAGCACACCGGGGGATCCCGCAGAAAACACTGGGAGGTTAGGCAGGTTCTGGGAGCGCTGCTTTTATGGCTTCATCTCTGCTGTGTGTTTCCTGCTGCTCACACTACTGTGACCTGGATTTCTTTTTTTTCTTTTTTCTTTTTTTTTTTTCACTTACAACACGAGAGCTCGAGGAAAAAACAATCTGCTTGTTGACTGTTTTTAATTGTGATTGAATAATAAATACAAATAAAGTCTAAACTAAAATGTGTCCTCGCTGCAATGCCATCAAACCAAAAATAGTTTAAAAAAATGAGAAAAAAGTAAATCCTCTGAGACTTGTTCTAAAAAAACAAGTCAGTGAGGTGTAAAATATAGTTAGTAAATGTTATGTTTTGCAGGCAGAGCCCGTGGCACTTTCTAACAAGCCAGTCCATTACAAGGGTGTTGTCCAACACTTGGGTCGAGTGATAGGCCTTATTACACGGCTCCCTTCAAAGCATCTGCTTGGTTAGAGGAAAGAAAATCCCTGTGGGGGAAGAGATCTCCCTCTTTCTAATGATGTATAATTGACCTCCCAAACACCAGGGCACAACAAACTCTCCCGGAATGGTGTAATTCCACTCTGCCTTTTACATACCGCTCGTCTCGTTCGAGCTTGTTCCTCCTCTACGGCTATGGCTGTCAAACCGACTGACAGCTCAGCTGCTAGCTTTTCAGACCATCCTCATATTTTCTCACTAAATTCTGCTCTACAATTCTCTGTGCAGATATTTTTGACGTGCATTTCACCGAATATGTCTACTTCTGTACATTTCGGACATGTCGGCTCTTGATTTTCACACGGAATGTATATTTTGAAATAAAATGTTGGGGTAGACAAAAAAAAAAACAGCGCGTGTAAAAGAGGGCAAATATGAACCGGTCTTGTAACATTGTTATTTAATTCAATTCTATTCGGTTTTATTTATATAGCGGCAGTTCACGACACTTTACAAAGTCAAATTCAATCAAATTATTGTCAAAAAGTTTCCTATCTAAGGAAACCCAGCAGATTGCATTGAGTCTTTGACAAGCGGCATTCACTCCTGAAAGAGCGTTTAGCCACATTGGACAGTCGTCTGCATTGTCGATGGCTTACAGCAATTCCTCACACCGAGCATGCATGAAGCGATGTAGGAAGCGACATATTTTTTTAACTGGATTTGTGGGCGTTTTAAGAATACAGAACACAATTGATCCTCCCGCGTTTGCAGTTAAACCTGTTAAAAAGGTGCAAAAAAAAAGGCCCACTTGCCAATGCCTTGATTTATTATAGCTAGTGAGCACTGATTATGGGGCATGAATCAGTTGCTGTAGGAATGTAATTAGGCACGAAGACCTCTGTAAGGGGTTGGAACTCTCTTCACAGCCCAAAGCAGTTTGTGAGCTGACAAATGCATCTTAAATGGCTGTCATAAAAGTCAAAAAGGTGCCAATTACATCTTTAAGTATCGCATCAGTGAAAATGGAATAAACATGGAAAAAAAAAAGAAAAACAATATGCTTGTGCTAGTGTGAGAGAGCAACCTGGCAGCTCTTTTATATCTGGGAGGGGTTAAAAGAAAAGGGAGAAGATTGTAATGATGCGTTGAATTTTAGTCTGTGGGAGCAGGATGGCATGCTTCCTGAGGTGATCGCACTTGTCACACGTGCCCACAGCATTCAAAACAGCAAAGCAGGAAATTACAGGGAACAAAAAAGACACTTTTATTCCAAATATGGTTCCTAAAGAGCATGGCATTGTAGTTATATATATATATATATATATATATATATATATATATATATATATATATATATATATATATTATTATTATTATTATTATTATTAGGATGAATATTTAAAGGTCACAGCTACTCAGGCTCCATCCTTGCATGTGCATTCCTTTCCAACACTTTTTTTGCAGATGACCTAACTTTAGATGGACAGAGCTGCAACAAGTAGGAGAAAACGAGATCCTTCTGTCTCAGCTTCCAGCCACCCCTGGGCCGCGACACCATGACTCTGGTATCCCCTGGTTACTGCGATGAATTTTCCATTGTTGCCGCCCGACTACACTGCTGTCTCGAAGCTGGGTGAATGGCACGCATGGCAATAGATGTAACTCTTTGTCGCTTTGCAAGGTGTCTAGCAGAGAGCCATAATGTCCCGGTAATCGAGGGAGAATTGCTTAAAAGGGCCGGACACAAAAAGCTGAAAATTCAGTGACAAGCATGAAAAGCGCTCATCCAGTGAGAAACACTGAGGCACCCCGGGGTCTTCACAGGCCAAGGAGCGGCCCCTGTGATGCTGCTGCTACAATTATAGGCTCTGCATTTCTCTCGCTCTGTGAGATCATTTAATCATTTTTGCTAATACCGTCAGCCTTATGACGACTGGTGGAAAAAAAAAGATTTTTGTTTGAAAAAAATTGTAATTTTGTTTAAATTAGTATCACTTCCTGAAATAGACCTAAATTAGAGCGTAGCACAATTGTAAAATAAATAAGAATAAGTAGGAGGAATTATGTCTTTTTTAAAAATAATAATAATAATATTTATTATTGATTGCTACTCATTTAAATTAAAACAAACATTTGTAAATTGTCAGATTAAAATGTTGGCATATTTATATGTTTAAAAATAATAACAATAAATGTGTAACAAATACATTTTTATTTTAACATCAAAAAAATTTATGCTGTTAAAACGTTAAATGCGTAGGCTATATGCGTGCATTATCCGCACATGCGCAAATTGCACAAACCTGAATCGGCAAAGGTAGCTTTGAATTTCACGTAGTAAAAAAAAAGAGGGAAATTGCTTTTCGGTGTAACTCGCACGCTATATTCCTTAGTTCCGTTAAAAAAGGCAAAACCAAAATTAAACACGTGATAAAAAGATTTGTGTATCGTAAAAATATACACGCATAATAAATATAAATGCATAAAAATACACTGATAAGAGAATATAAATTAAATAAAAGTAATAGGATGCGACAAGGTTGCCGTATTCAATTTAAACAACTTTTCATATTAAAGGAATATCAATGGTAAATTATTTACAGAGAAACACTAATACGGGCCGATCTAAACGCGCTTTAATGGGCTAACAGAAACCTACTGAGAGTGTTTGCAATTCATCGTTATAATTACAATAATTCGCATTATTGTTGTTCTCATTATTGCTGTTTAAAACGGGCTGTGAGCTTGACGGAGAAACGCCGCATGATTCAACTCGGAAATCAGCGTCGGGGAGCGGAATAAAAAGCGATTCTCCACGCCTCCGGATTCTCGGGCCTGAGCGGGACCAGGCTGCATCTTTACACGCAGAAGGTGCAGAGGCAGCCGTGGAAACTGTGACAATAGCGCAAAGTGGAGATGCAGGTTAGAACTGCTCCGTCCATACGCAAAACTCAGTCCGAATTTATCAGCAGATTTTAATCGCCTGAAGTTAAGATACAGCTGTTTTGATTAAAACAAGGTAAATTTCTGTAATCTCAGTGTCACAAAATGGATGTAATAACTTCTGTCCTCCCAGATGCGTTTCCCGAGCTGTGAGAGCCGCAGGAGGCCTTCAGACCAGCCAAAGCCATTTTTCTTTGAATCACTGCACACCCACTGAAACAACGTATAAAGAAAAGCAAAGAGGAGGAGGGAGGGAAAAAAGGAGAGAGAAAAGGGGAAAAGAACCAAAAATCACCCTCCTCCACCTCCTCGGACGGTGCTTGTGCTTACTGTTGGTAGTCGTGCTTGCAGTAAAGTTTCCTTTCTCTGAAGTAACAGCTGGTGGTGAGAGGCTGTTGACACACGGTGCACTGCAAACACTCTTCGTGCCATGAGGAGTCGTTGACCCTCATCAGGAAGCGGTCGGAGATGGGACGCTGGCAGCCCTCACACACGGACCTGTGGTGACACTCGGAGCCTGGAAGGACAGAGAGAAGGAAGGCCTGAACCAAGGTGTGCAGCGCCTGATCAGGGATGGCAACGCGAGGGCGCAAATGATGCGGATCATTGTAACGCACTCAAAATAAAACGTGGGTCTGTTCAGTGAGGCCTGGGAGAATCACCGCCTTCCCCAACCTACAGACTGTTTAAAAAATGAACACATAAACGCTACAATAGGGATGACACCCCTCCACTGTTTCCTCCGTTTGCTTTGCACAAACCCCTTCTCGTTTTTGCGCTGTGGTGACAATGAGACAAATATGCACGGATGCAAGACAAACAAATAAACGAAATGAAGCCAGGCGTCCGCGTCTGGCCGCAGGTCCGCGCTCGGCTGCGTGAAAAGGTGTAGCACTCACCGAGAAGGACTCCCAGTGTGGCTTGTCCCGATCGCAGCGGGTGATCTTCGATTTTTATGCCGTCCAGCATGATGCGCGTCTCGGACCGTTCTCCCGTGGAGAGGCGCTCCAGCGACACCAGACCTGTTGCGATATCCATAAGAATATATGGGTGAGAGCTGGCAAGGAAGAGGAGGGTGAAAAAAAACCCCGCTCCTGAACTGGGCACTGTGTCTATGTAGGCGAGCTGATGAGGAACCTGTTGGAAACTCCTTGCGACGCACAAACTAGCCGTGCGTCGCAGAGATAAAGGTAAGAAAAAAAGCGAAGGGGGGAAAATGCGTCTTCTTTGATGCTCGATCGCCAATAAGGCAGTCTAAGCCGGAAGCGCGAATCCCTGATGCGTCAGGGAAGAGCAGCAAACAAACGTGGAAAACTCTGGACAGTCACCTGTTATGATTAGAGGACCGAGGAAGCTTTATCTTTTCCTCCCCAAAGCCGACGGGGAGAAAAAAAACAGGAGCCGCAACAAAACGACTTCCCCGAATGACAGCCTCGCCAAAGAGGAGGAAAGCGGGGGGGAAAAAAGAGAGAGTAGGGGTAAAAGTTGACACCAAATCCAGAGATAGCTCAGCGCGTATGCAGATGTCCCGGCAGAAACTCTTTGGAGCTAACAGAGACGGTTGGCTGCTTGTGCCCCCGTCGCTGCAAAAGTCTGAGATCAAGATTGAAGCGAGAGATCCTCCCACTCCTGCATGCACGGCTGCACTTTTTTTTTCCTTCGTTCCCTCCATTCACTGCCGTGGAGTTCTTTGGAGCAGGGTACACTGTGCTCCTCACAGTCCAATACCAGCACAGGGGTCAAGTAATAATAATAATAATAATAATAATAATAATAATAATAATAATAATAATAATAATAATAATAATAATAATAGAAACAGACTGGCTCTGAAATTTTTTTAATAAAAAAGAGAAGAGTAAAACGACAAATAACGGAGGAAAGTAAAACATACAACGTCTATAACAACAACAAAAGAAACTTAAGACAAGAAATACATTTGAAAAAAATAAATAAATAAAGGGGGCGTTTTTGGCCTCACACAAGTGGAACCTAGGTTGTGTGTGTGCGTGTGTGTGTGTGTGTGTTTGTGTGTGTGTGTGTGTGTGTGTTGGGCATCACAGGCTCTTTTGTGTATTGTCTCTGGTGGAAGCTGCTGCTCCTTTTCAGCTGATGCACCTGGCGATCAGGGGTGATAACAGCGCTGTGTCCGGCCTCTGCCACCTCAGCTGACCATCTTTCAATCACCCAGGAAAATGCCACCACCACCACCACTACTACAAACAACAATAATAATACTACTACTAATAATAATAATTAATAATAAGAAATAATAAATGTATGATTTTGTTCTACACAGTAAAACAGCATTAATATAAAGATAGTCGTTGCTTAAACTGTACATGGACTGGATGACTATAAACAAATTGCCTGCCAATAAATTAATGAAGTAGCTATTCCTCAATCTTGAAGTAAAGATCTTCACTCAGAGTCTTTGCTGTGGATGGTGGGGAACAGAACAATGTGCAATGGCACACACACACACACACACACACACACACACACACACACACACACACATATATATATATATATATATATATATATATATATATATATATATATATATATATATATATAATTGGGTCAGATGTACCATATTGTTGATAGAAGCCCCGCCCAACCTATATTAATTGCTTTCAGATGTCATGTTTTGTCTCAGTGCAGAAAAGATTAATTATTTTATTCTGAACCGATGTGACACATTTGATAAGATCTGTATCTCCCATGCCAATCAGTTTTTGACTCAGTGATGCGTCAGCTGCATTTTGATTTGATCCTGGTAGCATGGGCTTGGTTATCTGCTTTACTTCATAGCAAGGCCATGGTGACACATCCAAGACACATGGTTGCCTTTGACAGCAGGCGCTAGAAACGTCCTAACTTTTGAGTGGGTGGTAGCCAATACACGTTTAGGTTTGTTACAAAGTTAGTTTTGTGTTTATGCACTGACCATCCTGTGCAGTCTTTTTTTCCCGATGAGACAGGGTTTCGTGCTGTTTATTTATTTTATTTTTTTGTTATCAAAAATATAACTAAGATACATACTTAGTTTAGATGTAAATAATTTTCTTGACAAAACTATATGTAGAAAATCTGAATTTTTCATATTCTACCATTTTATAACCACACCACATTGCACAGGCCTTGGCTTGTTACTCTTTGCGCCGCATCAAGACGATGACCTGTAGCCCAATTTGGAAGGCAGGGAGGAGATCGTTTTCGTTGCCCTCTGCTGTTCGAAGAGAGAACTGCACTTGTCTGAGGAGCACAACGTAAAACGTTACAGTGACGCGTTTTAATCAAAAATCTAAAAAGTAGAGAATTTATGTTTTCATTATTTCTGAGTGGTTATAATAGCCCACATCTACACTAATCTCTCATAAAGATATTCCTCCGGAGGCTGCACTTATACTTTCCTTCTATTTCCAGCGCCTCCATCAGCATGGGGTCAATTACCTCCGTCTCACGCTATATTGGATTATCTCCCCTCTAAGCAGCATTATGAGCTAAACTCTATCAATAGAACATAATCAATAGATTTTTAGGAGCATATGAATTCTGGCTCCCCTACCCCCCATACAAGCCTTCCATCTATTCAGCCGTCATCGGTCGGGTCACTCGTGTGAATTAGGACATCAAACATTCATCCAATAAATCAATCCGCCAACTTTCAGCCTGCGGTGTTTTAATGAGCCTCTGCATGACAAGCCCTCCCTCGCCTTGTGGGACAGAAAAAAAACTGTGGCAGCAGGTGTGCAGTACAGAAAGCAAGCTATTTACTTTAAAGTAAGCAGAACTGTTGCATCCATCAGAAAGGTAAGGGACCATTATGTAGCCTTAGAAACATCTGAAAGCCACGGATTGATTCCTGTGAGTGCCTGCTGTCATTTCAACGACAGGCTTTATTTTATTTATTTATTTATATATTTACATAATGTCAATTTATTGAATGTAACGCAAAATGCAGTTGTTTCGGACGAAAATGTCTCGCGTTTTTAGAAACTTTGAAGGAAACTTTAACAAAGTTTTTAAACAAAGCGCATAAAATGCATTGTAGGCTCAGTACTGCTCGTGTCGTCTAATTATTGATAAAATAATAGATGATAATTTTAATGGTTGTTACAATGCTGCTTACAAAAACACAAAAAAATAATCAAGTGATATAGTAGTTTTTTTTTAAACCCATTTAATTTGCATTCTTTATCAAAAAGCGAGTTGTTCAAACACATATTATTATGTCAAAAAGTGTTGAAGTGTTTCTTTTTTTTTTACTGATTTGCATCGTGCTGCTCCAGAATAACGCGCCACACACACAGACACACACACACTCACACTCACACACAACCCTGCCAGAGACAGGCCCATAACCCGGAGGCTCTGAGCTGCAAAACTAAAATAATAAATAAATAACTTCAGCGCAAAATGCACATTATATTAAATCTGAAGCGGGGACTGAGCGTCGCATCTAGTGAGGAAACCCGTTTCTGGGAAGTTGCAGATTTCGAGAAGCGTCTTAAAATAAAAATGCCGCGTTGAAAAAGGGGAAGAACTCCCAGCATCTTCAAATGGGACATTAGAGCAGAGCAACCTAATGGCTGCCGAAATTTCAGAGCTGCAGGACTTCAATAGTTTACTCACTTTTATCTTTTTAATAAGGGTTTCTGATTAAGAGCTTCTTAAACTTATTAAAAACAACACCATACTGAGCACTGCATGTTATTCCTTATATGTTTGAGATATTCTAAATATTGATATTGCTCGATTTTTTTTCATTTAGTCCTGTGCGTCTTTGCTTTCAGAAATCCGCGCCTATTAAAAAAAAAAAAAAGAAAAAAAAAAACTGCCAGGGCTGCAGAGGCTCTGCCGGCCGGAGCGCAGCACTTTTCTCGTTAAGTCAACGGAACCGCTGGCCATCGTGGGTCAACACACAGAGGCTCCCCGAAGCCTTCAAACGTGCGCGATCCGAGCCCCAGTCAGACGAAAATCAATCGGACTTTGCTGGAGCTGGAGATTTCTGTGCGTTTCTTTTTTTTGCCTTTCACACATCAGAAATTAAGAGTCGCGCTATTTCTCACACCGACAACATGGGCCCACTTCAGGCCTGTGAAACTTTCTGAACAATCAGCGCTCAGCCTAGCTCTTATCTTTAGGCAGCGAAATAAATAAATAAATAAAGATACTGCGGGACAATCCCGGCTCCCGGAGGATTAGACCGAAGTACAATACAGCGCTGTCAACCCATGGCGAGATTTGTTTACGTTATGATTTATTGGATTCAGATTTTCTTTTTTTCCTCCTTCTTCTCCTTCTTCTTTCACTTCAATCCCCCCCACTGACAAATTTATCGAGTTCCTGACAAATGGCCTGACAGCCTCCTGTGTGACAGCGAGCTGACATCCAGCTTGGAAATGTGACTCTGAAATCTGTTTACCTGTGGCTGTGGGCCGCATCGCTTGTTAAAGCGCTGAGCAAAACAGAGCTGGGACTGGATTAGCATTAGATTTAATTACAGGCATAGTCACAAGCAGTGATTATAACAACAGCCAAATATGCCACTGTTTTCTTTCCACGGCTTGTTACAACTCTAGCAGAGGCGTCTTTAAGAAGCTGAAGCATTGGGGGCTTTGCCCACTCAGACCAGCAATAGTTGTGGCAGCATCATGTTATGTTATATTATATTATAAAATATTATAATGCCTGGGCAAAAATTTTTTCTGAGGTGCATAACAAATGGTGCTTGATAAAACACTAAACATCCCTTGTTTATTTGTTGACCTTTTTAATATTTACTCTTCAGTTTGAACTAATTTGTAACAGAATAATTTTTTTTTTTTTGCTATTCTTTTTCATAAGTCATTCTAAAAATATTTCAGATCCTTCCAAAGCGTCGAGCTGAGTAAAATACCTCCTCTTCATCAAGCTGACATGGTAGGAAGAGTCCAATTTTGCTGTTAGGATGCAACTTTTCTTCAACCGCCAGGCTCTGCGTACTTGTCTGACGTAGGGAAGAAAAGAAGTTTGACTGTTAAACTGGAACGCTGAAAGAAAAATGATTGCCCATCCGTGTCTCAGAAAGTGTTTGACAGAGACGGGCAATGCAGATTTTGTTTTACAAGAACGATTGTTTTTAAAACACAGAAAATGAAATCAAGTCTTTAAAAAAATACAATTGAGAAAAACATTTTTTCCTTTCCATTTTATTTAATCCCTCATGAGATCAGAGGCTTAAAAACAGACCCAACAGCCCAGGTCTAACAATGCCTTCGTCCCGAGGCATTTTAGGCGGATTCCTTTTGTAATTTCAATGACTACGTTGTTGCTGAACAAGTTGATGTGAACTGTGAACAATTCCTACTTTAGTGTCTGATTAAATAAAAAAATGTAATGCTGTTGGCTTTAATCTAAGAATCAAATTTTATTGTATTCCAGATGGACTGAATTAGAACTGAATTTGAATTTGAACCTGGGTTAGACTGAGATTTAAGTGAGGAATGAATTAGACTGGATGGATTGCGTGAACCTGGGCATGAATTATGGTAGATTTCTTTGAATTTGCACTTTATAAGTAAACTAAATCTGAGTGAAACACGACTGGATTAGGTAACATCATTTATTTCTGATTTATTGATTAGATTCAACAACGTTAAAGTAAATAAAATGTCACTTTTAAGCAAAGGATTCTATTACGCTGATTAAAGTTTTTAAATTTAACCAATACACAATGTTGTAATGATTTGCATAGATTTTAGTTAATGTTTCTGAGCAGACATTATGAAAGATAATTTAAAAAGAAACGAGTGCCTAAAAACAAAAAAAAAAACTATTTAGGTTTTAACTAGCCTGCCTTGTATTTACTTTTACTTTAGCCACACTGCACAAAATATAAATTAATTCATGTTTAATAGTCAAATGGAAGTTCTAAAAACCATCAACAGTTTATGAACAACAAGTTAACACGATGTATTTAAAATGTCTCACTCTGATCAGATTATTTGAAATACTTTCAAAGCCAACAAGTTCAGGTCACTCATTATGCTTATAATGAATAAGAATAAAGCCTTACAGCTGTAGATATGAATGTGGACAATGGATGCAGGGGTTCCCTCTGTCAGAACAGACATCTCTGCTGGGTTCTACTTTTATCAGAATAATGAAGCACCTTTTCTGTTGCCTCGCCTGGTTTCATGTAAAAAGGATCTAAAATTGACAACTGATGTTAGAGTAAGAAATACATCGCCCTTCACATGGAAATAAACCTTTTAAATCTCTTCTAAAGAGGTGACATGGTAACCGTTTCCCTGACAACCAAAGCCACTGTGTGCTGTTACTTAGCTGTTACTTTGCTGCCTCAGGGTCAGCCTGACTTTACCATTAGCCTCGTTGCTAAACAAGCTAAAACTCAATATAAGCTTCTGTTCCAGCTCCATTACAGACAGTTTCTCCACCACAAATCTTGATAGTTCTTTACTTTGTTTCTTAGTTCCTAATAAAATCAATACAAACATATCAGCCTCACTGTGCACACTGCACAGTGAATGAGTGAACCTTTGCATAAGCCAACCATAATCTTCAGTAAACATCTATAGTCAAAGACTTTATACTTGTCATCATAATAAAACAGCTAATGTTAATAGAATCCAACAGTTATCAAATATTACGCTTAGAAACAAAATTACTTGATTAAAATTTAACCATGCAATTTTGATGGCTGCTATTGATTAGCTACCCTGCAATATTGCTGTTTTGGTGTGGCTTTGGTGGCATCACTCTGCTTTTTTATTTTTATTTATTTTTTTTATTCAACAATTCATCATTCCATGTCGCAAGGAACATGTTTTATTCGTTTTATTCTGGTTATTTCATGTTGAGGACCAGCTAACCTATCAGCACTGATCCATGCAGATTTATGCAGCGTGTCCCCCAGACTGAAACAGATTGCTCCATTCCAGTTGGACAGGTGTGGTGGCAGCTTTCTGAATAACAACATCTCCCCCTGCTGGGCACAGCTTGCCAGTACAACATCCTGCGCTTCCTAAAGATACAAAACTTTCGTCATTCCTTCAAAGCTATCCAAAATCCGCCCGCTGTATATTCAGTATCACATTATAGAAATCATAGTAGTTTTGCACTGGGATATAAATAAATTGCGTTATGGGAGACTGCCAAAAAACAACAGCAACAAAAATCAATGCATGGAAATAAAGGAGAAAAAAAATTTACTTTCAAAACAAGGTTTTATTAAATTATGCAGTTTCAGCATTTTGTTTATTTGGTTTTGTCAGAATAACATTGTTTTTTGTTGCATTTGTATAAAACGATTTGAACTTTGCATGAAATAAATGACACATGGGATTTTGGCATTCGTTTTAAGTACCATGCCTTTTCAGGAAGCTTTTTACATTATATTACCACACTAAGAAATTATGTCCTGTTAAGGTATTAGGAGCAATTTACAATACTTCACTACACAGTTTTACATTATGAGTGAACTTGCAGCAGTTTAAAATATCTTCCATTCTCCAAATATTATTTAGACTTAAATTTGCATTTTGGAAGGTTAGTTTTAATTTTTTATTGTTACAGTATAATTTTTAATTTTTGCAGTTTTCCCCCTATCCTGTCCAAAAAAGATTTCCGTACTGTTTTAATCAGCTAAAAAGCAAAAAAAATAAAGAACTAAAAAATAAAGCTAACAAACATTAAACAAATACGCCTTTAACAAAAACAAATGTGATATATTTGTAATATCCAAAAAAGTTTTAGAGCAACTCTTTAGAGGATGTTTTTACAAAATAATTTATGTTGTAATTTTTTGTTTAATTTTATTCAATAATCAAGTCACTGACTTCACTGCAAAAACAAACCAACCAAATTACTAACTTGGTTTAAGTTTTTGAGTTATGTTATATTGAAAATATTAGTTTTTCCCCCCAAAAGAAATGAAAAAGTAAAATATATTTACATTAATAATAATAATGATAATAATAATGTTATATACAATACTTTACAGATATAAGTATATAATAATAATAATAATAACAATAATAAATATTATTATTATTGTTGTTGTTATTAAATATGTGGAAAACGTTTTCTTCTTTTTACATTAGTTTTCAAAGATTTCCATTGAGTTTTATTTGCTAGTCTCAGTTTCATCCTCTATCACACTCAGGCAATGGCTAAACAGTTCTTTGCATGAAACTAGGATGTTCAGAAGCATGAAAAACAACTTACTGTGGAACAACTTATGGAGGTGGGTTAGCAGGAAGAGAAATGATGCCTAGCACTCTGAAAAGACGTACAGCTCTAACAAACTTAAGTATCATTCTGGGGTTGTGTAAACGGCATTGTTGTTATAAGGCTAATGTTGTCATTTGCAAAAGTACCTCTGCTCAGGTCTGATTTGCAGCTTCTTTCATCAAATGGTCATGTTGTTCAGTGGATTTGTACCGCAAAAATAATGTTTCCTCTGAGGGAAAAAGTTCAAATTGCAGGATGCCAGTGGCATTATTTTAGGATTTATGCCATTTACAAGTGTGGGCCTTCATGTGGGGAGAAAAACTTCTCCGTCTGCTGAATATACTGCATGTGTTTGCATACTTTGTGGCCAAAGTAGTGACAGATATTCCAAAAACAGATGCAACCAACTGAAGAGATCTGATTTTTAGTAGAACAAAAATCTTGATAAATTCATACATCATTCATGCAGAATTAAATGCAATAAAACAAATAAAGATTTTTAAAGAAAACTGAAAAAAACAGAACTAGATGATCTGAGGCCAGATTGTAGTTTACCGAGGCCAGCAGAGTTCTAACAGATCACACATCTGTAAATGTGCTTCCTTTTTTTTCTTTCCTATCTCAATTAAATACTGTGGATGCGATTCTTGTGCAAGCGCACATATATGATTGTGAGTGTGCCAATAACAGGCTGCACTTCAGAGAAAAAGGTAGAAATCCACCAGATGTTTTGCAGCTGGGCGGATCTGATAGTGAAGATGGAGACAGCATCTGTCACAGGCGAGCATTTCTAATCTGTCCTGAACATTAGGCAGAGAGCACTAAAAAACCCATCGCTCGCAACATGTGCGGCACACAATGTGCTCGTCGCGGCCTCTGCAGTTTTAAAGTTCACAGTTAAATGAGATCACAAGTGAGTATTTTTCAGGCTGAGCGCATAAGAAGTTAGTTGAGCCTTTTCCTAAAAGCCAAGTGTGAGTGAAAGACTAACCAAAACAGAGACTAGCTTCAGTTATTATAGGGCAGAGTGCTGGAGGCTACAGACCAGGGCTTTAAACTAGAGGTCCAGCAGGGCTTAGTGAGGTCAAGATCTATCAAACGGCTTGCAGAAATAAACTCGCTGTAGACTAAATGGATAGTTTCTTTAAACATTAAATTTTTTGTGGCATAGAAAATATAGTTTTTGTGTTTGCTAATAAATGACATAATTTTAACAGTATAAATTCAGGCAACAAATCCACGCAAAGCATTAAGTTAATTATTTAGATGATGGAATTCGAACATTAAAT
Source organism: Fundulus diaphanus (assembly GCA_037039145.1). Classification (NCBI taxonomy): domain Eukaryota; kingdom Metazoa; phylum Chordata; class Actinopteri; order Cyprinodontiformes; family Fundulidae; genus Fundulus; species Fundulus diaphanus. Next base: position 38,387,611 of record CM073127.1, on the reverse strand, counting down.
CATCTGCACTTCAGAGCTAGCGTGAAAGCTTTCTGCTGATCTCTGTAGGCTTTGGTACTGTGGGAATCACAGCAGGCTGACCTTGATGCTATCTAGATGTTTGCCTTCCTGGGTTCATGTGCCTAGTTACCACTTGGTCAACCCTGCACCCCGTGAACTGACCCTGTCCTCCCTCCAAGGTCTGAAAGGAAAAGAAACCCAATCCTCCAGGGAGCACACTGTCTAACAAGAAAACTGCTGGCCCAAATCTCTCAGAAGTGCCTTGTTTTCCCACTGGACCACTTTCAGCTTAATAAACATCTTAACTAGCCAGAGGTCCCGTGGGAGCTGCTGGGAAATCCTCTGGGCAGCCAGAGCTCAGGAGCTGGACCTTTATTGCATCCAGGTGGTGGTTAGAAAATGCTGGACGACCATAAATGTCCAATAAAATGCAAGTGGCACCTTGGAGGGTGGACAGGGTCAGTGCACCTGTCTGTGGACAAAAACTTTAGTCACTTCCCCCATATCCGACTGGTTTGATGTCACACTCTGTGCCACAGCAGTGCTGATGGAGAGATTAGTTGAATGGGTTCCCTGGCCTTTGGCTTTGATAATTCCTCTTAGCGCCAAGAAATGCCAAATGAATAGCAAAGAACAAAAAAACACGGAATACACAAAAACTCACTTAAAATTATCTATCTATCTATCTATCTATCTATCTATCTATCTATCTATCTATCTATCTATCTATCTATCGATAGATCGATAGATAGATCTATCAAATTGTACTCCATGAGTAGCCCTTAATAACGTTCACTGGAAAAATAAAAGAAACTGAAAACTCCTTCAGGATGCAATCATGCTCTCTTCCTCGTCCTCAGAAAGACATTTTGTCCAGATCAAAAACAGCTATTGACACAGAAGCTGTGTTTACATGGACATAAGTAATCGGAAAAAAGGGCAGATCGGAATAAAAATGTGTCATGAACAGCGTGCATCTATTCCGTTCATGTCATTTGGATTGGAGAAGACTGCCCTGACTGCGCATGTGTGCCCTATATGTCTCTCATCCTGTAACACAGGAAGACCAGCAGCATGTGTTGCTAAGCCTGTGGCTTTATTAGTGCAGTGACATCGATGCTGTTCTTAGAACCTGGCACGGATCTTTTCTGGTTGCTCAGAAGACTCAAAACAAACAGACTTCCATGTAAGTTTGTATACGTAATTGTTTGTTTACTGTGTTTGTTTGTATATGATTGTTCAATAAAGTTATATAAACTTAAAACTTCCGATCTTTCTCTGGCACAGTTGGAAGTAGAACTTCTTCTTCTGTGGTTTTTAGGAAAATTTCAGGACTCTGCGCATGTCACTGTGCTTGAATTCTGAAAAGCTTGGTGCACTAAAATGCATGTCATGATCGGATTAATCGATTTTGTGCCCATATAAACAATGTATTTGGATATTTTTTTTCCCAGTCCCACTAGACACTCTTCAAAATGGGTAAAAGATTAAAACATTCAATTAAAAAATATCAGATGTGTGTTGATCTTTACAAGTCAGAAAATGGCTACAATTGCTGACCTGAACTTAACCTTATCTACAATAACAACACTAAACAGTTTGAAGCAACTTGAACCGTGATAAACAACGCTCAGTTTGCCAGTGAACAGGATGGTGTATGGGAGGCAGAATGATCTTCAAAGCTCACAGTTAGAGAACTAAAGAGTGCCATCTAGGGGTCACCAAGTATTCCTAACCTTTCACCTCAACATTTTGTAAATGTCTTTAATGAGGGTGTTGCACTATAGGTGTGTTATCTCAACTTCGCACAAGACAAATAACCATCCAAAGTCAGCCTGCGAGTCCTGTGGGACAGATGCGTTTAAGATTGCGGAGAAGTTATTTCTAAATGCCATTACTGATTACCGGGCAATAAATATGACAAAATTATCTGCTTTTGTCATCGTCCCTCCTTGTTTGGCTGAACAAAAGACTTTCCAGTTGTTTACGACAACTTCACACATTGCCGAACAGTGGCAGCAGCCTGCCTTCATCTGTCCACCCCCGTTGCTGTCCAAAGGGAGACTTAATTGTCCCAGAGGTCTCAGTAAGTCCTGGTCGGTGCATTGGGTCTTTGATCTGACTTGAAAGGAGTTAATTGATTTCTGTGTTGCAGGCAGCGTTAGAGGGAAGAGAGGGAGAGAAAAGATGTTTGCTGGTCATTTCACAACATGTGGCGAATATCTGCAAGAGAATGAGGGGGGGGGGGGGGGGGGGGTGAAGAGAGAGATCACCTCACACCCAGCTCCATCCCTGCACAATTACAGTAATGCGACTCACATGGGCTGGCCGCCTTGGCAGGGAAAGGAAGAGAGAGAGCTGAGAAAAGTAGGGGGGAAGGGGTTCCCTGCTCTGGGACATCACTCATCTTACCTCAAGCTGAAGTATGGAAAGACACGTATGATGTGCGGCTCCCCTCTGAGTGCAGCCCAGGGGCTAAGGTGGCGGCACGGGGAAGACCACATGTCCAACCTTTTGCTTTCAGTCTCGGTCATGGTTTCCAACACTTAATGACATCGACGGGGAACAAAAACAACCAAAAAGACCTGAGGTAAGTGGTCAAATTAAAGGTGGGTATCACATTATGACCAGTCCTAACTTTTCCCGCCAGTTTCAGCTACTCTGAAAACTTAAAGCAATCCCACCAGACAATACAATTTGTTTCTTACTTTTCACTGAATAAGATGATGAATTTAGTGAAGCTTACAGTCTTTGGCAGAGTGATTTGCCGCATCACCTGAATGATAGTCCTGTCTTAGACAGGCCCTCCTGCCTTTACTCTTTCACCTCACTCTGTCTCTGGTCACCTCAGCTAAGGGGGGAGAGAAACAGGCCTGTCAAAGGGAGAGTGGCAGACTAAGCCCGTCTTAACACAGCAAATCAAACCACCTCATAAATACAGGCTTCCTTTTCCAATTTCCAAGTGGGCCATCTACCTCTGTCTACATGCTTACACACAGCTACATGTCACGGGCCCGGGGTGTGAGTTTAAAAATGACCACGAGACATCTGGTGGACTCTCCAAGGGGTGGGGCTTTGATGTGCTGCTCCACTCAGTTCAACATCATTTAAAGGAAACTCCTTCTGTGGGCAACTCAGCAGCGTAGACCTGGCAGACTGAAATGGAGACAGCAAAGGAGGTTACATGAAACTGATTTAGCAAATATGAAGGACTCAAGACTTAAAAACAGCAGGACAAAAGTGAAAATCAAATCTAACTACAACTGAATTAAAGCTTTCGTAAATCATCCCAATGAAGGGACAAAAGCACAACATTTTGGAATTTAGAAGATTTTTGAGGTTTGCTTTCGGAGACCACATTTTTCAGCAATTACAACTGCAGGTCTTTTGGGGGTATGTCTTCAGCTTTGCACATTTATGACAACGGTCTCAGACTCTGGTCCTCCAGGGCCAGTGTCCTGCAACTTTTTAGAGTTCTCATTGTTTCTAATCAAATAATTCGGTCACTGGCAAGACTGTGTAGAGCTTGACTGAATGCTGAGGTGATAACTTGCACATTTGTCTTTGTAGTAGAAGCTAAGCTTTGCCAGATTGGATGGAGAGCATCTGTAAAAATCAATTCTCAAATTTTGCCCCAAATTTTCATTTTAATTTGGGTCTGGACTTTGATCATAGGCTTTGATCTAAACCATTCCAGTACAGCTCAGCGTGATTAGAGCCCCCCCCCCCCCCTTCTCCCACCTTTTGCAGCCTCTAACAAGTTCCCTTCTATTACTGCCCCATCCATCTCTCTTAGCTACATCCATCTACCCCTCCATCAACTCTGTCCAGGTTCCATGTCTTCCTAAGGAAAGGTATTCCACTACATGCTACCACTAACATGCTTCATACTGGCGACTGTAAACAAGCCTTCATGATCTCGTATGTGTTTCTTCCTGTCACTCATCCATAGAAGTTCAGTAATGTAGAGTGCACAAACAGTAGTTGCCCTGTGGAAAGATCCTACCACCTAGCTGCCGCTCCTCCAGGGTTACCATGGGCCTATTGGCTGCTTCTCTAACTAATGCTCCTCTTAGTCGGTTAGGTGGATGATCATGCCTTGGTGGATTTATGCTGTGCCATATGTTTTCCATTTTTGAACGATGTATTGGACAGTGCTTTGTCAGCTGTAGACTTTGAGATGTTTTATAGCTTAATGCTGCTTTAAACCTCTCTACTTCGTCCCTTGGATGTCTGCTGTGTTCTTTTATCGTCACGTTTCTAATGTTCTCCAACAGACCCCTGAAGTCTTCTAAGAACAGCTGCATTTATAATGAGAAACAACTACGCACAAGTTAACTCCAATTAGGTGATTTCCGAAGGCAATATGCTGTACTAAATTTTATCTGTGTCATCAGAGGAAAAAACAGAGATTTTTTTTTTATCAGAGATTTTATTTACATATAAAAAAGATTTCTGCTAAAGTTCCAATAACATACATCAAGGTTTGTGTTTGTAAAACAACAGAATGTTAAAGAGGCATACCTTAGCAAGAAAGTACATGTTTAGAGCAAAGTTGCCAGTTATTGCAATAGTGAAAGCAAAGTCCTACTGTATTCTTGCATGAATGTAGGGCAGTTGTTTGCCACTCTTTTTTTTCACTTCCCCTGCTCTTGAAATATCTGGAGAATGTGCTTTGGTACTATGTTGATGTTCAGAAAAAAAGATGCCTCGTGCAAACACTTAGGTCGGACCTTCAGAATAGTTGACCATAGTTCAAGTCTGAACACAGCAACATACTTTGCTGCTCACACAGCTCTGCACAGATATTCTGGGCATTTTTAATAGCTACATATTTTAGGAATATAACCAGCATATACTAAATAGTTATTTCACTGTCTTCCAAAACATCACATTATTCAAAGTATGATTTCTTCTCTTATTTTACCAGGGTCGGCAGCAAACACTTTAGTTTATTGAATTTGCATTGTGGATTTAGACTTGTCAATTTACAAAGAAAACACTTATTTTATGACCTGTTATGCTACCAAATAAAATAATCTCGGAAAGAAAACAATGTTTGAGAAAATTTAGGAAAAAAACCCTGATCTAGACTAAAGGGTAATATCGCTCAAAATGGTGGAAAAAAAAGCTTAAAAGGTTAATGTGATACTGAAAATTCCCTGGCAAACTAATTTGCACATCTTAACTATTTATATTGCCCAGTTGTGCAGTACGCATATGGCACACTGTACAGATGCACTCTATGAACCAGCAGGGAGGAAGGCTGTTGAAGCCTGTCACGTTCTCCAGGGCTTCATTGACACGAGTGTCACCTTCGCGAAGGAGCGTGAAAGCTGTTCCCTCTGCAGAGAATTCCTCAGTCGCTCTGATTTTAGCAGCAGAGCAGAGCAACAAACCAAACACTCACGGAGGGCTGTCATCTGCTGCCTGCTTCATTAAACACCTGTGAATATCAAAAGTCATTTGGAGGTTTGGTCAGGAAAAAAAAAAAAAAATCACACAGTTGGCAAAATACATAAGTTCACAAACTTAGCAGAATGAGAGCCTAATGAGCAGCAGGGGTGTTATTGTGTGCATGAGTGTCTGATACTAATTACACCTGATAAGTCTGCACTGGAGTCTACTCAGTTGTAAATGAAACACAAGCAGTAACAGGGAATTTATGTTTTGTTATGAAAATGTTGCTCCATAATGAGACTGCAAGTTTAAAAAAATAGAAAAGATAAAGAGAAGAAAATATCTACAATGTCTATGTGTCTTTGGACAAGAACATAGTCTTCCAAATATATTTGTCTGCAGAATAATACAGGTCAATGAAGACCAAGTTTAAAAAATGCTTTCCTCTGGGTTTGCAGCGGGGCGGCTAAATATTCTCCACAGCTGAAACTTAACATAGTCGTGTTTCTAAAGAGCTGATTCAGTTGAGGAGCAACTGTTGAGGCGTGTGTGTGTGTGTGTGTGTGGGTGTCTAGGGTAAATGCTCCACGTCTCAAGGCTCTGCTCATTCTTGCCGCGTGCTGCTCATGATGAACTTCCTGACGGAAAGATGCGTCTTCTGGAAAACGAACATCAGATGGACTTGTTTGTGCGTTCTCCTTCAAGGCATCAGCGACGATGCATAACTCTGATGAGCGAAAAGTGAGTCACAGCCAACATGGCTTTAAGAAAATACTCAGTATGGAAATGTGACTTAGTTTTATTTTTGGCCACATGACCCTTTTAATTACATCCTGTGAAGCTATTTGAGAAACAAAATTGAAAAAAAAGAACTTTCTACAAGTTTGCAAAAAAAAATTATGTACAAGGTACATTTTCAAATTAAACAATTGAAATAAAATAAACATGTAAATTACAGAGAAACACTAATTCAAAATTTAAACCAAAAATCCTTTCCTTTGATTAATTCATAAATGATCCTTTCTGTCCATTCAGCTGTTATGGCTGCTGTGATTCTTGTGGGGAGATCCAGGCGGGAAATTATGGAACAATACTCAGTTCTGTGCCGAAGTTGTAGTAAAACTGTGAGGAGAAGAAAAGATGGATTTACAAGCTGACAAATGAAAATACAAGCGCTCAAAAACAGAACCAAGACATAAAGTACTGAAGATTTTAGCGCATAAAGAAGCACAATTACTTTAACACCATTTGAACATGATTGAACTGAATTGTAACTGATTCTGCCACTGATTAAAAAAGGACTGGTTCAATTTTATCCATTCAAACAGATGCTGGAAGCCCAGCAGCAGTGTTTAGACTAGAGAATGAATTTATGAAGGAGGTATATAACTACTGCCCCCTTGTGGTAGAACATTGACAAGACTGTTAGCGACAAAAGTTGCCGTCAAATGTGGTCAGTTTATTTATTTATTTAGCCATGTGGCTAAATTCTTTCGATTATATATTGTTGACACAAGCTGGATAAAGAAGTAAAAGCTCATCCTATGCATCAGCAGATTGCTTTAGGGTTCTGAAAAGACTCAAAGCCAGAAAGTCACAGAGTGATATCTGTGCAGGTTTTGGTAGCTTGACTGTCTTCCCAGAAACAAGCAATTCAAAACAAAACATATCAAAAAGTTATTTTATTTTTTCAAATGTATATCATTATCAAAGATAAATATAAGCTTTTTGTTATGGCCAAAAAGGGAATTTGGCTTGGAGCTGTTTTCATATTTGAAATAAGAAAACTTCACGCTTTAATCCAGAGTGAAAAAGTTTATAACCGCCATCATTGCTCATGTGTGACAGGGTGTGTTTTTGACACCACTCAGAATTTTTCTAAATACTTATCCGAATTTTACATGGTTGATTAACATGTTCTGGCACATCTTCAGTTGTTTGGCAGAGTTAAAAAATATATGGGACAAAATCAAAGAGGCGTACTGAAACAACAGCGCCTCCTACAGTGACCATGGAGGATAGTTGCAGAATCAGGTCGCTGTCTAGGGATATTAACAGCTATTTTTTTTCATCTGTTATTGCTAGTGATTTTGTTTTTGTCATTTTAAATACAAAAAAAAAAAAGACAATTAAAATTTCTGTTCATCTATTCCGGACCAGAAAAAAAGCTTGTATTTGCATTTAATATTTTACCTTTTCATTGCACTTGTTTTTATTTCGATTCATATCTTCTGACGTGAACATGCAGTTGCCAAAACATGTTAGTTAAAAAACATAGCAACTTAAAGATTTAATTGCGTAATTATCCCAGTCCCCCTTTTCTCTCACCTCAAACCACTTGCCAACAAAACAACTTGCCAGGGAAAATGTGCGGTGTTGACTGAGCTAAACCTTGAAGTAACACCCTGCAACCGTTTCCAAAACTTTACAACTTCCCATTGTGGATTTCAAAACTTAATTTAAGACCCTACTGCAAATTCATAGTACACAATTGTGACATAAAGGAAAGCTTTCCAAAATCTTAAATAATCCAACCAAAAACGTACATTTTTGCTGTTAGACCGAAAATTTTATTTAGATTTTATTGAACTAGTTTCAGAACGACTCAAATCCATGAACCGTTCTCTTGTGAGTTTAAAGACAAAAGCAGCGCTCCTTTCACCAAGTCCAACAGTTGTCCTACTGTTAGGAAGCACTAGGTGATGCTGTACGATCACTGAAAGAAGTTTTCAACAGTCCAACTCAAAGACAGCGAGCAACAATACCTGACAATTTGAAACTGTGTGTGTGCTCTCCATGGGTGGGGAGGGGCGCCCACCTTCATCTACTTGTGGTGAAGCTGCAAGTTACCCAAACCTGTCACATATCAGAAGCCTATTATTTGTGAAAGAATTCAGTTCCCTCCACTCACACACAAATCAGTCTCAACATCTGGCACAGTAAATAAATATACCGGTGTGAGTGTGTGCGCGGATGATGGATGGGGGAATGGGGTGTTATCAGGGAGAGCATGTATCAATGTCTGCCAGTTTTACACACAGCCTGACAGGACAGTGACACACTCGAACATGGGCGGCAGTCACCCAGACGAGCCGAGCTTCATTTCCTGTCCCTGCTCCACTGCCAAAAATATGTGACATGTTGTCTTCATTAATTCCACCTCTATTTGGAGCTCTCCCTCTCACACACCCCTGTACACTACTGTCCTTCCATTCATTCACACCCAAACACACACACACACACACACACACACCAGACAGATAACTCCCTACAAGCACTAAAAACCCATCATACATAGGTGCTAATGAAAACCCCGTCATGTGTGCACACACTCTTTTTTTTTCCACTCTGCTATACTCGCTCTTAAAATCATTAAGCAGCCGCCGCCAACATTTTTCAGCAGAGCAAACTACATAAAGATGTCACTTTAATTTGCTTATTAATTAACACTTAAAAAGACACAAATTAGATATGCGTGGCTAAAAGCAATTATAATATCCGCAAGTTTTTTTTTTTTTTTTTGCGAGTCATTTGGGAAATGAAAAGAATGCCTAATTGCTGGAACCAACATCGTCTGAGACATGGCTTAAGTGATGCCTGTTAGGGAATGGTCTTATCTACAACTGTGGCTCTGATTACAACAGTTTACCTCAATTACATGTGCATATGGAGGATTTGAGAAGGTACGGCTCTCTTTCTGCTCTTTCTGTCTTTTTTTTCCAACAAGTTTGGAAGCCAACTGCAGCTCGGAGCGAGAGGCTTCTAGTCTTTGAGAAAAGGGGGGATAAAAGGACAAGTGACAGTGACCTCTTCTGGACAGCAGAGGAAGACAATATTTGCAAACATCCGGAATGCAGCTCCATTGTTTTTTTGTAATATTTGTGCTTGGAAAAAGAAAATCTATTGAACTTGAAATAAAATAAAATAACACTTTGTGCTTTTTGAAAAGCACAAACTAAAACCACTGACTGCTCTTTCCCCTGCTTGTGCCGTACATCTCATCGGTCTATAATAATATGAGGAGAGAAGTAAAAATAACACAATGGTGAGGGATGTTTCCACTTGGAAACTAATTATCAAGCTAAGCTGTGACTTATCCTCATCAGCCTGGCCCCGCCATTAATCTTGTGCTGTCGTCCACTTCACTAAATCCTGTGTTACACTATCTCACATTTACTTCATCAGCTCCAGCGCGGCTGTAATTAATGATTTCTCATGCCCTTCCCTTCTCTTCCCCAGCTCAGCTCACCATGTGTCCTCCTGCTAATCACACTCCCAGAGAAGAAAAGGAGGGAGGAGGAGGAGGAGGTGGTGGTGGAGAGGAGGCAAGAGTGGAAGAAGAAGGAATAAAAGACAAGAATATATAGGATGAGTAGTCAGGCTGTCTCCAGCCTGGACACACACACATGCACATGTAGATGCCGTTAATACCTGCGCCGGCAATGAGCTTCATTCAGATGACCATATGACAAGATGGCGACTCTGTGTGATTTGAATAGTGTGTGACAGAAGACAGAGGCAGAGTGCAGAACAGACACCCGGTTTGATGAGGGAGTGTTTGCTCTGTAACACATCTCAAACCCAACAGCACCTGTTCTTTTACAGTGGTCTGTCACTTCCTGGCAGTTCTGATACCAAGATACCGTGCTAATGAGAGAGAAGGGGGGTTGTCACTCTCTTTAAAGCGCACACACACACACACACACACACACAAAGACATGCGCACTCTTTCTCTGTCTCTCGCTTTCACAAACACGAGCTGTAAAAGGAAGGGGCTGCGCGCAGATGATTTTCTTCCTACAGATGCCTG